>OX376167.1:11822995-13072995 GCA_947363495.1 Euzophera pinguis | reverse complement strand
CCTAGCTTTGCCATGGGATAGTAGTATTTTATATTCTAGTATTTTCTTAGAATATTGAAAAAAAATGTTTATTAGTCAAACATACTAAATCTATGGAAGCTTTGGACTAACCTACAACATTTCTACATGCGTATGGTTGTATACTGCGACCAAATCGGAGACATATTAAAAAAGAGAGATTATCAGGAGTACCCGCAATCGACGAGCGTATATGACGAGAGTGATGAGCGTAGAAGAAGCGAGGGAACTCTGTAAGGATCATAGCAAATGAAAATCCGTAGTCTCTGCCTACCCCTACGGGAAAATGGCGTGATGGAATGTATTTTCGTATGGTTGAAAGCGGTTATTTGTTAAATTAATTATCTTAAAAACTTCAAATACTCACCTACATATCTTTCGACGTGCTGATAGCAAAATATTGCTACTTACTTTCACTGTTAACTACTATTATCTAAGGTACAAAACAAAAGGTCATTTAGACCTCTATAATTAGAAGCACAATTAGCCTTCTTTAGTGATGAGGCTCAATAACAATTAGAACCAGCCTCCGGTATGGTGAAGTATCGGAACAATGAGTCACTGTACAATGGTTGAGCGTTGTTTAGAAAATGGTTGCATATTGCATAGGTCAGATAAGTTCGAAGGGAAAATGGGTGAAGTGAATGGGCTAGGCAAGTGATCTTGTTATATATTTTCAAAGTAGATTTGTATTTGATGATGCTCTTTAATAATAATTACTTTATGACGCTGCGAGTCATTATGTGAAGTGAATTCGTTTAAAATTATATATTTGAAACTATCATTAAAAGGTGATTTTGTTGGAGTAAACTCAGATATAGATTTTAATATTTCGCAATGTAAGCAAGACTACAATACGCAAAAGTAAAATACTACAAAAGTAAGATATTGAATTAACTTAGAAATGATATATGATACAGTGCATTCAATCAATAAAAATGACATAACTTTTATCATCTAAATAAAAAAAATCTTTATTCCAGCATAAGTCTGCAATAGCTACAAAAAGGTGGAGGTTTCCATTTAGGCAAAAGGGATGCCTGTGTTAGAAAACCTCGCTCTTCATTATTAAAGTTGTAACAATAATAAAAACACGCAGTTAGTGTATAAAGTACTTACATAGGTAGTTAAAATTTAAATTTAAAATTCAAACCTCAAAATTTAAAACTTTGTAATTCAAAGCTTAAAATCTAAAATTCAATTTTAAAACTTATAAGTTCAATACTTAAAATTTCATAATAAAGTTATTTTATAACATTATTACTAATGTAGATAGGTCAAAATATGAAATTGATCCAATCACAGATTAGCATTGTTTTTCTACCTTATTACTATGAATTTTCTAATGAATATAAAAAAAATATATGGAAACCGAAAACAGATTAAATTAAAGACATAGAGTTGACATCATCAATCTCATCTATTACCAAAAAAACGATAGAGTAACCGTAAAAATTTGAAACCTGTGTCGCGAACAGTTTTCTTATTCTATAGGGCACTAACTAATCTAAGGCTACATTCATTCAGCCCGCAACAAAGTGACAAAGTGGGCGGTGTAGATGAGAAGATACTCCCCCTTCGTAATAGTGAGAATGACAAGATACTCCCCATCAGAGACAGCTTTGGACGCGGTTGATTAATTAACTGCTACGGGTATGTATAGTTGTATCCACTGAATACATGAGGCACACTAAAAGTTTTGCACTTCTAGCTAATCGGAACTATTTGAATTTCGAATGTTATATTTTTTAAAAGGACTTGCAACCTTCTTAGTAATAAAAAAAATTGGCGGAAAATCATTTGTTAATTGTTTTTTATCACACATCAAAGTTCTACGTACGCGAAAGTCGAAAAGATTGTAGAGCGATGACTTTTTATGATTTTAAAAGTTCTCTCTCTCCGCAAGACTGCCGCTCGTCTTCAAAATGCTTTTGCTAGAGAAGCACCTTGTTTGAGCACCGTGAGGCGATGGTTTGCTGAATTTGAGAGAGGTCGGGTTTCTTTACATGACGAATTTCGTGAAGGGCGGCCTTCAACTGCCGTCAACGAAAATAATGTGGCTACTGTTAAGCGGCTATTGAAGAAAACTCGCGGATTACCTATGAGATAATTCGAGGACTATTGGGGATTGGTATGAGCCAAATTCAGAAAATTTTACACGAAGAATTAAAACTTCGGAAACTTTGTTGTCGTTGGATCCCCCATGAATTGACAGCGGAGCAGAAGCGGGCTCGCGTGGAATGGTGCTCACAGATGCTACTGAAGTACGACCACGGACATTCTAATGCATGACATTGTCACAGGAGACGAAACGTGGATTTATTGTTTTAAACCCGAAAAAAAATAGCAATCTAGTGAATGGGTGTTTGAAAATGAAAACAGGCCAACAAAAGTGAGGCAGGCAAGAAACGTTGGTAAAAAAATTAACGCGTTTTTTTCCTCAGCTACGGGTCAGTTAAATCCGTTTATAACCTTTGAAATTCGGTACAAGAGAAACTGTCAAAAACTAGAAAAGGATGCATTGTGTGTGCATTGACGTCACTGCCACTTGGTTTCGTGCGTACAAAAGAGATAGCAAGACGTCCAAACCACGCTCCCACTTTTTCTTTTGAAAAATCTTTGAAATCGAATTATTGCCTTAATTAACAACCAATTTTGTTTAGTGTACTTATATGTTTCGTATGCAAATATTGTCCAAGTATGAATACAGTCAAGTAGCCTATTACTGCTTTGTTTAGTAAGTATTCATAATAATCTTTTTACCTTAGGTATTATTTTCGTTTCTGTTTTCATATCGTATTTTTCGCTTCATAATTTATTTTGTGAATACTAAATTATATGAAAATAAATAAATAAAATAAAATAATGTAGAGAACGAAAAATGTATATACAAATCAAAGGTTTATAAGGTGTGTACAGACATTATTGCATTTGATTTCCATACCTATGCTAAAATCGTAAACTAAATTGATTGCTTTTACTTCTCCGTGCAAGCTGCATGACAGTTTGAAAATCCGACATAAGTGTTGGCCACAACTTCTGGTCGTCGAAATAGGTTAGTTGTCATCGTGCTATCGTTAGCCGCTTTGATATCCAGGAATCTCATTTGGAACACACCATTACGGTGGTGTTTGTCCATTGACATTTTTAATTCGAAATTATTTGTTTGAGTTTTACATCTTTATATAGGTTATCAAAGATAATAGAGTATCAAACCAGGAACTAAGCGGAACACCCGACAGGCCGCGCCCGTAAACTTTGCCTTATGTTTTTTTGAACTAAATTCCTGTTATCTCTCACTCTACGCGAAAGCCGAGCTTATACAGTTCGGGTACTACATGAGTAGATATACGAAACGGAGATAACAACTCATGCTACTGCTATAATAGTGGTAACGTTACACGCTTCACGTAGGTCTATTTCACTCAAAGTTATACAATAATTCAGTGTATTTATTCTGAAAAATTATTATTAGGCCGATGAACAGATTTTTCATGCTACAACTTGCCAATACTAAGAGTATTGGCAATACTAAGAGTTGGCAAGTATGTATGTAGCATGAAAAAATTGCTTTAACTCTCAGTACAGTAATTAATTTTCAAATTTAAATCTAATACTTAGTCCTTAATTTATCTGAAATTGATACAATTTTTTTCAAAATGTTACGTGTTAGTGTAGTAGAGATGTTGTGCGGAGGAGATGTTACTAATGATAGAAAATAGATAATAGTACTGATAATGATCAGTGGGACCACTTTTATCCTATCGAGCTTTCTCTTTGTTTTGTATATTTACTCGTGCGGTTAGGGCCTATTTACACGATTTTAATATACAAGCTTAACGTATTTAATTTGAGCAAATAACTACATACGGAGTTTGTGTAACGTAATGTATTTTTACACACGACTGCCCTAAAAAGGAGATGAAAGCTTTCGGGGTTATGTTACTATATGAACTTGCGATCGCCTCTGGCTCTGCTCATGTAGGATTTCTTTTTATTATCTTTAATTTTTAAGTGTTTGAAATTTCGTGTATCTTACTTTATTGAGTAGGTACCTGAGCTTATGGCACGTTTAGATAGGAGAGGCTTTGGTTCGCTTAACATAGTACTGCAGTTCTCCTAAAAGCTTACATTTTTTTTTAAATATTTTGATACAATTATAAATGTATGTTTCGTTAAAACGAAATACAACAAAGTTATGAGTATAAATGCGTTGCCAGTCTATTAGTATCAGATTTTTATAGCTGGTCCTACTTTAAATACCGTTTCAAATAAATTCAATCGATCACATTGCAAATCGGTTAGAAAGCCATTAGTCTAGATCTGAACAACTTCGGATGACTTATACCACGAAATTACTTTTCTTTCAATTTCATTAACTTAAGCCACACCATATTGTCTTCAGCTATGGTTAAATCATAACATTAATAAATATGGAGCACGTGGCAGCAAATTTACGAGTTAAAAAAATTATTTTTAGATATATACTCGTAGTACTATTTAGAGCAGTTCCGTACTTATTCTCTGAAATGATAAAACTGATGAACTTTGATCGTACTTTTATATTTAGTTAGGCTTTTGATCTCTATTTTGCTTGTTTTCTTCGTATTGGGCTAATACAAGAAAGCTTTAATTTAACTTTAAATTAATTGCGAGAAATGTTTCTCAAGTTGAATTGGGTTGTTTTTATTTTCTTAAAATAAATAAAATAAAAGTTTAAACCCGAGGGAGAAATCGATTGCCTAAACGGATGAGTCGATGTTGATAAGTTTATTTTAAAGCTTATTTTGTCTATTACAGTTTTTAGCTAATGTTTACGTAGATCGGTTCAGCCATTTCAAAATAATCAGCTCATTACACTAGCCCACAAGATATCACCAAATTTGAGGGATGCGATTATTGTGTTGAGAGTTCAAATATAGGTAGGTCAAAAAAGTATTTCATGTAAAGCAAACAGAACGAAATCTCAATGATCTAAAGTGACTCTACGAGTACAGGCAAAACCTGGCAGTGAATGTATATTTACTCAAAATTGTCGGAAACTTAGATCAGATAAAATACAACTTCAAAAACTACTTACTGAGAACCGTTTGAATTCTTCTGTCTCTATCATGAGAATAAAGATTTGGCTGTTAGTATTTATATTTTTGAACAATATTTTTAGAAGAAACGTTACAAATACTAATAAGTAACAGATTCCGAAACGAAAACAAATTTGGATATTGAATAAAGGAAAGAAGAAATTTACATTAAAAATTTTCATATTATGAAAAGTGGGGACGTCTTCCTGTCTCTTTTGTACGCGCGAAACCAAGTAGCAGTGACGTCACTTCACACTAAGTGCGTCCTTTTCCTGTTTCTTGACTGTTTCTCCTTTGACCGGATTTCAAAGACTTTTTTAATAATTAATAAATTAAAAACACGATTTCCGGTACTGATATTTTTGTTGTAAATAATACAAATTAATTTAGAAGTATTCCGTACGCTAGCGACTGCGTAAAAGATTTCGCAAGTCAGATTAAGTACAACGCCTTTCAAATTCCTTAAAAAAGCAAGACGCACTGGCTACCGTCTGCGTCAATTAAATTTAATGCTAGGCGCAATGGTTAAAACATCTCGGCTATGATTTATATTTTTAGACACTTTCAGTCAGTGCATTAGAGGTTAACCTTGCGGGTTAACCTCGTAAAAATATTTTTATTATATTCGATAAGTACGTAATCGCACGATTTTTAGATATTCTGTATCACGTAGACTTTCTTGATAATTTATGTTTTAATATCTCAAATTGCTGTTATATAAAATGTAACAAACATATACACAATGTGTATACAAAATGTATAAATTTAAAAACACTTGAAATAAATTTGATGCTTCCAATATTCTTCGCCATGCATTTTTTTATACAATTATGTAGGCAAACTACACTAGCGCCAATTTATGGCCCACATGATGCTAAGTAGTCACCGTAGGCCATGTACGCCCGCAACACCAGGGGCATCACGTGCGTATTGCCAACCCTTGAGAATTCCTTTAACGCCCTTTTTGTAAGACCCCATGTTATAATCTCTTGGGGAAACCATGTTGGTTGCATTATTATTTCAAGATTATTTTTTTAAAATAAAACAGGCAAAGAAACATTGTCGTTAATTTAATTTTAAACCTTTTATCACAAACAATCCAGAAAGTTACTAGGGTTGCTTAGAGCCAAAACAAACACATTTTTGCCTTGCCTTATAGCAATTATGACATCGACAGAGGCGTTCAAATATTTGTTAGTAAAGATACCCAGACTTGGAGTAAAGGTATATTTATGCAAACAAAGTAAATTAAAATGGATCCAAGTAAAGATTAAAAAAACGCTACTTTTACCCGAAGAAGTAAAGCCAAATAGGGAGGTCATTTGAATAGCTATTTTAAATCATTTATATGCTAATGCATTTTATCTCAAAGCATTATACAAGTGTTGCAAGTATGTTATTGCAAATTTTTTTAATGAGAAACTTGTACAAGAAAAGTGTTTGACCTCTAAAACTAGAGTTTGTCTCAAGATATTTTCATGACAATTTTGAGATGTCATTGTGTTAGTCGATTAAATCAAATAAAAAAACATATTATTGATGCTAAAGATTGCATTTCGTGTCATTAAATCACTTATTTACTTACGAGCTGTTTCCCGCAGCTCCGCCTGCGTCAAAAAGTAGCCTATGTTTGACCCCGGGTCTTCAACTATATTCAAACCAAATTTTAGCAAAACCCGTTCAGCGGTTTGGCCGTGAAAGCGCAATAGACAGAAAGACAGACAGACTTTCGCATTTATAATATTAGTATGGATAATAACTACTGATATTTGTAAACTGTAATTATAAAAGTGAACTATATATAGGTTATACTATATGTATGGAAAAATGAATATACATAGTACTAGCGGTTTCCCGCAGCTCCGCCAGCGTTAAATAGTAGCCTATGTTTGACCCCGAGTCTTCAACTATATTCATACCAAATTTGATCAAAATCCGTTCAGCGGTTTGGCCGTGAAAGCGTAACAGACAGACAGACAGATAGACTTTCACATTTATAATATTTCCCATTAATACATTCATCGTTTTTTCAATAAAACCAGCCGTGATTGAATTCCATTTGTGAAATAATATTAAATTGTTAACTGCCTCTGGTAATACCCTGGTATTAATAACAAAACGATAATGAATTCTTCGAAATTAAAATCAAATAACCCTGTTTGTCCAATTTTATATAATTACGGTGTTATCTTTGCATAAATCATATTATCACCTCATGATGGGCGGGAAATTAAAATGACCGCGTAAAAGGATTATTATAAATTTGGCGGGAATTACTATAATGACGTAATTCGACACATAATTGTATTTGGATTATTGAGAAGCTCGATATTAGAAGTCGTAACGATTACGTGCGTCGAGTGATAGCAAAAGACGGCCCCGTATTGGATTTTATTTATAAATCTTTATTGCACCACAAGTAAAAAAAAAACTTTTACAATTGGCGGATTTAATGCTAAAAGCATTCTCTTCCAGCCAACCATTAGGACAAACAGAAAAATTATGTGCGGCGCGAATTATTTTAAAAATACAATGAGAGAAAAAAAAACACTTACTGCTAAATAAACATACATAGATTTACATACAGTATTCATAACTATACATAGACATACATAAACATACATAAAAGAAGAGATTAAAACGGAAAAATATGTAGATGGTTTAGGGTGATATTATGCTAGTGAGGTGAATTTTGACTTTTCTTTTGAAAGCGAATTTAGTTATGGATTGGTCGCTATTAGTGATATTTTTCATTTTGATTTCATCTTTGTGTTTCGAAAGGAACGTTAAGTTATTGGTCCTTGCTGTTATCGATGGATGGCAGTCGTTAGACTGTGTGAGATACAAAGCAGTGAGAAGAATTTCACAGTGTGGGCCACAAACACACCTCGGATCTTGTTCCTATTGGTTAAGTAAGGAAGGGCAGATTAATCAAACAGCCAATTGCATTAACAAATACAACAAAATTTTTGACCATGATTAAAGCGTACCTTGGGATCTCAAGTGTAATAAGCTTAGGACTTCACTTATTTACGCCATCCTGGTTGCGTACTTAGCTGGTTGCTTCAGAGCCCAGGGTCAACTTTGGTTAAAATACCACACTTACTCATCTTAGGGTCTACCTGGGTGCCAATTCTCTTATTTTACATAGTGCACAACTGAATCGTAATTGGATTGCAATGGCAATTTTTGACGATTCTTGTATTCTGTTACTAATTTTAAGACTAATCGTATTCCATTGGCATGTCATTGAACTGTAACTGGAAAATTTGGCTAATCTAAAATTTATCAAAATCATATATTTTTTTCAATAATTAGTACTCTCTCACTCTACTATTACCATTTAATTACGATTTAGTTGCAAATTGGGTCAGCAGAATACCCATATATTAAGCATATCAAAAATGCATCGTAGTTGAGTCGTAATTGAATATCAGTTGCATGGTCTTTAAAGTTTATTAGCGGAATTGACACCCTGGATGAATCCACAGCCGATCGCTTCGGAGCCCCGGGTCTGTATCCTACTCTTCCTCGTCCATATCGCAAGGTCTTCGATATCCTTGTTTATGAGACAAGGCTCACTTAATTCATGGACTTCCAGCATGGCATCCGCGGAAGACTAGCGTCATGGTCCACACCATGACATTATGCTGAGCGGTTACCATTTTGGTACATACAAAAATACTTTTTATATTCTTTTCTCAACCTGCAAAATAGTTAATAAATAAGAGTTTTGTTATGTATCAAATAAGGACTTTTTCTTTCTTTTTTCTTTCTTGCTATTCCGTCCTCAGCCAATCGCTTTGAAGACCAAGGTCCGCTTTCCTATTCTTTCTCCCCCACTTCGCACTGTCTTCGACATCCCTGGTTATGAGACCATTTGCACGGATACTGTACCGCGACAAACTTTAAGGCTAGGTAGTAATTGAACTGTAAATACAAATTTCATGTATGCAAGTGACTGTAAATAAAAATTATATGTGTCAAAAATAATGAGTTTGGATAACAAAATTACTGACTGAGCAACAACACAACGAATTGATTTTATTTGTCTGTTTAACTATTCGCATTACTTATATCTAGCAGTTACTCTCATAGCACAAAATATATAGAGAATGTGCTGCATAATGACAAAAATATTTGAGCAGAATTGTGAATAACATAACAAATCTCAACCCTTTACGCCTTAGCGCTCGCTCCATATCTCAAAACATTATCCAGAACAGAATGCGCTATTTATAGCTTTTATACTAACAACGAGTGTGCGTTTGATTCTGCCAAATGGATTATTTACGAGGTAGGCCAATAGCTTAAAATAGAAGCATGGCTATATGGTAATATAGAGATTCTAATGCTTATTATGCAATTTGAATGGAAATGAAATTGAAATCGTTATTTATGTTTCAAGTGGGCATTGAAGGGTATGGCTTATGCCCAAATCTTCATTTACTTTGGAATTTCGGTATTACGGCTATCTAATATAAAAGATGTTAAAACGAAGATTGTTGTTGGCAAAATTGATTTAAAATCATAGGTATATTTAGTTTTAACTACTCGGTTTCTATACATTAAATTAATTTACAAAATGTATGATTCTTTGAACACGTAATATTTTCAGTTAGACACATACCTAAATTATAAGGGAGAAGTATGTTAAATTTAATGTAAATATATACTTTATCGTGTATGAAGAAAAAAACCAACGGCGCACTTCTAAACAACTATATCCATGTTTTTTATACACAAAATAAATCAGAACTATTTCATAACCACAGGCACAAAATTGTTAATATTGACTGCGACCTCAAAGCCCGAATAGCAGCAGCATGGTCAAAGTGGTGTGAGGTGACTGGTGTCAACTGTGACGCAAAAAATACTGTTAGGCTTAAAGGACAGGTCTATAAAACCATGATTTGGCCTGCCCTTCTTAATGGCAGCGAGGCGTGGCCGGTGCTATTAAGAAGCATAAGCAAGTGTTGCGTGTCACGGAGATGAAGATGCTGCGATGGATGTGTGATGTGTCGCGGAAAGATGGCATACGAAACTCCCGTATCCGGGGCAACCTTCATGTTCGTGATATAGCGGACAAACTTCAGGAGAGCCGCCTAAGATGGTACAGCCACGTCTTACGGAAACCGGTTAATTATGTGGGGAACAAGTGTCTAGCCATGCCGCCTCCGCCGGGCTGGAGTAGACGGGCCGCACCCAAAAAATGCTGCCTCGGCGTCGCAACGGAAGATATGCGTGCTAATTTACTTACAACCAAGAATGCCGAAAAAGTAGAAAAGCGGTCCCTGGGCTCCGAGGCAATCAGCCGAGGATGCAACCGGGAAGGTGCTAAGAAGAGTAGTAGTAATAGCATATAGTTATTAATAGTACTCTGCCACAGAAGAATATAATAAATAAAATTAAAAAGAAGAAATAGTTGTACAGATTTTTTTTAAAGAGAAAGAAATATACCTTGCCTCCCCGATTCTTTAATAAGGTATTGTGAAATCCGGCTACTAGCTTTTCCCGCAACGAACGCAAACAACCTCTATCCGGGCTAGCTCGGCGCACGTTCGCGCTTGTTTTATTTTAATTAAGTTACTTCACTCCAGACCTCATACTACATGGCTTTGTATTTGTTGTTTCAAAGGATTTAAATAATAAGAAAGATAAATTGCCTAAATTGATATTAACCCTACAGAAATCCTCTTTACAAATGCGGTGGATAAGTAGTAAGTCAGTAAAAAATCTCTTTTCCCATAATAAATGCAATACAAATCTATACTAATATACAAATGCGAAAGTCTGTATTTTTGTCTGTCTGTCTGTCTGTTACGCTTTCACGGCCAAACCGCTGAACGGATTTTGATGAAATTTGGTATGAATATAGTTAGACCAGGGGTCAAACATAGGCTAGTTTTTGACGCAGACGGAACTGCGGAAAAAAGCTAGTATATAATTAAATAAAAAATAATAAATGCAAATATATAATATTGTTTGTGCCAAGGTGTTCATACAATATGCAGCTTTAACGCAAATGCAATATGCATCATCATTATTATCATCCGCAGACGGTCCATTGCTGGAAAGGCTTTCGGCATGGATTTCCAAAATGGCTTGTTAGAAGCTACTTCATACAGCGCTTGCCTTTGACTATCTGCAGGTCATTTGACTGACATGGTCGTTGGGTTCTTGTTCTTGTTGCAGTTTTTTTAAATTAATAACTAAACTGTATAAAAAACCCGTTTTTACCCTTTTCTTTTCATTTCCTCTCTTGGGTCTGCTGGAAGAAATTTCTTTAGAAATAAGCAGCTCCCTTGTACTGTCTTTTCCACTTATGTATAATACTTTGCATTTTGATAGTGTACATGCTATGTGTACATGAATAAAGTAAACAATTTTTGTTTTCTTATGTTTTCGCGATTGTTATTCATTAAATTAAACTATTTTAATACGGTTTTATCGCGTTTATTACTTATTTATTTACACCTGACGTTTCAAACACTTTACAGCGTTCATGGTCGCAGGCAGACTAAGTTAACATTTGTCTTTGATGTCATAAGATTACAAAACTACCGCCTGAAATTTTTATTGGGAACTATTCCGATTCACGCAGTATTGGCTCACAGTATCTAAGGGTCTTGCAGTCTGCTTCCGAGTTTGCGATTTTATTAAGTTAATGACTGGGTCCCAAGCTGGCGGTACCTGCCATCCATCCTCTCTATTGAAATTAGGATGTTTTTTAATTTCAATAGCTTCACGTAACATTCTTGGAATGAATCTGTTTTCCTTTGCAAGGACTTGAGGATTATCAAAACGCATATAGTGGTTGGGTTTGTCTAGAGCATGTTCACAGACTGCAGACTTGGTTGAGCGTCTATTTTTCATGTCAGCAATATGTTCTTTTATACGAGTATTAATGCTTCTCTTTGTTTGCCCAATGTATGATAAACCACAGTCACAGTCAATTTTATAAACTCCAGCATCTTGCAATGGGATATTGGATTTTACAGGTCTTAAAAATTGGTTTATTTTCTTATGCGGCTTGTAATAGGTCTTGATTGAAGCTCGCCTAAGTATGTTACCAATCTTGTCCGTGACTCCCTTTATGTATGGTAAGATGGCAGGAAAACGATCAACTGTGTGTGGCTTGGGTCGACTTCTGTGACATATGTGTGGGAGGCTGAGATTGTTGCTTCTTAAGACAGACTTGACTCGTTGAAGCTCCTCCTTAAGATGGTGGGTGTCACAGATGCCGTGTGCTCTCTGTAACAAAGATTTGCCTACGGTAGCTAACTGACATGGATGATGGTGAGATTTACCGTTGAGATATTTGTCTGTGTGGGTGGGCTTTCTGTACACAGTGTGACTGATACTATTGTCAAGTAAATCTCACCATCATCCATGTCAGTTAGCTACCGTAGGCAAATCTTTGTTACAGAGAGCACACGGCATCTGTGACACCCACCATCTTAAGGAGGAGCTTCAACGAGTCAAGTCTGTCTTAAGAAGCAACAATCTCAGCCTCCCACACATATGTCACAGAAGTCGACCCAAGCCACACACAGTTGATCGTTTTCCTGCCATCTTACCATACATAAAGGGAGTCACGGACAAGATTGGTAACATACTTAGGCGAGCTTCAATCAAGACCTATTACAAGCCGCATAAGAAAATAAACCAATTTTTAAGACCTGTAAAATCCAATATCCCATTGCAAGATGCTGGAGTTTATAAAATTGACTGTGACTGTGGTTTATCATACATTGGGCAAACAAAGAGAAGCATTAATACTCGTATAAAAGAACATATTGCTGACATGAAAAATAGACGCTCAACCAAGTCTGCAGTCTGTGAACATGCTCTAGACAAACCCAACCACTATATGCGTTTTGATAATCCTCAAGTCCTTGCAAAGGAAAACAGATTCATTCCAAGAATGTTACGTGAAGCTATTGAAATTAAAAAACATCCTAATTTCAATAGAGAGGATGGATGGCAGGTACCGCCAGCTTGGGACCCAGTCATTAACTTAATAAAATCGCAAACTCGGAAGCAGACTGCAAGACCCTTAGATACTGTGAGCCAATACTGCGTGAATCGGAATAGTTCCCAATAAAAATTTCAGGCGGTAGTTTTGTAATCTTATGACATCAAAGACAAATGTTAACTTAGTCTGCCTGCGACCATGAACGCTGTAAAGTGTTTGAAACGTCAGGTGTAAATAAATAAGTAATAAACGCGATAAAACCGTATTAAAATAGTTTAATTTAATAAACAATTTTTTTTTAACTCCATGTTCAGCGATAGATTACGATCCTACTCGTACCAGATGTTGTGTTGTCTATTAGGGCTCGCTAATTATTATTTTTTTCTTGCTAAAAACCAAGATTTTGTTTCTACTCTTCGCCTGTTTACTCGCTCATTACATGAACTATAACACTGCCAAGCCAAGTCTAAGTGGTCCAGTATAAATATGATATTAGTACAAAAAGTTTCAGACACATTTATCATAACCCAGCGACGGTGGGGAATAATGGTAAAATCGTAGGTACCCGTTGACAGGAAACAAAGGTGTAGCGAATCGTTCTCGGATACTGATGATTAATGATGGGAGGTCTTAGCAAACTTTGTATAGCTTTATTTGTATGAAGTTAGGATGTTACTGTCTACGCGATGTTTTGAAGATTAAGGGCCGATTTAGACTGATCCAGTGCTGGCAATCCAGTAGCGTTTATGGACACGAAATTGTTTATGTGTGTGTGTGAAATTCGCTACTAGATTGCTGGCACTGGATCCTCATAAACAAGCTATAGCAGCGCTGGAGTCAAATAAGAATTATTGGTAACTGTTTTGTTTTGGAATTATCATCTGTATGTACTTGTAAGTGAAATCATTTAGAGGTCCCGATGGAAGACCAGCGATTCTACTAGCTTACTGTTTAACCAGTTTATTCTTTTAAGTTGCTATTTTTGCGAATAATGTGTAGTGTGTCCCAAAGAAGGTACTTTTGAACAAGAAAGGGTATTTTAAAAAACTAAAATTCCCCACTGAATTTCTGTGTAATTTGGAAATGAAAACACTGAAAAAGTCCGCCATTTTGTTTTTATTTTTATTTAATGACACTTAGATACACTAAGTGTAACTCTCTCCGTAAACTAACAACACCTCTCAAGCTAAAATTCATCGAGCCGTTCAGACTACGGAGTGTGCCAAACAATTACACATACATACATACTCTCGAAAAACATAACCCTCCTTCTGTCGCAGTCGGGTAAATAAAACCATATCAGGTGGGTATTTTACATTTACTACTTATATTCTATTACCCTCTAACTATACAACATATAGAATACAGGCAACAAACGCGTAGTACCTACAAGTATTTCATTAAGGTCTAAGTCATAAGAGGTCTCTTTTAAAAAAATAGCTTTTATTTTAATCATCTCCATTTCGTGTAGGTTACATTGTGAATCGACTATGTACATCCTAGTGTCAGAGTTGTTCGGAACCGCCTCTTGACTTTTGACGTGGTCCTTATAACGACCGCCATATGGCAGCCGGAAACAAAGGCTTAAGGCTTGCCATCCGAAGCACGGAATCATCTTTATTATCAGACAATCAGGTTGTCCAAGCCTGCAATGTCCTAACCAAACTAGAAACAACTAGACAAAGTATGATTTCCGTAGAAATCGAACCTACGAACCCCGACTTGAAGGCGAACGCCTTAAACACTGGACCACGGAGGCAGTTTCTTTAACTTTATAATCATTATACGTAAGTGTAGATCTCTACTAATTTCACAGTGAGTTGCACATATGTTTGTTTGTTTTTCACTTAACGCTTAACCTACTTAATCATCAGTCTTGCTGAAATTCCGTTTACGCGTAAATAGTGGTGTAAGAAAGTCAATACCTATTATCACATAAAAGAGTACTGTTTTCATAGGATTTAATAACATAGAACACTCTAGAAAAAGCTAGTAATAAATATTAATAGCTTTTTCTAGAGTGTATGTAAGTTTTCGAGTGTGTGAGTTTACTCATAGTTGGCGAGAAATAATTCAGTAGACACCTAGTTTCAACTGACACTCTAAACAGGTCATTGTTTAATTTTTATAGAAGGAATTAAATTCCAAACAAATGTTTCCTTAGATCATTGTTTTCACTAATTTCACAAGCTTCAAGTGCATAAATTATTTTGAAATACCTCAGATGCACCAGCGTTAACAGAGAAACCTCTTTAAAAAGAATGTAAAAAGGTCCTTCGGTTTTGGAAAGGCGTTCTTGATCCTCCTGGTATTGTAGGCAATGATAACAATCTGCGTAAACCATTTTCAATGAGGTAGACAGAAATCCTGAACGCCGATTCTCGTACCTTTAGAGATTAAGTTGAAAGCGAGGTTTGCCGAAAAATTGGCGGACTTATAAGATGTAATTCTCGAATTTGACTATCTTATAAAGACGTTATAATTGCTTCTCTGTTCGTCTACAAATCATTTTTTTTTTCTACAAAACCGCCTTTGTTTAAAACTTGGACCAACATAATAAGTTTACATGCCCCAGATCACAGTACATTGCCTCTCTAAGAGTCGGCTCCTTTGACTATAAATTCAATTTTGGTAAACGCTCCTTGCTCCTTTAAACATTTTTTTTTAAAGTACAGATGATTTATCTGTGTTCAAAAATAATAACGAAATAGCTTCATAACATAATGTTTTCTTATGTTTTCGCGATTGTTATTCATTAAATTAAACTATTTGTATAAGTGTTTGAAACGTCAGGTGTAAATTAATAAGTAATAAAAGCGATAAAACCGTATTAAAATAGCTTCATAACATTTACAAGTACCTAAATTGCAAGATATCAGGAGTTTCAGGAGACTTATTTTGATGACTGACGCAAAATCGATGAGTCAAATGAAACGTTTGATATCGAATGATTTTCATTGAGATGATTGAGTTGAACGATTCTCTTTCGACTTACCGACTTTTGGTTAGTCATTCTTTTAAAAAATAGTTCGAGTTCTCGACTTTTTCAGTACTCTGACTGATATTGAACCAATCAATCAATAAAGAGTGAAGAGTCACAAACAATCATACAAACTCACATTTACATTTATTTAATCTAAACAATTTACCTTCCCACCCCGGCTGGCGGCTTATGGTTTTTGTAATCCTTAAAAATCCGTTAAAATTTTCAGCGCAATTTTATTATTCGCTTACCAATAAGTCATAACAATTCCGTGATAGTACACGGTTCATAGGTACCCATTATGCTGGCAGCATTGCCTCTTTGAATAGCAATAGAAATCCTTTGAACCAGATACCATCCTGAGCGGTAGTCAAAACCACGATCAGCTAGCGCTAGCTAGTCACTTCTTATAATGACGACAAAGGAATCTACTAGTAATCTCTTTTCCTATTAGACTTATTATCTATAACTTCATAGATATTCCTGTTTCGCCCGCTATTTAATAAACTCCAATGCTTAATATAGGAGAGGTCCTAACGACTTTATGGAATTTCTCACATATAAAAAATATTTGCGTGTTTGCGACTTCATAATAGTGGCACGACAAATTCAAGAGCGCATAGCTTCGCGGCGGCAGGCAAAGAATGTCGTATGCCGCGTTAACGTTTAATGTCTATGGTAATATTTTGCCTTAAGTCTTTGGATGTCTTAGTAGTAAGTAGAGTGGGTTATAAAAAATATACTTACCACATTTTTTGTTTTTATTTTGGTGTAATAAAGTCTTCTTCATCCTAGCGTGTATCCCTAGTTGCGTCGTCAGCTTACGCTTCGGAGCCTAGGGTACGCTGTAAGTCATGGTCCTAGATTTAGCGGCACTGGTTATTACAATGGAGCGAATGCCGTCTGACCTCCTTAACCCTTTTTACAGGAAAACCAGACCAACAGGAACATGACCCGAGATGTGTCAGTGGCCAACATTTTTAGAATTGTTCTGGACTGCTATCTATCTATAATAACAACCGGGACCAACAGCTTTACGTGCCTTCCGAAACACGGAGGAGATCGAGATTGAAAATGCCACTGAAATGGCGACCAATCCAATAGTATTTGTGTTGTATTGTATACCACATTACTGTTTCATTTCCATTTAATGTAGTATATTTTCCTATGTGCCCCCCCTGGTTGGTTTAAATGAATATGTGAATACCTACATCATCATCATAACAACCGTTTTTCTGCCTACTATCGATCCGGCTTCCTGTTTACACTTTAGAGGAGATATGACCCATAAATAAATTACAGTAGCTGAAGATGAAACATAAATAATAACCTTAATTGCATTGGCATGAAGGTGGTGGCTGAAAATCAGTGCTAGTCATGCTTACATGTCTAGCGTAATACTGAGCCGCCACCTATTCAGACGTTGTCATTTCTTACTTGTCTGCTCATTATCTTTATTTTGTAAAACACTTATTAAATAACGTTCTTAATAAATCACATTCTATTCTATTCGATTCTAAACATTGAGAAACAACGTTTAATGCTCTATAACTTATAGGACCAAGATTCACAGCCGCGAAACGCATTGCAAAAAAAGTAATCAATGCTGACCACTTGCACTCACACAATAATGAAACTCCACACGCGGTTGGCGAGTTACGCACGTTTGCCTGAACTGAACAATTTGATAGTGTGGAAACTATGAAATTGTTCAAACCAGTTTATCATCGCTTAGAAGTTTGAACTATAGATTGGTATTATAATGACCAGTATCAAAGTTTGAAAACGCTTTGAAAATCATGAGATTGAGACGTCTCTTTCTCCCTTAGCTGCCTACAATATCTCCTTTTAAACTAAAAAAACTTCTGCTGTTTTCGTTTGAAATTAGGGTTTTAGGTTAATACACATGAAAACGTATTAACTCAAAACCCTAATCTCCTCCAAATTGTTCCCGACTTGTGCCTTTTCGCTACAGTTTCGATACTTCACAATAAAATTTCACCCTGAAATCCATACGCAGCTGGCTTTTATTATAGTGTTTCAGCTGCTATCCTTTTGCAGTTGGGCCATTGTAGGCCAAATAATAGCGTCCGACCTTTTTACCCCGATTTTGGGACAAGTTTCGACGCGACCCATGTCTAGTGCCTTGGATCTATTTATTTAAGTCGGTCGTAGTTATATTGATGTTAAATAAAAAGATAACTCGCTTTAGGATCCATATGCCAGTAAAAACACTTTTTCTGTTTCAACGTTCTATATTATGCACTGCACTCTTATATAGCTTTACATGACACTTACAAATGCCAATAAGTACAGTGTCCAAAAACTCAAAACCAGAATCTCTCTTGGCTTCATGTCGTTTCCAGCACAGTCTTATTTCCCTCTAACCACCACTAAATTACTAAAAATACACCAATTTGAAACTAGTAACCGATTTCAAGTCAACAATAATAACCTATATAATATATTAATATATTTTACTTAAGCACAAATAAGTCAGGGGTGTTGTTTTCAAGCAGCTGTCCGATGGCTTGGATACATAACACACGGGTACGCGAGCCCGACTTACCCGAGCTGCTACTGAGTCAACCCATTTCCATCCGAGTCAGTAGCATCCTAGTACCTCATCCTTTCTCCAAACCCAACCACATCCCACCCTTCCCTTGCTTAGAATACTTCCGATGGGCAGCAGCGTCGGAAGTACAATAAGCCGTTGAAACTGCGCTCGCCAACCCGCCTGCCAAGCGTGGCGAGTATGGCAACAGCCCCTCAATTTGGGGAAGGCCTAAGTCCAGCAGTGGGCTGATTGCGGCTGAAACCGAACCGAACTTAAGCACAAATATATGTGCCGTTATGATATCAAAATAAACACTATATTACTTTCTTCAAAGTTGTTTACAACCCATATTACTGCAAGAACAGTGTAACAAATGATAGCTATTACTCGATTCTCATAAGAAGATCTTATAGGCTATCAATGATGGGTCCAATTTGTCATTACATACGGCAACATCCAATTCTGTTTGCCCATTGTATTGATTTTTTTTAATAAAAACGTCATGTTGGCACAATACAAACAGATATTGATTAGGGCGGGCAGCAGTAGATCTTTGTGGAGATAGCCCAAGTTAAAGACTGAGCGATTTAACGATACCACTGTGCACGTATTGATCTCATTCTACATGCACGGATATTTATGAAAATTCATACATACAATTTTGTTTGTTCCGAAACTTTCAGCGGGATCAGATCTATATAGATTTAGGTCCTCGATCGATCAGTTCCATGTATGCGATTGAATACCTAAGAGCCTCTACCATTTACTATTTATATCTCTTACGCAGATACTCTATTTTCTGATAAATTTATTACGCAATGTATAAATTGCGGACCCTGAGCTCTGAAGGAAACAGCTTAATATGCAACTGAGAAACTGACTTTAACTGTTTCCAAATTTTGGGGTGATAAGGCTAAAACACAGTGATAGCTGCATGGGAGTTAGCCAATGTTCAGCTGTAAAATTATCAGAATAAGAAAGGATTCTAACTTAAACAGCAATCCTGCAAAGAGAGTTAAGTTATCTAAACTTTGACTTTTTAAACATTGTGTAGTCAAAGGTCTACAACATAGGGATGTCTTCATTGCGGTAACCAATTTTCAGCTGTAAAATTTTAAGAATAACTATTCTAAATGCTTTTTTACTTACTTGAGAATTGAACGGCAATACCGCTCTATTATATCGTTTGAGGAGCCAACCTAGATGATTGATTCATCATCATCACCGTAAGTAAATCCGTTTTTACCGTTTACGTTTTTTTCTTTAAACGCGACGTCTTTTCGTTTACACTGCATTAGATATCTTGGTGTCGTCCTCGTGGATACGTCCGTGGTTTCAAAAAACTTGATCTACTTAACACTGTGCTCACATTTTTTCTTAAAATTATGCCCAATTTCAAGTCAAAATCAAAAGAAATGAAATACAATTATTCAAAAGTAAGGGGTGCCGAAATATTGAATTGCTATTAAAGTATGGTTTTAAAGCTGCGTATATTACAGATTTTTTTCAAGTAAATACTTAAGAAATATATTTTTTTCATGCAACGTAATTATTAAATAAATACCGTTCTTAAAGCGAATGCATTGTTTGGGTATTGTACTTACTGGTACTATTACAACATCTTCTGAAAAAGAGGTTCTCAATTACTGTTAATCTTAATGTATTTAACGGTTAAAGTTAACCATAACATAACAAAGTAGGTGTGGGCAGCTAAATGTGAAAATTCAATTTTTGGGTGGTACTGAAAGCTTTTTTATTAAATTTTGTATTTGAACCATACATTAGTGAAAATGAACTTGTACCTTATTCACCTCGCGTGACTTCTTCAATTATTTATGTGTTGCTAGTATTAACAAATGAGTAAATTGACAAGGCGTTGACGTTACTATTTAGATGTAGCTATATTTTGTGTTTATATGTATTTTGTTATAAAAAAAATTTTTAATATGCGATTACCTAACCGCGTTTAACTATACTGCCTCTGTGGCCCGGTGGCGTTCGCCTTCGACCCGGTCTTCGTAGATTACATTCCCACGGGAAGCATACTTCGTTTAGTTGTTTGATAATGATGATTCCGTGCTTCGAAAGGCGCGTTAAGCCGTTGGTCCCGGCTGCCGTCTGGTGGTCGTTAAAGGAACCACGTCAGAGACAGAGAGGTCATTCCGAACAACTCTGACACGAAATGATGATGAAGACTCAACAATTTTTTTTTTTTACTATGTGATAGTTAAATGGGGATGGATATCAACTATAGTGGAAACTGTTAGCGACACTTTTTTATTTTAATGTAATTTTTTTTCGCGATTGTTATCATCATGAACATTTTAACTTAGTCTACCTGCAAACATTACTGCTGTAAAGTATTTGAAACCCTAGGTGTAAAATAAATTCGCTACTAATATTATGAACCACGTTAGAGGCCGAGAGGCGATTCCGAACAACTCTGACACCAGTGTGTACATGGTCGATAGACAATCTAATAGATTTTAGCGGCAGGTAAAGTGGCAGAACAGGTATATCACCACTACCCCTCCTATTTGATGGTATATAGTGTGTTTGTATTCCATAAAATTAACCGAGACCAAGACTAGTATTTGTTTATAGTTAATCGCTAATTGGTAAAGTTAATGTGTAAAGTTGACCATTTTGTTCACAAAACCTCCCTTTTTGAGACAGTTTACGCAATATTTACAATCACAAATGATCTTTGAATGCTTGTTTAATGTTTGTTTTTCACTTAAAACTAGGGTTTGATATACTGCGCTTCTCTTAAAGTTAATTAAGTCATTCCATTTATTAATATTAATATTTAATACGTTTTATTTATTCTACATCCAATGTCCCTACTCAATCGTTTCATGTCCTTTTTAGTATGGTGTCTTGTCATAATAGAACGCCCAGATGCTATGTTTTATATGCCGCTTCTCTAAGCAAGAAAACTTCCCTTCCAGCCCTCAAATTACAGTTGCTCTAACTGTTGCTTGTGGTTTTACTCGTCCGTACTTATTTAAGTACAAAGGTGATAAAAATAGTACAGTTGTAAACGCATTCATAACATATGGAAAAACCTCAGGGTTTTTATATATTATTTAAGCTAAAAAATATGTATTTTTATTTGATATTTAAATAAAAAAAGTGATTCTTCATCAAGGATAGGGATATACGTTTCAAATACAGAAAATAATTCTTCAAATCCAGCAACTCCTAGCTATCTTATAATTTCGCGATTGTTATCATCATGAACATTTTAACTTAGTCTACCTGCAAACATTACTGCTGTAAAGTATTTGAAACCCTAGGTGTAAAATAAATTCACTACTAATATTATGAACCACGTTAGAGGCCGAGAGGCGATTCCGAACAACTCTGACACCAGTGTGTACATGGTCGATAGACAATCTAATAGATTTTAGCGGCAGGTAAAGTGGCAGAACAGGTATATCACCACTACCCCCTTCTATTTGATGGGTATATAATGATATATAGTGTGTTTGTATTCCATAAAATTAACCGAGACCAAGACTAGTATTTGTTTATAGTTAATCGCTAATTGGTAAAGTTAATGTGTAAAGTTGACCATTTTGTTCACAAAACCTCCCTTTTTGAGACAGTTTACGCAATATTTACAATCACAAATGATCTTTGAATGCTTGTTTAATGTTTGTTTTTCACTTAAAACTAGGGTTTGATATACTGCGCTTCTCTTAAAGTTAATTAAGTCATTCCATTTATTAATATTAATATTTAATACGTTTTATTTATTCTACATCCAATGTCCCTACTCAATCGTTTCATGTCCTTTTTAGTATGGTGTCTTGTCATAATAGAACGCCCAGATGCTATGTTTTATATGCCGCTTCTCTAAGCAAGAAAACTTCCCTTCCAGCCCTCAAATTACAGTTGCTCTAACTGTTGCTTGTGGTTTTACTCGTCCGTACTTATTGAAGTACAAAGGTGATAAAAATAGTACAGTTGTAAACGCATTCATAACATATGGAAAACCTCAGTGTTTTTATATATTATTTAAGCTAAAAATTATGTATTTTTATTTGATATTTAAATAAAAAAAGTGATTCTTCATCAAGGATAGGGATATACGTTTCAAATACAGAAAATGATTCTTCAAATCCAGCAACTCCTAGCTATCTTATAATTTCGCGATTGTTATCATCATGCACATTTTAACTTAGTCTGCAAACATTACTGCTGAAAAGTATTTGAAACCCTAGGTGTAAAATAAATTCACTACTAATATTATGAACCACGTTAGAGGCCGAGAGGCGATTCCGAACAACTCTGACACCAGTGTGTACATGGTCGATAGACAATGTAAACTACACGAAATGATGATGATGAATGTTATAAATGCGACAATCTGTATGTCTGTTACGGCTTTAACTCAGGGCCGATATTGATGATTTTTTTTTAAATGTAGTTGAAGACTCGGGGTCAAACATAGGTTACTTATTGAAGCGGGCAGAGCTGCGGAAAAGTGCTAGTAAGTGATAAACTTGACCTTAACACATAATAAACTAGAAGTTCCAAAATTTTAAAAGTTCAAACAAACAAATGTTCACACTTTATTATATTGGTATAGAACAAACATATTTAACGAAGTTATAGTTAAGCTGATGTATGAAAGACCCTTTATAGTTCACAATTGATAAATGTACAAATGTCGTGAACTGTCCGTAAACATTCAGACAATTGTGAGTGAAACACGCATTTACGGTACAATTAGAAGTGTTTTTAATAACATTGAAACTTTTTTTAAAATATGGCTTTTGCATTGTAAGTATATTCATACTTCCATACTATCCATAATTTCATACTAAAATTATAAACGCGAAAGTATGTCTGCCTATGTGTTACGCTGACGCATGCGGAGCTGCGGGAAACAGCTAGTATTCTATTGTTTAATTATTCATGATTGTCTTGCCCGTTAAATTTTTAAACTCTTGTGTAAAAGCAACACAATCCTCAATGACGGATTTCTCATAGAATTATTATTTTTTGGTTTCCCTGGCTATTATTGTCGTATCAATTGATTGTTTTTTTTATTTAAAAAAATAACCTTATATTTTAAACAGAAATAAAATGTTCAAAAATAAACGAAATCCGATGAACTAGTTCCATCTATGCTCACGGCAAAAACCGAATATTCAGCAACAACACAAAACAATACATGTTTATTTCCAATAGATATCATATGACAATACAATTTTTCCTTAGCACCCTTATCGAACAGGAGATGTAAAATACAATATTTATTTGTCATATTGGCTAGTTGTAGTTAATCAGTTTTATGGCAAAAATTTACTATACGAACTAAACCGTCGAAATATTAGTCTTCCTAAATTGTACTTTTTTGTATTCAATTATCCATGTACCGTAGCTCTACCACCGTTGCGACTATACGAGAGTACGCTGTACTTGCTCTCGAAGCTCTCTTTGTTGACTCTTCCTGTTCGTTTAGTAGCCTTCTAGATCTGTTCTCGTCTTTACCTTGTTCTATTTTCCAAAAGGTTTTAAATCGCCATTAATCCATCTTGGTTTTTGTGTTGTTAAACGAGTTTATTTTTAGCATTTTAGTCGGATTTGTGCTGGTATTCGGCGCTTTTTGGTCTACCAAGTACGCTACGTCTAAGGATCAAATTCAAGCTAACAAAACTACAACTACAAAGCCAAAAATGACTATAAAAACAACAACACCAAAAGTAGTAACTTCAGCAAAAAAAGGAAATAACACAGGGAAGGCTACTACTGCAGCATCATTTTTAAATATTCCATTTAGAGGTCCAAACGGTACAACTATAGAACTATATATTACTACAAATCCTTCTACTTCAACATCGGTAACATCGCCGACCAATACAAATGATCAAAATGATCTAAACGTTGCATCTGAAACTGCTACTACATCAGCAAATAAAGAAAATTTACTTAAGCTCAGGTTACTTGATCGTGCATACGACTGGAGTATGAAGGTGACCAAAAAACCAAAGAAAACATCCGTACAAAGTTTTGATTACTTTCTTTATTAATTACAATGTTTGAATAACAATTGGAATCTTGACTATCTGGTACTATTTTTTATGATTTTATGTGATATCAAACATGTTTAAGAGCTTGGTTAATTTACATTTAAGTGTTTATTTATTTATTATAAGGAAGACCAACACCTGATATCTATACAATAAATAACTAACTTAAGCAATTTAGAAGAATACAACCACACATTTTACATACTTGAGTGTAAATGTGAGTGAGTGAGAGTTCACATATTTGAGTGTGTTTATTAGTTTAACTTTTACTAGATTTGTTAATATCTTGATTTATGATTTTATTGATAAAACTCAAGATATTGTTTAAGTTTTTGTTTTAGTTATAACAGGTACGCAAAGTTGGACGGAGTATTTGATCTGAAACAAAAGAATCTAAACTAGTAAATATCAAAACAAAAGCCGATCAATGAACGTAAGGTAATGACGTCATTAAGATGATGTAAACGAATTGCATATTTTGTTTTGATAATACACGGCTACATCTTTATTAAATAATTCATATTGGAAGAAGTTTTGGTTGAATATGGCTGTCACAGTGGGAACGTAAGTAGTTTTATTTAAATTAAAAAACCTCAGTTTTACACTTTACTTTCATAGATACGTCGTTTAGTAGAATTTTTACTTTAAAAAATTATATATAATTAAAAATAGAAAATTTATGGTTTTTTTTTTTTATGTACTTGTATAATTATTGGGTAATTCATTAATTTCAGTGACAATGGCAATTTTCATGTTAAGATCAATAATATTAATTAATCTGGTCTAAATTATTATTTTGTTCGTGAAATAGATTTTTTAATTTGAATGATTGTTAGATACTTAGATCTTCCAATTTAATTATAAACTAAAGTAAGGGGTTTATTAAAAACTTACTCTCGAAGAAACGAAATTGTGTTTGAAAATTATTAGATAATGAGACAAAATATATTTCTGTTACAGTATTCTTATCCTGGGTGCAGTGCTATTTTCTGCTTTCTGGACTACTAAAGTGATCATTATTTGTATGGATGTCGCAAAAACTCCGCTCGTTACTACTACAAGTAGAAAGCCACCGTGTCATTCTCATTTAAAAAATCATTCCTTAAACCATCATCATCAACACGAGATGCAAAGAATTTAGGACGATAAATATATATTTGAGCGATGTTTGTCATTTAAGTGAAATGAAGATACTGTGACACCTTCAATTGTGTATTCTACAAAATTTTATTTTCTCTTTTATATCAATATTTATAGTACTAGAAACAGAAATAAGAAAGAATGCTTGAAATCTGTTCAGAAATAAATAATTTATAAGCCTTTGAAATTCGGTGGAAGGAGTAACTGTCAAAAAACAACAAAAGGATGCACTATGTGTACAGTGACGTCACTGCCACTTGATTTCGTGCGTACAAATGAGAAAGCAATACGTCCCCACTATGCTCCCACTTTTTATCATAAGAAAATTTTAAATGCTAATTACTGCTATAATTAACAACCAATTTTGTTGTTATTTTCAGAATCGGTTACTTTTTAGTGTATATTTTGTTTAGTATAACAATATTAACCAAGTATGAACACAGTCAAGTAGCCTATTGGTTGACAAGAGAAAGAGGATATTGATAGTTATAGAGCAATTAGAAAAAATATGTAATGCTGTCCTAATACTATGTTTAAGCGAATGTGATTTAACTTTAGTGAGTAGGCGTCCACGATAATAATCATGAATGTGATGTGAATTATGCAGTGCGGAGAACTGCTAAGATACTAAATAAAAGAATTAATACTTAAATGTGTGGTTATGACTGCACATATATTTTCTTCTTGATGGCCGAAAAGACTTCCGGTTGCATCCGTAGCTGGTTTCCTCAGAGTCAAAGGTTCACTCTCCTACTTTTTTTTCTCCATTTCGCCCGGTCTTCAGCATTTCCTCTTGCTTCACTCACTGCAATGTCTCAGCTACCCGAATTGGATCTTCGACACAAGACTACTCCTTCCTATTCTTAATTATCTTGATTACCGACAAACAAATCTATTTCGTTTCAGATCATAGTGATTACTTATGCTTGTACGATAAACAAATATAATACTCTTTTCATTTTAGAGTTTAACAATCCAAAAGGGGGCAAATTCACGACTTCTCATAGAAGTTTATTCACAGCGAAGTCTCTTGAACAAATAAACAAAATTGCAATTTAGTCTTCGATAGCTAAATAACGTTGAAAATTCTGCAAATCATCGTGACAAATCCAATCCGTTAATTCTGGCAGTCACTCCGAATTATTACCCTTAAAATGTATACAAGCACAACAAGCTTTTTGTTATCTTCTTGTATAATTTTATGTAGCAATTTATTCTTGTGGGAAATTTTGAATTTGAATCCATACTTAATATACTATTATACTATATAATATATGTGTGTGTTTGTTTGTCCTTCTTTCATGTTAAAACGGAGCAACGGATTGATGTGATTGTTTGTGTAGATATAGTTGGAGACCTGGAGAGTGACGGGCTACTTTTTTCCGTGACACAAACGGAATTCCACGCGGGCGAAGCCGCGAGTACAGCTAGTATGGTTATATTTTTATGTGATTAGTATTCTTTGTGTGGTATACTCGGAGCAATAAAATTGCTCTATGATCTACACTTAGGTTTGGCGTATCGCATCATTTACAGTTTCGGTATCAAAGATCGAAAGACGGTTTCGAAAATATCTTACACGAGGATATCCAGAATGATTTGATCGTATAACTCAAGCAATACTCCATGTTGCTTCTTCTATTTACCCCCAATAATTTCATGATTCACTCAGTCCTCTTTTTAGCCGACTTTCAAAATCCAAAAGGAGGAGGTTCTCCATACGAGCTTTTTTTTATTTATTAATGGTAACAACTTTGTGATATTTTATATGTCATTTATTTCGATTTGTTACTTTCAATGACATCTATTTTATGAATATCTAATCCGAATGCTCGAACATTTCTAACATAGTAAGCAAATATTCTAACTCAAAATGCTATCTAGATAACGACATATTGCAATCGTATAGCGAAATTTCCAGATGCAAGCCAGACCGCACAAAAGGATAGGCAATACATTTGAATGCAGCTTATATGCACACGTAATAGACTTGAACATCCGCCAAGAATGCCCCGATTGATTATTGATATAGCCAGATATCTTGCGTTTTATTAGATTTATACATGGAGTAACAAGAAATAGGTGAATGATATAAAACTCAACAAATTCATGATTGTCACGAGGAGCTCGACTGCCTAACACGACGCGCTAAGGATAGCGAAAGCGTATGTCAAGCGACGGCGAGACGCGGCCCGTATTGGATTGGTCTCCGTTTAGTGGTATTTTCTTTCTCGTGCTTCAGAAGGCACCGCACCATAAGCCGTTGGTCCCGGTTATTATAGATGGCAGCCATTAGGCTGAGTCAGATGCCTTTAGACAGCCTGAAAAAAAACCTGACAGTGTCGGCCTATGACACCTTGAGTCATGTTCCTGTTGGTCTAGTTTCCCTGTAAAAAAGAGTTACGGATAACAGTTTCACAGTAACCAGTGCCATCATATCTAGAAACACGACTTACAGTATGTTGAGGACGCAAAAAGGAAAACACGCTTAGACAAAGATGTTTTTGCGATTGTCATATCAATCAATCAATCAATCAATCAAATATTTATTTGCAACACAAATGTTGTCTGGAAGAGATTACTTCGCAATAAGTCCGTTTGCTCCCTATTGTAAACAATGTTGTAATTTCAATTTTGTGATTTCCCAGATGTGGGCAAAAAAGGTATATTGTATTATATATGCAAACAATTTACTTAAGACTTTTGGAGCTATGGTTTTTCCAGAACTTGTATTTATATGACTAAAGAAAATATTTTAATCTACGCGAAAAATTAATGCTTACTTGTAAATCAATTTGTTTAAAAAATAACATTACGAGAGGTTAATTGAAAAATTATTTACCAGTTTACTTTAGATGTTATTTTTATTTTGTGTGCAGAAAAAAAATTAAGTGTAATATATTTATTAATGCAAAATCATTTAATTTGATGTTAATTTACCACTTGAAACATTCTGAGTACGATTTTAAATCAGAGTAAGATGGGAATTGGAACTTTTTAATTCTCGCTGAATCTTGGGTATATCTATTCAAAGATGGCACCAGGCGAATGAACTTGAATGTAAATGACATGAATACGAAAATGTAAATTTCAGGTTAGGTAAGCTTATAGTTATGTCTTTTAGTTTTAGCTTGATCGTTTAATAGATAAGCTCATATCAGATTTGTTATGAATGAAATGAACGTTTTTGCGGCTTTGTAATGAGTCTATATGTTGTCCTATCTACCCCAAGGTTGGCTGGAAGAAATTGCAATAGCGATAAGTCCGCCTCTGTACTCGATTTTCTAAATGTATTACTTTTAATTTTAACTTTTGTGATTGGTACAATGTCTATCAATCTATCTATATCTATATGTTATTCAAATCTTTTTTCAATGATGTCATTGATCACAAATAATAAAAATATATTTACGATGTCATTTATTTATTATCATGTAATCTTATGACCCAGCAGTTTTTAAACTTAATCTTCATATATTAGTCTTCATGGATGTAAGAAATAGATGGACAGCGCACTGTAAAACAGCAAACAGAAGCCGGTAAAAGCGTGATTCCGAAACGGACCGCAGGTCGCAGGTTGCAAGCGACACTACTTGTTTTTATATATATCTATGAAATTGATTCGAATCTCAATCAGGTGAAGTCACGACCGCAGAGATTTGTACGTGTCGTATAATGTTCGAAAGAGCATGTAGATATAATGTTTATAAATTGTGCAGTCGCGTCACGCGGAATCACATCTTTAGTCGAATACTCGCTAGCGAGCTATCCAACCAAACCATCCTGCTGTGTATCAACTGCTCTTCTCACCTAATCGCGTCGTCGTGGAAGCACTTTATTGGCTTCACTTTGCTATTTTACAGTGCGCCATCCGTATATTTCTTACATCCACGTTTATACTCTAACAAACATAAAAATGCAATACACATTGCATAAAAATATTTTTTGTATAAATTATAGAGGATAATTTCTAGGTGGGAATAATGTTCAGTATTTTTTGCACCCAAGTTTTGAACCGAAGAATAATGGCTGTTGGGAACAAACAGTGAAGTTTTGTTTACGTGTTTGTTTTATAGCGAAGTTCGAGGCAGAATATTGAGTTAAATTTTTTATATACGACACAGATAGCTGCTACAAATCAATATTTTTTTGAAACTTAAGAAATTAAATTTTTACTTGTGTAAGGTATTTATAAAATGATGTTATGATAAATTATTGGTTAGTATTTACTATACCTTATTTTTATTTTATTAACAGTGTAAAAGGAATGAACATTTTATGTAAGTAAATAGGCAGACAGTATAACAAAAAACAAACATGGCAAATTCACGAATAGGTTTTTAGGCGTGCCAAATAAAGTATTATCAAATTCCGTGGCGAATAATCAATATACCAAAATCAAACCTCCAAAAGGTATTTTGACCCATCCGATAACAGAGGAAACAACGGAATCCCTAACTTCGGCTATCGTTTGGGTTTTAAGTCGTTTAAATTAAAGTTACTTTCTTACCAACACATTTCTTATTGAATAGCAATGATATTTCCGACGAACTAGAGATCTATTTATGAAATGTGTGACTCACTCGAAATACAATCCAGAAAATGATTTTCATTCGAACGAAAACGAGAGGTTGCTATTCGTTCGACAAATAAGTACTCTTAAAAAGTGCTACTGAGAATACTACAGAATTCTGCGATTCGATTAAAATTAATAATTATAATACAGACTTCATCTGGAGATGAACATATAATAAAAGTAGAGAGAAAGATTGATGGGTTATGTCTAGACTTCGAATTCTTGCGGACTTTCTGGTCGACAAGGTCTAGTGTCCTAAAGCATCTAGCGAGTCAATATGTTCACTAACATGTAGCCTCGCGGGTCACTACCTACGTCCTTATAAATGGTGATCACTTATTCAAATATTATATATCAACAGTGTCAGAAAGCAAAGCTTTAATTAGAGTTAAATACAGATCAGTTTGGAAGGCTTCAAGGATCAATGGCTTCTGAACTAATACTTTTTTTCATTTATTTATTCACAACTACTCACTACACTTACAGTTTCCCAAGACGTACTTATAGTGAGTTAAATAGGTACAATTAGTTGGTAATTGACAAAAAACTAACACATGCAGATTTGTAACAATTTATTACATTGAATAGAGAGCTGTGCAAGGATTATGCTATCGACGTTCATCATTTGCCCTTCGATACCAAGAACTAGGCCATCCGCACATCATTGTTTAAAGCCCTGTACAAGTCGTCCAGTGTGCAAGTGTCAAGGTATGCCGGTCAGGTCAGAAGGTGACTGATTGTCTAGGGAGATAGGTGTAAACACGCAGGCTACAACTAATACTAACGTTTACCTTTGATCGAAGGCCAGACTCCAATACAACACAGCTTAGATGTGAAGATAAAGCTACGACAATATACGAACGTAACAAATTTTAAAATTTCCTTGAAACTGTGTTCGAATTTTGGCTTATAAACGCTCTGTAAGATAATTTGCAAATTGATTCTCCAGTGTTGGCAAGGCTTGCGATTCCGGACGGCGGTCGTATGATATGAACGAGTGTGTTACAACAACAGTTAGAAAATTTAGTTTCAGTCTGGGTTTCTGTAAATATAAGATAGGTACACGTAAATAAATTGATGCGTTATATTATTAGATTAGAATGCGATTGGAATGCTCATTTGTTCATCATCTTTGCTTTGAATTGAACTAATCATACCTTTTTTTAGGTCAAGTAAAGACCACCGCCTTCCGCCCATCCATATATAGGCACTCTTAAGAGTTACCCTGACGGAAAGCTGGACAGTAACGTAAAGCTTGTACATTTGTGCCTACTAAAAACCTCACGGTGTATGTTTTTTACTGATTATACTTGAGCTAAGTGTAAATTTGGCTAGCATAATCATGAAGATCAATATCTTAACGTTGGACTGCAATAAAAATATCGCAATATTTTATTGCAATTTTACGATATTTACATTCCGCTTTTATTGGCATCTCGATATCAACTACGATAAAGTCTTCGAAAGCTCACATTTAGTTTTGCATGCCTAAATATTTTTGTATGGATCGGAGGTTCTCTACGATGCTGTGTTAAGATGCATTTTTTACACCGACTATACATTTAATCTCTGCATTCAAAAGAATTCCGAGGGGCTATGAATCATCGAAAAGCGTCTACAAATTGCTCATACCTAAGTTCTCGACAATCGTAGACAAAGTAGTATAAAATCCTAATTAGTCTAACCCTAACAGCAGTTAAAGTGGACTTGACTCAACAAGTTGGACTTTTGCCACTCAGTTCACATTTAACAAGGATAGCAGCGATTTATTGAGGCCACGTCCTGTTTAACTTATCCATTCAGTGTCGTACTATAAAGGAGTTCATTTCACACGAACGCAGCTGAATTTCGTGTTCGTAAAACAAAAATTTGCTTTATTCATCTAGTCTCGGTAGCTTGATAATTTTGTCTCGAGATCGAACTTATCTTTTCATCTTACTAATTAAGATATTAGAGATTATTATTATACATTAGGTACATCAAACCATTGAGTCTCTTTTATTACAGAAGTCGGAGTGTAGAAGTAGTGTGTATAGAATCAAAGAATATCTTTAATATAATACTTATGCTAGTGTCAGGTCGTGGTGCGAATTCCGTTGCAAAAATTCTTTGTGACAGAACCTATTTTAATTTGGTAATAGGATTTAATGACAGTCTGGAGTAATCAAGTTTTCGATAAATTCGTGTTATATGTCATTTTAAGCCAATGCTACTGGGCAGACTTCTCTTAAAACTCTTATAGGGTCATCTGACACTATAGTGTAAATGATTACATGGTGCTATAAATCCAAACAAAATAGTATGTAATCAAGAGTAGTTTTTACAAAAGAAACTAGACTTAAAAGCAAAGCACACTAGTCTTAAAATCGTGTAAATATAGTCAGGGTGGGGTTTTCAATGCACACAACGATTGATAGGGACAGCCGCAAACTAAATTGGAGTTCGACCCATCCCGATAGAAAGCAAGCCTCTTAATCTTCGTTTTATGAAAGTCACTTTAATTAAGCCCCTTTTTAGGAGAAAATCTACTTTGTTTATTTAACTTTATTACGTAATTCACAACTACATTATTGGAATAAATAAGTGAATGGTTCCATATACCTAACAAACGGCTTTTTCAAGAAGGTCATCGAATTATTAATGCAAAAAATGAAGTCAGTTTCTATTTCTTGAGTAACTGTACTGCCTATTCGAGGAGCTCGTTAGTCGGGTAGTGAATGTGTCGGGCACTATTGGATTGGTCGCCATTTACTAGCATTTTCTATCTTGAGCTCCTCCGTGCTTCGGAAGGCACGTTAAGCCGTTGGTCCCGGTTGTTGTCGATAGATAGCAATCGTTAGGCTGTGTCAGATGCCTTGGGGACAGCCTGAAAATTTCTGACAGTGTTGGCCACTAACACACCTCGGGTCATGTTCCTGTTGGTCTGGGTTCTCTGTATAAAAAGGGTTACGGAGGTCAGACGGCAGTCACTCCATAGTGATAACCAGTACTTCCAAATCTAGGACCATGACTTACAGCGTACCCTAGGGTCCAAAGCGTAAGCTGACGACGCATCTAGGAATACACGCTAGGATGATGATGAACTGTACTGCCTATTCAAAATAAGGTCGCTCGCTTGATTATACAATAAATTTTAAAGATAAAATTATAAATAAATCTGGCATCTAGAGATAACAGATTGACGTGCCTTCCAGAGCCTGGAGAAGCTTTCAATGAAGCTCTCTCTAGTGTCGACTAATTTAAGATAAGTAATTAGCACTTATTATCACGTTTCACTGTGATGTTTATGTCAAATGACTAAACAAATTCGACTCAAAACTATTCGATCGTGTTCCTACTTTAATCCTTATCATAATAATACGGTTACACACTAGTTGCATAAACCGTCGCATACAAACGAGGGCTGTAAATTGGACTCGCGGGGCGTTCACTAACTTTGCACTCCCGATTGCTTCTGAACGGAACTTGCATTGTCCCGCCCACTTTCCAATACGTTTTATTGAGCATTCAGCTATTCACAATATATTCGAATTTAGTCTCTGTATTTATTTCATTTTAAAACTGGTAATAAGGTAAGGTTATGAGACATATAATTAATCAATATCGCGTAGGTATACTTAAATATTAAAGACTGTCTGTTTTCTTCTTTTTCTCTTCTGCCCTTTTTCCATTCTTAATAATACTCATACATTTATCTACAAAATAGCTACAACAATTAATCTTAATAACAGTGCATATAACAAAAAAACATTTCGAACTTAATCTGGAATCAAACTTCTCCTAAAGGTGCCTCTCCAAGTAGTGTAAGTTAAAGTCCTTTTTTTCGCTCTACAGAAAAGTTGAGCTGCGCTTCTATCCCGGTCCACTCCGGAATGTTTCGCAACCACGACATTTTTCTTCTCCCCACGTTTCTCTTTACAGCAACATTTTCCATCATAATGAATGCAAGAGCTCGTATCGTTGACGTTGAAGAATATGAGATAGGAGATTTCGGCTGGAATTAGTGCAAAAGCATGAGTCATCATTTATATAGTAGGTAGGTACATATTTTAGGGTTTTTTTTAAATACAGCCATCAGTAGTATAGGTACGGCAACGACTTCCTACAAGGTGGGCCGTAGAAATGTCTGACTATTATGTAAATTTATTTAGTTACCTACTTATTGCATTGGCTCAGCGACCCGGAACGGCTCTTGGCCTCCGACACAAGACTTCCCCCCTATTCTGCAAGATTGCTTGCTAGTCTGCCTTCGCACATTTCATCCGTCCAGCGGCTGTTATTTAAAGTCATGTGTTAAAATGTTGCTAAAACACAGTTTTTCAAAAATAGAACATTAGAAAAAGCACCATATAGTTTTTCACCAATCTCTCAATTTACAAAGCCAAATAATCTCGTGTGATAAGTTTACAAAAAAAAAAAAACGAGACATGTCTGGAATTCCGCTCGCTCACGCCATCTGGCTGTCGCAGCCGCCAAATTGCACCCTAGGGATGACTCGTACTACACTTGCTCCACCACTAGCGGTATTGAGATAAATAGAAAACTGCTTTTTACTGCTAGTAAAATGGTTTTCGAAAGCAATAAGCAACGTGCTGTTTCCAATGTTTGAATGAGAAACATTTGTTTGAGAATGTGCAGCTTTGGGAAATTTTGTATATTGAGAAAATGTGAGATCCGATATCTGGGTAAAGTTTATTTTGTTGTATTCTTGGCGTGACGATGAATCAGTTTTGTTGTATTGTATATTCACTTATATTAATTATTACAGTATTTTTAAATTTTATTATATTATGAAGAGGAAAGATTTGTATTTTTGTGTGTATGTTTGTAATGGATAAACTTAAAAACTACTGTGCCGATTTCAAAAATTCTTTCACCATTGGAAAGCTACATTCACCCTGAGTAACAAAGGCTATATACCGCAGGCGGAGCTGCGGGAATCAGCTAGTTATTTAATATAAAGAAAAGATTAAACATATTATTTGGGAAAGTGTATGTATTATAAACATATGACTCAGAATATAATAAAACTTATGAATTTATTAAATAAAACCCTTTATTTTGGTAACCTACAGAATATAGTATCTATACTATATTATAATATAATAAAGCTCAAGAGATTGTTTGTTTAAACACGCTGATCTCTGGAAGTATGTACTGGTTCAATTTAAAGAATTATTTTGCATTCTCATAGCCCAATTCTTGAGAAATAGTTTAGGCATGGCATTAGCATGGTAAAAATATGCCAGTGAGATCATGCTTTAGTGACCTACACTGGCGTCAGATTTTTTGGGCTACCTAAGGCATCTGACATAGGCTAACGACTGTCATTTAGCAATAAAAGCCGGGATAAACGGCCTTGCCTTCCCAAGCACCGATGAGCTTACCAACCAACCCAAGTCATGCCACACTCGCCCTTTACAACCCCGATGAGATGAGATTAGGCTTGTTAATATTGTTATTTACTTCTATGAGTCTATTTTCACGTAATTTGCATACATTTTGAACAATAAATAAAGTGAACCTAACCTCAAAATAAATGTTTTTCAGCACGAATAACTATTAATCAGAATTAATTGATCGTATTATCCTTATAGTAAGTAATCTATCAGGTAAAAATACTTTCGGAAGTACTCCAGCCTGTTCCCGCTGAGCCAAGCCTCCATACATTTTATACAATGTCCTTTAAGTTACTACCACTGAAGTAATAAGTACCAACAGTATGTAATTGAAACTGGCTTCATAAAGACGTTTGAATATCGAATACATTTGCTATTTATTATTTAAATTCAGCCAGTGTCATTAAACTACTGTAGAATTATTCATAAGCAATGGGCTGCCAGTAAACTAATAAACATACAAATTCTGACCAAACCCGCCCTATATTAATGACTTTGAACAATGTTTATATACCTTTATTTATGTATTTTGTATAGAACACGTTTTCTGTTGGGAAGTTTGAAGTGCGGGTTCCATCCATTTGCATAGCAAGTAAGTATCATTAAAAATTCTTCAACCGATCTTGAGATAGACCGATTATGAAACGCTGAAACGACCATTTTTAATGCTCAAGCACCATTTGAGAATGAGTACTGTATAGTATTATCGGTTTTTGGTTGTTCGGTTGTATAGGTATACAAAGGATTGTAAAAAGATATAATATATGCGGGAAAATGGATACACAAAGCTAAATGATTTGTATATTCTTTTCCTTTACCTTATTCCACTTTGTTAAGTGGGGTCGCAGTAGGTATGTTTGTTCTTCCACTTTCCTCTATCTCTAGCCATTTCCTATTCAACAGCCTTTCCGAGTGGAAACTTGGAAAAGTGGAAAATGAGTATGTTTGGCCATCTCCTTTTTGGTCTTCTCCTATTTCATGCTCCCGCAATCTTTATATTTAGCATTCTCTGGATAATTTGACTTTCCTTCTTCCTCACAACACAAACCTGCCATCCCAATCTAAAACTTTGCAGCTTTTAATCATAGGTGCTACTTACATGCTTCCATTATATAACATTAGTAAAAAACATTGGAAAACAATATGGAAAGATATATCACTCTGAATGTCGTGTCGTAAAAAAAATTAAAGGATTTTTTCACGCCCTCTTTGAAGGCTCCAATGTTATAGTCACTAGGGAAAACCATGGCAGGGAGTTCATTCCATAATCGCAGTGTACGACGGAGAAAATTCCGGAAAGAGCTTGACCTAGAAGTTTGAAACTTTCATTATGGTATGAAAACTCAAAGATACAAAATATAAAGATATTCAGCTCAAGATTACAAGATCACACATCGTGGTAGAAGGATTAGTCAGCTAGTTTTTGCGTTACCGACAACTAGCTGTCCAGGGTGAGCCGGATATTTAGGAAATATCAAACTTCGACGGAAAAGAAAAATATTCAATACTAGCTGTTTCCCGCAGATCCGCCTGCGTCAAAAAGTAGCCTATGTTTGGCTCCGGGTCTTAAACTATATTCATACCAAATTTCATCTAAATCCCTTCAGTGGTTTGGCCGTGAAAGCGTAACAGACAGGCAGACGGACAGACAGACAGTCTTAAGCATTTATAATATTAGTTTGGATGTTATATCTAAAATAAACGTTTCTGTTTCTTATTTTGCTGTATAACTGTTGTAGGGGGTTTTAGAAAATTTTAATACTAATACGGACTGTATTACCTACAATAGTTACTTCATTACAAAGAAAATTGTAAGTGGTACATACCACACATTTTTATCTATTGTACCTACGAGCACCTTTTTGAAGTCCTATAAATTATAACGACCGTGTCGCCGATCGTAAATCAACTGCTTCCAAACTTTACGATTTTATGTCGGAATATCTAATGTACTAGCGGGGATGAGTAACTTTACCCAGAGAAGATACATGTTGCAATTTTATTGTCTTTGCGATCAGTGTTCATTTATTTCTGTTTTATTTATGACTTGTGAAAAGTTTTACTTGAACTATTGAAAGCGTTATGGTGCTGTCCAGGTCATCTTATGTATGTATTGTACAAAACTTTATTTATAAAGAATTCTGATAGAACATAAATCATAAAATACAACAGAAGGCGGATTTATCTTTAAAAAGGATCTCTTTCATAAAATCTGTAGACAAAAAGGCATTGAAGAAGGTACGTAAGAAAAAAATAATTTAATTTACACAAATTAAAATAAAGTTTAATTATATGAGCTATATAGCCATGTCATGTTGTTACGTAGAATTTGCCGTTGCGTGGAATCCATGTTATATTGGAGAGAAAAAGTATTGCGATAATGATAGTGCATCGTAATATTTCATAGAGAATATACCAGATCTTCAAAATCAATGAAAACCAAGCATTAACAAGTTATATTAAGTCTAACTGGGTAGAGGCTCAATCTATTAAACTATTGGACTTGCAGCAAACTCTGAAATCCACTAAGGGTCATTTCATACATAAATAATGCTTCTTTTTAAGGCCGGCTAATGGTTTTGGTTCAAGTTTAAAGTACATGCGAAACATTTGCGGCTGGCATTTTGTAAAGCAACATTAGCTCTAAAAGATCGTTAAAACTTTGAAGTGGCTCAGTCCATTAGGGCGCATTCTGTCTGACGGCCGATGACTATACAGAGTGCTAACTAATGGTCAGTCCGGGTGGAGACAGCTTGGTTTTACTTGCACATAATATATGATCTGGTAGGGCGATTACAGTACAATACAAAGTATGTTAGCGGCACGAGGAAGACCATGAAGGAAAAGAAGGAAGTACGCAGGATGAAGAAAAAGGTGGCATTTTTGTAATTTCAATATGTAAATGATTTAAATATGTTTGGTGCTGTTAGTACCTACGTATATATGAGGAGCTCGTTAGTCCAGCGCTACCCGCGTATCCGTAGCGAATGTGCGTGCCAAGCGACGACGTGACGCGACCACTATTGGATTGGTCGCCATTTAGTGGCATTTTCTATCTTGAACTCCTCCATGATTCGGAAAGCACGTTAAGCCGTTGGTCCATGTTGTTATCGATAGATAGCAGTCGTTAGGCTGTGTCAGATGCCTTGGGGCAGCCTGAAAAATTCTGACAATGTTGGCCACTAACACACCTAAGGGCATGTTCCAGTTGATCTGGTTTCTCTGTAAAAAGGGTCAAAAAGGTCGGACTATAGTCGCTCCATTGTAATAATCAGTTCCGCCAAATCTAGGACCATGACTTACAGCGTACTCTAGGCTCCGAGGCTTAAGCTGACGACACAAATAGAAATACACGCTAGGATGGTGATGGTGCTTTTAGTACTCGTAGCTAGCATATTTTAATAAAAAACTATGCATGCATTTTCGACTCGCACATAGTGAGGCATTTTCACGAAATGAACAATTTATTTTAGGTAAGTAACTATGTATTATTTATACATACCAAGCAGGCCTGTGTGGTGGTTGAGGCCGACCAAATCATACTTCAAAGAGCGATACACTTGACCTAAATATTTTTTACATGAATAATTTATCAGAAAAGAAAACCAACTTTTCAGTGAATGTAGATCCTGATTTCACATATTTATATGCCACAGATGAACGAAAAATAAGTCCATATACAGACAGACATAAAAAGGTTCATTTTCGATCGTTCTGATTAACACGCTCCAAATTATTAAAGCTCATTAATTCACTCCTAATCATAACCTTATATTTATTTTTTTAATAAGTATTTCTATAGATCCTGAGATCTAAACAGAATGTCAATATGGTTTAATTAACTACCAATCTATGTTAATGATGGCTTTTACAGCGTTTACTGAAAGGAATGTATCGAAATTGTCAATTTTTAAACTTCTTCGAATTACTTTAGTACTATCTTGTTACTATTGTCTATTCTGTGTTCCTTCTTAGTTGACTAATTATATTATATTTAAACACCAATATTCCAGACAATGTCTTATCAGTAGTTGTTATACCTAACTATATTATATTACAGTTACTAGACTCGATGAACTACTAATCATATTATGACAAATATTTACGTAAACTACAATTATAGAGCTTCTCGCAGACCAAGCCATAGGTAAAAACTAGTTTACTGAAATACAAAAGCAAACTCGAAAAGGGTAGAAGTACCTCGTAGGTACTTAAGCATATTTAGCATAAATAAATAATGCTAAAAGCAGTAAAGGCTTATTTATGGAGACCGTAGTAATTCTGTAGAGCCTTAAATTGAATAAAAAAGTTGGACCGCTCTCGAGTTTCCAAAGCGGCGTGAAGTTTCTGCGTTTAAATCGCGTTTTTACAGAACTTGGATTTATCTTTGTTTCCAAAACATTAAAAGATGTTTCAAAATATATTTACATATTTTTATTATGATCTCGTGAGAAAAATGATTTTTTTTTTTTAGATTTTGCACTCAATTAGGCATCGTGTCCTATAAGAATTTGAAAAGTACGGAAGATAGAACTTGGGACGTCTACATCGAAGAGAGTAGCCCTTTTTCAGATATGTGGAGTTAAGTATTTACCTTGTAACTAAACATTCCATTATAATATTTTCCATTCGTTATCAGCAAGTATAATATTTTCTAGAATACAAACAACAATATGTTTTTTTTTTCAATGGTCCAATGCTCCAGAGTGGGCCCGTGGACAATGTCGATCCCATACATTTTTTGTTTAAGAATGTCGTTATCGTTTTCAAATTGTGACTTTGTCTACAGGCCTTGGTTCAATTTCAATCCCAAGGTATTTAGAAATTTACAAATTAGATATATTCCTTACATCACATATGCAGTAAACTAATCGACGGAAAGGGATATTTTGAAATTGTGCCAGGTTCGTTCAGTGCTTTTTGGGAAAGAATTCTTAGTCAATTTCCTTGATAGACTTTTACAACTAGCACAAATAAAAGAAGCTAGCATCTTTATTATTCCCTTACTCTGAATTGAAAATGCACTTAATACCTTAAGTATATGATGATTATTCCACTGCTCCAGTGGAATCTAGGCGTAATGTGGAGTACCTCAATTTATATAAAAATACGAGTAGTGTAACCTACTGACACTGTGTCTGTGTACATGCAGCGTCAGATTTCAGGATCCGTTCCCAAGTAATGATGATATCACAATGATGCAATTTTTTTTATGACTTTTCATAAGGGACAGGTCATGAAAAAACATTTTTAAATTCAACTAGCTGTTTGCAAAAGTAGCCTATGTTCTTAATCCAGTTTTCAACAAAATCCGTTCAACGATTCGGCCGTGACAGCATTACAGACAGATACATATACAGATTTTCTCAATATTAATGTGAATACAAGTATAGACTATCTATTTATTCTTAGTATGAAAAAAACCTCGAGTTATGCAAACTCGACTTTGATAGAAATCCGCTGAGATGCCAATGAGAGAGGGAAAGGAATGTGAAACTACAAACAAAAACTTTCTCTGTTATCTAGGTGTTTTATGATGATTCCATGCATTCAGAATGCACGTAAAACTGATATTAATCTCGGTTACCACCTCTAAAGAATAAAAGTGGACAAGCGATTCTGAAATATCCTAACACCACGACGTGTATATAATGTCAAATAATTCTGTCTACTAAATTATTTGAATGAAAAGCAAATCAGAGCTGGGTAAAGTGATAATTATTTCACAGATATACATATACCAAGTTGAGAATAGAGAACAGGCTAGTTCTTAACGGGACCTTGAATGCTATGAATAATGTAGTGTTAGAAATAGGGCGCTTTACCCCCCTGACACACGAACCATGAAAATGTGGAATGTTTTAATCAAACAAATACGTTATGAATGAATACTCTATTTCATAAATGATATTGATAGAATCATCATATCCACACACAGTCCACTGACGTACATAGGCCCCAAAAGATGAATAAATGAACAATATCTTGCACCATTAATTTCCATAATGACGGATGGAAGCCACCTATATCCAGCGCTTGCCTACAACAATAAAGTCTTCTTTGCGAGTCGAAATGGCTATTTATTATTTCATTGGACTAGTATGTTACCTTCATCACTCTATCGTTGGCCTCCATTAAATCCTCAATCGAACCCAAGTAGTATTTTTTTTAACCTATTTCGTCATACTTCTGAAGTAGTCTTATTTTCATAAAAATTAAATCGTCTGATAGCAATAACGTTTATAACAAGATAACACTTTTTAAAATGTATAATAATTGTAGGTGGGGGCATAGACTAGACAGCCCCGTCAGTGTCATTCAAGTCATCTGACCATCTCATCCATTGCACGTAAACAAAAGATCTGTATAATATTAAATTAATAAATCAAATCTGTTTGGTCGTACATTTTGACTGTGTGTCTCAAATACCGGGTTCCTAGGTCACACTGCTCCGTACTTCCATCCCGAAATATTAAATTAATTCTCTTGAGAAAAAGACGTTTCATGAACATTTCATTTCGTAACCAAATGAAAATGGTAACATGAAGACCAGAACCTTGTAGGTGTTTTCCTAGTTGAGCCTAGGGTACGCTGTAATTCATGGTTCTCTAGGACCTAAATCTTTTTGAATATTACAATGAAGCGACTGTCGTCTGACTTCCGTAACCTTTTAACAGGGAAACCAAACCAACAGAAACATAGAAACATGACTGAGGGGTGTAAGTGACAAACACTGTCAGATTTTTATTAAAGTACCATAAATTAAATATAAGATTCATTTAGTTTTGAAATCTTTTACTACTACTTTCGAATGACGACATTCGAAATTATAAAATGTTTGGGATTGACACAAGCCCCACGAAATCCATTTCTCAATGATTCTCTTAATGATTGCGACGAAATGCAATCTCGATTCTAAAGCCGTGTTACATTTTCCGTCCACCGCGGACAACATTTTGCTCGCCAAAACTGTTAGACAACACCCACATTTTGTTGAATATTTGATGTTAGGTATAAGCAAACTTAAAACACGATCGCAGAAGACCCGTAGCATTTGATCGGATTTATTAAGCAGATATGAAACATACATTGAAAATCTTACATAACATTATTACCGTGTGTCCAATTCAGTTCGGATACTCGTAATACTTAATGAATTAACAGGCCTTTAATGTTTTTTCTCTCCGACCTAGTTTTAAAAGATGGAAACAAAAATAATTAAAATATTATTCAATAATATTTACAATGCTCTTCCCGTTCAAGTGTTACAATATTTTATCAGTTAACTGTTTTTCCACGTATTTTATGGTTTTCAATATTTTCTCATGGCATTAAAGTATTCGTTGTGAGATAAATTGCTTACATCGTGAAATAAAATTAATAAGTGCGCAGAAAGTAATATTATTAATATGGCGCTTAAAATGCTCATAGCAAAGGATTTCTTCATATCAAACCAAGTAATTGTTGTAACTGCCTCCGTGGTCCAGTGGTTTAGGCGTTCGCCTTTGACCCGGGTTCGATTCCCACCGGAAGCATACTTTGTTTAGTTGTTTCCAGTTTGGTTAGGACTGCAGGCTTGAATGACCTGATTGTCTGATAATAAAGATGATTCCGTGCTTCGTGGTCTCAGCTGCCATTTGTTAGTCGTTATAGGAACCACGCCAGAGGCCGAAGGGCGGTTCCAAATAACTCCGACACCAGGATGTACGTACATAGTCGATAGACAATGTAACCTACACGAAATGATGATGATGATGATGGAGTAATTGTATTCCCGGCTGTAGTTGTTGTTTTGCATGGATTTTGTATCTGTTCTTATAATTTTTAATTTTGTTACATAATAGACACAAGATAAAATAATTGTTATATTTTGTGAAGTCTAATACCAGAGTGTGGCCAGAGTATATAGAATCAATTTATCTAGTATAAACAAAAGTAATATATTATTATTTACAAGGATTTAAATCTAAATACACATATGTATTTTTTATACAATTTAGTAGGCAAACAGGCGTACGGCCCACCTGATGGTAGGTGGTAACCGTAGCCTATGGACGCCTGCAACACCGGAGATGTCACGAGTGCGTTGCCGACCCTGAAGGAATTTTTTCACGCCCTTTTTGAAGACTCCCATGTTATATAGTCAGTAGGGAAAACCATGTATGAGGGAGGGGTTCATTTAAGGTGACCCCAATAACAGAAGAGCTTAAGGAAGCCAGACTCCGCTGGTATGGCCACCTGATGAGGCGGAATGCTGACCACCCTGCCAAAAAGGCAATGGACATACCTGAGAGGCCAAAAGGAAGAGGGAGACCCATCGCCACGTGGTGGTCCAGTATAAAGAGAGAGGTGAAGAACCTTTCCGCGACCAACCAGGACAGACAATCCTGGCGCCGAGTTACGAGGAGACCCGACCCCAGATAAACTGGGAAAGTGGCAGGAGAAAGAAGAGTGTACGAGGGAGGAAATTCCGTTTGAAGCGTAGTGTACGCGATAACATGGGATCCCAGTTATGGGCATGAAATCCCTGACGATGGCGATGTATTTGTTATTTGTAATCTATGTATATAAAAATCAATGCCACTTTTCGTTGTAATTTTATAGCTCAAGAACGGGCTCACCTATCCAAACCAAATGTTTAGGCTTTGTTCGGACTATTTAGTAGATGGTTTATGTGAAGTTTGCACAAAATCGGTCGAGCGGTTCTTCATTTTTCACTTTATACGTAGCGAAGCACGTACCAGGCCGCTAGTATAATATACTAATATTATAAAGCATAGATATTTACCTACAGCATACATTATTTGCTAATCATTAATTAAAAAAAGGAATGAGGCTTTTTGAAATATGTGTAAACTTAATTATCAGTTTCTCATTCATAATTTATATCCATTTTGTATGCTTTAATATAAATACAATATTTCGAAAAAGCAAAAAGAGTAATTGCTTCACCAATTTCATACAAATTAATGCAGCTTCATTTATTACTGTAATTGCGAGCTTTTAACTGTTACATGAAATAAATGCTGAAATGGAAGGGACGTTTCAAGCAGAGCCTTGGCTCGAGAATTTAAAAAAAAAGATATTTTTTTTCAATTAATTCAACTGACATGTTTATACAAATAAAAACCAATACATATTAAATACTAGCGGTTTCCCGCAGCTCCAGCTGACCTCTGTGACCCTTTTTAGAGGGAAACCAGATTAAAAGGAACATGACCCGAGGTGTGTTAGTGGTCAACACTGTCAGAATTTGTCAGGCTGCCCTAAGACATTCGACACAGTCTCACGACTGCTATCTACCGCTAAAAACCGGGGCCAACGGCTTAACGTGCCTTCTGAAACACGGAAGAGCTCAAGCTAGAAAATGCCACTAAATGGCGACCAATCCAACAGTGGTCGCGTCACGTCGTCGCTTGACACGCGCATTCGCTACAGATACGCGGGTCGCGTTCGACTAACAAGCTCCTCACAATAAAAGTATAGATTGACGGAATATACGTTCTATTGGTTTGTTAGATTCATTTTGTCGAGTTTCTCACTACTTTAGAGTAACTTCAGTTATAATTAATATGTATTTTAAAGGTAGCTTATAGTACCTGACTGGTAGTAGTCTTTGTTACAGAAAACTTTGTATGTAATTTTTTATGATGCAATAATTGTTTTCCAAAATTTATATGTACGTAAATACCAAATCATGTAAACGATCGAAGCCTAGACCCTGAAAAATAAGCTGAGAACGAAACTGTGTAACACGTACGGACGTAAAATAAGAAGAGATAAACTAGTCAAAATACTCTACAAATTAACAATTGTATATTTTGTACAATAAAGCTTAAGTAAGTAGATAAAAAAATAATAACAGACATAATTTCGAAGAGCATCATACAATAGATATTTCAGAACGTAATAATTAGGAACTCTAACACTGCATTGTTTATTATCAAATGGCTTTTTCATTTACTTGAAAAAAAATACCTAAAATGCTTACAAGAAATAACCGATCCACAAAAAGCCAACTAAACAGAAAACATTTTGAATCGAGGTTCAAGCACATTACCACAATGTTAGTGCGAATTTAGCGATAGCCGGTAGGCTTTGAAAGGCTCGCACGCCGATAACTTTATCGCATATCAGATCCACTAAATCACAATTACACGAAATCCGAAAATTTTCGACTGAAACTGAACATTATTCGGTTGCAAGCCCGCTAATGTGGCCAAAGATATTGTTTTCAACGGAAACGAACGATGATATCGTATTTCCTGTAATAGATTTATGTATGTGTACTTGTAAGGTTTGCTATTGATTAGTAGTGAAATTGATTCATTCATGTAGAGTGCTTGAGAGCTTCTTGGTTAACCGACCCTATACAAACCCCGCCTTTCGGCCTCTTAAGTACGTGGTTCCTTTATCGACCACCAAATGCCAGCCGGAACTAATAGCTTAACGTGGCTTTCGATGGACAGAATAATCATTATCAGACAATCAGGTGGTTCCAGGCTGCAATGTCTTAACCAAACTGAAAACAACTAAACAAAGCACGTTTCCCATGGAAATTGAATCCACGTCTTCCAAGTCAAAGGCAAAAATATTAACCACTGGACCACGGAGGCATTTAGGTAAGATAGTTATATAATTGTCTGTGTGTGGTCTGTGTATTGTCTTAGTATTCATTGTATCAATTCTCTGCACAACATGCTACCTCACATGGCGATCCTGCCATATTTGTTGTTGGTTCGGCGTATTAGTCGTAGTAGATAGTATCTAGTAGATACTATCTACTAGATAGTAAAGGTTTTCAAACTTATTGATTGGATTAGGATAATAAGTCCGCCTTTTGTTCTATTTTGTTGTAAAAACTTTCTTTCTATTTATATATACAAAGTTTTAAAATACATGCTTTACAGCGTTTCTTCACTAAATGTACCAACTTAAATGACACAAGATATTCTGTATCGCACCTTGTTATACTACAGCCAAAAGTACCAGGTTTTTCCCCCATAAAAACCCGCTTCCATCCACATTAATTCTTAGCTTAGAAATTCGAACGAATAATACGAATCGTTTTTCATTGTTGGCGGTGCATTGCTAATGCAATTGCATTCCTCAAAACATAATTCGGCTCAATCATCACATCACTTGCACGCAATCCTTCTTTTAAACACATTTGCTGTTTTGGTACACTCAGTGTTTCGCGTATTTGAGGTTGTTTCACATTTAGCGCGAATATTTTAAGACACAAAGACTAATTGGAAACTGAAACGTTTTGCTAATATTAAAAATTGTACGGAGTATGATTACATCTTCCTTACTCTCTAAGATGGCTCATCGACACAAATTAATTTGTGTCTTCTCTGTCCGCTGACATGACAAGGCGCCATTTCTTGCGGTCTTGCACCAGCACACTAGCACCAAAAGAAAAAAAATATTTCTAACATGTTTTGCTATCAATGTGTCCAACTCCTGGAAGCTTAACAGTCGTCTTCCACTGGGAAAAAGTGTTGCGCTATGTATTTAATTGTATATAATTGAATGTGCACTATGGGACATTGTAGCCTGAAATAAATAGATTTTATTGTATTTATTTATGTTGCATTAGCATTTTCTTTACAAATAATAAACTTTTATCGATAGTTGAAGTCATAATCTTGCGAAAATTGGCGGCTACTAACACATTAAAAGATGTTCAACCCAATGTACAGTTGTATTGGATTTAACTATGTGTTTCTTTTGTTTGTGAATGGTGCAATAAAGTATTCATTAATTAATTCATTCAATGGCCTTACTATCAATAAATCGAAAATTGAAAATGAGAACCGTGTGTTACATATTGGAATCCCTTCGCGGACCTTACAAAACCATCAACATAATGATTCATTTTCCTGAAACTGATCAGACCATATGTCGAAACTGCAGATCAAGCATTCTGGATTCACGGTGGGAAATTACTGCCAAAGGACAGCCGCTGTTATGCTCCAATCGCGGTAGCTCTCAGACGTTTTAGAATTAACTTTATCTTAAGTATAATCGATTGTGATTATTAGATTTAATAAACTTTTTATAATCCCTAACTATCGTAGTTTTTAAAAACTCCTATCCTGCGGCCAGTATCGTATCTGGCGCAGTCGGTAGGATAGTCGAGTCAGTGCGCGTTTCTAGCATCGTTACCGCCTGATAGTCGAATCTTCGGCGCGTTGACTATCCACGAACCTACGGCCGGCCGCGGGAACATCAAGAGACATCATCCAGACATCGATGGGTCATCAAGTAAGAATGCAGATTGCCACGATCCTGTGAGTAATACGCACTATTCCTATTGGTTGTTTTCCTATTTCCTATCATTCCAAAGATATTTTTGGGTTAGAATAGGAAGGAACTTATTTTAGATTTATTAAAGCTAGATATCTTATTCAAATATATTTTTCTTATAAAGTGATTAATAGAATATTTCAAGATTTTTCACCCAAGTAATTTTAGGGGTAATAGACCCACTTTGCGTAACATACGCGATAGTTATAGGGAAAATCGTTTCCATAGAGATTTATTATTAGAATTAGAAAATATAGAAGAAGAATTAGACGAAATGTCTCTTCCACAAGAAAATAGCTTAGCCTCTGGTGCCCAAAATTCAGCATCTATTAATAGTAATTTAACAGATCAAATTTGGAAGGCTTTGAGATTGGTCCCCGAATTCGACGGCAATGCTCATGTCTTGATCAGATTTCTGACTATTTGCGATCAAATTGTTATCAATTATATCAATCCAGCTCCAGGAAATGAGTTAAATAACGCAGCTGTTTTAAACGGAATTTAAAATAAAGTAACTGGGCGCGCTGCGACCACGTTATCTGCCAATGGTACACCTAGAGACTGGAATGGTATAAGGAATGCTCTTATAAATTCATTTTCAGATCATAGGGACGAATCGGCACTTTACACTGATCTATCGTCATTATCACAGGGCATTGACACACCGCACGTTTTCTACGAACTGGTTCAGAGCTTATTGAGTACCATAATGACATATGTTCAGCTACATGAACCGATACCTACGACAGTAGGTACTAAACGCACTCTCTATCAAAAACTAGCATTGCAGTCCTATTTAAAAGGCCTACACGAGCCTTTTGGCTCCAGGATTCGATGCATGCGACCTGAAACGTTAGAGAAAGCATTAGAATACGCCCAAGAAGAGTTAAATGTCCTCTATTTGCAACATAAAATAGATCACGTCCACGTGGCTAGGAAATTACCACAGTACAGTAATTCTTTTAATTATTCCCCATTTAATTTGCCCCAAATGACACCTTCTAACCAACTGATCCCTAGACAATTTGGGTATCCCACGTCTATTCCTATTTATCAGAACAAACCAAATCCCGGTTCCTCTCAAGTTATAAAAACGCAAAATCCTAATAGTAATGCCCCAAATAAATTTAATACTCCTTTCCGATTCCAAAATTACAATCCTCAAGGTCAAAATAGATTCTTTAATCCCAATCTATTTCAAAATTCGGGTTTTCAGGGACAAAGATCCTCAAGGACGCAAGAAATCATGCGAGCCTTGCCTAGATCTAATATGTCAACCGGTTTTAGAATTCCGCCCCGTCCATTTTTCCAACGGCCTATTCAAAACGCTCCTATCCCAATGAGTGGTATTAGTCACCCCGTAGCTCGCAACTTACCTTTAACACCACAAAATCCACAAGTTAACATGAACGAGACATATGACTCCTACTTGTACGATGAGTACTATCCCCAGGACTATGACTACGAACAGTACTTGGATTATGATCAGTACGTCGACTATGACCAGTACACAGACTACGACCAATACCCGTATTCTATGCCTATTACTGAGGTTGAAACTAATAGTCCCATTAAGGAGGAAAAGTCTATTAATAACAAAGAAAACAAGGAACAAAATTTTTCTCCGAGGCCTCAAATGACGTCCCCAAAATAGAATTAAACTTACAGGATAAAAGACAGCTTCCGTATATTCAAATTTCCAATCCACCCTTAAAACTATTAATAGACACGGGAGTGAACAAATCGTTTCTAAGCCCTGAAGCTGTAAAAATGTATTTCTCTAATTTTCCTATTAACTACGACCCCTTTATAGTAACTAACATCCATGCAACTACGAAAAATGATTATTCAGTAACTATTCCTTGTTATTCAGAATTTAGAGATCAAAAGCCTATTAAATTATTTATCTATCGTTTTCACAAATATTTCGATGGACTAATTGGACTAGATCTATTAAGACAATGGCATTCGCAAATCGACCTTAGTTCTCAAGAGTTAAGAACTCAATTCGCTTGTAACCCTATTCACTTGCATGAGTCACAGAGTTTCAACTTAATCGAAACAGTCATACCGGCAGAGTCGAGCCATCTCATTAAGGTGCCTACTGACGTTTCTACTGGCGATATATGCATAGATCAACAAACTCTATGTGACTGTTATATCTTAGATTGCATATCTACTGCCGAAAATGGATACGCATACATCGAAGTTTTTAACCCTAGTAAAAATGAGGTACACTTTAAACTTTCAGAACCCTTACATGCCTATTTATTTAATGAACAAACTATTCCAATTACCGCCTTAGGTACTGATAACACGCAGCGAACTCGAGACGTCTTATCACGGTTGCGCACGGATCATATGAATAATGAGGAGAAAGCTAATTTAATTGCACTTTGTAGACAATATTCCGATATCTTTTATTTAGAAAATGAAGCCTTAACTTTTACTAGCAAAATTAAGCATAGAATTCATACAGTTGATGAAATTCCTGTTCATAGTAAGACATATAGGTATCCATACGTACATAGACAAGAAGTGCAGAACCAAATAGAAAAAATGTTAGATCAGGGAATAATTAGACCTTCTACTTCCGCATGGAATGCTCCTATATGGATAGTACCAAAAAAATCAGACGCATCCGGGAAAGTTAAGTGGAGGCTAGTCGTCGATTTCCGAAAATTGAACGAAAAGACAGTTAATGATAAATACCCTATTCCAAACATAGCAGATATCCTAGACAAGTTAGGCAAGTGTCAGTATTTTAGTTCCATTGACCTTGCAAGCGGATTTTACCAGGTGGAAATGCATCCAGACGATATCCACAAAACAGCGTTCAGCGTAGCGGACGGTAATGGGCATTTTTAATTTCCTACGCATGCCCATGGGTCTTAAGAATAGTCCAGCGACCTTTCAACGGGTTATGGACAACGTTCTGCGTGGTCTGCAAAACGTTATCTGTACCGTTTATCTTGATGATATCTTAGTATTTTCAACATCCTTGCAGGAACACATGGTTAATTTAAAGAAAATATTCGATAGGCTCAGAGAGAGTAATTTTAAAATTCATTTAGATAAATCGGAATTCCTGAAACACGAAACGCCCTACTTAGGCCACATTATAACGCCCTTTGGAGTAAAGCCGAACCCAGAAAAAATATCTGCCATCCTAAAATACCCTATTCCTAGAACAACAAAGCAAATAAAAGGATTTCTAGGCCTTCTGGGTTATTATAGACGATTTATACCTGATTTTGCCAAATTAACCAAACCTTTGACTATGTGCCTTAAAAAGGGGGCAAAAATTCAACTCATCTCTGATTATATTAACTGTTTTAACCATTGCAAACATCTATTAACTAACGACCCTATTTTACAGTACCCCGACTTTTCGAAAGATTTTATACTAACCACGGACGCCTCTAATGTAGCTTTAGGAGCGATCCTATCTCAAGGTGCAATAGGATCTGACCGGCCTGTCGCCTACGCGTCAAGGACACTCAATGATAGTGAAATCAACTATTCGACAATAGAAAAAGAACTTCTCGCCATCGTTTGGGCTACGAAATATTTTAGACCCTACCTCTATGGGCGAAAATTTAAAATAGTTACCGACCATAAACCTTTACAGTGGCTACTTAATTTAAAGGAACCCAGCTCCCGCCTTACACGTTGGAGACTCAAATTGTCAGAATTTGATTTTACTATTATTTACAAAAAAGGAAAAACTAATACTAACGCCGATGCCCTATCCCGTGTGGAAATTCATAATGAAGAATTAGATTCCGTTATTGTGAACATCAGCTCAGAATCTTCCTCGCGACGCTCATCTATTTCTACTATTACTGCACCCGATGATAGACCAATAATTAGTATGTCTTCCACAGATACGGCTCCAAGCCAAAGGCCTTTAAGTAATATAGGATCCCTAGAATATACAAATGACTTAGAAGAAATAGAGACGCCTAATCAGGATAACCTACCTTCCGGCACAGCGCATACAAGTGCGGAACACCCTGTATTGGAAATTCCAGTTACGGAAGATCCCTTGAACAAATATAAAAGACAACTCGTCATTAAAATTTCGAATAGATCAACACCTATTAGACCGACTATATCGAAACCCTTCGATACCTTCAGAAAAGTCATAGTTCATGTCTCAGAGGAAAACCTAGAACAGGATCTCATTTCGATAATAAAAAAACATATTGACCCTAAATTCCGTACAGCTATATTAGTGAACCCGATTAATAAAATGTATGAAATAGTTCCAATCCTTCAAGGTCATTTTAAAAACGCTTCCATGAAACTCATATTAGTCAAACGTGAAGTGCAGGATATAAGTGATTACCTAAACCAACAAGATATAATTTTAAAATATCATGAAGGCAAGACGAATCATAGAGGAATTAACGAGACGTATCTTTCCCTTTCACAGCACTATTTTTGGCCTAAACTTAAAGAATCTATAACTCTTTTCATTAACGAATGTACTATTTGCAACCGAGCGAAATATGATCGCGTCCCCATAAGACCTAAATTTCAAATAGTTCCACCGCCATCTAAACCGTTCGAATTGATGCATGCTGATGTACTTACTATAGAACAAGAAAAATACTTTTTACTACAATTATAGATTCCTTTTCTAAATATGCCCAAGCATACAGATTACCCGATTGCACTGCACCGAACATAGTAAAATCCCTTATGACCTTCAGCACTCATCATGGTTTCCCATTATCTATAACCACAGATCAAGGAACAGAATTCACTAACCAAGTCGTAAATGAATTCCTGAAATTGCATAAAATTCACCACCATACCACAGCCGCTCAAACTCCAAACGAAAATGGTATGATCGAACGTTTTCACAGCACACTATTAGAGCACCTTAGATTACTTCGTCTTCAGCAAAAAAAATGAATCGGCCTGCAATTTGATCCCTTACGCGTTAATTGCATATAACAGTTCCATACATAGTTTAACAAGGTGTAGGCCATTTGACTTAATATCGGGCCATTTTGATCCTAGGGACCCGACAGACCTTGACTTATCCGAACGTCTATTACAACAATACCTACAGGACCACAAGAGTAAAATGGAACTCGTATATAAAATTATTCATGATGATTCCCAAACTAATCGCATCGAAATCATGACTAGACGTAACCTAGATAGGGAACCGGAAGTCACTTATGAGGAAAATCAAGAAGTTTTTATTAGAAATCCGCTAGCATCTCGACAGAAACTAGCACCCCGTTATACACAAGACAACGTAATAACTAACTTACCTATTCACATATATACGTCAAAGAAACGCGGACTAGTTGCGAAAAATAGGCTGAAACGAGGTAAGAAAACTAAATCCCCTGTATTGTTACAGGATGATAATACTCGTGATGTCCAGCCGCCCCTCACGAGCCAACCCTCAACCAGCAGAAATACGACTTGATAGCCTATCATATGGACCCGGCATCCTGCCGTTTAGGCTAGGATCTACTAAGATTATATCCCACGACCATACCTTTTTACAAAACCTAGACCTAGACAACATCCAACGACAATTAGATTTCGTAGGTGAGAACCTGACTGATATTTCCAATAAAATACCGATTCCTATAATTTCCCTATTCAAAAGCCGTATAATGTACCTATTAAACAAAATTACTAAAACTACTGAGCAGATAAATTCATTTAAGCCTAGACGAGCCAAGCGTGGTCTAGTAAATCCGTTAGGAACGTTTATTAAAAGTATAACTGGGAATTTAGATCATAGCGATGCCCTGAGGTTTGAAAATGCCCTTAGGACTTTACAGAAAAATGATCAAGAGTTATCTAATAATCTTAATGATCACATAAGTTTGTACAAAAATTTGACTAATCAGCAAACTCAAGTCCTGACGAAATTGACATCAAATCAACAGAAGTTGCAAACTATAATTTCAAATCTAGTTAATAGTTCTCATGAGGGCCAAAAGGGAATAACCCGATACGCTCAAATTTCACAGATATTTGACGTTATCAGCGAAAACGTTCAAGATATCTTTCTTGAAACATCTAGGTTAGAAAATATAATAGCTTTTAGTCGCACAGGCACCATGCACCATTCCATTTTATCTATTAGCGATATATGCAATATGATTAGTAAGATTAAGTCACTTTATGGCACTAATTCAATCTTGAATTTAGACATTAGACATTATTACGATATAATTAGACTAGGCTCGTATTTTATAGATGACAGGTTAGTTATTGTCTTTAATTTTCCCATTTTGTATCCTTTTACCTACATCCTTTATAGACTTTGTCCCGTACCTAATAGGCATTTTGAGACTATAATTCCACCCTTCCCGTATATAGCAACCAATTCCAAGGAATTCGTGTATATGGAGGCAGAATGCCCGAAGTTTGAAACGTGGTACATCTGCCAGCAGAAAACTATACATCAATCACGGACCCAGCGCGACTGTATCTCTCATCTCATACACGAACAGGAAGTCACAGCATCCTGCCACCCCGTGCCGATTACCCTTACCAAAGAAGCTCTATTAGAATTAGATAGCCAGCATTACATCTTATCATTCCCGAAAAGTACCAGAGTCCAGATCTCCTGCGGACAAGAAGAACATCGAATTTTAGAAGGAAGTTTCCTGGCTAACATTCCAAGAAATTGCAGCATAAGAACACCTGAATTCACGGTTATAAATGTCGACGACAAAATTCGCGGACACGCTGTGGAAATCATGACGATCGCAATTCCAAATTCGACGAATGCAGTGACTCATTACAATCTGACTACAATTGACTTGAATACCTTGCACGATATCCAACACCAAGTTCTCATGGAACCTGCCACGAAAATTGAAGCCGCGGATCTCACAAGTATCTACCATACGACGATACCTACTTATAGCATCGCAATACTATGCACAGCTGCCTTCTTCTTCATATTCTATCGCCAGCGCCGCCAACATTCAAAGTCTACTCAAACGGATATCGAGCTGACTGCAGCAGGATCTGAAAGCAGCATTAAGTCTATGCAAGAGCACAAAGCCGCAACATTTGCATTAGACATTGGCAAATAGTTGCATGTCTATGAGGGGAGGTGTTACATATTGGAATCCCTTCGCGGACCTTACAAAACCATCAACATAATGATTCATTTTCCTGAAACTGATCAGACCATATGTCGAAACTGCAGATCAAGCATTCTGGATTCACGGTGGGAAATTACTGCCAAAGGACAGCCGCTGTTATGCTCCAATCGCGGTAGCTCTCAGACGTTTTAGAATTAACTTTATCTTAAGTATAATCGATTGTGATTATTAGATTTAATAAACTTTTTATAATCCCTAACTATCGTAGTTTTTAAAAACTCCTATCCTGCGGCCAGTATCGTATCTCGTGTGTCAACAAAAACAAATCTGTTGGATAAACAAAAGAAAACGTAAGGCAAGATACAGAAAGAAAGGTCTCCAGCAGCTCCTGTCATTAGTCATTTTATGTCTAGTCTTTGTGAACAAGCCTTACGTAGATAAGTCGTACCGTATAAACCATAATAACCAGTTTATGGTCTAAGTAACAACTCAGTGCTGTGGTTATTTCAGGTCAAATTAACTTCTGCGAATTGTAAACGGAATCCGAAAACAAATTGGGCAATTCGTGCATACGAATATGAAATGAAATGTGCCAACAACATAATTTTGTGTGTGGTTTTATATTTTTTTGGTGAAGAAATGTAATCTGCCCGTAATAACATTATTAGCTGACTTATTTGTATTTCTTTTAGAAATGTTATGTTTCAAATAACAACACTTATTTTGCCGTTTTCGTGGAACGTGTCTGAAATAAGTTTTAGGCTAATGAAGTCCACTTCTTTGGAGACTTCTGTTTTCTAAAATTGAATTTAAAAACAATTTCAGATGGATTTGTAATTCAAATAAGCAAAATCGTTGTTATAGCTAGATCACAGATATATGACTTGCTTCGTAAGGTTGTGTTAAATGTACAACCCTAAATATCTGTCAGTGTTGGCCCTTTTTTTATATACAACTAAGTAGGCAAACAGGTGTACTGCCCACCTGATGGTAAGTGGTTACCGTAGCCTATGAACGCCTGCAACAATGGAGATGTCACGAGAGCGTTGCCGACCTGTCCGCTCAGCACAGCGACCCCTCTGGAGCCTGGCGACCCTACTCACCAGCAGGAACACAATACTGCATCACAGTGTTATTTCGCTGCGGTCTTCTGTAGGGTGGAGGTACTTTCCCAGACGGACTACTCCTTACAAAATGTCCTACCTCTCTTACAAAACGCAGATGGGTCAACACGACTTTTTCATTAGCTTTGTGGTTGCCAATAATAATAAATGGACTTTGGTGTTTATTTGAGTAGGTATCCTTACGAAGCCGCGCATAAAAGTTAGTAGTTGTATAAATTTACGTCATCAGAAACCTTATTTCGGAAAGTATGAATCATGAAATCGTGGTGACTCGAATAAAAATCTAATAAAAATCAATCGACTCACTGGTTTCCCATGAGTCATACATTGTAAAAATAGGGTCCCAGAACCGGTCATTAACACAGGTATTCACTCTGGCTCTATCAAAAACTGTTTTACACTGACCGTTGATGGCGGCAGTACATTAGCAACAAAATAGCATTTCGAATGATGAATGTGGCGGTCTGCTACTGACGGTGACAGAAAAGCACCATAACCCCAATTACTGAGTGAGTTTTAATGGCATTCTGTATTGATAAATGGGGTTGTGCTAAAAGAATGCTTTTAATTCGGATAAAGTAACTTCAATGGTATAAAGTATTGAGCGTTGGTAAGGCATCAGTTTGTGTGTGTGTAATGCAACTGCTGCATATGAAATTTTCTCCATTGGTAATTTTCTAATTTAAAAATAGTGATATGAATCTAGAATACAGAACAGGATGTGTGGTAATTTGATGCGACCGGAGATTATCATCAAAATCATTAATTTAACAGATATTATGATTCTAAATTTTTATGACATAAAAATTCAATAATATTAAATTTGATTGAGTGCATGTTAGGCGTGAAATATGATTTGTGGTTAGGGCGACTGTAACATGATACATATTTTTTTTTTGGACACCCAAATCTTTCTTCAGAATATCAGTTTTACCCTTGTACTTAATTAAATATTACTCAAATACCTACAAATTTAAATTGAAAGTCCAAATTGCACACAATTATTCCACCCGCATGCTATTGAATTTCGACAATACAATAAAATCGAAATATTACCAGTACGCCATTACATTATTGGGTGATTGAGCGAGTTTTTAATCTGTACCGTTTTGTTGCAGGTAAGTACATAAGTGCTTCGTCATTAATGCAGCTGGCGCACGGTATGTTGATTGAAATATTTTTAATTTGAAAATTTATTGAAAGATTTACTTTATCACGAGCTTTTTATTGCGTGTTAAAATGGTCTTACAACTAGGGATGCCGAAGATCAGGCGAAGTGGAGGAAAAAGAGTAGGATAGGACCCTGGGCTTCGATGCAAACAATAAACTAGAAACAAATTAAAAAAGTATATTTCCCGTGGAAATCGAACCCACGACCTCTGGATTAAAGGGAGACAACCTAACCACTTATTCATTTTTTATAAAATAAACCTCGAATGGTGACGAAGAATAGGAGTGGATTTCTCATAGAATTACAACGCTTCAAATACCTTCACCATTGGTCGTTCCGTACCACGGCAGTTGTAACACGTTTATAAAGTCGGAAGTATGTGTAACTAAAACTGCCTTTTGTGTTCAAATATATGTATAATTACTTTTATAACAACAATATAATTACTATTTTAACAACAATATTACATTGATTAATCATTATATTAAACATCAATAAACTTTTGTGCAGTACGTCTAGTTTTAGAGTCGTCTTCACTTCACGAAGGATAGCAATCGAATGCCAATATGCTAATAGATCTGACATTAAATCGTCTCCCCACTACAGCTTCCCCCTTAATTTAAGTCCGGAATCAACGGTTATCAGTGTTGTCTCATATATACGTAATTGGATATCGTTGCTACCAATATTTATTTATTATTATTTGTATAAAATATTGAAATCATGACATATGAATGTATTTTACTCGCTTAATCCTATAACTTTATGTTTTAAATATGCAGTGCGTTAGTTTAAAAGTTAATTTAGATATCTCATGTCTGGAGGTCCAATATCCACTTTCAATCTTCTGATAACACGTAACTATTTACTTACTTTTTAGGTGATTATTATTGCACTTAAGTAGTGAAAATTTTTCACCATTCCAAAAAGGTAAAGAAAATATAAGGTTTAACAGCAAGGCAACATAAAACATGTTTATTTATTCAAACACTTATGCCTACCTCACGAGGGACTGACAGACGTGTTCCAAATGTCAACCGTCCTTATATATTAGATTTGGCATCAACCACATGAAAATAATGCAAATGTGAAGAAGAAAAAGCTCTCTGGCTGTGACAACCTTATTTTTCTTCTGAGTGTGGTGTTAGCTTTTTATGTTCAATGATGGCTCTTTAATCTTACTTCTTCTTAGTAATATTATACCTAAACGCGAAATTTTGTTACTTTTTCACCGGCTAAACCAATAAACCGATTTTGCTGAAATTTGGTATGGATATAGTTGAAGATCCGGAGTCAAACAAAGGCGCAGGCGAAACCGAAGGAAACAGCTAGCGTGTTACACATCGCGGTGGGACGAAGGTATCATTCGAAATGCTATCTTTTACGGTTACTAGAAACTTCAATGCTTTTCTCTTCTAGATTTAAACAATTTTATTTATGTACTTTTAAAGTATTTTAAGTTCCAGTTTCAATATTTGCGAGACTTTACTGCTCATCATCATTTCGTGCAGGTTACATTGTCTATTGACCATGTACAACCCTGGTGTCAGAGTTGTTCGGAATCGCCTCTCGGCCTCTGACGTGGTTTCTTTAACGACTACCAAATGGCAGCCGGGACCAACGGCTTAACGTTCCTTCCGAAGCACGGAATCATCTTTATTATGAGACAATCAGGTGATTCAACCCTGCAAAGTCCTAACCAAACTGGAAACAACTAAACAAAGTATGCTTCCGGTGGGAATCGAACCCACCACCCCCGGGGCCAAAGGCGAACGCCTTGACCACGGAGGCAGTTTACTTTGCTGCTGATTTAGTGTGATTAAGACATCAACTATGATTTTTCTTAAATGTATACATTTCTCACAAATAAATAGCAGAATTACGATGAGTTTTGAACGTACCTAAGCCACTTGAAATTATCTGTTTGTTTCCTTAGCATCCGATCAAAAATGCAAGAAATTATACATGCGAGCAATAAATATGAAACTTTCATCTTTCACCTCATCTACTTATAGCTTAATCATAGCTGATAGCAAATAACTTTTATAAAAACTTATGTGAAACATCATGACAATCAATAAATTGACAAAAAAACTCATAAATTGATTGGCTTTCGAAAATAACATTGCACCAACAAAAAGTCCGTTCGCATTTACCAAGCACTCGCAATTTCCTCAATCGTCAGCCCATTTCCATTGTGAGTACACTTCTGTTCGGTTGGACGGAAATAACCCGCTAATAGATTCACTTCGTCCATAAGTGCGACAGGGGTCGTGGACTCGCAGGATTTACTCGCAAATATAACGAGTATTGAGAACAAAAGTCACCGACATAGCCCCGCGGATCAATTATTTGAAGTGGCAGTGGGCGGAGCATAAAGCGCAGAAACCCGATGGTCGTAGGGCAGAAAGGTTCTCGGATGGCACCAACCATTTGGTCAGATGACCTGAAAACACAGGTCGCTTCCAACCAGTCATTTCTCTCTAAATGACTTAAACAAAAATCTTTTTTATTTAAGTCATTTAGAGAGGCCCATGTTCAGCAGTGGACTGACTGGGGCTGAAATGATGATGGTGATGATAACGTGTTTTATTTTAATCCTTTAGGCACAATGCTTATCAGCCTTCAGTCTTTTACTCACAGCTGAACATCGTGTTGTGCCCGATCAATCTTTTTGAAATTTCATCTTTAGTTCCGTGGATTGAGATTCAAAATTACAGGATTAAGTGCATATAAAACCTTCATACTACCGAAGTTTCAACCGTGTTACAACGGTTATGGAACGACTGGCTCAGTATTTCTACAGCTCCGTACTTCCAGCGGAATCGTCATCTACCGGAATATTTTGTTTTCACCAAGGACCTTCACAAAACACATTAACAGTGTCCATATTAAAGAAGTGCGTTAGTTTAAAGGTTAATTCCGTGGATAGCATTGAAAATCTGGATGTTGAATATGTCCAAATTATCAGACCATCGTTTAAGTCTACTTTATTCAGGTTTCCTCCCGTGTATGCAAACATGACTAGCGCAGATTTTCAGCTATCACCTTCTGAGGAGTCACGGAACAAGTGATTATATAATTGGATTCAGTGCTGTATTTTTCCTTGTATGTAAATGGTGCAATAAAGTGTTCGTTCATTCATTAAGTCATACCATACGTATGCTAAAACAAATCATTTAAACGTCTCTTTTCATGTTCTCTTTCATTAAGTTAAATATATCTTTTTATTTGTGCAAGGAATCCAAAAAAACATCAATCGACATGAGTCGTTTGATAAGAAATGATTACGATTGGGTCGGTCTGCGCCTCGCCCTTAAATATGCCAATATCAGCAATGTTGAGTTTCCCTTATCTTATCACTCCACTTTCTGAGTGATCACAATTTCCTCAATCGCCTAGCCATTTCCTACTTTTTATTACTTCCAAATGCCAAATAGTCAGGATGGCTAGTATCTCATTTGATTTGTAGCTGTAACCTATACTTTGTCTATTACTGTCTTTGTATTTTTCAGGCTGTCTAAAGACATCACAGCCTCACGACTGCTATCTATCGATAACAACCGGGATCAACGGCTTAACGTGCCTTTCGGAAGGAGGAGCTCGAAATAGAAAATGCTACTGAAATGGCGACCAATCCAATAGTGATCGGGTCTCGCCGTCGCTTGACACGCGCATCGACTCGACTATCGAGCCCTTCAAATGAGATTGAACTTTGTAATAGTATAGTATTCTGTAATCCGTGATAGAACGATCGCCTCAACGGAAATAACGTGCTAATAGATTCGCTTCGCTCCGAAATGTCAACTGCAAGCTAATCCATTACGGAGGCATTTCTTTTTTCAGGGTTCCATATTGAATGAGTGAAAACGGTAACTGAAATAAAATTGTTGCTTTGGATGGATGAATGGAATGGATTAACTAAGAATGCAGCAGGCAGAAGTAGAATGGTAGAGAATAAGAGGATACGGATACTGGGTTTCAAAGCAAGCAATTTGTAATGAAAACGGGAAAGCGCTTAGATATAGAAGATGATATCAGTACTTCTACCTATTCGAAGGCTAATTTTGTAGAGATTAGCGGTCATGTGCCACAGAATAAAGAGGAGAAAGGCCTACAAAAGTCTTATTTTATAAAGCATTTTCTACTAGTGTTGACGATAGTTGATAATGCTCAATTCGTAATTCCTAATCGTAGCTAAAGTTCTTAACTTCATAGGAGAAAACATCGCGTCTAAGCATCTAGAATGATTATGATTATGATTATAGAAAATAAATTTGCCCAACTATTTCAACAAAAGGAATAACTCAAATAGTAATAGGAATTACGATAATAATTAAGTTCTCTCGTACAATTCGAATCGAATGCAATGCTTCCAAAGCGATCGATTTCCGGCCTATTCGAGTCGAAACGAGAATCGCCGATATCCCTGGATTTAGTTGTGGATAGAAGTTTCTACTGAATAGACCGCCGTTTCTATCAAGTTTCATCCGATTACCAATTTGGGTGATTTATACTTCAATTAGATAACGGTAGATACTTGCTTAGTACCTCATAAGTATGTCATAATATTATAGGTGAAGATTAAACAATGAAAATATTAATATAATGTTAAAATATCTCTTTTGATAGTTACATTTATATATTTGTTATGTATTTTCTTTGGTGCAATAAAGAGTTTTTACTTACTACAATGTAACCTACACGAAATGATGATGATTTCTTACTTATGATGAGAGTAAGTACTTTCTTTTCGAGAAAATGTTTTTAATGTACCTACTATTACTATGCATGCAAAATTTCAAGAACACTGTTTTAGTTTTTGGTAGATTAAAAGAATAATAAACAAATATGTATAGGAAAATCTGTATTCATCATTTACTGACATCTGCATAAGAATATCGCACGCCTCCACATTCAGCGGTAACCACTTTACATCAATCGGGCCGCATGCTTGTATGCCAAAAAAATTGTATCAGGTAGCGTCTACTCTCATGAGCTCGTTAGAGGAGCTCGTTAGTCGAGCGCGACCTGCGTATCAGTAGCGAATACGCGTGTCAAGCGACGACATGATGCGACCACTAATGGATTGTTCGCCATTTTAGTGGCAGTTTCTATCTTGAGCTCTTCCGTGCTTCGAAAGGCACGTTAAGCCGTTGGTCCCGGTTGTTATCGATAGGTAGTAGTCGTGAGGCTGTCTCAGATACTTTAGGGCAGCCTGAAAAATTCTGACAGTGTTGGCCACTAACACACCTCAGGTCATGTACCTGTTGGTCTGGCTTCCCTGTAAAAAGGGTTACGGAGGTCAGACGCCAGTAGTTGATCTACTGTAATTACTAGTTCCGCCAAATCTAGGACCATGACTTACAGCGTACCCTAGACTCCGAAGCGTAAGCTGATGACGCAACTAGGAATACACGCTAGGATGATGATGAGTGTTATACTCTCACGCCTGAAACCACAAACAATTGCAATTCTTATTTCGATTGCTCGAGCCATAGCCATGGTTATTACCCGTTAGTCCAACCCGCTTTAGGTTATGGTCAGCATCAAATCTCAGATAGGGTTCTGCGCAGTGCGATAAGGCCAGAACAGTGCAATAAAATAGACAATCTGAATCATAAAACTTTATAGATGGACGTAGTTTAATCAGTGTGAGCAATGGAGCATGCACTGATATAACAAAAGGAACGGTTGCCGATATGAGAATTCATGTTTTGTGTTTTGATGTCTTATACGTACATTGTTGTAGTCTTATTTCTTGCATGTGTGCTTTGGGTTATATTTTTGTAGATCGTTGTATGACGGTGTAAGCCGGTTTTAGCATTTATCGTCAATGTGCTGGTATGACAATAATTTTAATATCTGCTTTAATGTCCCACATTCAGAAAAAATATTATTTAATTACATATTAAATCTAACTATACTATTTTAAAAAATAAAACTATTTTTATCTTAATCATAAGATCAGACCCTGTACACCCTGGTGTCAATAAAATTACAAATTAATTGGAATAATCTGAAAGTAGATAGATAACGATAGACTTAAATCTCTAGTTTATCCATATCGAAACGTCCCAAAGATAGAGCAAGGGTCAGCATGGCTGAAGTACTATTACCTATTCGGATGATCAAAAATAAAAACAACCATTGACATCAAAAGCATGACACTTTTATATTTATTTTTAAAGTTCAAAATAAAACTGAAAAATGTCCAACACAATAATAACATATTTCCCGACAAATGCGACGACATGAGGTGCTCTCAATAAATCTTAATATATCCAATTTTGCGTTCGTGTCGCAATGTGGAAACGAGATGGAAAATATGAGTTTTCAAATGTTAAACGAGAGAAAAGATCACTCTTTGTCTTGGAGTAAAAGATATCCCTAAAGACCACAAACAGTGCACCTGGTTTGGAGTACCGGTAGTGCATTGTGTGATAGCGAAGTAAGTTCTAAGTGATATATTTATTACATTCCAAATATTATTATGTAGTGTTTTCTGCCTTATAAATATTACCTATTACCTCCTGAATTTATTTTGTGCAAAGTCGCTTGAGAAAGTTTTTTTTCTGTTCCTTTTTACCATAAGATTGCTGGAAGATATTGCAATAACGATAAGCCCACCCTTGTACTCATTTCTTATGATGTTAATTGGATTTAGTGCAGTATTTTTTTCTATGTAAATAGTGCAATAAAGTGTTTATTTATTTAGTATATCTAGATATCTAAACACTTTCACCGAATGTCTCAGAATATTATATTTCATTCCTTAGGTAGCGAATAACCAAATCCAAATAAGCAAAGCGACAAAACCCAGTAAATTAAAACTAATGTAGGTACAAACTTGCAAAACTTTGTTCTTACCTCTATACTATCCCGGTAAGTATCACAAGAAACTGATACATCGATATATGTATTCATCGAATGCAGCTAACTCGGAACAAAGTATCCGAGTTAATGACGTGTGAACTATGAGCGATTTTGACTACTCATGTAGAAGCGGTATTGCCTTGAATAACTTAGATTTTGATTCGATTTCAAATCGATTTGCGGCTGCTCTTTTTGTGCAGAATTTGAAAAATATTCTGTTATCTACTTCTTCTAGGTTCTTCTTCTATTCTTCGTTTTTAGGGTTCCGTACCTCAAAAGGCAAAAAAGGAACCCTTAAAGGATCAGTCTGTTATTCGTCTGTCAAGATTATTTTTCGCGGTCTCTTTCGTTAGTAAAATATGCAAAATTCTTGAAAACGATAACCCTTGGTTATTACTCAGTGGTTAAGTAAGTTCTTATTAAACCTTGAATAACTCGAAATCAAAAATGGAGTTATTAATGTTAAGCGGAAGCATGCTGTGGCTTGTTGTGTCAAGCTCATGAGAGATTAATTTCATGATTGTAAGAAAATTTGCCATCAATATCATGAAAACATTGTTGTTTACTATGCAATTTGCATAGTTTCATAATGATCATCGTCTTAAATCATTATGTATACATAGGTATGTATTAATTACCTAGGTACGTATCTAACACTACACCAAACTTTCAAGTCTTCAATGTATTTTTGTTACAATATACCTCGTCAAGTAAGTTCATGATCACTAATAAGATTTTGCTACAATGATTGAAAAACATCTTCAATATCGCACCCACATACTCGTAATTCCTTTCTCCGAACAATAATTTCCCGTCTAGGTGAAGACATAGTGTTAGTCTGAAAAATACCAAGTACTTTTAAACAGAACAGAGCCACGTGAACAGCTGTGAAGACGCGCAGTTTTCTCACGATGTTTCCAGCGAAAATTCAAGTTTACATCCTATAAACTAAAAATTCTTTGGCTCTTATCCCTTTGTGTTAGAGCTGAAAATCCGATGGGATAAAGCATCCATCAGTGATTTTGCTCGCCGTTTCTCGTATGTACTGCGTCCATTTTTGCTGTTTAATAATGTAGGTACGAATACCTACCTACGTGACTATGGAGGTCTTGTCTTTTGTTATATTTTATCGTAAAAATCGTTTTGGATTTGGTCATATACAAATCGTATGGAAATTCATGTTAATGACAAACTTTCACATTGGTGAGATGGCGCAAGAATGACAAAATTAATGACAAAATTTTACTTCGACATTGGTGTGATGTGGCAGAAATGGCTGATGTAACTCGTACACCTAATTGTAACTCGACATATTTTTTCTATTTTCTACCGTAATGATAATGTTACTATGCCAAAAATATAAAGCTGAATTAGGCAGATAATTGCTCGATTGTTAAGTACCTAAAGGGTCAATTCCGCAAAAAAACTTTAAAAGACCATGCAACTGATATTCAATTACGACTCAATTATTTTTTAAATGCTCAATATTGGTATTCTGCTAAAACAATTTTGAATCTCTATTTATATGCAACTAAAACGTATTTAAATGATAATAGAAGAAACGTCAAAGTTGTCATTGCAATCCAATTAAGATTTAATTATGCACTATTTAAAATAGGAGAATTTACGCCTCCGTGGGATATATCGATTACGATCGTAAAAATACAGAGTATTTTTGAAATGTACACGGATGGTAATTTTTGTTTTCGACTGGTCGATGACATGCGAATAACTTCACGTGCCAGTAAACGATAACCGAATCATTGCTTATATATTCCGTGTTTCGTTAATCACTCATTAAATCCGTGTGAGTTGAGTTAATTGTCGAATGATTCGCCGGCGGATCTCAAAAATCGATACTAAATGCACAAGCAATGTTTTCACGTAGTTTCACCGATTCTCGTTCGGCACGAAGTCGATAGTTCGTTGATTCGATTCATTGCAAATGTCGACTAGGTCTACTATGACTGAACTGACAGCTAGCCACACTAGCCAGACGAAATCAGATGATTTTTTGGGACAGGTCGATTTCTGTTTGCTATTTGCACGATTTAAAAAGTTTAAATCGGAAATTAAATACCGAAATATCTTTTATTTCAAGTTTAATGGTGCAACCGTCGTAGCAGATATTTTCGCCGACGTGGTTGTGGTACGACAATAAAAGACAAAGTGTTTTGTTGGAATATACTTTAAAAACCCTGAAAAGGTAATTTATTTTATTTTAGTTTACTATTTCCATGTTAGTGAGCTAAATAACAAATTAATTATCTCATTTAGTCGGAAATAAAACCTAGAAATTTACAGAGCTCGCCCTATAGTAAACTATTGTTTCATAAGCCGTTTTTTAAGGTAATTTTTGTTATTCCTACTTCAGGATAAAAAGGGCACCTGAAGTTCCCCTCAGTACTCGCTCAGCTAAACGCTAAGAGTTCTACACGCTCCCCGAGGTGTCAGGAGTGTATATTTAGTGTGCGAACCACATTTCTTTTGTTGATACAAGAGGACACAGCTTATACTACCGTTTTGATCTGCGATAGACATGTTTTGCTTTGATTGAGGTAACGACATAACCGAAGCCAGCATTAGTGGCCAGCCAGTGCCTGCTCTTTCTATATTTTATTTTATTTACCCTTTTTAAAATTTCAAACTTCAAAAAGGGATCTAAATTTTGGCCATTCGATCTCCTGCGCCCCTAATTTTCTTTCATTTTATTTCTTTTCTTTTCAACATAAAATACTTAAACTTTCAACATAAAGTCATCAATTAACCAGGTTTTTAATCTTTGTGTTAACTATCAACTAAGTACTTGTATCACGATTAACTGTTTTCCAATAAATATTGTAAAAGTATATTGTTTTAATTTTAGTATCTATTTTCTTTCAAATTTAATAGAAGACAGGCACTATTAGATAGCGAACCCAGGTAACAATTTTTTTACTACCTCATATAAAATATAAGACTCCTTAAATTTCTCTCATTAAATTATTTCATAATGCATTGAAAAAGAAAATATGTTTAAAAATATTACTAAACAAACGACTCTATATTCGCTTTAATAGACTTGACTAGGACTTAGGAAACCACACTCTTAGACTGAAGAAGATAGAAAAATTAAGAAGGGCTTTAAAGAACTTGTGTCCATGGCCGTAAAATCCATTATTTAAAAAAAAAAACCAAGTCAGAAATACAGGTAAAAACAAATCATCACCGAAACATAATCGCGATTACGTCACAAACACAAAACCTCTTTCTGCAAATTAACACAATAGAAAGCGTTGCAACGTACAAAACATTACAGTTCACGAAGTACAGTCGCCGTGATAAATGACCCAAAAACAATACAATATGACAGTTAAAAACCTGCACTCATAAACTACCCGCAAAGGTAAGCTTCCCAAAAAGCGGATAAAATATTAAAGCCATTAATGGTGGTTGCATTTGGGTGTACACAACAGACTGTTATAAGTATGACTATTTATTGAACTTTGGAGTATTATTTATGAGTGTGAGTGTTTACCTAATGACTTATATATGGTTTTAGTAAAATTTTGGTGTGAAATTTTAAAGGTTGCCAATTCGCATAGAACATTGCTAATTTTACTATTCCTGGGCAAAGTAGTAAGGTGAAATCCAGAAGCTTATGGTCCACTTCATAGAAAGTGGTATAGACAGAAACCCGTCCATAGGACACTCCAGGGGTTTAAAAATGTCAAGTCAAAAATTCAAACAGATAATTAATACCTTATGACTAACAGATAATTAATACCTTATGACTAACTATGAACAAACTATTCTAATACCGATTTAATTTTTAATTCATTTTTATAATGCTTCTTAGACTACTTATGTGAGTCTTTAAGACCATAAGCCTAAAACGACTCTATAGCTCGCAAAAAAAAAAGTTCTAGTTGCTCTTTAAAACTTTTATGGTTATAAAGTCTCTGACAGCAAGCTGTCTACTTAAAAATTGGTAATGCAAATTAAATCTAAATGTCAACACATAAAGTCCTCATTTGAATATTATTATTGTTGAGTGGTGGCCATAAGCGTATATTGTTCTTTTAGCAAGCTTTAATAAATGCATTACCTACAGTTGATTAATTCTAAATCGATTCTACGAATGATAGATCAGGTGTGCAAACAGTGGAAAATATAATTGAATTAAATTCAAAACATGATTATTGTTCCATATGTTTGAAGCCTGCTGTATATATGCGCTAATTAATCTCTTACTCATCAAAGTCACATTAATTTTCAGTAATTTTCTTGTTAAAATATATCTAGTTCAAACCTAGTAACTAGTAACAAATTTAAATAAACCAACACCAGGGTATGAACTTTCGATTGGTTTGGTGTAAAACCCTAATAAATAAGCTAAATAGATTTCAACTTTATAACATGCATGGGTATAGATATGCATGCCAATTAATTTTTTTAGGCTATATCTTGAAATTAGCTTCCCTGGCTATGACTAGATATAGCATAATCAGTCCATTGTAGCCACTTATTGGTCTAATAGAAACTGAAGAGTCGGCCATTTCGACTCGACATGAAGAAGTAGATTATTTATTGCTTTAAAATTGCGATCTTCCCAAAGATTTTATTCTAAGCCGATCTCGACGAAGAGATTTTGAAGCAATATTTCCGGAATCAGAGATAGAAGGGAATTGTCAACTGCCACTCTCAACTTATATGAATATTGAGGTTCGTATTTGCAACTGGAGGCGTCCACAATGAAAGGGCATTTGCATGCTCAGCACGCTGAAACTCCGACAGCGGGCTACACAATGAGCGATTTACTTAAAGCGTTTTATGAACATAAATATACACACAGGCACGTAAGTTATCAACGACGTGAGCGGGACGAGTTTATACGCATTTAATTACCAGCACAGATTTAGAATTTTGTTGACTACGTCAATAGATCGGCTGATTAGTAAAAGAAACGAGACCAATTTGAAAACTGTTTGTGTTTGTGTGTCATACATGTGTGCCCTGTCAAATAGTGCTGAGCTGAGCAATGTCGACATCACGATGATAATTATGCAATATTTTTTGGGATAAATTACAATAAAATTACATAATAAACATGCTACTTTAGTATTTTTATTTTTAAAAATTAACTTTACTTTATTATAATTTTGAGACCAGTGACCGATTCTCGCTTTACTGAAAACTATATTGAAAGTGTTTACTACATATAGTTGATATTTTGGAAAACCATTCTTCTCTGCCAACCATTTTAAGTCATTTTTCGCAAATATCTAAATTAGATAGAAATCTGAAAGGTAGGTATTTAATAGAAATTGTACCTAATATTACAATTACGAGAGATGACGTATACTCATACGAAGACGGGGTTTTCAGTAGAAATGCGCCATGCTTTTTCGCGATATCTTAAATTAGACTTTATCCCTAATGGCGTGAGAGTTTTTCGAGAAGTCTCGAATTTGACTTATCTCAGAGACGAGAGACTCATTGACCCGCGTTCGTAGCGGACTTTTTTTCATAAACCGTGTCGAATTGCTGAATTTTAAATATATAGGTACGTTTGATACCAGTAGGTAGGTATTCATTCCTCCCTAGCGTTTCGGTGCAATACTATCGATATGATGTTTAACAGCATCGATGGCAATCCCTAAACTTCAAGAATTAGGTTAAAAGTTGTGAAAATTCATGTATTTATTTTTATCCAAATTTGAATTCTTATGCATCTTACACAATCATGTGACAAAACTACACGATATTTCTCATATATTCACTAATGTGCGGAAAAACTTTCGAAATCATGGATTTATACAGTAATAAACTTTGGTGGTACTTAAGTATAAAATGTGAAATTATGTGGGTGTGGCACTGCACATGAAACCATAATTATGCGCTTCTACTGAACATTTTTTTAACACTTAAGACTAGATAATTTGTTAATAATTTAAATATTTGTTTTTGACAAGAAATCCGTAAGGCCGCTATGGGACATTATTGTGTATATAAAATGGTCTCGCTCTCTATCTCATTCTAACATACGCATATCCTATATATTTCTCTTTCGCATTTCACGTCTATTTGGATCCATAGTCCTTAGTCGATTTTCAGTATGGGTTCGTCTTGCTCACACTTTGTCAATTTATATGCCGCCGGGTATATAAATATATAATACCTAGTTCTCTCTTGATATCTTGACGTGATAATGTGGGATGCAGCGATTCTTTTATAAGTATTTCGACAGAGCAGGTCGGAAATGTTTTATGACTGTTACACATAAGGTAATAACAACAGGTTTGCTTCGAAGGTGTGTGTTGTCGGAGTAGGTTCCGTTGGACTAATGCTAGTCGAATATATGTTCTGTCGAAGCAATGAGTAGACGAACTACTGTGTTTCGAAATTGAGACTGTCGGAATAATTAATTGCCGAAATTCAGAATGACACTCGCATTGCGAGTGGGACAGCTTTCACAAAACGGCATCATTCTTAAATCAACGTCAGGTAGACAACCTTTACAACGATAGGATTATTTTGCGAGAGAATTTGGTATATGATTTATGAAGAACATTTTTTTAGAGTTAGTTAAGGAGAACATACTGCGATGCAAACATATTAAAAAAAGGGAGATGTCAGAGTACCCGTGATCGAAGAGTGTATGTGACGAGAGTGATGAGCGTAGAAGAAGCGAGGGAAGTCTGTAAAGATCGTAGCAAATGCAAATCCGTAGACCCTGCCTATGTAGTTGTAGTTATGAATTAATTTTTGAGATTTGTTAATAGGAAAAGTAATTAAGAACAGGATAAACTTCAAGCTCAAAATTAAAAAAAAAAATTGGTTGTGTGTACAGTCGGTTTACGGACGGTAGTTTGACGTGACAACGTCAAACATTACAGTAGTATAATACACATGATCATGCCTCTCTCTCGTTCGTGCCGCGCTCTCGCTTGCGGAACGCGACAATGAGCGTAACGGGACAATGACGTTATCTTTTTTGTGCATGCAGCCCGTAGTATCGAGTTATTAGACGTTGTCACGTCAAAAACATTAATTTACTCCTGTGTTAAACATTTTAGAATTGAAACTACTGTTTTTCCGATCTTCTTCACTGTCTCTACACTTTTACAATGACAATAAAGTAAATACAATTTTTAATCATCAATCATGTTATAAAATGTGTATCATGAGTCTTCCAAAACTTACCTTACTAAGCAAGCTATATTTCTAGACCCACAATTACCCGTAAATTTCCCCGCTTCATCCGCCCGCTAAGACCCGCCTATTTCCTGTCCCCAACTCTACCTGAAATGACGTGGCTCGACAAAGTTTCCTAACAAGACAATAAACCAGGCATAACCCCGGCCTAACAGGAAGCGTTCGTTAGGCCACGCGAGAAACCAGGGGCTATTGTGACTTCGATCCGTTTGTAGTTTTTGTTCGTAACACTTTCAGTGGAGATAGTTTTAGACCAGGTACTCTAGGAGAAACCCAAATAGAATTATGCTTCCAACTATGCACACTGTATTATATACTTCCAATTGTTTTCTCATGACAATAAAAATATTTAATAAATTACCAACAGATATAAAAGAAATTGATGATTTCATATTGTTCAAGCATAATTTATACACTTGGCTTAAAGGCAAGTGTTTTTACAGTGTTAAATGATATTTGCAAATAATATTTAACAATTAGTAAAAAGTAGGTGGTTTAAAATCTGAAGACGACAGCATGAATTCAAATAATGCATATTAATGACGACAAATAATTATAAATTTTATTTAATGTTCAATATTCATGATATACGATATACTGATAAACTTGACTTATTTGACATTCTCATGTCTGTTGCATGTCAGAAATGACGAAATGTCCGAGCTTTTATAATTTTTGTAACATTTAACTATGTACCGCATTTTTACGCAATAAAAATTCATTTATTCATTAATTGTCATCATAAAATTGTTTGAGCATTATGTTATGTAAGATGTAAATAAAACGAAATTTGAAACGTTAATGATCTTAGTATATTCAAAGTTAATCATTTCTTAAATCACACCATACGCCATGTAACCGGCTTTTCCACCATTTGTCTATAATCAATCATATCAAAACACTTAATTTTGCGGTGAAGGACAAACAAGCGAACATTTTCATATTTTTAGGAAATTATCAGTCTAGCTATTGAGAAAGTCAATCTAGAAATATTGTACCGTAGATCTTAACTTTTGGTATGATAATCTAATAAGCCAGAAACATATTTTGTCACCAGAACTGAAATCTATGTAACATTACAGTGAATGAATGAATAAATGAACTCTTATTATAGCACCCTACATAAGATTAAATAATCCCATTATGAGTTACTGGTGTAGTGTTAAAAGTTCACCAACTGCCTTCGTGGTTTAGTGGTGAAGGCGTTTGCCATTGAAGTCGTAGTGGTCGTGAGGAAGCATACCTTGTTTAGTTGTTTCCAGTTTGGTTAGGAAATTGCAGGCTTGAATCACCTGATTGTCTGATAATAATGATGATTCCGTCCTTCGGAAGGCTCGTTACGCCGTTGGTCCCGGCTGTCATTTGGTGATCGTTAAAGGAACAACGTCAGAGGTTGAAAAACTCCGAAAAACTTTGACACCGGGGTGTACGTACAGAGTCGTTTGGCATGTAACCCACTCGATAATAATAAATGACCAAATACACAAAAGTGTTGACAATCCTGTATACTGAGATTACATAACACGCTCTATTTTTTAATTTATAAAATGCCTCAAAGTCAAATACAGTATAAAAAATGTTAGTCGTATGTAGGTTGTAATCTGCTAAGTGTGTCACAGATCTGAGCGGCCGTCACAGCTTGCTGCTGCGTCATTTATCACACACTACACTATTTCCAACTACATAGACATAAATATACGTAGATCACTAAAATAATAATACAGTTAAGCGCAAGACTATTTAGTTTATATTTAACGTATTTATTGTACTCTTCAATGTCCATGTACTGTTTTTATCCCTTGGTCTACGGGTTGACGGGTTCCCTTGTTGTGTTCAATTTTGTTGTAACAATGTTCTATAGCCATACTAATATTATAAATGCGAAAGTCTGTCTATCTGTCTGTATGTTACGCTTTCACGGCCAAACCGCGGGACGGATTTTGATGAAATTTGGTATGAATATAGTTGAAGACCCGGGGTCAAACATAGGCTACTTTTTGACGCAGGCGAAGCTGCGGGAAAAAGCTAGTATACAATAAAGTTTTTACATACATACCTGCTTGCCAAGACACACCTGAGGCTTTACCTTCCAGTGAGTGATGTTTAAGCAAAATTTTTGAGAAGCCGTTGATCCCGGTTGTCATCTAGTGGTCTCGGACCCGGTATAGGGCCGATTGACTTTTTGATGATATTATTCATTTTCTTTTGATTTTGTTCTGAGACATTGGCTCAAGCCGTGTAGATGGAAATAATTGCTTAATTATTTAAAATTTATTATATTACAAGCGCTACTTCACAGTGAACTATATTTTTTGTTTTCTTGCGAATGAACATTTATACTTACTAATGTTTGCTATAATTATTATAAAAAAATGTGAAAGGTTGGTTGTGTTTGCTTGATTTTGAATATTTCTATCGATGAGCATTCTTGTTCATTTGGAATTGCAATTTCTAGCCAGAATTTTATCTATAATTTATTATGTGTCTAAAGGACATGTTGTCAAGAAATTCGTTTCTGGCCACTAAACAAATTGACAAATTTATATTTCATTAATAATCACTGCGTCCAAACCTTTCTTTAGATTTTTCGTGAACTTGAAGAACATACAGACAAAAAAATGTATATTTGCTTCACTACCTTCATAAATGCATTTAGTGAAAAGCTCTTGTTTTGATTTGGGAACGAAAATTTTTGGTGATTATTAAATTAAAGGCTAAAAACTAAATACAGAAATATTAAATATTCAGCCACTCATAACGAGTGGGTTACATGACTTACTTGGTCAAACCACTTTGCCTCTGACTTGGTGTATAAATTTGTCAACATTACAATAGAAAAGATGGTGAAAAATATTAAGAGCGGTTTTACTAGTAAATCTGTTGTAAAGCAATATTTCCATTAGCCCAACTGGTATGACTATTGGGATACATAGACCTATTCCCTGCATATAGCACGTAATCCAAGTATTGTATTCGTCAAGGCGTCTGCCGTCACAGCCAGCGGTCGCGTTATTTGTCACCCACGTTATTGATTTCCAACTGATATTCTGATATATGTGCAACGTTGATGTGTAGTTAGCATAGATATCGCATATTTCATTGTAGATTCTAGAGATGCAACCTTTCTTGTTGTTAGTGGTACCTCTTATGTATCTGTAAAGATTGGATTCCTGCACTAGTGCGTAATCAGTGTATTGTATTCGTCAAGGCGTCTGCCGCAGCCAGCGGTTGCGTTATTTGTCACCCACGTTATTGATTTCCAACTGATATTCTGATATATGTGCAACGTTGATGTGTAGTTAGCATAGATATCGCGTATTTCATTGTAGATTCTAGAGATGCAACCTTTCTTGTTGTTAGTGGTACCTCTTATGTATCTGTAAAGATTGGATTCCTGCACTAGTGCGTAATCAGTGTATTGTATTCGTCAAGGCTTCTGCCGTCACAGCTAGCGGTCGCGTTATTTGTCACCCACGTTATTGATTTCCAACTGATATTCTGATATATGTGCAACGTTGATGTGTAGTTAGCATAGATATCGCGTATTTCATTGTAGATTCTAGAGATGCAACCTTTCTTGTTGTTAGTGGTACCTCTTATGTATCTGTAAAGATTGGATTCCTGCACTAGTGCGTAATCAGTGTATTGTATTCGTCAAGGCGTCTGCCGTCACAGCTAGCGGTCGCGTTATCTTTCACCCACGTTATTGATTTCCAACTGATATTCTGATATATGTGCAACGTTGATATCTAGTTAGCATAGATATCGCGTATTTCATTGTAGATTCTAGAGATGCAACCTTTCTTGTTGTTAGTGGTACCTCTTATGTATCTGTAAAGATTGGATTCCTGCACTAGTGCGTAATCAGTGTATTGTATTCGTCAAGGCCTCTGCCGTCACAGCCAGCGGTCGCGTTATTTGTCACCCACGTTATTGATTTCCAACTGATATTCTGATATATGTGCAACGTTGATGTGTAGTTAGCATAGATATCGCGTATTTCATTGTAGATTCTAGAGATGCAACCTTTCTTGTTGTTAGTGGTACCTCTTATGTATCTGTAAAGATTGGATTCCTGCACTAGTGCGTAATCAGTGTATTGTATTCGTCAAGGCGTCTGCCGTCACAGCTAGCGGTCGCGTTATCTTTCACCCACGTTTTTGATTTCTAACTGATATTCTGATATATGTGCAACGTTGACGTCTCGTTAGTGTAGATATCGCGTATTAATTGATTGAAGATTCTAGAGATGCAACCTTTCTTGTTGTTAGTGGTACCTTTTACGTATCTGTAAATATTGGATTCCTGCACTAGTACGTAATCAGAGTATTGTATTCGTCAAGGCGTCAAGATATTCTGATATAATGTGCAATGTTGACGTCTCGTTAGTGTAGATATCGGGTAGATTCATGCAATTGTAGAACCTGAAGCTAAAACTCTAAAAACTTTTGAGATAGATTCAACATGTCTTAAGCTCATTGATTGATAGAGCTTTGATCATGTCTAATTTGTACTTCTTAAATTTGCTCTTTAAAAGAGAGACCGTAGTCATTACTTTTAATAGATCTGTGACTGTAGAGTACGGATTAACTAAGTACTTATTCATTCGTATTTCATAGCATTCTTAACCTTGACCAGCAGTGTTATCTTAGATCTATATCTAAATCTAAACTGTGTCAAATTTCTGGATCAATATAAACAATCTCCCCGGCATTGTGTTCATTTCCACACTTGTGAATAAAACATCACCAAAGTTTCCAAGTTTGGTCCATAATAATTGATATTGACCTACTTTTAGTTAAGCTTGTATCGTGGGCCTAGCCTTAGAATGTATGAAATCTGTCAAGCACATGCCCCTTTTATCAAGGTCTTCAGTTTTTTCATTTCAATTTATTTTGTTAGATTTCTCCGCAATTTTCGCACTTAGTAATCTAAGGCACTAAGATTTTGATACATTGATCATAATAATAAATTTTATTTGCTTGAATGCTGTGTATACATAGATAAATAGATATTTACAATTTTGTAGTAAAATAATGCAGATTGTACTATAATAATGAACAATGTGGCTAAAAAGTGGCACCTTCTTTTCATAACAGATGTAAGACAGATTCATTCATTCATAAATATAAGAGTTAAGCTCTCTCCTGTCGGTGGTGTTTTTTTCCTTTCTTTCCTATCACTTGCCAGTTGTTTAATTTACAAACTAAAGAAAATTAAAGAATTGGTAGGACAAATATAAAAAAAAAGAATTACACATTATGTCAGCGCTGATTCTGAGAACTTCCATAACAAACTCAAGATAAAGGTAGATGTGAAATTTCACACCATTTTGCAAGACCATTCGACCCTAAAGTATAAAGGTCTACGTGGTCCTATCGCATTCGTCAACGCTTGTCACAGGTCCGCATCACGTCCGGCATCGATTTTACATTAGCCCTTTCTCATCAGGGGATTCTCTGAGGGCTCGTTTTTGTTTTCGAGTCCGTCCCTGTTTGATGAGCTGAAATGGGACGGACTCGACGGAATGAATGATCGACTAGATTTTAAATTTTTTTTATTATGTAATTTGTAGATGCTGGCCTGCGTCAAAAAGTAGTCTATGTTTGACCTCGGGTGTTTCAATCGAAACTATACCTAACTGAAAACTCACAAAAATGTTTTGACTTCCCATACAAAATCCAGTCAGCTGATCCTTTGATTTGTGTTGGAGGTTGAAACTTTTTTAAAACCTGTATACACACAACGGTCAGTTGAAACAACGGAAAATAGTCATTAGTCTTGAATAGTATATATTGAATGTAGATTCTGCACCAAACTTTATAAACTCTGAATGTACTGGTACTGTGTGTAAATAAGCGTATTCAATATTTACCCGCAAACTAAGCCCGCAAATAGCCGTACAGCATGAATTTAGATTTGGATATTTTACAATATCATTAACTCCAATGTTTATGTTATTATTACTTTAGCACTATGACATTGACAAATGAATATAGACGATTCCATGAAAATAAACAAACGTCGAATGCCCTGAGTGATAAAGATATGAATTGAAAATAGGTAAACTTGGTAATACTTTCTCTATTAATCCATATAATATTATGAATGCGAAAGTCTGTCTGTCTGCCTGTCTGTCTATTACGCTTTCACGGCCAACCCGCTGAACGGATTTTGATGAAATTTGGTATGAAATAGTTGAAGACCCGAGGTCAAACATACTACTACTTTTTGCGGAAAAAAGCTAGTTATCTATAAATCCACAATATAACAATAGATACAAGTAGTTTAGTTCACTAGTGTAACTCAAATCCCTGTCTTTACAAATTAATTTGCAAAATCTAAGATAATCTTTTTATTTAAAGCTAACAAGTTATGTAATACATATTTTAAGAGATTGACTGATGCGTGCATAGTTGTTCTTTGCACCTAAATAAAATACCAAAACAGTTTACCATAGAGAATCGCTTGGAGACTTGAACTCATAATTACATTATTACATTACATACAATACAAAATGTCGATCATATTATTGACAATAACCAGTATGGAATTGAGATTAATTTCTCTCTATGCCTTTCTCCTTCAAAGAATATAAATAAAATAAATACAAATGATGTCTCCGACATTGCTAATACGCGTCGCGTCGATTCCAAGCTGCGCCCAGCGCCATATCTGTATAGAGTAAGAGCCAGTGCTTGAAACAACATCAATCTACATTCAAGGAAGGCAGCCATTAGCATACATAAACTAGACGCAGGCAACTCTCCGTAGGTCGGAGATGTAAGCGAGTGCAAGCAATTACAGATGCGGTCATCCGACTGAAATTATACAAATATGTGTATAATACGACATATGTCGAATGATTAATTGATGGTCTTGTTTGATGGTTTCTTATTCACGTTCGTGCAATAATATTTGTAATTGATTTCGGCTCTTCAAACTCTTCTTTTCGTCATGTAAGTCAATTCGTAGCTTCATCTTCTCCTTTACCTTGTACCACTTTGTTATGTGGGGTCGGCACAGAATGTTAGTTCCTCCTAATTTCCTCTATCTCTAGCCATTTCCTTCTCAACACAATTCCCACTCATGCTCTGTGATACAATCCAGCTACTTATCTCTTTTTAGGTCTTCCCCTATTCCTTGTAAGTCAATTCACAGCTATAAATGACTACGACTACAAATTTTTGACCAGATAGAGACAATGACGTATTTTACATGATTTTCTTATTACTTATAGAGACAATTGACGTTTGTGTAAGCATGTATTTTGTATCCATCTATCTCATTGTTCACATATAACTATAAAAACGCTTAACTGATTTTAATAAATGGTATGCCGCTAAATTTATTTTTGTTGCACGAAGGTTACTATTTAACGGTTTATATATAATACTAGCTGTTTTCCGCAGCTCCGCCTGTGTCAAAAAGTAGCCTATGTTTGACCCCGAGTCTACAACTATATCCATACCAAATTTCATTAAAATCCGTTCAGCGGTTTGGCCCTGAAAGCGTAACAGACAAACAGATTTTCGCATTTATAATATTAGTATGGATATTAGTATGGATATGGATGGATTTAAAAAAAATATATATTAAAAAAAATATATAGTATAAACGATTTATTAACAGGATTTCAAATTTGAACTATAGAAAACTCATATGTTTCTGTTTTGGAAAATGAAATCCAAATTTTAATGTTGAACTCTAGGATAGTTTTTGCCTGAAAGCGCATACTATCTTACTTATTAGGAGTTGTTAGTTTATTAAGATAAATTTTATCAACCTATGTAACCACTGGTAATTACCGTGACGGTCAAGCGAATGATTGAAATTACATGAGGCCTGATTGACAATCTGATGAAGTATTATTGGTGATCCATTAATTACCTATATTGATTGGATTTGCATGAACGTAATGAGATTGAGTTATGGTTTCATTAGAATTTGGGATCGTGTTTATTGAACTGAGAATTGTGTTATTATTAACATATTTATCGCAACTAATAAATAAAGTATAAATTACAAATTACAAATTTACTTAGTTAGTTTAGTTGGGTGACTGGAAGAAAAAAGCTTACGACTTTATGTTCGCCATCAATAAACATATCATTAACTAAATAATAAAAAACACAAATTATTGATAGAAAAGTTAATGTAAATTATAGCTGAGGATCAACTTAAGATATATGTAGAGCTTTAAATCTATTAAAAAGCTTGAATTTTGTTAATTTTAGCAAAGAAATGCAGGGCACGGGTGCGACGAAGATTGTTCGAAGGTACACTAGTGATATGATATCATTTACCCATCCATAAAGCTTACCTTCTAGCATCTCGACACTTACTTTTCTTCATACTTTTTCATTTCATAACCATCCTTCACCACATTTTCATTTTAAAGTCATTTCCTTTTTCGAAACATCTTTTTTTTATCCGAATTGTTTTCACGTCATCTCATCACATTCTATTATTCCTCTCTTATGAGCAAGAGCTCATTTCTATTTTGTGTATTTTTTATTTTAATAACTTAATCTCAGTTACTCAGGTAATAAAATAAATATAGTTCTGTCAAATCTCGGATTTGTGCACTTTTACTGAAGATACCACCACAACACTCCTATCATCATCTACTTCGTGTGGCAGGGCCCCCATAGGTATATTAGTCTCATGCAGGGACAGCCGAGCAGGCGAGCCCACCACATTCTCCTCATTATGTTGATTGCCTCAATAAAGTTAAAGGAAGAAACGACAACCTATCTCAAAAACATAGGAAGTTTCTTATAAACTAACGCACTTCATATTTAAAACATAAATTAATCCTCTAATTTTGTTTTAAATAGGAAGTTTCGCCACAGAACTATAATTTCAGGACCTCTCTCATCCTTCAAACTGAAACACAGCTTTTAGCCTTTGACGTGGTTCCTATAACAACCAGCAGTAAAGCAGCTGGGACCAAGAGCTTTGTGCCTTCCGAAGCGAGAAGTCACCATTATTATCAGACGAATCAAGTCTGAAATGTCTTTATTAAACTGGATATAAAATATGCATCCCGCGGAAATGGAGTAAGCGACGGCTGAGTCGTCAGTTAAAAGTCTTACCCACTGTACTAGAGAGGCAGTTAAAAACTAATTTTTTTATTGTTCTAGCAAAATAAAAAAGGAGTCTAAATATTTCGTACAATGCTCTTTAAATCTCATACAAAGAAGATAATACAAGAGCGCACATTAATCATACTGAGGGTGGTATGGTTTCCCAGACATCCACATATTTTGTATGCACTTAAGGCTGTGTACGTATAAGTCGTTTGTCATGTTGGAATAGGCAGTTGTCGACGCTGCAAATGCACCGTCTCGTGACGTCACACATGCATTCGATGCTGTAATACTGAATCTGTGATATTATTGTTATGTGAAGAAATATTTTTAAATATGGAACATTGGTTGGATCATCGGATCGTATTTGAAGAAAAATTCGATAGAAGTGTATTTCTCTTACTAAAAATTTTAAAAAATCTTACTATTACTGAAAACGTTGTGTCATTGTTCAATTTGTAATCGTTACAAAATCATTCTTACTATTTTCCAAAAAAATATTTTCATAACACAGGCTTGTTTAGAATAAAAACATCATAAATTATACAGTACTTTACAAACAACCGTTGAAACTGACCCTTAAACTTATACCTAGACCGTAAAATTTCCCTCCGGTTCCAGCTCAGACCGTTTCCGGATTTATAGCCGTCTCCTTGAGGCAGATTGTGGTAGACGGCGGACACTGACGGATACGAGACGTTAAACTAAGCGACGGGACCGAGACAATGGTTTCTTATTAGCCTCGCTGTTTCTCTAGACTTTAGAGACATAGGCACAAATAATGTTAGATCTTCATTGCTAATGCTATTTTAAAACATTATTATACATAGGTGTAGACTAATTAGATCAACATATAGTTTGTATTATTAAATGTGGAGCATGGCGGCCAGTGACGGATACGAGACGTTAAACTAAGCGACGGGACGAGACAATGGTTTCTTATTAGCCTCGCTGTTTCTCTAGACTTTAGAGACATAGGCACAAATAATGTTAGTTCTACATTGCTAATGCTATTTTAAAACAACAGACTAATAAGATCAAAATATAGTTTGTATTATTAATTGTGGAATACGGCGGACACTGACGGATACGAGACGTTAAACTAAGCGACGGGACCGAGACAATGGTTTCTTATTAGCCTCGCTGTTTCTCTAGACCAGTGATTCCCAAAGTGGTCCAGGTGGACCCCCAGGGGTCCACGGGAGACTTGCTGGGGGTCTACGTAGGCGTGAACAAAAAATGGGGGTCCATAAGATGTTAATGGGGGTCCACGAAAATTTATCTGCTTTTGATAGTAAAGAGCAAAAATGTAAGCATAGTTTTTATAAGGGCCTACCTACATTGTTTTAAGTACCTATCTAAGCAGATAATATTTTAATAAGGCAAGCGACTGTTACTTGTCCAAACTTGTGTATTCGATATTACGTACAATTTCGTGTACAGACTTGCAAAGCGCTATCCGCCCGACAATGCTTAATGCTTGTTCAGACATGAACTTGATCAACACTATAAATACTTGATGCCAAAGGCAACCAAACGCATTCATTTGTTTCCGGAATTTCGAAAACAAGGCGGAATTTGGAAAAAAGTTGTGAGAAAATTTATATCTGTGTTTGCTAGTGCCGGAGAAAAGTAAGTAACCTACCTTTTTTTGTTATAGTACTTAAGTATTTTGTTTACGTGTACTAGTCGGTTGATCACAACGGCCTGTATAGATAGGTAACTTAGTAACTTACAGATATTTTAATTGTCCTCTTTCGATTTGAAGACAAACACAGCACGTTTTATTCAATTGTTTTTTCACGAGAGAAGCACTGCCTCTCTAAAAAGGCCGAATAAGCAATATTGCAGAGCAATTAATTTTGTAATTTTTCTTGCAAATAACTACTAATTTTATAAAACAGTAATTTCATAATCATGTTAAATTGATTTTGAAGTAACTATTTTATCAAAACTATTCCTTTTCGGAAAGAGCGAGCGGTGCGCGGGCGACGGGAAAAGGGCGGGGCTTGAACTTCGATGCCTGTTTGTCACGTTTTAACAATGAAGCCGCAGACAAAAAATACGCAAATACACGGAGCGCGTGAACTCATTGATTTAATAAAATGTTAGTTATCGTTTTTATGGACAATTTTGGGATTTCGACGTTTATTTTTTCCTACACAAATATGATCAGTATTCGATACTGAGTACACTAATTTTTATTTATACTATTAAAAATTAGTGGTAAATTATGTACTTTAAAATTGATACCGTTTTGTGAAAACGTTTGTATTTGTCTCAGCGGTTTATTAGTTGGTCCCTTTACAAGCCGTAATTCTATTTCCGCGTGCTGACAAAGGCTGCGGTGTGATACCTATATTCAGAAAAAAACTTGGTTACTAAAACATTTTTTTTACAGGTAAGGTAACTGACACGAAACATGGCTACAGCAAAGAAAAAATGTCGACAATATAGTGTCGATTATTTAAAATATGGTTTTGTTCCATCAGAGGCAGACAAACAATTGCCCATGTGCCTATTATGCAACAAAGTTTTGAGCAATGACTCTATGAAACCATCAAAGCTCGAAGATCATCTAAAAAGGTGTCATACTGATAAAATAGGTAAAGATTTAAAATATTTTCAAACATTGAAAGAAAAATATGGAAAGAGACCCACCATGCACAGTATGTTCGCTTCAATCTTACAATATCTCATTACTTATAGCAAAATCTGGAAAACCGCACACTATCGGAGAACAATTAATTTTACCCGCTGTTGAAGAGGTTTTAAAAACTGTTTTGCACAAATCTCCATTTGACGTACTAAAAAGAATTCCATTAAGTAACAATACTGTACAAAGACGCATTGATGAAATGAGCTCTGATATCGAAAGCTTTTTGTGCAATCATCTGCAAAAAACTCATTTTTCTATACAACTGGACGAGTCAACGTTACCCAGTAATGAAGCATTACTATTGGCATATGTCCGATTTATTGTTGAGGAAGAAATTCACGAAGAATTGCTATTTGCCAGAACTTTGGAGACTGACACTAAAGGCGAATCAATATTTAATGTCCTGAGTAATTTTTTTACGGAAAAATCGATCCCATTTACAAACATTATTTCAGTGGCAACAGACGGAGCTCCTGCAATGGTCGGGCGATATCGTGGGTTTATAAGTCATCTCAAAAGAATTATACCAGGACTTACAGCTATTCATTGCGTAATCCACCGACAACATCTTGTGGCAAAACATTTAAGTGACAGGTTGAACCAATCTCTTCATTTTGTAATAAAAGCTGTCAACAAAATCAGAAGCAATGCATTGAATACACGTTTATTTGCTCAATTGTGCGACGAAAATGATGAAGACTTCCAACGACTGCTCTTACATACTGAAGTACGCTGGTTGTCGAAAGGTGCATGCTTAACGAGATTTTACTCTGTTTTCGATTCCATATTAGAGTTCTTAGAAAGTAGAGATCCAGATTTAAAAGAAAACTTGATCAAATTCAAAGCAGACATTGCGTATTTGACAGATTTGTTTAAAAAATTTAATGATATTAACTTGCAGTTACAAGGGGACAGCCTGAATTTAATAAAAACAAAGGGGATAATTTCGGCTTTTCTTGGGAAATTGAAATTTATGAAGCAAAACATTAGTCGGCGCGAATTCTCTCAATTTCCAAACTTGTCGCAGGTAGAATGTATTGATGAGGATATCCATACCTACAGTCAACATTTAAGTGCCCTGCATGATGACTTCAAAACCAGGTTTGAAGATATACTGACGATGGATATACCACCATGGATAATAAATCCATTTGATGAAACGGAAGTGGCCAATGTTGTATTACAAGAGGAGCTGCTCGAGCTAAGCACTAATGAGGAGCTGAAGGTGAAATTTAGAAAAGGCTACCCAACATTTTGGCTGCAAGCAGAAATACCCGAAAAATATCCTGGACTGTGGGAAATCGCAAGGAAATTTTTAATAGCTTTTCCCTCGTCATATCTTGTCGAAAGGAGTTTTAGTGCCGTTACAAACCTCTTAACAAAAAAAAGGAGCAAATTAAACATCACAGAGCGGGGGGATTTGCGGTTATTGCTCACAAAAATAAAGCCAAACATTGATCGTTTGCTGACACTCCATCAGATACATCCTTCCCATTAATTAAAATTATGACCTGAACCTATATTACCTTAATATTTTTTTCTTGTAATTCTATTCTTTTAATAAATAAAGTGATATAAAATGTACCATTTTTCGTTTTTATTTTACATATCGAAATATAGGGACAGAACTCAGAAGTGACACAATTTTTATTTTTTGGCGACTTTAAGAATGTGGTAGAAATGTAGCAGCAGGGGGTCCACCGAAACCAGTAAAATTTTGAAAGTGGTCCACGAGAAAAATAAGTTTGGGAACTACTGCTCTAGACTTTAGAGACATAGGCACAAATAATGTTAGATCTACATTGCTAATGCTATTTTAAAACAACAGACTAATAAGATCAAAATATAGTTTGTATTATTAATTGTGGTGCATGGCGGACACTGGCGGATACGAGACGTTAAACTAAGCGACGGGACCGAGACAATGGTTTCTTATAAGCCTCGCTGTTTTTCTAGAATTTAGAGACATAGACACAAATAATGTTAGATCTTCATTGCTAATGCTATTTTAAAACATTATTATACATAGGTGTAGACTAATTAGATCAACATATAGTTTGTATTATTAATTGTGGAGCATGGCGGACAGTGACGGATACGAGACGTTAAACTTAGCGACGGGACCGAGACAATGGTTTCTTATTAGCCTCGCTGTTTCTCTACAGACATAGACAAATATAATGTTACTTCTACTTTGCTAATGATATGTCAAGACATTTTTATAGTGTAAACTAATACTAACAACATAGTAGATGGCCGATACTGACGGATACGAGACATTAAAACCTCGCTGTTTCTCAGGAGACATAGGCACAAAATAGACGTATAAAATCATCTTAAGGCATTTAATTATTTTAATAATTTTACTATTAACAGACATATTAAAAAAGGGAGATGTCAGGACTACCCGTAATCGACGAGCGTGTATGACGAGAGTGATGAGCGTAGAAGAAGCGAGGGAAGTCTGTAAGGATCGTACGTAGCAAATGGAAATCCGTAGTCTCTGCCTACCCCTGCGGGAAAAAGGCGTGATGGTATGTATGTATGTATTTTTCTTATTACATTTTTAGACACTGACAGAAAGCTAAGCAAAAACTCCGAGACCATAATTAGGTTTAGTCAGTAAAAAATTTCCTGCCTAAAATAAATTTCAATACCCAAGTCTATGTCTAAACAATATCGTAATCTTGATTAAAAAAAATCCTAATACATTTCCAGCATAAACAAATCATCTAATATCATGCCATGTAAACTGAAATGAAATAATGAGTTTTGGCACTAAAGCCGACATGTCATGTCCCTATTCTCAACGTGCAGAACAATAGCATAACTGCGACGGAGCCGGATGGGTGACCGATTTCTGTTTCCGTCCACACAGCTCAGAATAGCTAGGAACGTTTTCACTCAGTCGATCTTTTCGCTTTTTACCCAATTACAGAAAGAGGCTACACTTTTAGGAAATAAAATTCTATTTTGCACTCAAAATTTAAGATCACTTCTGAAATTAAACTGGCAAAGATTTATTTATTTATTAACTCTTTTTTGAGCACAACAGTAAATAACAGAAGAAGATTAACTGGTAGATAATGCAAAATAGTTATTAATTTATACTGTAATAACATGTTTACAAAAAAATTAAATACTTTTACTGATACTAACGGAGCATGATAACAATTTATACCTACCTTTTGTGTGTGTGTGTCTACAAAATATACACTTATTCTACGTTAAGGCGTATTCTCGAGTTGTACCCGAAGAGACCAGGGTCGCTGTTAATCTTGGCATTAGATTTATTTTTAGGAAGACCAGCGTCGTAGTTATACTACGACAAATGCTGTGCGGAGCTCGGAATGCGTGCGGAATGCTCTTCTGTCTTGTAATAATTATGTTAATAGGTATTGTCAATTTTTGTGAAGTACCAAATAAATTGGCGGTACTGGGTAATACAATAAAGCTTCGTATACAGGAAAAAAAACACTCATTTAAGTATCGTGGGAAAAGTTATACAGGAAAAAGGCAAGTTTTCTAATCTTTTAACAATTCTTTCAGTCAACCCAGATGTTTTTAAATAAGATAGCTTAGAACCAGTGTTATAAAGTAAACCTAAATTAATGAAAGCTACAAAGTAACGTCATTGCTCATATTCGCAATTATAACGTTAAATTGTTATGAGTTAACTGGAGTGTTGCCGGTCACCACATAAACGATTATTGCCGTATAAATGACAGTACTTCAAATAATTGTTGAGGGTGAAGTAGCGTATTTATTTTTCGCTTAATTTATTAGTAACAATGATTTCAACATCTGGATAGGCGGCCCGTTTATGCATATCGAATAGGTTTCAAAGTAAATTGACCCTATACAACCTGGTGTCGGGGTGTTTTGGAACCGCTTTTCAGCATTTGACGACCGAATGACAGCCCGGACCAACGGCGGATTAAGGGGCCTTCCGAAGCACGGAATCTGATAAACGTTGTATGGAGAAACGAGATTAGTTAGACCAATTTTGTGGAAACTTCTCAAGAGCATTGATAATATAATAAATGACTAAATAACTGTTTTAGGATTTTTTTTTAAATCAACCCCTAAATCGGGTAACCGGGCCTACATTTTGAAATCGACAAGGATATTGTTTTTATGGTTATTGGGGCCGCTGACTACGAAAATGCACTTATTTTAGAGTTCCACGTGCCACGTCCTGCTTCAAATACCATTAAACTCCTACTGGGGTGCGACGATACTGCCTATCTATATATATATATATATATATATATATATATATATATATATATAATAGGCATATTATATATTATATAAATATTTTTATTCATTATAATCTTTTTTAAGTCCTTCACTACACAACCAGGGTTTTTTAAGACAAATAAAACAAAGTTCACAACTATTTAGCTCCACGATCAGTAGACGATTGTGGCTTCACGCCCTAGTACATACATTTTAGGGCCGCAAAACCGATGAAGTTCGTAGTACCATTGGCCATGTCCTTATGCTAACCATTATTTATATCAATGTTTAATGAATACTTTCCCGAACACACACATTCATTGTGACGGTTTTATTTAAAAATTATAAAATGACGCACTTTACTGAAAATCGGACCAACTCGTTATTATTGTGTATATTTAATGGAACTTATTTAACTCATATCACAATAATAATTAGTGAATAATAAATGTGTTGTTTGTATATTTTCATGGTTGTAAATTATACCATTGCAAATATTGATCGTGTACTGTGGTTTATGATGAAAAGGCTTTTATTTCACTTTGTTACACAATGGTAGTTGTTCTCACTAATTTGTATTTAATTATTGCAATATATTTATTTATTTTTTAAAGCGCAGATGATAAATTGCAGCCATTACAACACAAATTTCGAAAAGGTCTACGTAGGTATGTATGTTATGATATATGAAGTTATTATTAATATTTAAATTTTAAATATTTCTTATAATAAGTTATAAATAGTCTCTTAAAACATAGAATTAAGTGCATCTTTTTTTTTCTGTTTTCTTCTTTCTAGTATAAGATGTTCTATATTTATTACGATCACTACTTTGCCACTTCTATTACTTGTTTAATTTAACACCTTTGTTAAATCCAGTATTACCAGCGTTATACTAATCTATACTAATATTATAAATGCGAAAGTCTGTCTGTCTGTCTTTCTGTCTGTCTGTCTGTTACGCGTTCACGGTCCAACCGCTGAACGGATTTTGATGAAATTTGGTGTGAATATAGTTGAAGACCCGGGGTCAAACATAGGCTACTTTTTGACGCAGGCAGAGCTGCGGGAAACAGCTAGTATAATTTAAATGTTTGTTTATAGAAATTAGAAATGAGGGTATCCGTAGCGAATGCGCGTGTCAAGCGACGGCGAGACGCTACCACTATTAGATACGTCGCCATTTAGTGGCACTTTCTATCTCAAGCTCCTCTGTTCTTTGGAAGGCACGTTAAGCCGTCGATCCCGGTTGTTATCGATAGATAGCAGTCGTGAGGCTGTGTCAGATTCCTTAAGGCAGCCTGCAAAATTCTGACAGTGTTGGCACGTGGTTGGCACTAACACACCTCCTGTTGGTCTGGTTTTTATGTAAAAAGGGTTACAGAGATCAGACAGCAGTCGCTCCAATGTAATAACCAGTGCCGCCAAATCTGGGACCATTACTTACAGCGTACCCTAGGCTCCGAAGCTTAGGCTGATGACGCAATTAGGAATACACGCTAGGACGAAGAAGAAACTAGAAATATTGTTCTTTGTTTTAATTTTTTACACGTAAATGTATATAAAATACCTATATCTTCAAGCTTAATTAACCATTCCCGCTCATTAAGCTAAAAACGCATTATCAAATCTAAACTTATCATCATTCTGAAATCGCAACAAAAATCTTATCTCAAATATGAACGTATCCCTAAAACGCGCGTTAAGCTAAGTAACTCGCCGCCATAATCTTGAATGTGCCTGTATTACCGCTTAGTGGTAGTTTCATTTTACGATACGACTCACTTTATAGAGAACCAACTTCATAAATGCAAAAAAATAGTAATTATTGCTGATTTTAATTGCAATTGTATTAGTATGTGTATGGATATTTTATACAGCTTACGTAGCTTTAGCAAACCTTTCTGGTTTGTAGACAAAATTTATCTTAGATGCCGTTAAATGTAAAGAAAAGATAGGTAATTGAAGCTTTCTGAAGATCGCGTATAGTGCGCTTTAAAATACATTTTCGAATGTATGGAATGAGCTCCCTAGCATTGTTTTTCTTGAGGGATTACAACATAGGGTCTTTCGAAAAGGGCCTGAAAGTATTTTTCAAGGTTAGAATAGAATAATTTTATTTGCATAAAATATAGTTACAGGGATGTTACATGTTACAGTTTAATTTGGATCTACATATTTCACCATACATGGCATGGAAAATAATATAATTATTGATGTCAAAATTTTTGAATTATTGAAAAATTAAAATTACAATTATAATGTCAATAAAAGAATCAATTACATAAGTTATTTGTCATTTGTCCTATTTAGAAATTCAGTCACTGAGTAGAAGCATTTATTCTTAATCCAATCTTTTAAACACGTATAGAATTCATCATCTGGAAGTGTTTTCATTGCTTCAGGTAGCGCATTAAATACCTTTCCACACATTGCATAGCAGTTTTTGGCATATAGTGCTGTGCGAGGTTTTTTTGGTAGGACTATCCTATCTGGATTTCTAGTATTTCTAGGATAAATTTCTTTAGCTGTTAGAAATAGCTTTGGATGCAATTTCACAAATTTACTCACTTCAAACATATACAAACAGGGCAGAGAAAGAAGACCAAACTTTTTGAACAGAGGTCTGCAAGAAGTCCATGGTGTTACTCTATACATGGCTCGAATGCACTTTTTTTGGACTATGAATACCTTATTAACCTCAACAGAATTACCCCACAAAATAAGTCCATATCTAAGGGTCGAACAAACGTATCCATTATAAGCAGACAAGGTTGTACTTTGATTTGATATTGTTGCCAACTTATATAGTACATACACAAACCGATTGAGTTTTTTACAAACTTGTTACAATTAACATGTTTGTCAAGCACAAGTCCAAGAAAAGGTTTAGCAATGTGCGGTGACCGCTTGCCATCAGGCGGGCCGCATGCCTTTTAGGTATAAAAATATACGCTCATTGCTGACTGTGATTATTAACTTAGCCTGCAACACCACAAATGTCACAGGCACATTGCCGACCCTGTTCATCAAAATTTTCATACTTTTGCCGCTGAAACCCGTGTTCAGCAACTCAAAAAATTATCACAAGGGTTTTAAATTCACAGGTTTTTTTCAATTGTAGATAACATTTTGGATTATATGATACCATACACATTAAGATTTTTCTTGTTCACTACTGCTTGTGTCATCATCATCATCATCATTTCAGCCGCAGTCAGTCCACTGCTGGACATAGGCCTCTCCCAATGATTTCCAAAATGATCGGTTGGTAGGAGTCTGTGGATGTCCAACGCTGCGCTTACCGGTACGCGGTCGCCATTCTTTCTGCCCCATCGGCCATCGGTTCTCTGCGCTATGTGCCCCGCCCTACTACTGCATGTGTACAAGGACTAAATGATCATCTACAGCAACTGGTTACCAGTAAAATACTAAAAAGTCCTCGTAGACGTGGTAGCGGCCGAAAGGATTAAATGAGTTATTCCCAAAAATCCGTACTAATATTTTAATATGTTATATTATATCAATTCCATTGAACGATATCAGATAATAATAATACATTTTACCATGTGAAATATTTGAGCTCGCACAAGCTTGTGGATTAAAAATAATACAAACTTTGCACTATAAACACAAAGAAAAGTAACAGAGATCTTAATTCGTTAATCCGAGTAAGAAAGCAAGTCTACCAAGGTGGACACACTATACGTGAAACGTGAGACGTGCTCCGACTATTTACTGAATAGCTGAGGTTAGTTTGATGGCGAGTAGCTGAGCGGAAGCGTTTATGTAAAATTATTGAGGTATGTAAAGTCACCGTCCGTCTATTTGTCAGGCGACTACACATATGAATACTAAATAAAACTTTGTTTTCATACTTTTATTTTAATATCTCGTGATGAGTTTAATAGCCTGGCACAGCATACTTGTTACTAAGCAACGGCGAGCATGTTTTATCTTGGATTACAGAGTCTCTAACACACACCGGGTCATATTTATATTGTAATAACCAACTGCTCCAAATCTAGTATCATAAACTAAAGCGTACTTTGGATTCTGACGCGTAAGCTAAAAATGCTAATGTACTTGAACACACATGGCTGACTAGAATTTGAAAAATAAAATTCAACTTGCCATATCACAAGCCAGGGAGCTAGTTCTGAAGGCTTACTATGATTTCTTAATTTCCTTTCAATTCGAGAGAGAGATGGCGCAATATCTATGAAAATCACATCTCGCTTACCCGCATTTTAATGGAATAAGAATAAAATATTAAATGAAACTATTTTGATACGGTTTTTAATCGCGTTTATTACTTATTTATTTACACTTAAACGTTTCGAACACTTTACAGCGTTCATGGTCGCAGGCAGACTAAGTTGGCATTGGTCTGTGTCATTTATTTTTGATGTCACAAGAATACAAAACCATAGCCTATAATTTATTGAAAACTATTTCGATTCACGCGGTATTGGCTGACAGTATCCAAGGTTCTTATAGTCTTCCATTGAGTTTGAGATTTCATTAAATTGATAACTGGGTTCCAAGCTGGCAAGCTGGTACCTGCCATACATTCTCTCTATAGTTTAAACGTTAGGTGTAAATAAATAAAAAATAAACTCGATAAAAAACCGTATTAAAATAGTTTAATGTGTAACAATCGCGAAAACATAACCATTAAGAATAAAATAATATATTTTTATTGAAGCGAACCATGGGCTCCGAGACAATCCGCCAAGGATACAACCGAAAAGGCGCTAAGATGAGTAGTAGTAGTAGTCTTTTTTGATAAATACGAGTATTCACGCACAGAAATAATATTACAAAGATACAAAATATAAATATAAATGCGTGACAAATATCGCTATAGTTGGCAGCTCGATTAGACAGATATGATAGGAAACCTCCTTGCTTCGATATGAATATAAGAATAAATAGCTAAGTGGATAAGCGGGTTGATCATTACATGAGGAAAGTAGTCCGATTTTTTTTTTTAATTTAAAAACAGCCATCGATAAGGCTCTAGCTTTAGTGCATCTTAATTCGGTCTTTCTGTAGTCAGCCATGTACTTAGCTCGTGTTCAGTATCCAGCACCGCCTTCTTGTTTCAACTTCCTTTGTTTAAAAGGCTATCGCTGAGGTACTGATGCTTTTAGAAAATCATAGTTTTCAGAAAAAAATAGGAGAGTGGTTTCCGGATTAAGATAAAAAAAAAACATTATTCTCTCACTGTTAAAAAGTTTAGTAAGCGATATTGTTTAGATTTGCGGCTTTGTTCGATTCTATTGGTCAGCAAAGAGTGTTATGTTTTTAGCGTTCATGTATGTGATATTTTTTATTCCACCATAAGTCAGAAATAACTAATTGGATATAGACGTATCAGGTGTATTTAGATTCCTTGCTTTCTTCCGAGTGTCATAGGGTATGTGACGTCAGCATAAAAAGAAAATGGCGGACTATATCCATACTAATATTATAAATGCGAAAGTCTGTCTGTTACGCTTTCACGGCCAAACCGCTGAACGGATTTTGATGTAATTTGGTATGAATATAGTTGAAAACCCGAGGTCAAATATAGGCTACTTTTTGACGCAGGCGGAGATGCGGGAAAAAGCTTGTTTTTATTAATTAGCTTAATAATGTTCCTTTTTGTACTTCTTCTCTCGGTTATCGAAAAAAGAAAAAGACAAAATGTCTATCAATAATCATTTCGCTCGTGGGCTACATGCTTGTTTTTTAATCTCAACAAATTTTATTTTATTAGTAGGTAATATCGATCCACTAAAATAAGATCGTACACAAAAATTCCTAATTTTACTTCAATTCTTATGTAGAGATCTCAAACACGCGAATCATTAATCGACTAAAGTACATTTTAAATCGACTTTTAAAAGTTAGGCGGCACGACAAAAAACAATTTAACTAACTACGAAAATGGAAGTATTTCGACTTACGATACAAAAAGACAGCGAGGCTGACGCTAAGTGAATAACTGAATAGTTAAACTCTCGTAATATTTACATAAACCGAACATTAACGGGTTGGTTCAAGTTACAAGCCTAGCGGTTAATTAGACTTCTGTAAGAGAATAACTGTGCTACAGATAGTGTGAATGTAGTGTGTTATTGTTTTCATTGTATCACCTCTTAGTTGACTGGTAGAAAAACCTTTCGGCTTTGCGTCCGCTCTTTACATTATAGTAATGAATTTACATAAATAAACTATGAGGAAGGACTAAATTCACATTTTTTGCGTTAAGAATGTAATTAGTTGAGTCCAGTGTAGATATGGATCAATGAAAAAGAAAAATTGATAATTTACCTCCGATTTCACGTTTTTATTACTGATTGTCGCTCACTTCATGCGCCTAAGCAACGTATGGGGTTTAATATAAGTATAAGTGAACAAAAGTGCCCAACCACCTACTCGCTCATCACCTCTATGAAGCCACCGATAATGCCTTGTCGGTGGCGGAGTTTTGGTCCTCTGAAGTTTTAAAAACAGCCAGAGTCGACTCGCAAAGAAGAAGTGAACAAAAAAAACAAATATTAATAGCAATTCCTAATGTTATAATAATGCAATATTTATACCGCTAATTGCTTGCACCCTATAAAATTCAGCATATTCTGAAAAATATTGATAATTTTCTCACGTCATGAATGACGCTTGCCGCTCATAACTTGCGCCCTACAAAATTCAGCGTATGGGCCATGGTAAATGAACCAAAAAAATACGAAATACTGATCGAATACCCCGTTTGATGTTTCCCCTCTTCCGCCACTGCATGACTGTGTGAATACGTAATGGCGTAATAGAATTGTGAGCTAAACGGCATGTAATTGGTACGTTCTTTGTTGAGTGCCAGTTTGGCTTTCCTTTAAGTTACAGGGAAATGGGTCAGTTGTCGTGTGCAAGAAAGGAGGGTTAATCTCTGTATGTATGAATTAATCAGTTGTCGTGTACTGTAAAGAGAGGGTTAATTCTGTGTATGTTTCGAGCAATAGAGGTGGCAAAGTTTTGGGGAAATTATTTTTGAATTAATATAAGTTTTCTAGTTAGAAGTAATACCTTGAAAAAAATGATATTTGTTAAAAGTAATCTGGGCATATATGTGTCAATATAGTGGTCAATAGCAATAGCAATTTTGATTCGAAAGAAGATGAATTTGTTTCATGAGATTTGCTTTTTAAATGTATTTTTGAGAGTGACGTAAGCGGTAGCTCTATGATTTTGTTTGACAAACATTAATTAGCATAAAAAAAATTATTTCTGGAGATTTCAATAAATTTTTTTTTTTTTCTGATTGATGTTTTATAATATTTCAAATTTGAGAACATGCATATTACTACGAGATAAAAGATATATCCAGATAATATAGTACCTAGCTATTTTTTAGTTTCTTGTACGTATATACCTATACATAGTTTGATGATAGACTTCACCATAAAACACTGGAAAATATACACATGTAGCTTTATAAAATCTTGCTATTTACATAACAACACTTAAACTTTAAGTAGCATTGTTTAAATTCTCTCTGTGGATTTATGATAATATTCAGCTTAGAGCCTAAACGTTTCTATTAATTTTGAAGACGAACTCTTTAAGTAACGGAGGGAATTAGGGCAGATGCCTACGTAACAGAGGCTTAAGATAAATAAGTTATCAAAATTTAACAACTTTCATTTAATCCTCGTTATGAGTTTCAAGTTTCCTGTGATTATTGTGTGGTAGACGACAGATACTAATAAATAAGAGACTTTTAATTAACTCCTAAACTATATTAAGATTTACATAAAAAATCCACTTTTAAGCAAAATACTACCGAGTACGATATTAAATTTTTAATTGGGATCGCGTACCAAAATATTTTCAAACACGAACAAAAGGAAAGTCTTATATTTTTGTAATCACCTTTGAAATGTCTTTAGTTTGATAATATACTCGATAAGATAAGAAGAAACAAATAAAATTGAAACCGTATTTTTGGCGTCAAAAATAAGTCATTTTTGTTTTGACATTTGAGCTAAAAATAGCGTAACAAAATTTTAAATGCATTTTTTGGGCGTGAACTTTTTTCTTTATTTTTCATGTCGGTAATTATTCCTAGCTTAACTAGGACCCCTTTTTCATTTTATCTTTCCTTCAATGATTAATACCCTAATATGTTTCTACTCCCATTTTTACTTTCAAATTCATTTTCACAATACTGTAGTATATTCTAGCCACAATAAAATGTCTAAAAAATCGTTAAAAGTTTATTTTATATTTACAGTATTAATAATTTTGTAACAAAAATCATAAAAATACTTGGCGAAGATTAAATTGGACAGGAAACCTACGCTAACCGGATGCATGTTCAAAAATTCAATACATTATTTATTTTCCGTGACATATGGTGAAGTTTCTCGCTTTTCATAACTGAATTGTTTTCGGAAAGATTTGGCTGGATTTATAGACTACAGTTTAATATTAAGTTATGACGAGTGCGCATTGTCTTACATAACTTTTTAACTCCTATCGCAAGTCCTAAAATATTTCTCATACCATTAAAAATAATAATGATCATTCTTTGTAAAAAAATTAAAAACTAAATATTGAAATTCATAATATCACTAATTATACACTTCGTTTTTACTAATATTTGTTTTAATATATTTGTTTATACCAATGATCGAAACTCATAATCATTCCAATATATAACTATAATATTCATAAACGTGTTATATTCTAATATTTGTTTTTCTAAATTTCTTAATCATAAGTGTTTTTATCCATATTATTGAAAATCATAATGTCTTTATTTATACATTTATTTTACACTAATATATCCACAAATGATCCGTCACAGTTTGTTGGTTTAGGTAGGTAGGTAAGTAGATAACCTAGAATAAGTATAGTACATTTGTTAGTTTACTTCAGGGGCGGTCGAACTTGCGTGTATAGTGAGAAGGGGGGTTGCAGGGGGTATAGCTACTTTAAATAAAACTGTAGCTTATTAGTTCGATTAGGTTAGGTTAGGCTTGTGACCTCCCATAGACACTTCAAACTGCTGCACTATAAAATTACACAAAGAGTTTAAATTAAATTAAATTAAAAAGAGGTGTAATGAATGTTTGTAAACATAGTATATAGTTGTGACAAATAGCCTTTTTTAGGGGTGAAGGGTGTTTTCAATATGATAAAAGGTGGCACATGCAGTATCAGAATTTATTTAACATTAATTCTGGCACTCAATAACATTTTATATAATTATCACCCCGTAATTCTTCAACTCTGACTAAGTCTCGATACACTAATCCTAAGGGCCCGTCTGCACACCGATATTTCACAGCGCGTTTTTTTCGCAATTCTGTATCACATTAAAATTTGCATATTATTCGCGCGTATTTATAGTACATTTATGTATTTATTTCTGTAAATTATATGTGTACTGCGATATGTAACTTTTAGTTTAATATATAGTAAGTTTATAATACTGTGGCGAGTCGCTTGCCGCTACTATGATTCGCAAAAGTCAAACTGCAGCCTTACATCGTGCGACCGCTGCGTGCACGCTGCAATGTAGTGCCTTCTCGAATAATCTAGCCGGGCGCGCGGGGCGTGGCCAACCGCCGGCCGCCGCTATATATTATATTAAGCTTATGTTTCTGCACCATGCCTGTCTCTTTTCCTGAATGTTTCCTACAAAAAGGGTTGCCTGTAAGAGATTGCTATTGCGATAAGGCCGCCTTTGCACACCATTATGTGTACATGTACGTGTCTCAAAATTGTATATTCCTGGTGCAATAAAGTGTTTATTATTATTATTTTTATATACATTTTACTGTCTCAGCTTGCGCTGTTTTTTTAATGCCATTTACGGGCGTTAACCAAGTAAATGGCATTTTTTTTTTGTTAGTTATCTGTATTTGACTGGCCATTATCGTCAATTTGGAGAAATTTCCTTACTATACGGCATGTGTTTAAAATGGCGGCTTTTTGCATAGGAATATAAATAGAAGGTTTCAGATCAAGAAGTTATTATTATTATTACTTTCCCGCAAGTACGGCTACTAACAAAATTGCAGAAAAAAAACGCGGTGAAATACGGTGTGCGGACAGGCCCTTTGTATTTTCAAAAAAAGAATTGAAAAGATTATTTTTAAGAGTTGAACTCAAAAAACTATTTAAAAACAAAAAACGTAAAGTAACTTTGAAAAAAGTATTCTCAATACACTCTATGTCACAGTTTTTAAGAATCGCTTCTAAGCCGCGGCGGAGCCTATTGTGACCGGTGCAGCTGAAAAGTCTCTCGTACATATTCAGAGTTTAATCCGAATCAGCTTTCGTCTTGCGAGGTAATTGAAAATGTGTTTTAAAAATAGAATTCTAAAAGTTTTAGCGGAAGAATAAATATCAAAAAATATAAATGACAAAATAATTCCAAAAGTATTTTTGAGAATGAAATCTAAAAATATTTTTGAAAAAAGAATTCTCATTGCTTGAGATTTTTCAGCCAATTCAAAAACTATTTTTGAAAAAAGAACTCGAAAAGTAACTTTGAAAAAAGAATTACAGACATAGTTTTTAAGCATCACTTCTAAGCCGCGGCGGAGCCCATTGTGACCGGGCCGAAACACCCAGTGCAGCTGAAAAGTCTCTCGTACATATTCAGAGTTTAATCCGAATCAGCTTTCGTCTTGCGAGGTTTCAGAGTCTGTCGCAGCGCTAAGTCGTGGACACATTGTTGTGTAGAATGTTCAACATTCGTTGCGAGGAGATTATTTATTAGTAAGTATCTATTAGTTTTTGAGGAGCTCGTTAGTCGAGAACGACCCGCGTATCCGTAGCGAATGCGCGTGTCAAGCAGCGCCGTGACGCGACCACTATTGGATTGGTCGCCATTTAGTGGCATTTTTTATCTTGAGCTCCTCCGTATTTCGGAAGGCACGTTAAGCCGTTGGTTCTGGTTGTTGTCGATAAATAGCAGTCATTAGGCTGTGTCAGATGCCTTGGGGCAGCCTGAAAAGTTCTGACAGTGTTGGTCACTAACACACCTCGGGTCATGTTCCTGTTGGTCTGGTTTCCCTGTAAAAAGGATTACTGAGGTCAGACGGCAGTCGCTTCATTGTAATAACCAGTGCCGCCAAATTCTATGACCATGACTTAGAGCGTACCCTAGGCCCCGAAGCGCAAGCTGAAGACGCAAGTAGACACGCTAGGATGATGACCTAAGTTTATCAGAGTTGTCAGAGCTGATATAAAAGTCGGTCAGAGTTTGCCTCAGAGATTGTGCATCGACCAAATTGTAGACTTCTTGAAAAAAGATATTTTTGGAGTACCGGTGATCATGTATGACGAGAATGATGAACGTGGAGGAAGAGAAGGAAATATTTTGTAAGGACGTAGCTAGTAGAAAGTCTTGGTACTGGTTACGAATATGCCCTTCCTATTCTCCCTTTTCTTTATTTTTTTTTTCAGAAAAATTTTATCAACAGAACAGAGGTTTAACTGTTGTAATTTCTGATCTGACTGTAAGCATATACCTCGAACAATATTTCAGGCCAAAAATACAACGTTCGGCTGATAGGTAATGAGGGAATCGATATGTCATTTTTTGCTATTAATTATAGCTCTCTGAAGGGGAAATGCGAATATAAGACATGCAATAATATAAGACATGGTCTTAAACAAAACTGGCTTGCAAAAAGATAATGATTTGTAGCTAGCCTTAGGTATGAACAATAAAATCAATACTTTAATTATTTTATAGAAAACAACAACCTAATTTCATTATTTTTTGCATACATATATATAAATACGTCTGTTTTCCGTAGGAGAAGTCAGAGACTTCTTTGTCCTCACCATTTTCCGTTATGAGGGGTCGGCTTTCCCAATCATAAAACGGATTCAAGATTAATCATTTTTGAATAATAAAATGTCTTGATATGCCAATCTAAAAAAGTTAGACCAATAAATGTTAAATATCTTAATTAAGATCATCTTTTAATAAGTCTGTTGCAAATGCATTGCTGTTCATCTGCTAGTTTTAACTGTATCGTTAGTGCCTCTAATTAATTAACTTGCTCATCACCTGTTATGCATTCAGAGAACTACTAACTAGTCTGATTGCAACTCAGTTCAGTTAGGCTTCTTAATGAAAATTTATCAATAAAGATGCTTATTTGCGAATATTCTTGAACCAAGTAGATTTTCATCAAAGCCAGATTTTACTGGCGTCATAAAAGTTGATGGCTTGCTTACCTGTGAAGAATAGAGGAAGATCGAGCTGTAAATAGAGAGTGTGAAGAAAAGCCGAGGCTGCGGCGTCTAAGTCGGCCGTTCCAGATATCGCAGGATTGACGAAGTGAGGTTGTAGTTAAATCCACAGCATTAGATACAAGGCAACGTTATTTTAATCCTGGTCTTAGATATGAAAGCATTGGTTCAGTACAATGGCTAACGTGTGTCTTTCTATACTCTCTTCACAGGAAAATCATACCATAAACGTATTAATGTTTTGTACTGCTGATGACGCCAAAATCCCATTTTAATAGTTTTTCTGTTTCTCAACTATCAAAGTGTTTACCCCATTGTTTATTGTTTCGTCATTCACAGAAATAGTATTGTCGTTAGAAATTACTGACATGGAAATAAAACCTTAAAACTCGGCGATTTCATCGAAATATTTCAGTAAAATGTCAACATAACCAAACTATATCAAATTCTTATCACCGTTTGCAAATACAGGGTGTTTGAAATATTCTACTGAATTTATCAAGATTCTAGATGCTACTAATACTAATTTTGCACCTGTACTCTAATGTGAACATTACATGCGATGTTAGTGTCCAAGAAGTTCTAATAGATAAGCCAACTATTTCGGTTTTATAACGGCACAGAATGAATAGTAAACAAATATAATGTAACTAAGCCCTAACCTAACCTAACTATATTATATTAATGTTCTAAAAAGAACCCATAATTCTACGAGAAGAGATATTTACGGTATTGTATGGATTGTGACTAAGACATAAAGGTTTTTAAAACGGGTGTGAAAATGGTACTTTATGAAACTGTTGCAAGACAATAATATGGTTCTTACAATACGAGTGATAGATAAGAAACGAGCCGTAGGCGATTAATAGAAATATGCTACTTTCTGAGTAATATTTATGACGGATTCCTTAGTGTACCTATAATTTTGTTCGAATAATTATAATCTTCTCAGCATTTTTTTTTTTGTTTTTTAATGCCCCATAACTTTTGAGAACCAATATTTGTTTTTTTGTTTTTGTTGTTATTGTTTGGGTCATTGAAACAATATTTTTTTTGTAATAAAAAAACCCCCTAAAGAAGAAACTTTAGATTTTGTCAAATCTTTAGACATGATTACATTTTTTATTACATACACTTACATAAATAATTCAACCTTCTTATAGATAGATCTACAGCAGACATTATAGCGTTTTGCCTTTTGGATACGAAACCTAAATTTAAAATAAAAACTTTACCACGAAGAAATCACGAGTTCCCAATTAATATTAGAAACGTAATAACATACAATTAAACTCCGTGATGATACCCTAATAGCTTCTAACCGTCTAACGAATAATTAACGTATTTCGGCTAATAACATTGCAAATACCCCAGAGTTTCAGATGAAATGAACTGTAGCTCTAGTTAGAAAATGTTTTGAAATTTGAAGAGTTTTAAATTGATTTAGTTTTTGATTTATTTTGTAATCTCTGTACTGTTAGCGTTTTCTAGATAACATTGCATGCTGTATACGTTTTAGATATCGATGTTTGTAAAATAGAAGACTGAGAAAAAGACCGACAAATACTAAAATAAACTAAAATTACCCGTTACACTTTCATTTTTTGTTTCAATTATCTTTGTTTTATTAATAAATAGTAGACACAGATCCCTTCATATCCATTTATTGGAAATTTATGAGTGAGGCATAAGTCCAACAGTGAACGTACTGTGAATATTCTGATCAGAGACGCTAAGCTCTGTAGCAGCTTCGTAGGTTTCGTTTATAAATGGTATATTTCCCGAAATTTCCAAAAGAACGAGGTCACAGTCAAAAGCTAAATACATACCTATCGTAATCAATTCTAAAACTTTAAAAGTCAACGGGGGATCTTTCATAAATTATATGTTAATCCGGACGCCATTTTGAGATATTCTGAAGGGACACAGACACAGTCTGAAATTTTGAATATTGTCGGGCGAGGCGACGTCTTGGACGACCAAGTTGCAAACTTGATTATGGAGGGGCAAGTGCACCTAGTTTTCTTGCGCTGTATGTTGATTTTCATATTAAACCGTGGTAAGTTTAGCGTAACACTACCGCAGTGATGTAAATTTCCCACTTGCACAAATCAGATTATATAATACTCGTAAAAGACAAGTTATCAGACTAATTATATTATTAAAGACGACTTTCCGTTTTTTTTTTTGCTGTGATCAAGATTTGATAGATGTGACATCTGGAATCTCTTCTAGTCACTTACTAGGCTCTGTTTGCACCTCATCGCCCATGCAAAATTTTACTTATAGTGAATATTAAAAAAAATGAAGTTAATCATGTTCATGATATAACTTAGCGCTATTTAGAATCGCAAATTTAGTTAAGATATTAATAACTTTAATTTTTTAACAGACTTTGAAAAACGTTAATGTTCTACGAGTGTTCGAATGTACATATTTTCCGTTGTGTCATCGAGTTTATTCCAAATTATTGAAGAACCAAATGTAACTAAACTAACAAGACTTACAGCTAATTTTTTTAAATTAATAGACGACTTTTACTTTTTTAAATTTAACATTTTATTACGAGAAGCGTGTGTTGGCTTGATGAAATTTGCATTCATTAGTGGAGTGGCCCGACGTCCGTGAACAAAATGTCAACTGGTTTTTCTTTTAAAACCCTCATAATATTAATGTGCCCGCTTTTTTTCATGAAACGAATTTCACTTCAGTACAAAGGACGAAAGACGGAAGTCTGAGCTGTTAATTAATATTAGATTGTACTGTTTTAAATAAAATCGTTGGTTGATGTAGTTGATTTTCTTTACTAAATTGTAATAATCACATTTGGCTTTCAGTTTAACCCTTCCCTCTACTATTATTACACAACATGAGACCTATTATAAGCTTCTAGACTTCTGTCTTGTGTCTAGGAGCTTAGTAGATAATGAAACTAAATACCTAACAATCGATCATGTGAAGTGATGGCGAGTAAGACCTACTTTAAATTGGGCGTCACTAGTGAAATTTCCATATTGAGCATTTCGGCAAGAAGGTCAATCCATCGGTCAGAGCTATCATAACAAGGTGGTAGTTATTAGACTGTGTCAGATGTTTTTAAGTACCCTGAGAAATCTGTAACCGTTATAGACACAAACACTCAGTTCTTGTTTAGTTTCCCTATTATAAGAGTAATGGAGATCAGACAGCTCACCATATTAGAATACCATATCTAGGACCATTACAATGTCCTACTTTTGACGCTCTGATTAAGGTGATGAACAAAAAATAAACACTGAATCTTTTGATCTCATGCCATTCCTGACTGACCTACCTACACAAAAAGCGACTTGTGTACTGATAATGAGTAATCTATCGTCAAACTTTGTACACAAAATCGAAGAAGGTAGCTAAGCGTTCAAAATGTTTGTCGTACAACACTCGTCTTTCAATAGCGGCATTGTTGTCACAACGTACAAAAAGAGTAATGTACAGTCATCTGTCTCGATCGAAAATTTCATTTGTTGGCACGGTACATTGGAGCGCTTTGTGTCCCATGCTGTAGATATAGATTTGATAGATGAGACATCTAGGAATTTAGTCTTCTTTTGTTTAGAAGTGGGACCACCCGATCTCTTCCCAAGGGTATTATTTTTAGCTGTGTGGGACATTTCCAAGGATGTATATCGGGTATGCCAAAAGGAAACTAAATTCGAGAAATCAGCATTACAAAAGGGTTAAACCCTTTCACGGTAACGCATTTGTATTTTTTATACTATTTAGTAGGCAAACAGGCGTACGGCCCACCTGATGGGAAGCGATATGTATGAACGCTCACACAGACACCACGGTCCTCAAAAGTCATACAAGTACTTATTGAGCTACAACATATGATGAGTCTCCGATGTTGCAACGTCTCTCGAATAAAAAGTGATTTTTTTTCATATCTAAACGTTCTCAAAAATAACTTCGTTACAAAAATGTAATTTCACAAATATTTTCTTCGATTCGGCTCGTCTTTGCGCAATCACTTACCATAGCCTCATTGTCATTAATACTAATAGTGTCTTTGAAATGAACACATCTAGAACCTATACCTTTAGCTCTTGATTGATTAAATCTATATTTTCTACTGTATAGTATTTCGGTCCAAACTCCACCACTCTCAATGTGATTAATAAATCAAGATTAAGTGTTATACAAGTTCTTATGGCTTTTACAACTAATTTGCGAGTCGATTGTATTAAATTCTCTTTGTCAGAAAGAAGCCACCTGAACTGATCAGTCCGATGACAAGTTTAGGTCATTCATGGTACAGGTGTTTGAGCACTTAAAACAGGACAACTAGTGAACCTTTGAGGTTTGAGGAGATATATCACACTCTCTCTGGTTTTATGAGACGTCATTATTCCCTATACTTGGTTCGTAACCTATTGTGAGAATTCCAAACAGTTCAAGACAAGTAATGGCTGCCGCATTTTTTTTCTAATGGGCGTATGAGTTTTGGAAAGTGTAATTTCTCTATCATAGCTACATTTTGGTATTTTTGATGTTGCCATCAAGATCTTTTTTGCTCTGATTTTTATGTCTGAAATTAGGAGATATTGTGAGACTACTATGATTCTGAAAGCTGTCCAGTATCACAGAAGAACTCTCTTTTTATAATCGTCTTTGTAATGCTGCAGATTCAAAGGGATTCACTGTTTGGTTTCAGTTTGGTTAAGACATTGTACGCTTGAATCACCTGACTGTGATTTTTTATAAAAATGGTTCTGTGCCTCTGAAAGCACGTGTAGCCATTGGTCCTGGCTGCATCTGGTAGTCGTTAAAGGAACCACATCAGAGGCCAAGACGTGATTCGGAAGTAAAATAATTTTTTTTTAAACTTTGATTGGCCATGTAACCCACTCGACACATGTGTGGTGAAAGATATTTGTGTAATCAGTAATTCACGCTCTAAATAGAATAGCAGGCCTAAAATTGCCACTTTGAGCCAATTCATCAAAACGCGTCATTTCATGAATTGCGAAGCGCAATTCTGCAAATTTTGACATTGACGTTTCAACTCTAATTCAATTCATTTCGTGATTCATTTCCTGAATCACTTCTCGTGTAAGTATTACTATAGTAATAAAATAAAAATGGATTTTATTATTTCAATATTTTTATTGATATTTACAATTCTACAGTTAATTAATGATAGTAAATAAACAGTATTGGTTAGATAAACTTATTTAACTTAAAAAAAATCGTAAAAGTACGTACGCTATGATAAAACAAAAATTATTTTTACGCCTGGCAATAAGCTAAAGCAATTCACTAGCAATTCACGAAAAGTAAGTCATTTTGCGACTTTCTGTCAAACAGCAGAATTGCCACGAAATGATTCATTTCATGAACTGCCAAAATGTGGCTATATTAAGATTTGCAATGATTCATAATGTGATCATATTGTTATTCGTGCAAAGTGGCCATTTTAGATCCACAGTAGACACACAACGTGGTATACTTTACTGTGTGGCCTTTTTAACAATGCTATGCAATGTTTGAAACAAAGGTGCCTAAGTTGGCCCTATTCTTTTTCATCCATTCATCACGCGTGTATGCGGTAGACGTTACATACACCTAGTTATTAAAGATCTTATCAAGTTTACTTGAACTAACTTATTACCATAGTAAGGGCACTTGTTTGTTTAACGCTAATTTATTACCAAAACTTTATTAATTAAATAACTAAATTGTCTTGTGAATAATTTATGTGCGTGAGAATATTTGCCAAATGTGTCAATAATCTATGTCGCTATTATTTGCATATACTATACGAATAAAAAAAATCAAGTGAGATTAGAGTTTATTTTATTGATATGTTGTAGTTTTTAATATATGATTGTTCATTTACCATGGCGTGCATTTGAGTATTAATATTTTTTTACATTTTCAATTGACTTACAATATACGAGTATGTTCCGTCAATTTTAATTTGGAAAATTAAATGTCAAATGTATTAAACTTGTTTAAAATGACACAAGTATATAGAACTCAGTAGTTTTGTTGTTTATGCATGTACACTATTTTGTGCAAAGACGATCTTATCGATTTTTTATTTTATTTTATGCAACTGCTGAGCAAAAGTCTATTTGTTTGTATCGATTGTATAAAATTAAATATCTCCAGAGTACAATATTATAATCCATCAATTTGTATTTATAAGTTCTCTTTTTTTTATACAACTAAGTAGGCAAACAGGCGTACGGCCCACCTGATGTTAAGTGGTTACCGTAGCCTATGAACGCCTACAACAACGGAGATGTCACAAGCGCGTTGCCGACCTGCCTGCTAACAGCACAACGACCCCTCTCGAGCCTAGCGACCCTACTCACCAGCAGGAACACAACATTGCATCACAGTATTATTTGGCTGCGGTCTTCTGTAGGGTGGAGGTACTTCCCCAGACGGACTACTCCTTACAAAATGTCCTACCTCTCTTAGCTTACTCTTGTCGCCACTTCACAAATAATGCCTAAGGATTTATGGCAAATCTGTTGACAGGAGAGATTAAAATTTTAGTGACGATTGTATAGTGTCGGTAACTACCACGTTAAATTTTGGATATTTTAAGAAAACTAGTTAAATTAATAATTTGAATATTTCGCATTTTTATTTCAAATTTTGCATGCTGATAGATATAGAGTATGCAATTAAAAATCAAGCGCGCGTAGTTGTAGTCAGTAATATACTAAGTATGTTCTATTAGAAGTATAATAACTTAAAATAAAAGAGTTCGTCGTCACAGGCCGTTCACCTCTAGAAGTCACTTTGCGACGTAATTTCAAGAAAGTGTTCACTGAAATTTATTACTTTCGTCTATCTCTGGCGGAGGCGAGTCTTGGTTTTTGCCTTCGACGTAAAAAGATAAGTCACTGCTGGAAAAAGTTATATCAAGGACGTTTCGTCAAATGAACACTCACCAAGATAAATTATGTAACTCACAAGAATAGCGAATAGGTGTTTCTTTTTTCAAAATAAACCAATTCTTTCAGTTAATGAAACACGACCGCTTTATAAAGAAATTACAATTTAATTAGAGTACTAACTAGAGAATAGATTTTGTTTAATAGAATACTCGTGTTTTATAAGTTCTGCCACTTCTGAGCAAAACCCAAATTCGTCCAAGGTTGAAATAATACAATTTTAAAATTATATTGTTTAAGTATCTTACGTGCCCTAATTCTAGTATCATTTTCAAACATATATTTAATGAATAACAATCGCGAAAACATAAGAAAACATTATATATTTGCAATTAAAAGTACCTAGTAAAAGCTAATTATCATATCAAGCATAAATTAACACCAGGCTTGTTCCCGATAGGTTGTTGTAATGAACTTTTATTTCACCAGTTGGGCTAACAATAAAGCCGAACAACTTTCAGTACAACATTCAATTAAAAATTAGAGCCCTTCAAACAAAAGGTCTGGGAAGTGGAGCGCTCTCTAGTGGCGTTCCACCTTCTACCGGCGTTTTAGTTGCAAAACATCGAATGTACAGATAATAAGCTACTCTACAATTACTATTTCGTTGGTTCTGTGCCTATCCGTTTGCCAGAGCCGATTTCCTGCTCCTTTTTTTATAATTTTAAATTAATGTACTCAGACGTGCCTTTTATAGCTGCACTCAGAGACATTAACGCAAATTTAAAATCTATATCATCTTGACACGGATCCGTCCCATTTACAATTAAATATTAATTATAATATCATTTTTGGCAGTGAAATTATCATATCATATAAATAAGTATTCGAGCTGTCGTTCAATGGGTGACACCTAGAAAAGAATATACATGACACATGACAAATACTTTAGTCAATATTTCAGAATAGTATCAAGCTAGTATTTTCAAAAGGGTCAAACAACTTTATGTAAAAAAAGTAAAGTATAGCTCTCCGAATTTGATTTTTCACTTTAGGCTGTAGGAGGCATATCAAGTCATATAATACCTAATATTTAAGACAATAGAGAAATAAAAACTAGATAAAAGTTCCAGAAACTATCTCTATACCATTCTATGTATATCAAGGTGTTTTAGCTGCGTTTTCTCAGCGGCAGAGGAAAACAATTAAACTCTTCGCTTGTTCGCGGAAAGTTTGCGGGGACGCCTGCTTCCGTCCCTTTTGTATCTAAGTGGTCAGTTTAAGTCATACAAACTAGTAAGATGTATTCAGTAGGCATGTTTTCAATACCAAACTAACCATATTAAAATTACAGTTTCATATTAAACAGTCCAAGGGGCCGATCGCGCTAGATGCAAAATATTAACGGACTCAATTTAAGAGAGGCAGGACATTTTGCAAGGAGTAGTCCGTCTGGGGAAGTACCTCCACCCTACAGAAGACCGCAGCCAAATAACACTGTGATGCAGTGTTGTGTTCCTGCTGGTGATTAGGGTCGCCAGGCTCCAGAGGGGTCGTTGTGCTGACAGCGGACGGGTCGGCAACGCGCTCGTGACATCTCCGGTGTTGCAGCCCATATAGGCTACGGTAATCACTTACCATTAGGTGGGCCGTACGCTTGTTTGCCTACTTAGTTGTACAAAAAAAAAAGTATTTACCAAACCCAAACCGCAAGGGCTATTTTTGAATATGTAAAATTGGTGAGTCGATTGAAAATAGTTCAACTAGCGTATTAATATGAAATCGAACCCACGACCATGGCAATCGAACCGACGACCTCCTGGTCTCAAACCTTAACCACTAGACAACGGAGGCAGTAAATTCCAATATGATTATGAATTATAATACAAATTTTTTAAAACCTCAATCTCTTAAAAATAATGTTTCGTGTTTAATTACAAAAAATCATACTAACACAATATTGAAATAGAGCACCAATTACAAATACTAATAAAATTTCTAAATCCGTTGTTTTTCTTAATTGCATTTCCCGATCGGCCACACAGTTGCCACCGTCACACGGCACAGCCTGTTTTCAATTACCAGTAATTGTACTTCTAACCTATAATAACCGACAATTTAGTTTGCTCGTAAATTCCATTTGTTTTTGAAAGTTTTAAGTGTTGGAGTTCTGTTAGATTTTGTTCGGTTCGGGATAATAATACTTCTTTATCATGGTCATATCAGATGCAAATTTTATAAAACAATTTTTTAAAACCAATGATTAAAAGCGGCCCATATCTAGTGAATATTACACAATTTTACACGGTGGCTTTTTCCACTGACAATCAAATGAGCTTGTCCCTTTTGTGACATCTTTTCGACTGCCTATTTATGACACAGTATATCATCATCATGAAAATTAAATATTTTGAAAATCACAGCTGAACTTCAAAAGTTAAAGACTAAGATTATAATTTTTTTGTTTCAGGTAAGTTTCATCAAATCTCCAAGGTGTTGGAAGATTGAATGAAAAGTGTTGATGAATATAATGGCATTTTCAAAACACTGATATGGCTATAGTAGCGACAAAGTAGTAAGGTCTTCAAATTGACTACGGTAACCGCGTGCACTTTCCACTGGTCGGATTATTCCTCTCGACGACAGTGCTACAAACGGAAACGTGAATGTTAAAAAAATATAATAAGTCCACTTCAACTAACGATTTTCCTTATGAACTTTGACTTCACATCATACTTTTTTAATTTTTTCTCTGTCTTCACATTTTTTTACCAATTTACTTCAACCTTTCATCAAGTAGACCCTTACCAAGTAGGCCTCAGCGGTATAAGCAACAACTAAAAGTGTTATTTAGTTCCTTGCATTGGATGTAAATAATTAATGAAGTTGAAAACCCGTGAAGCAAATTTGCCTAAGTGGCCGACGGAATTATTTAAACAGAAACCTGATGGCAAGTTTGCTGCGGCGAAAAACTTTACCACTTCCAGCTAAGCTAATATAAACTTAACGAAAAATCTTTTAATTACTTACCCCTGTTGTTGGAAGAGGTTGTTTGTGTTTGCAAAAAGTGAAAACAATTTTCATTCTGATGACAACTTTACTTTTAAATTCACAATAAAAAGGATATAACTTTCTTAGTGCTAGTGTAAGGTACTTTTTATTTGCCACAATATTTTTAAGAAATCTATGTTTTAGAAGAATAATTTCAAGATTTAAATTCTAGCATTTTACTTATTGGTTTTAAAATAATCTATTATGGTTTTTAAATGGAAACATTATGGAAGGGGAAAAGGGATGAATGGCGGAAACTGGGGACTAAAACTTGGCTGGTAGGGGCATTCTGGTGAGAACGCGCGAATGATATGGTCGTGTGATTGTGATCCGCTAAAAGTGTGTACCTTGTATTAATAATCGAAGTATTTATTCGTTTAAAAGGTTTAGTTTTGTAATAACCAATAAAGTGTGGTGTAAATAAAGTGTTTATTTTAAATTGCCGGATTGGAGTATAATTTACCTAGGCTTACAAATCAGCCAGTGGGATAACCTGCGTTCACAAAGGATACCGTGCAGTAAGTAATGTAAGTTCACATTTATTTTGATTTTAAATTTAAACCATTGTTCTTTTTCTATATGAAATGAATATATTTAAATTCTCCATTGATAGAACGAGCCAAAATTGTGGTGGCTATGAATGGTTATACCGTAGTGGTTCTATACCTGATAATGTAATAATTGTGATCCTGATAAATATAGCAATATCTCCGCAATAAGCCCCAGTTCAGCAAAATAATATGTACCGTTATTTTGATTGAGGGTATGTACTGACGGTTGGTGGTTTTTATATTTCGATCTAAACTACTGGAAATACATTGTTACAAATGAAAAAAAAAAAAAAAAATACCTCTCATTAAATAAACTACTTAGAAATACGTCGTACGTAGCCTAATTTAGTACTTTATTTATTACATTGACAGGATTATTAGGGGAGAAAAGATAACTTTGAAAATATTGAAGTTACATCTTTAAAGATTTTAAATATTTTTGGACAAATCAACTGATCAGATGGATCTTTCAAACAGTCACACAATAAACCAGACATTTTAGGCAGTCGATCAGCAACATATCTGCCTACGCTTTCTTGTGATCATTATTTTAATAAGTCACAAAAGCAATTGTTGGTTTAGCCTGGTGTAGGTTAGTATCCCAGTGAAACATTTTTCAGCTGGCCATTCATGGTGATGTTTATTTTGTTTTATTTTTATTTATTATTTATTAATATTTATTTAAACTTTATTGTACAAATACAATTGTAAAGCACAATAGGTTTACACCTGTCAGGGGTACGCCAGTTTGCCTGCTAAGTTATATATATACTTATATTTAAAAAAAAAAAAAAAATACTTTTTGCCTAGTCAACCAACATTATGCTACCTACTTGACTCATATACGTATATTTATTTATATAATAAGTTACTTTACCTACTAAACCTGCTACAAAATACCAAAGCTAGACCTAATATTTTGTATTTTTCTGCGAGTTCCAGGAGCATGAATCCAGCTTATGATAACGATGGTGACGACCACCGACATAGATTAAGAACGCCCACGAGGGGCTCGTCAAGACGTCAGCAGAGCGAGGTAAATCATAGCAACCCGCGCGGTAGCCGTAGTCGGAGTCGAATGTTGGAACAGGAGCTGGAGCAAGAACGGAGACGACTCCGCCATTTGGAAGATGAACTGCAGCGGGCACGCGATGGAGAGCACAGGCGAAGGCGCAGCGAGTACCGTCATCGATCGCCGGTAGCGTCGACAGCCCGCCGTCCATCTTCACCACCGCGACGCAGCAGGTCACGTGTGGAAGCTGAAGGGACATCGGGGGCCGACCGCTGCGCCGGAAATTTAAAAAGGTCATGCAGCCCTTCTTTTTCTAGTAACGATATTATTAAGATATTGCAATCAATAAAAACCGGCCGCTCGTCACAGCCAACCGATCAGAATGCACAACCGTTTACCAAAAATATTGATCATAAAAACATTATTCCCGAGTTCAACCCGTCTACTAAAAATCAACGCGTTGACATTTGGCTTAAAAAGGTAAACGAGTGTGCTTCTGTCTATGGCTGGAATGAAAAAGCCACGATCCACTTTGCAATGCAAAAACTCCAAGGACTGGCCAAGACCTGGTACGAAAGTTTGAATACAATTTTATTTACCTGGACAGAATGGCAAGATAAATTATTAGCTGCATTTCCATGTGAACAGAACTATGGCCAGTGCTTGGAGGAGATGCTTCGGAGAAAGAGTAGATTTAACGAACCAATCGAGGTGTATTACTACGAAAAACTTGTGCTTTTAAACCAATGTGAAATTATGGGAAAGAAGGCGGTTGATTGCATCATACATGGCATTAGCGATAGAACTACGAAGGCGGGTGCATTAGCCCTTAGATGTTCTGCTCCTGACCAACTTTTGCAATTCTTACTTAGTAATAAGGATATGACGCCACAAACTTTTAAAGGCAAGAGTTTTAGTAATAATACACCTGAAAATCAAAAGTCATACCCTAGATTTGGTAATAGTTTGTATCAGTCGAATGTTTTTTGCTTTAATTGTAAGGAAAAGGGGCACCCTTACTTAAGGTGTCCTAAACCGTTACTCAAATGCAACCGATGTAATAAGATAGGTCATAAAACTGAAAATTGTTTGTCTAACACTGAAAAGGGTTCCACTAACACAGACGCGATAAAGAAAACAATGTGTATTACCCATTATAATCCTAATTCCAAATTTATCAAAGAAGTTTTAGTTAACGGTGTACCTTTGGTTGCGTTCGTTGATCTAGGAAGTGAAGTGACCTTAATTCGTAGATCTTCAATGTCTAGTCTAGGTGTTTGTCACGATTCTGTACCTTCTATTATGAAGGGTTTTGGAAATAGTATTGTACAGTCGTTAGGGTCAGCCTTGTTGCAATTGTCCATCGATGGTGTAATAGCAGAGGTATCGTGTAGGGTAGTTGACGATTGCCTATTAGACAAACCACTTTTGGTTGGGCAGACATTCTCAGAACTTCCTAATGTTGTGGTGTACAAGGACTCTAAGGAACTCCGTTTCGTAGATATAGGTAATGAGATTCCGGATATTTCTGGTTGCCTTTCCGATGCTGAAGAACGACTAGTCAGGGTTAGTATGACTAAAAGCTGCGAAATTCATGGCCCATCAAGTATTAAGGCAGTTACCGAGCCAAAAATGTGCGGAATGGTTCTGCTGCATACAAAAATTGTAGGGAAGCCAACTGAACAAATCATTGTCTATGGAGGACTTTATCCAGTTAAGGACGGGTCACTAGTGGTCACTGTAGCACCTTGCGTTGTTCCATGTCTTCTTCAAAAAAAGTTTGTATTTTCCCGCGGTTTAAAGATAGATGAAACACATCGTATTGATGAAATATCACCTGAAGTCTCTCTAGATTTAGGAACAAACGTTGATGATATCGACCTAACTAAACTCCGTGTAGGTGATGAAGTATCGAATGATTTAAAGTTAAAATTGGTCAATTTACTCCTTCGCTACAATCACTGTTTTGCATATGATTTAAAAAGTCTAGGATGTACAAGTACGACCGAGATGAACATCGAATTAAACAGTCAGCGTCCGGTCGTACACAGACCTTACAGGCTGTCGCACCACGAAAGAGGTCAGGTCCGTGAGATGGTAAGTGAAATGCTAGAAGCAGGTGTCATTAGAGAATCTACGTCGAGCTTTGCTAGCCCCATCATTCTGGTACGAAAAAAGGATGGTAAAACACGCTTGTGTATTGATTATAGGCGGCTTAACTCTGTCACCGTTAAGGAACGCTATCCTATGCCTATCATTGAAGATGAAATCGCAAGATTGTCGGGACAAGCGTGGTTTATCTCCCTTGATTTATTATCTGGGTACTACCAAGTGCCTATTTCCGAAGGATCGAAACATCTGACTGCGTTTGTCACTCCGGACGGCCAGTTTGAATTTAATCGCATGCCGTTTGGATTGGCAAACGCCCCCGCGGTGTTTCAACGAATGATGAATCGCGTGTTAGGTGCGGCCCGGTATGAAAAAGCTATGGTTTATATAGACGATCTGTTAATTTTTGCAACGACAGCTGAGGATTGTTTGAGCAGACTGGAGGATGTATTAAAACTCTTGGAAGGTGCAGGCTTGAAACTCAACCTATCTAAATGTAGTTTTCTGCAAAATAAAATTGATTATTTAGGTTACCAGATCACTGCAGAGGGTGTTAGACCAGGTGACGCCAAAATCCAGTCTGCTGCTCAATTTCCCCGGCCTGAAAACGTCCACGGTGTAAGGCAATTTCTTGGCCTCGTAAGTTATTTTCGTAAGTTCATACAAGGGTTCGCTCAACTTTCTTCTCCTCTTACACGGCTACTGAAAAAGGATGTGTCTTGGGTCTGGGGGAAAGAACAAGAAGGGTCATTTCAATCATTGAAATCCAAATTAGTTAACAGGCCTGTGTTAGCTATTTATGATCCAGTAGCGGAGACACAGCTCCATACTGATGCGAGCAAAATTGGCATAGGGGGCATCCTTTTGCAGAGAAAAGAGGGAAGCGAATCTTTTCGACCAGTAGCGTACTACAGTCGGCAAACGACCCCTGAAGAGAAAAATTTTCACTCATTTGAACTAGAAACGCTCGCGGTCGTATGCTCGCTGAAGAAATTCAGAGTTTACCTTATGGGTCAACAATTCAAGGTTATCACCGACTGTAGTGCACTGCGGTCAACCTTCCAGAAGCGAGACCTTGTACCTCGCATAGCTCGCTGGTGGTTGGCTCTCCAGGAGTTTGACTGTGACGTGGAGTACAGAGCAGGTACAAAAATGTCCCATGTGGACGCGTTGTCTCGAAATCCCGTATCTAACTTTGAATGTAGCATGTCTGACGCGGTTATGTCAATAGGAAACGACGACTGGCTACATACATTACAAATGGGAGATACAGAATTGAATAGGATACGTGAGATCTTAACCAGTGACCTGGACTCAGATGGTCTAGATTACATAAAAAACAACTACGTTCTGAAAGATAATAGATTGTACAGGCGTGTCGGTGAGGAAAATACTGATGTTCGCTGGGTGGTTCCAAAGGGCGCAAGATGGCAGTTGTGCAAGATGAATCATGACGACATTGGTCATGTTGGCATCGAAAAAACTTTGGAAAGATTAAAAAAGCATTATTGGTTTTCTAAAATGTCACGTTTCGTAAAAAAGTACGTTAGCGCATGCATAGACTGCGCATACGCTAAAAAGACTAATAGTTCACGTGAAGGATTACTTCACCCTATCGAAAAGGTTGCCATGCCTTTTGACACCTTGCACATCGACCATCTTGGGCCGTTTGTTAGATCAAAAAAAGGTTTTACGCATATTTTAGTTGTGGTTGATTCGTTTACAAAATTCGTATTTATTAAGCCAGTTAGGAATACAAAGACACAGGGTGTCATTAAAGTTTTAGATGATATTTTTGATACATTTCGGACTCCTAATAGACTTATTAGTGACCGTGGGAGTTGTTTCACCTCCCACACATTTAGAAAGTTTTGCTTAGGTCGAGGTGTGAAACATGTTTTGAATGCTGTAGCCAGTCCACGATCTAATGGACAGGTGGAGCGATATAATCGCACCATCCTTGATTCGCTGACCGCACAAAACCTTAGGGATAATGAAAGAGAATGGGATAACAAGTTAGGAAGGATCCAGTGGGGTTTGAATAATACCCTTCAAAAAACCATTGGTAGGACACCAGCCGAAGTTATGTTCGGCACGTCAATCAATAGCGAAATTAATCCAGCTCTTAACGAGATAATAACTGAAACTCATGAGGATATCGATCTCGCAACAATTCACAACGAAGTAAAGGAAAAAATTGTCAAGGCACAAGATTACCAAAAGAAGTATTATGACAAGGGTCGTCATCCAGCACGGGTTTATAACAAAGGCGAGTTAGTGAAAATTACTAAAACTGCATTTCAAAACTACGGAAAAAGTTCCAAACTTTTGCCGTCTTACGAAGGCCCTTTTCGTGTAGTAAAAATTCTAGGTAATGATCGCTATAAAGTAGCCCCAATTCAAGGTTTTGAGGGCATGAGAAACAAACGAAAAACTACCGTGGCTGCAGACAGAATGCAACCATGGATACACCTTAAGTCATTGGATGTTAATAGTGACGATTCTGAACCAGAATAACTTACTTCTAGTTTAAAATTTTATTAATTATATTGGGCGAGATTAATCAGTGCGCTAATCCTTACATAATATATATTTCATTTGCATTTATAGTTGTGTACAGAATTTATTGTATTATTTTCAGGTCAGGAGCAGAAATGATGGGTTGCTCCTGGACCTGCTGAATAGATGGATGTATATATATGCGAGAAGTGATTGGTTCGCATATTACTATTTAAAATGCGAGAAATGATTGGTTCGCAAATAACGATCTTTAAACGAGAATTGATTGGTTCGTGAAGATCGGATTGCTCTAAGAATTGACTGGTTTAGAGCTTATAATAAATAAGATCATATATGTAAGAATTGATATTGATTGATGATATAAGTATAGATTATAATAACTAAGTTGGCAAAGTTATTTTTGTTATGAACATTTTGATTAATTATTTTTTTTAACTTTTCAATGATTCTAGATATAGTATAAATTTATTGATTTCATGTTTTCACTTTAGTTTATATTTATTTGTGCTGAAATTGTATACGTATGTAAAATCTAGTACCTATATGATATTACGTGTAGAACAAAATAGACTTAAAATTAAATTATGAGATTGAGGTATATTATTGTATGTTAAAACTCGATACATGACATAAATTAGTTATTTTTGTATAGTGATAATAGACAATATTCAGATTGACCTAACCAGCCGAGTGTAAGGTCTAAGACATCAGCGTGTATGGGGGCATACACGACGTCAGGATGGACGAGTGTAAGGTACTTTTTATTTGCCACAATATTTTTAAGAAATCTATGTTTTAGAAGAATAATTTCAAGATTTAAATTCTAGCATTTTACTTATTGGTTTTAAAATAATCTATTATGGTTTTTAAATGGAAACATTATGGAAGGGGAAAAGGGATGAATGGCGGAAACTGGGGACTAAAACTTGGCTGGTAGGGGCATTCTGGTGAGAACGCGCGAATGATATGGTCGTGTGATTGTGATCCGCTAAAAGTGTGTACCTTGTATTAATAATCGAAGTATTTATTCGTTTAAAAGGTTTAGTTTTGTAATAACCAATAAAGTGTGGTGTAAATAAAGTGTTTATTTTAAATTGCCGGATTGGAGTATAATTTACCTAGGCTTACACTAGTGTATCTTCCAAGTCCACCTATCTCCTGCTAAACTTCTCATAAGACTTTTACTATCCTTTTTATTCTTAGTCCAAGCTTACTTTTTTTTCAGATTCATCTACAGCTTGCACTTTAGAGCTTAGGGTACCCTTTAGTCATGGTCTTAGATTTGGTAGTACTACTACTATTAAAATGAAGCGAGTGCCGTATGACCTCCATATCCGACCTCTTTTATGTGCCTTACAAAACGTTAGATCATCTTTAATTACAAACGGTCAGGTGACTTTAACCTGCAATCTTAACCAAACTGGAAATAGCAACGTTTGCATCCCGCAGGAATCGAAAACGCGATCTCTAGATCTTTAGGCCTTAACCACTAAACCACAGAGTTATGAGCTATCTACTAGTATTCAAGTCAATTTCTACATCGCCACAATAGAGTAGGTAATATGAAAGCTTTCATGCCAGTGTGGTCACATTATGCGGTGAATAAATTGATTTATAATTTTCATCATTGTAGGCCGCATGCAGGCTGGAAACTGTTCCAATCAACTCTATTATTAGTAACGAAATGGGATTAGCCTCGGTAGTTTCAGATCAAAATGAAAAATGATTTCTTTCTTTCACTACATTGTTGTTTACATTATTGTTGTTAGGGCTGTCTATTAAGCAAAATTGCTTGTGCTAGGCAGACCTACTCTTTCATATCATTATACAATTTTAACATTATAGGAAAGACAAAACAAAATAATTAACTAACCTAGCATGCAAGTGCACTCATCACAGTCATCAAAATATGTATATATAAGCAAGTAGGTATAAGGTAGGGTAAATTTTCTGGTTTCCCTTCTTTAATCTAACTAAACAATGTGACCACGGGTTATCGCACCAAATCATTTCTTCATAAGTGATTTATAGAATCACGGGTTCAAATATTTTATGACTCCATGTTTTCCCAAATTTTCTCAGAGACACTAATTAAATTACAATACAAGGGCATATATGGTGCCTCTCACGCGCTCTGTCGCGGACTAGCTTGCCGTTGCGCTGGCACCGCTGGACAGCTACGGAGGTGCCGGCGTATGCGGGTTGAGGCGCGGGAAGGTGGTTACGGCTGATCTTTCGGATTAAGCCGATACTACGCGCTCGCTCGCTACACATGTATTTCATCTTTTCTGATCATAAAATCATGCCATTCTTTCAAAACATGGACAAAATAAATTGCAATTATATTTTGCTGGAGTTCCTGAACTTAATTTTTCTTAATGTTTTTAACCGATTGATAATTTCATCATACGTATAAGAAAGCCATTTTCTTTTGAGAAAATGACATAGGTCCTCATTGTTAATTATATCAAAGCCTGCAAAAAAAAAAAACACTTGAAGTTTTAGTAAAAAAATACATAATTCACATGAATTCCCTGTCCTTTCATAAGGCGAGTACAATAATAAAACGTATCTCATCCAGATTGAGCCGTTACGAGGGGTCATTATGTAAATTCGTCTGGGAATTTTAAATTTTCCCTTCACACTTATTTGATTAGGGCGCACAAATTGTTCCATCCCCGTGGTTGACTTAGGCCACTGCAAAATCCAGTGCTAGTGGATTACACCAAGCCTCGTAAGTACTTTACTTACCTTTTTTGAGGAAAAACATTTTGCTTCGACGTAATGAAGCCGTTTTTGCAAGAAGATTTAATGAAGTCATAAGCTTTTTACCAAGCAAGCGCAGTGGTTGCGTGAAAAATATTTATTAAAGTTATTTTCTCCTTTTTTGTTGTTAGACATTTATTTTATTCGCACCTGGAAAAATGCGCTCAGATTTTTTTTATTAGCGTTTTCATGAATAGGTATGTAGTTCTATTTTTAATCCTTGTTACGAGTAACACATTTCAAACAAACATTTCGTGACTGGATATCTACTTTTAACATTTATTATGAATTTTCTGATAACTTCACTATCAATGCCCTTTGAAATAATGACTTCATTGATATATAATGAACCTTGGTAAGAAATAGATTTAGAAAAAAAACAGTAAATTTTTGACAACGCATAACTTCTGTTTTAACTTTTAAAAAATGAACTAAAAATAAACCACAACAAAAATTTGTGTAAACATATAAATAAAATTGTAACAAGTCGATGTCTGTACATTGAAGATTTTTAGGAAAAAACAATATGAGAGGTCACAGAAGCCAAAACAATCCTTTTTAGAATTTTTGTCTGTCTGTCTGTCTGTATGTTTGTAATCGCATCACGCGAAAACTACTGCATTGCATTGCATTGAATTCAGTTTTCACAGTTGTATTCCTAGACACTTAGTCCAACTTAGATATTAGGCTACAATATATCATGAATTTTTCACCAGTTCCCGTAGGACAAACAACCAACTTAATTGACCCCTAATGTATAGCGTACATACTACATAAAAGATCAAACTACACTGGCTAGTTTCACTTTTTGCAATTTTATGTATGAAAATTTTGTAATTTGAGTAGGTAACTGATAGTGGTGTTTATTTTCAGTGAGGTCACATAAGCAATTGTAAATGCCTATGTGATACTTATGAGTTTATCAGTCATTCACATCGAGTGAGTTAGTACATGGTCAGGTCAATGGACCTTGTACACCCTGGTGTCAGAGTTTTTTCGGAGACGCCTCACGGACTATGACGTGATTTTTTATTTAAGATTCAGTAGAAGTGCCACACCGTGAGTCAAAGTTATCTGTCCTGCTTAAAGCTTCTACGTATTCTTATTTCTGTGGGCGTCTCGCGTTCGCAGGTTTCGCGTCAGTTTCAATGGAGTTTCAGTCATTTATATCGCGTACATAGGTACGCGGACGAAGTCGCGGGCAGAGCTATGTAATAAACAAATTGAATTTGTTTGTTGCGCATTCACCTTTAAATATTTGGTTAAAATTATAACATAATACATTGGTAGCAACACATGAATATAAAGATATAGTCAAACATATATAACTCAATCAATTGAAAGGTAAATGTAACACCAAATATAACTCATTAAAATATCCGTATACGTACTGCATGTTTTTATCTAACCTCTGCAGCAACCCCTGATCCTTTCAAATTAAATTCAATAGACTTAAGGTTATAAATTCAACACCTAAGCTGATGTCCACCTCTTTATCAATTACCTGCGCTGTGATACGACAATTTGTCGAGGATAATCCCTGGTCGATAGTTAATGATCTCATCTAGACCCATGGCTTAATTGTCGTTGAAAATTATTAGCATAAGGTTACTTATTCTATTTAAGCAGCCATATTTTGTCTTTATTTCGCTCTTCCACGATTTGTTACGTTAATAATGAATGGAGAACTGTTATGTGCTTGATTTTGCTTTCAATTTTAACTTGTGGAATAGTATTTAAGAGAAACTTGTTTAAAGACATTATTGGTTAAAGACTATTGTAGCATTAGGCTTAAACATTATACTGCATTCTCTTTTCCGTAGATGTTTTAAGCATTATTTAGAGACAAAGAGAAAGATGTATTTATTTCATCGATAAAATAAGAAATACCAAATTTTTTTTTAAAGAGTCTTTATACGCACCAATAATGTCCACCATATTGAACATTTTATTTATTTATTTAAGCTTTATTGCACAATAATTTGTACGAATGGTGGACTTAATGCCAAGTGGCATTCTCTACCAGTCAACCATGGAGCCAAACAGAGAAAGAAAAGTTGGCGATAAAGACGAAATCACGAACACACAAGAAAGATAAAATATGATAAAATCAACTTACAAAAGAAAAGTAATAATACATAAGATTACATATTATACATAAAATAAGTATATAAAATATGTACATACAATACATAGGATTATTATATTATTTTTAACTATCTGTTTCCCGAAGCTCTGCCTGCGTCAAAAAGTAGCAAATGTTTGAACCCGAGTCTTCAACTTTATTCATACCAAATTTCATCAAAATCCGTTCAGGGGTTTGGCCGTGAAAGCGTGACAGACAGACAGATATGCTTTAGCATTTACAATATTAGTATGGATTATATAGAAGTATGGATAGAAGTCTGGGAAGTATGGATATTAGTATGGATTTATGGAATAATGATTTTTTTTATTTCTCGGTTGCCAGCAACTAGGTGTTGTACAAACTACCTACATAATTTGTTTTACTATTTTTATGTTCGTATACATATCTTTTAATACCAGAAGTAGACCTTAGTGCATCACTCTCATCTATTTCTTCCGATAAACGGCGCTAATAAATATAAGTGCTCTATAAAACCTACAATCTGCATTGCGTCTAGAAGCTTCGAAAGGTTACTCCTCTTTGTCCTTCGCAAAGTCGGAGACATCATATAACCTTTTGATGAGAAGTCGGCACACTCCGGCATTGAGTGACTGAAGATATAATTTCGTGTACATTATCAAAGTATGTACTATTTTCTGTACCTGAAATATTAAATTTTGGAAGTGAAATAGAATAGGACAACAGAATTTGATATTGCATTTTTATAAGCAATGTATGTCCCACTGCTGGGTAAAAGCATCCCCTCTCGCTTTCTATAAATCTCTTGACATAGCATTCTCTTGCCAATTTGTGTCGAAAATTTTAAGACATCGTATGCCCAATTAGTTCTAGATCTTTCCCGTTTTCTAAACCCAATCAGTTGGGACCCAAAAAGTAAAATAAATGGATAAAAAAGAAAATAGCAATGACGTCAACCCTTGCTACCTATTTTGGTGAAATCTGTTATCAGGTAGCAACCATGAGTAAGTACCTAACCTAAATAGCATACCCAAGTATTACAAAATACTAGAGCCCTTCCCCTTGCCTATATTCCTGTCCAAAAAAACCTGTTAGAAGCGGTCCCATTTGGGCTATCAGCAGGCATAAACCCTCATGAAAATATGAGGCACGTACTCAAAATTATGCGGCCCCTTTCCCTAACTAAGTGCTCCTATTATATACTCAACGTACGACACTTACAAAGAACTAGTGCTAACAAAAGGTTTTAGAAAATTTGCCTCCCAGACGTGCACAGGCGATATGGTGTAACAAAAGTCATAGAGTTTCTCTTTGAATTCTTTTTATTCGTACGGAAATAGGGAAAAAGTGTTCCGAAAACCGTTGGCGGCGGTGTTCGGTGCGATATACTTCGAGTTTATACTTTGTGCAAACGAGTGTTTGATAGGCCAACCAAGACTGTACTGTAAGCGCGTAGACATTTATCCTTTGATTTTAAAATGCTCTCGTTTCAAAGGGACTAACTTGTAAGAAGATAAAATTGTATATATAATAATACTTTTTTTTTGTTGCTTTTATGGTTGCGTTTTCATCTGTCGTCTTCGCATTGCCAGGATGATTTTGACGTTTTTTTAGTAGCATTAACATGAAAACTGAGATTTTTTTTTATAATCACTAGTCGTCAGCTTTTTACAACTTATTGATGGGATTAAGCCAAAAGCAAAGGTCGATCATAAGTAACTAATGTGATGATCAACGCAATACAGTTTTAATTTCAACCTGTCACATTTATAACTTAGGATCTCTCATATTGCGTTTAAAATCACAGCGTCTCAAAATCGCGTAGTCTTTAAAAATTTTCAATTCAACGGCGCTCCGTCGAGACGTGCTGAATGAGGGTGGAATAAAGACGCGTCAATTTTACGGACGTTTCTCATACAATGGTAGATGGATATAGGCATTATATTTACAATCTTGTGTTTTATCCAAGCACTTGTGAAGATTTTAGGCTTAGTAACCTTGAGGTAAGAAATGATGCCAAATCGTTTATCATTACGGTCGTTCAAATGTAACTCTTAATGAAGATGATGATCATTGTCATTTTTAGGTGGTTTTAGTAAGTTACGCATGAAACAAGTGTCTGGCTATGCCGTCTTCACACTGAGATGGTTAATAGAAAAGCAATAGCAAAAAGTGGTAATGTAAATGTTAGTTAATATTCTTACTATCAAGGATGTTAGGTCCGTCCATTTGGCATATAGCGACTAGTTGAAGAGAAGATGCGAACAAGAAATCACTAAGATGTATGAGAGAGATCAACCGAACACACATTTATAAAAATATACCTACATGTCGGCCATTCATAACTTTCACCGCAGTTGGATAATAAGCTATAGAGAATGGATATTTCCAACATAAATAAGAGCAGACTGAATGAACAATATCTCACAGATTTACTTGCAAGAGACATAAGCCTTGTTCGCCGCAGGCCCTTCTCTCAATACTGTCAACAAAAGCGTTGGACCGTCGCGACGCTATCACGAAGCTTAGGACGGATTAACAAGGACTTTTATACTATCCTAGTACGGAAACTAGTTGGCTATTGAAACTATAAATTTTAGATAAAGTAAAGAAGGATGCAGCATTGAAACCATGTGTTTAAGACTTAAAGTTGACCAGCGACGGATTTTATTTCAGCGTGGGTTAAGCTTATGATTTGAATTTACATAATCATTTCGTCTTATTGGGTATTCTACTAATTTTTATTTTTTCTTTCATATCAATATTTTTATTCCAAGAAACAGAATTATGAAAAAAAATTTGTAATCCGTTCAAAAATAAATAAGTTATTATAAGCCTTTGAAATTCGGTGGAAGGGGAAACTGTCAAAAACAAGAAAAGGATGCACTGTGTGAGCTGTGACGTCACTGCCACTCGGTTTCGTGTGTACAAAAGAGATAGCAAGACGTCCCCACCACGCTTCCACTTTTCTTTTAGAGAAAACTTTAAAATCGAATTACTGCCCTAATTAACAACCAATTTTGTTGTTGTTTTCAGAATCGGTTACTTTTTAGTGCATATTTTGTTTAGTATAACAATATTAACCAAGTATGAATGCAGTCAAAGAGCCAATTGGTAATGTGGCCTGCTCTGCCGTGAAAAGTGGACTCTCGATGACTTCATAAGGAGTTTGGCTGGACAATGAAGTAAGTAGCAGATTTGGAGCGATATCATTCTTGGCAGAGTAGAAATAGTGCCGAAATTTAGTTTCAGTAGCCCCTCATGACACATTGTTGTTAAGCAAAACTGATCTCCGAAAAGTAATGAACCTGTAAAAAATAAAATTTGAATTCGGTTCTTGCCTGTGTGACCAGTCCCTTACAACTCGTCGGGTTGGTTTATTTACTGTCGTTAGTAACTTAGAATTAATTATTCACCAATCCCAAAACTTGCAACAAGATATTCTCTCAAAACTAGGCGACAATATTTCATAAATAACAAGCGAAAAGTTCCAAAAAGGAAAAAAATATACGTTCTACAAAATGCCAAAGGAAAGGTGGAGAGGCAAAAGAGCTTTTATGGAACAACTTCGGCGTAGTGTCGTACTGAGGGCGTTTACTTCGTATATTTTTATGTGGCCTCGGTAGTAGCGAAATAAATATTCCAAGAGTTTTTAACTCGGAGAAAATACGTAAATAGTATACACCCATATTTTGAAGGTGTTTTTGTATAAACGACAGATCAAAGAAACGAATAATGAGAGTCATGGGACACTTTTTCATGCGTAACATTGTGGTCTAATAAAATTATGCACAATTATAAAATTAGTATTAAATTGATAGTAATAATAGTATCTGTCTACCCATATGGGGAAAAGGCGTGATGGTATGTATATATGTATTAATAATAGAATTTAAAAAAAATCGTAATTGTTGGTTTTGTGTGAAAAGTGATCTTCAAGAATCTTTTTATTTTCAAGTCATTTCCAAGAAGCATTCTGACTCTCCCAGTAAAATGAAATACACACGAAGGCATTATATTGAATTATTTTAAAGGAAAGTCACAACAATGAATCGGCAAACCGTAAGGATACTAGTTTCTACCTCACCAAAATACTATGTACTAATTCCATAGACTTCGTGTTCTATGGTATGAACATATACATTTTTTTAAATAATATATTATTTTTATCGAGTGTATTCACGGCTATGCTACCCATAAGTAGTCCGCTTTCCTAATATTTTGTTTCTGCTTTACCCCGTCGGTGGACTCGCGCGTTTTGAGTCGTCCAGACAGTTCTTTTTGGATTTGTTCCTAGTTGTTCTAGGCCACGTTCAGTTAATACTTTCTATACAACCACTTTCATACAAGAGTGAATAATTTTCAGTATTATTTCGGGAATCTGACAACAAATCCGCGGAAACAGTGACCACACCGCGAAGAAACAGAGGGAAAAAACTGCACCGGCGGGCGCAAAACGTCCACGACAACAAACATCGTTGCGAGCGATCTCTGTAGATATGCAAAGCGTCCTCCTTTGTAACATGATCTTATTGTGTTCAGAAATCCCAACGTGGAGCTGAATACGGAACGACTTGCGTCGATTTAGAAATTTATTAGAATTCCAACAAATTTTCATGCAGCGCGCGAAGTAAACGTGCGCGTTATTGTTGCATGCTGCAAGAGTGCTTTGTATCCCATATTTGAGGCAGTGCCTAGATATATTGAGCTGCTTGTTTCTGCTGGAGACTACGCAGTCTCAGTCCAAGATATTTTAACGAAAAATTTATTTTGGGAATTACTACATATAGAAATGACTTAGTAAGACGATTTTAAAAAGTACCAACATTTTTCTCATATTCCTTTTTGAGAAAATTTTATACTAAAGCTTTTGACTTAACCTCTTCACCAAACGAATAAATTTGAGTATAATCCGACGATCAGGAGCTCTTTTTTTTGAAATGTATGACAAATGTGTCGAACAAAAAAATCCTTCGTTAACGAACGAAAATCAAATCATTCGATATAGAAGAAAAATTATTTGACTCGCCAATTTTGCGTGAGTTACACTTTTCAAAAATAACACTCCAGATTACTAAGATGTAGCGGACGTGATGCAATTTACGAATAGATTCGTACTATTATAAACAGTATATTTATTAATTCGCTGATAGGAATGACTCATAGTGAGCTGCAACAAAAGATATAATTTCAACAAAGAAAAATAAATAAAACAACATGAAAAAACCTACAAGAAATCAAAAAAACCTTTTACCGGAACGTCCAATATCATAAATCACTAGGCAGTTTCTATCTGCCATCAAACCTATCAGTGGACCGTACTCAGCAACCTCATTGTCCATCCCGTCGGTGACAATGACAAGTTGAAGATTGCATCGCACGCTTGCAAATCCCTCGGGAACCGTCACGAAATTGATCGTAGTAATTTGCTCGTTTGAAACCACCGTTCCTACGGTCTGTTAGATCTCTGGGACCTTGTTCTGATAATTTTGTTGTTCGGGTTAGATTATAAGTTGTCATAGTCATGAAAAAGCTTCCATGATTAGGTTCTTTTTAATTATTGTCAGTGATAATAGAAAGTTCAATTTTGCTCGTTTGAAACCACCGTTCCTATATCGGACCTTAGATCCCTGGGACCTTGTTCTGGTTATATGGTTTTTCGGGTTAGATTATTTATAAGTTGTCATAGTCATGACAAAGCTTGCATGATTAGGTACTTCGTAATTATCGTCGGTGACAATGATAAGTTGAAGATTGCATCGCACGCTTGCAAATCCCTCGGGAACCGTCACGAAATTGATCGTTGTAATTTGTTCGTTTGAAACCACCGTTCCTACGGTCTTTCAGATCTCTGGGACCTTGTTCTGGTTATTTTGTTGTCATGAAAAAACTTGCATGATTAGGTACTACGTAATTATCGACGGTGACAATGATAAGTTGAAGATAGCATCGCACACTTGCAAATTTCTCGGGAACCGTCACGAAATTAATCATAGTAATTTGCTCGTTTGAAACCACCGTTCCTACGTCGTCTCAGATTCCTGGGAACTTGTTCTACTAAGATTCGAAAGTTGTCATAGTTTAAAAGGTTGCATGATTAGGTACCTCATAATTTATGTCGGTGACAATTATAAGTTAAAGAAAGCATCGCACGCTTGCAAATCCCTCGGGAACCTTCACCAAATTGATCGTAGTAATTTGCTCGTGATAAACCACCGATCCTACGTCATCTCAGATTCCTTGGACCTTGTTCTGGTTAGATTCTTTATAAGTTGTCAAAGTTTTAAAAAGCTTGCATGACTAAGGTTATTCAAAGTTGAAGATTGCACAGCACGCTTGCAAATCCCTCGGGGCTAAATATATAAAAAAAATATTAATACTATTAACTGTTTGTGAATTTATGTTAACGTAAATAATTAGAGCTATTTTTCTTATGATTTACTCTATCACTACTTGGTGGTTAGAAATTCAGGTACACAAAACCACTACGGTACGGACGTAAAAATGAAAATCACACCGAAGTTCCTACGAAAACGTAGAAATATAAAGTCAAACACGAAGAGGAAGCCTCGATCACCTTTTTTCCATTGGGGATTAAAATCTACTGGCAGCTAAAATGAATGGGTATGAGCGTTAAAACCACACCTCTGAGATATTGATCTCCTCAAAATACAGTTTTAGTGTTGCAAATTTTGAACGAAGAATATAGCACGCTGAAGTGCTGAGTTGTCGCACAATCGGAATAAAAATATGGCAATCCGCATCTCATTGTCTCGCACAATTTGCGCGTCTGCTGGTATTATGAGACGATTGAAGCATTCGTTTCGCCGCTAGCTTCAGGAGTTATCGTGCCTTTTAAAGTCAAGTTATTTCAGTCGCTTAGCTGTCGGGAATTTTGCTGAATTCTAAGCTTACCTATTGGTGCAATTTGGAATAATACGCTTAGAACAAAAATAAATCAGAAATTTTGCGAGGCAATAAGATTGCTGTCAAGCTCCGAATTTAAAACTGTCTTTGGTTTTACGCGTCATGTTCTCACCTTCTCCTATTTTTGAGATCTATTTGTAGTCTTGTGAAAATTACGGATTTAGTAGGAACTTAACTCTTTCGCTGCGAACCTACGAGTATACTTGTAATAACAATGAAATGATGAAAAAATTTCTGGTAGCGAAAGGGTTAAAACATATAATAATTTCTACCGGCATTAAAAATTTAAACCTTTCCATGACACATTTTATTCATCATAATATCATTCATTTAGTCATAAAATATCCATAAAATGTTTACTATGCCGTTTACAGTTTGTACAATGTAACTTAACCAAGTTATAACTTGGTGTGTCTTGGCTTTGAACTTTGTAAGACCCTGTTCACAATTTAAGACGAGAATTAACCCTACGTTATGAACACAATGTTAGGAAATAGTAAAAACCAGCCAAGTGTAAGGCTCTTCTTTATTCTCTAAAATCCTACAAGATTATACATTTCCTGTTCAAGTAGCAATAGCTATATAGACAATACCACTTAATGCACCTTAAAATAAACTAAAGATGTAATCGGTGAATATACTTAGATGAATTAAAGGTACTTAGGTAAACCATTTTAGGACTTAGGCGAAAACCACACACATTCTGAAGTAGGCTTACAAAGTTGTAGGGGTCACCATTTAGACCAGGGTAGGCCATTCTGTGTTGAAAGGATCAGCCAATTTGCAAGCCAGATTGCTCATGGTGCGCCGAACGTACAAGAAGAAAACAGGAGGTCTAAAACAGCCACTTTGAGCAATTTATCAAAACGAATCATTTCATGAATTGCGAAGCTTAGCAATTCTGCAAATTTTGACATTGACGTTTCAACTCTAATTCAATTCATTGCGTGGTGTATTTCTTGAATTACTTCTGGTGTGAGTATTAAAATAAAAATAGATTTTGTTATTGTAATATTTTTATTGGTATTTATAATTCTACAGTTATTTGATAGTAAATCAACTTTATTGGTTAGAAAAACTTATTTAACTAAAAAATCGTAAAAGTACGCACGTTATGAAAACATAACGATTATTTTTACGCCTTGCAATAAGGTACAGCAATTCACAAGCAATTCACGAAAAGTTATGTATATATGTTACGACTTTCCGTCAAACAGCAGAATTGCCATTAAATGATTCATTTCATGAACTGCCAAAGTGTGGCTATTTTAAGATTTGCAATGATTCATAATGTGATCATATTGTAATTCGTGGCAAAGTGGCCATTTTAGATCCACAGTACACTATAATCCCGTCTCTTGCACTATGGAAGACAATATGGCGAACCACCGGGCAATGTAGTACCCTTTTGATTTGACAAGAAGAAGATGAAATAATTTTGTCTTTCTTAAACAAAACTCGCCCTTCTCTCTTTCGATAAACATCTAAATAGGTACCTTGTAGTTTCTAATATAACAAGTTGAGAATAAGTAGACCCTGTTGGCCATTATAAAAAAATTGGGGATTTGAGAAAATATAGAGTCATTCCTGTCATGCCCTAAGGGCAAAATTGGAGACAAAACCGCGTATCTATTTTGAGTTATAAAACGGGTATCCACTATCTAATTCGGCTTTGTGTATTTTCGAAAATTATACATGATGTAAACATAAAGCGTATCCCAAATACAATCTTAATATATTTGGAAATCATTGCCTATTCACGCTGCCAAGTCTCTTGAATTGATATTGTATAATCAAAATTTCCATTGAAGATTCTGGGTCGGGTTTGCACGCAATATGACGTCATTGTGCCCAATTCTGAGCAAACAGCCTTTGAAAGCCTAGTGAACCAATTTCAATTTGACCTTGGTGGAATCAACAGATTATCTTATTATTTATTATATAACTCGTTTGGAATTTACGGGTTGTCCCGGTTCTTTGAGAGGCTTGTGCGGGGATATTGATCTAATGTCTAGAGGTTCTTTAATGAAGTTGATATCATGTGGTGCTTCTGCCAAACCCCGTCCTCGGCTATATCAAACTAAAAAGCAGAAACAAACTCCAAGTGCCAACTTGGAGTAAAACTGAACACTTGTAAATAATAATAATAATAAATTCATTTATTTCAGACCATAGATCCATATTAGTGTTAGTAACAATGATTGACCTTATAAACTAGTGTTAGTAACATACATAAAACAGACAAACAGTACACAAAAAGCCAGCTGAAAACAGCTGCAACCAGTCTATGAAATGACTGCGTGCAGCCTTATCCAACGAGCTAGCATTGGCGAGTCCCACCGATCTGCCAGCGCGCACAGAATACTGTTGGGACTGTCGCGCATGCGCCTTAGATGTGAGGCGCATCGCTTCCTCATGATGGCCGCGAACCCATCTACATGAGCCTCAGCAAACATGGCTGAGGCGCTGCAGTAGCGCGGCAGTCCCATCAATGCCCGGAACGCGTTATTGTATTGTACGCGAAGATCGCTGTATGCTCCCTGCTTATAGTCAACCCACAGACTGCAAGTATAGAACGATTGGCAGTATGCCCTAAAGAGCGTAATTTTAGCCTCACTTGTACACCTAGCAAAACACCTAGTAAAGAATGAAAAAAAGAGAAACAAACTCGTTGGGGTAAAAATAAAAGACGTAAATATTCAAGGAAGGAACTTCGAGAACCACTAGTATCGTAATGCTTAAAGCCAGAAAATGCCAGGGTAGATGGGAGGCAAACATTTGCCCACGTTCCCATGCCCCTTTGTTGGCCTTTGTTGGGAGGTAGCTACTGACGGCGCAATTTCCTTTATTCAATCATCGAGGCGTCGCGAGTTCTTTTACCGATAATACTGGTTTTCATTAAATCACTTCTAAATATTTGTTGGATATACCAGTATATGTCTCTCGAGGACAAGAGACGACTAATCAGTTTGTCTGATTTCCTAAAGAGAGAAAATGAATTAAATATAGCGCACATAAACGCTCGCCCGGACTTCAGAACCATTAAACATGAGATGCAACCAAAATGATGTTTAGACATTCTGTTGAAAGGTGGTAATCCTAGATATCTAAAAGATGTTTCACAAAAAAAGTTAATGTTTTGTGCTGAAATGATAAAGCTAGGAGACATGTTTTTTTATGTTTTTTTTTTCTGTCACGGTCACATCTAAAAATAGCATTAGGATCACGGGAAACCCGGGCGATAGATCCACTTATTGTTAAATCCAGAATTGCATATTTTCTTATACATTAACTTTTCGTATTAAATTGACTCCGATACTAAATTATAGGGTGATAAATATTCTAACACTAGCTCGATTCGGTCTATAAGGTAAACACATTAACAGTGAACTTTGTCCAAACATAGGCGTGGCGTAATTGAAACTAAATGCCAGCTGTTAATTACCAGTGACAAAGGTGACCTTTACCTATAAACTTTAACTACGGGGATTTAAATACATGATAATTGTTATATAATAGGTACATTGTATTTAAATTTATACTATGTGGGTGAAGTGACCTTTTCTGTTACGGTTATTCTGGAAATCATTTGGAAACCCTACTTTCAACAGTGGGCAGATGATGACCCTTTCATAAGTGGCAAGACACTGTTTAAGACTGAGTTAAACTCTAATGCCTTAGAAGATGTGGTAGACAAAATTGTAAGATTTATACCACCTCATTATAACGCAATAGAAACGTCAACTCTTTAGAAAAGTTTTTGGTTGATAAACTGATTTGATTTGGACATAGCTCACTATTTTAATCTTATTCCATTAACGTGACGTATGTCGTTTACTACTAGGTACTAATAAGTAATATATTCACTGGTGTGACAATAATAATAACCTAGAAATAAAAGAAGACAGACTATATAGGATAATTTAGTCACAACAGAAAAATGGTGCTCAGTCCAAAGTGGAACGTTAAAGCCAGCAATAGACCAGAAAAAGAAATACTTTATTGGATGCACTGGAGAATAAATCAATAATAAAATTAGGTTATTCATTCCGTAGTAGAGTCAGAGTTTTATGGATCCGTCTCTCGGTCTTAGATGAGGTTTCTATAAAGACCATTAGATAGCAGCCTTCAACTTTAGATTCGGTCTGTACCGACTTTGAAATAAACTTAGACGGGAAGGGAAATAGGAATTACAAAAGGAATTACAAAAGGAATTACAAAAGGAATTACAAAAATCTTTATACATTCACAAATCAAAGATGCAGAAAACTACATAGAAAATCACTCGCCTAACAGCATGCCACGTCCATTCCCCGGAGGCCTGTCCAATGTAATTTGCTCGTATGCGGTGTCAGCGGTGTCCGACACTATCAGCGACACCTACCGCGTCCCCGACGGCGATTTCACTAGCTATGGTTTGTTTCATTTTGTTTATTTAGATGATTTCGTAGTGAATGGTTTTTATTATTGGAATTTTATGACTTGCGAATTTGATTAGTTCAAATTGGATTGTTAGGTATAAAAAGGATGTGACGATTCTCGACACACGCGTCGCCACTTTAATGGTTTTGCCTTATGTAGAACGAATATTTTTTAATTTATTCTAACAAAAGCGGTTCCGTGAAACTCTGACACCAGGTTGTACAAGGCCGATAGTCTATACAACCCACTTGATATTTATGAATTTCATACATAATTTAAACTGATGATGTTTTTTTTAGATTCATACATAGTTTTGGCTAGACAACCTTTCCTTCAACAAGGTCGGATTTTGAAAACGATTACTACATTTGAAATCAATTTTTTTATGGGATTAACATACGCTACGCTAAATTAAGTGGTCAATCTTCATAGTAATCGCGATATCATCGTTTTTAAATCGATGATTTTGTGGCACTGAAATCACTCAAGTGAGCAAAGTGGAATACACCCAAGCTGCCAGTGTCCGACACTTGTCTGGTGTTTATTTTGTAGTGTCGCGATAGGTCGAGTCGCATGTAAATTTGTATTTACATTGGAAATTGTTGGATGTATTTTTTCGCAACTCCGCTTGTTTTTGTAATCGATGTGGAACTGTGAAATGTCATTGGTATTCGTTTGGAAACGTTGGCTGTTTTAAAATACGCTGCCCAAGGTTTTTACGGTTTTAGGGATCTACACTAATGAAGTTTTGTCATATTATTTACTTCTATGCTAATATTACATTTTGTCATTTCGGACCCTGGGCTCCGAGGCAAACAGCCGAGGACGCAACCGGGAAGGCGCTGAGATGAGAAAGAGAAAGATTAAATGATCACGGCAGACACCCATACATCAAAATAGTTGACTCAAATCGGAAGCGTCTACCGATCGAAAATATCTTAAAATGAAAAGCATTACTGAATAATTACAATAAAGAATTTTTGCCTAAGCAAGCCAAAAAAAAGATATTTCTGTTTAACTTTTCGAAATTTAAGAGGTAAGAGCAAAGCTCAGACCAAATAATACTTAATTGAAGCAAAGTGGCCGGTTTTAATTTTAATTTTAATGGCATACCTTATGGCAGTTCGCACACGGCGCTATGCGATTCGTGAGACGCGACTGCGATGCAACTTGAGTCGCGTACGATGTATGACAGGGTAGCGTGGCACGAGTCGCGCCGTCTGCGGACATAGCTGATTTTGTATGAAAGGTACCTACTCTCGTGCGACTGGTAGTATAGTCAAGTTTAATTGGACTAGCGCCGTGTGCGAACTGCCTTACAATATTCGTACCAATCTTTGTACTGACGGCAACCCTCAAATGGAGGAAATATCTCCCGTGGTCACAGCAGTTATTAAAAATTCCTTTTTTTGCAATTTTAACTTTTATCAAAATAGTTTTTATTTGGTAAAATTGCAGAAAATTATGTTAATACGATTTAACCATATAACATTTCTTGACGATAAAAAGTTGGTAAAATATTTTATTGCCGTGATCCTTTTGTCATATGTCTTTCTGTTTGTTAAAACTTTAAAAATGAGTAAAGTTACTTTTGACTATAATGTAACGCAGATGCGGGTTAACAATGGTAAGATCTAGTTAGGAACTTAGTATAACTCAAAACTAACAGGGCTTCAATCAAAAAATGTCTTAAACGTACAAACTCTGACAGCAGGATTGGTGTTCAGGTTCAATTGACTATGTCTACTAACCCGATTCGAATGAATGTAGTTACAAAGAGTAAAAATTACTAATTTACATTTTAAATTGTTGATGTGTTACATCGAAAATTCTACTTACACTAAGAAACTATGTAGAAGAATAGGTATTAGTTTCAATATTTCACGTTCTTACTATAATATTATTACGTATTCTACATTTTCCACTAGACACCAGAAAACCTCGCTCACTCGGGCAGATCTCACTCTCGATCGCAATCTATTTTGTGTCTCTGTACAAAACGAGCAAAATTAAACCCTAATGCTGCAAAAAACTAATCACGGCACATTTCTAATGCCTCCACAACCTCATTCGGACGAGGATTTATACCCGGCATGTGGGGAATTTCGGCCAAACCGGATGCCGGCGGAAAAACCTCACCGATAAAGTACCTTGTTTTGCATAAGTTTTGGTTTTTTATTTCTTTACGGCCTGCCAGGAACATTAGTGTTTCTATCGATCTGAAGAAGATACGCTATTTGTTTTTGGATATTGTCTTTGGGTTTCGTTGAAACTTTAAAATTGGGACGATAGATATTACTGAGTTTCAATTCTGCTTGCAGTGCATTTATCATTATTGGGTTAAATTTTACAGCTCCTGTCGAGGAATCATTTTAATGTAATTTTTCCTCGCCTATGAAGTACCTACCTAGCTTTTTATATGTAATATTTTGTTTTTTTATTGGTTTTTGGTAATATAGTATTTTCAATAGTATTTCTATCAATCTGATGAAGATACGCTGTTTGCTTGTGGATATTGTCTTTGGGTTTCGTTGAAACTTTAAAAACGGATATTATTTAGCTTCTGATTAGAGTTCATTCATCATTATTATGATCAGATGGTACTTCATTTCTATTTTAATTTTATGTAACCTTATTATGTTATCGTTTCATCTCACTGATTGAAACCTTATTTTGCATAGGGTTTTTTTTTACGGCCAACCAGGAACTAATGTTCCCAATACTACAATAAATGCGTTTATCAATCTGATGAATATACCCGGGTTCATTCTAAGGGTTTTGTTAAAACTTAAATACCGAGCCGATATTACTGAGCTTCCGCTGTCAGTACATCTACCGTCATTAAAAAGTGAAGGTAGCGTTTCTTATCGATGGAGGGGGTGCTTTTATTGTTAGAGATGGTGTTTTGTTCATTATCTTTTACCCGTCAGCTAGTCAATTTTTAATTAATATGAAGTTCGCTAACCTGTTCAGTTATATTTCTTAAAACTATATACTTTTTCACTAAGATACGAGATAAAAGTTTTTTTGCAACAATAACTTACTCCTTTCTATCTGTCTCTACATTTATCCAGACGCTACCACAAGAACTTCTATGTTTTATCTTCATAGTACAATTTATATTATCACATAAACATCCCAAGTAACAAACGCCATCTCTCTGAAACTGCGAACTCTGCGACGACGGCTCCGAGCATCCGTTGCGAGCAGCGACATCTACGGTTCTGAATATTTCACTCCGCTGCTTAATTTCCGCCCGCCCGAGCGCTCCGTAGAAGAACTTCACTAAATTATTCACAGATGGCGCTTACATAAAAATTTGTTTTCGAAAAAATGTTATATGTATATGTAGCCTTTATTTCTGTTTTCAAGTAAAGTCCCCATCATGAGAGGATATAAGTTATGTAAACAAATGTTCAGGAGTTCGCATCATTTGAATGAAAGAAAAAATTGTATTTTTATGACATATTTTAATGTTTAGAGAGAATTTAAATTTAAGAATGGTTCAAGATGATTCTGTTGGCCGCCGCAACTAGCCGCGTGTATTTTTTATTTACTTATTGGAATTGGTCGTACCCATGTAGTAATTTAAGTCAATTATATTTGGTAAACTCATAACATTGTCGGTAAGTAACCACTAGAACTCACCGAGTAGAGATTAAGTTGTCTACTAAATTTATACCTTCTCTTGACGGCGACCTTATATTCGCGAATTCAAAAGATCATTTATTTTTTGTAAAGCCCTGCGTGGCTTCTATGTGGTACAATTTTTATTGAGACCTGGAAAACGCTGTACTGAAGATGATAACGATCAGAGGTATTGTCAGTAGAGAATAATACAAAAGAAACCAATCCAGATGAAAATATTTGTAAATATTTTATATGAAAATATTGCATGAACACACCACATTAGTATATATTTGGAAAACAACACACACGTAATATTATAAAGCCATAAATTTAGATTTATTTGCTAATAAAACACACAAAAATGCCAAATATTAATCATTGATTAATTTTAATATACTGTACTAAGTATAATAATATTTTACAATTAGCTACCATATTCGGAGACGATAGTTCCAAGCTAAACTTCTTCGCATCGTATCAACGTTCACCTTACCTACATACATAATCATTCAACGCTCAAAAACACACATGCACAAATGTGCATGTGTTAGTTACTTGTAAAATTTACATTATCTAAAAAAATGTGCATGTATGCTCACCAGCTTTAGAACAGAATGCTATGTAAATGAAAATCCTATGAAATGAATCACCCAAGATGCCATAGTAGATCTGCCTAGCGGAAACTATCAGCCAAATTGGGTTAAAATGGTCGCGATTTTCAGCGAGGTGAAATAAATATTTCAATAGTACAAGGACAAGCCAAAAATTAATTACACAAAATCTTACTTCTACTCCACCCCGGTACCAAGGTAACATCATAGCAACGCTGAGCCTCCCTGTAGCCATGGAAACCATCCCCCGATCTTTATGAATCGCGGCCATATAACGAATATAAATTGAATAGCTCTAAATAGGCAACTATGGCGTAATTTGTGATTGCCTATTGAACTACACTAAACAGTTAGGTTTAATTGGAAATTTCTCTTTCAGTATTCAGTTCGCATCTCGAATTTCATATTTTGTTATACAGGTCTTTGGGTGGTTAGGATATTGGCATATCTCGATCTATTTAGGTGAAAGAAAGACATTGTCTTTGAGATCTGGAAGAATTGCTGACAGTTGAACTGCAATATCATGACCATATTATGATGAAAAATCAAATGACTTCATCAATGACTTCCAACTGATGAAAGGAAGTTTAAATAACGTTCGAAACATACAAAACGTATTCACACCCAAACAGAAATCTTTGTACTTACGCCTTAAATACTTGGTATTGATATAGTTGAAGTTCTATGTTTAAACCCGGGTCGAGTTTAAACATAAGACAAATTTTCGTCACAGGCAGATCCGTGGAAAACAACTTATTAAAAATTATGTAATTATTATGAAAATCTAGCAGATGGTACCAACATATTAATGGACCAAGACTCTACCTACCCCAAGAAATTAGACAATGAAGTTTTCAACTCAAACAGGTTCCTAACCATACATGCTATCCCTACTATCCCTATATGCCACAAGGCTTTCGACAAGGAGAACGCGAGCCTCCATTAGAGATCCCATTTACTTAATCTGGAATAGTTTAGGCCCGTTTATAAAATTTTAATGGAACCACTTATCCTTCTTTATACTTGAAACTTTCCAAATTTTGTGTAATGAAAATTGGGTTTTCATCTCAAGTAAAAGCTACAAATATTGATAATTCCGCCTTTGTACGCATTTAATTTTATTTGATTAAACTATGTCTTTCTTTTGTTTGTAAATAGTGCATTATAGTGTTCATTCATTCATTCATTGATTGCGTTACACGTGTTTTTGTAAATTAAAAACTTACGCTAATGATTAATTAATTATTTCAAGGTCTTCGATTATGCCATAGGTTTATATAGATATTAAATAAATAAATAAATAGTGCTCTTACCATTTATTTGCCGACTATAATATTGTACTGTTTAATTTTATTTTATTTGAACTTTATTGCATCTTTTATTATCGGTACTTACAATAACATTTATCCTTGCAGTTTCCTCGTTTTACGCGTCAAATCAAGGGCATGCCTGAATCATGGTTCTAGATTTTGAGGTCCTTATTACTTACCTTACCGCCACTATTAAGAAATTGTTAGATTCGAGTATCGCCAGGTAACCCGTAAGCCTTTTTGCAAACTCAATTGTACAAAAATAAGGTAACAAATAAACCACAGACCATTAAATTTGAAATACACGAAAAATTTGAACGCATAAAATTCAAATAATGCCAGTTTTACATGAATTACGTCCGGAAAGCATTCGCGAACGAAGTAAAGAATGATATTGTATGCATTTTGCATGAGAGCGTATTATCGGATATGGCAAAGAATTTGAATATTCGAAACCGCAGGGTCGCGTGTAGCCTCTTGGTACTCGATCCGGCCCTGTGTGAGATCCAATCGAGTTAGAAAATAGCCTCTAGTCTCAGTAATACCTACGATGAATTTGTCCTAAACACTACTAGTAATCACTTTTTACCCGACCGCGGCGAAGCCAAACAAGGATTTTGTTTTTATAACCTATATGTATGTCTGTACCTCGTAATAGTTAATTTACTAACTAAATGTGAACCTAATTAATGTATTTGTAAATATAAATTAATTGAATTGTAACCAAAACACAGATGAACCGATTTTGATAAATGATATGTCGTTAGATTTGACTTATAGCACGAGTGTTAATGGGCAGGTTAAACCTTTTTGGTTAGTTAAACCTTTTTACACATGCATTCTAGAAAAATAAATGATTCTGATTCTGATTCAGGTCTAAATTATCAAAAATCAAAATGGCTGCTTTTCGGCGTAAAAATGCGCACTGAGGTTATATTATTAGTAAAATGATTAGAATATTATCAAACAACAATGTTAAACATGATGTTATCATGGTAATACCAATCCATATTTACCCACCTAAATATAACCCCCAGTTATGGCAAAAACCAATATGTCATGTCGGGTCTCCAACACAAAAGCATTCTTTGCTATTAAACCAGTAATATTCGACAAAACTATCCGGTATTTTTATACAAAGCATGCCAAAAGTTATGAATCTACATTACATTGTCTATATTTGATAGGAAATAGTTTTTGAACTATAAAATTCGGTACCTTTTTTATAAAAATTAATGTAAAGAAAAAGGACGGGAAGGCGCTTATTTATTTATTTATTAATCTACATTACTAAAACACGTAAATGGCGGATTAAAAGCCATATAACACTCCTGTAATATGTTCACGTGTTTGCTCAGTTTTTAGAGAAATAAACTTATTGACAGTTACAACGCTTAATTACACCAAAAATATTTTATTTTCTTTTATTTTATTTTTTTCACTTTTGGAAGACTATCGACTATTTATTTATACATGGTTGCTACAATATAGTTCAAGTAAGTCATTTAAAAGTCTCCACTTAAAGAATTTTCTTAATCTAATTTTAAACCGACAATTTGGCCAAATGATAACCTCAAATTATGGACTACATTCTTGTAGCTACGCACGTACATGTTACAGTATAAGTGTTACGATGCGATGTGTATTGCTGATAGAAGAGTGCACTAATTCATGTTGGAAAATAATAAATCGTTTAAACTTTCCTTTAGAGAGCTAATCTTGCCACCAAGGATGTCAACGTCTAACCGAGGAGATAGTTTATTGTATCCTTCACAGGCTCGACCGAGAAAAGCGTTCTGGCGATAGTTGGTAAAATTATAGTCAAAATGTCATCAACCGACAGTAGCTAGGTATGCAAAGCTTAAACTCGGATGACATTTTCTCAAATATCTCATTAACTTGAATACAGCGTCCGCAGTAAGTTAGATTGGGCGCAGGTTTGATTACTGCCACGACCTGATAGGCAATTTCCTGTTCTTTGTGCCCACAGAGGCAGGAAGCCGGCCTGTGTGGGATATTACGAATAGATTTTAACATTTCACGAGCATTTCTGTTTTTGAAGTTTTCTGTTTGTTTTGTAGTTTGAAAACGTATTTTGTAATTGTTAGCTATTTAAAAATGTGGTTTTAGTATCAATTTAATATTGTCTTGTTGGTGGGTAAAGAAACTGAATTTTTTTTATCTTATGTTTAGAGGTCTTGGATTTGAGTCTATTCTCCCGTAATTTTTTTCCGCTTTTTTAATGTCGGGGTCATATTTCGTAACATTAACATTATATCTGTTTGACCGATACATTGACGTGTATCGAAAGTGACATCATAAGAAGCATGTAAGGGGTTTCGAAAATCTAAGCAGGATCCCTTAGACCCCTGGATCTGTTTTTCTTCTTTTCATAATCTACTTCATAGTCCTACATTATATTCGCATCCTCATATACATATATTCTTCTTCTTCTTCTTCTCATCAGCTCATCTCTTTTTCTTCGTTATCTACAGGTCTTTAGTTATCTGTACATATAATAAAACTGTTGCCGGGCCAAATTTGTACATTGAATATTTTTTTGGAACAGCTATGGGCATATTTGTTTTTTTGAATTTTTGACTGTCTGTCTGTCTGTGCACGCATCACAGGAAAACTACTGGATCGATTGACTTTAAATTTGGCAAGGACCTACTTAATATACTGGGTCAACATCTTAAGTACAAATTATCCCGGTAAAATATACGGATCTTCCAGGATAAGCAAAAATTGATCTTCTAGACAAATCAATGTGAAATTTAAAATACAAGCGACCAGTATAACAAGAAAGCATTTAAGGTATTTCATCCAGGAAAAGTCATAGAATCCCGAGGGATAAGCAAAAAGTTACATATTCGGCAGATTACTATGAATTTCAATATGCATTCAACTAATAAATCGAGAAAGCGTTTAAATACTGTACATCTTGGAAAAAATCACGATCCCGAGGAAAAAGCGGAATATTAACTATAAATATCCCGGCAAAATATACGGATTCCAAGAAAAAAATAAAAATTGATCTACTAGTCAGATCAATGTGTGAAATTTAAAATGCTGCTAACCAGTATAACGAGAAATCGTTTTAAAATATTTCATCCAGGAAAAGTCATAGACTCCCGAGGTATAAGCAAAAAGTTACATACTCGGCAGTTAATATTAATTTTTTTAATATGCATTTAACTAATATATATCGAGAAAATGTTTTAAGTATCTTACATCCCGGAAAAACTTCACGATCCCGAGGAAAAAGCGGTTTACGTAAAAATGGCTAAACGAATTTGCATAGAAATTGGAAAGTGGGCAGTTTACCTGTATACTTTTATCTCGAAATCACTTTAGGAGAGGATTGTCCTCTCACAACTCCAACGGTCAATTATACAGATATAAAGCTTAGTACAAACGTTTAATTTTGACTTTGTTTAATATTGCAGGAAGGACTTATTCATTTTGATGGATCAGAAAGTTATATATGTATTTAATACCATTTTGTTGGGAAACGGGCATATGAACTCACCTGGTTCATTCATTTATATCGAGTGGGTTACATGGTCAATCGACCCTGTACCCTCTGGTGTTAGAATTTTTCTAAACAACCATTCGACCTATGTCGTGGGTACCTTAACAACCACCAGATGGCAGCCGGGCACGGAATCATAATTATCTAATAATCACGTGCTCTATGTCTGCAATGCCCTAGCCAAACTGTCAATAACTAAACGAAGGATTTCCTAAGGAAATCTAATCAATTTCCTCAGGATTGATGATAAACGCCTTAACCACTGAACCACAGAGGGGCAGTAAACAAATGTTTGAGATAGAATTTCTTTTTTGAGTCTGAAGAATTTTTCTTGCGTACTCTGAATGCAGCTGTTAATCTCACATATACATACATCACACATACCGATAGAAATTCGATATTGACATCGTACGTTTAACGCCCATAATCAAAAAAATCTAACTTATTTTCTAAGCAGAATTTTTATTTTTTGCTATGTCTGCTGTTTCTACGATCGAGCGTTTTTCACACGGTGTCCTCAGTATGCGCTGAGCACGGGTATCCTATCTTATGATAAAAAACGAATGACAAAAAAATCATTTGACAAAAAACGGAAGATAATTTTTTTACTTGTCATGTTATACCTTGACAAACCAGTCATTATTAAAATCACTCATTTGAAAAAGTAAACGAAAGTTAAATACATTATACACCAAAACATTATTTTAGAAACTAATAATTTTATTATTATGCCAATTTCAAAACCAACGTAAAGCATAATTACGTTTAAAAAATGCATTGTTTGATGGTTGATTCAATTGCCTTAAATATCTGTGAGAAATCTAAGGAATCTGTTTTCTTTGGTCTAACCAAAAAGACGACTATGTTAGGTAATGGTTATACAGTGACCATGTCAATCAATTTCGTTTTGAAAGTAACAACAGCTTACTTATTTACACTCATAATTGTTCTCGAACACTTTGCGAATAATAATCCTCCATTATTATTTACAAAAAGTAGTAAATCAAAAATTTTGGAAAAGAAGATACAGCGCCGATACTATTTTTGCAACTTCCCGTCAATAGATCATTTTTATTAAGTGGCTGTGTTTATGTGTTTATCTACCGTTTTTATTTATAAAATCACAAATTTTATAAACGTTATTAATAACGGTAAAAGATTATTTGACCAAGTACTAACTTGGTCAAATAATATTTTTAGAATGTTAGTTTAACATTTGCCATATTTGATAAAGAATACATTTGTAAAATCTGTGTTTTGGCAAATGTTCTCTTTTAAAGTAATATGTTTGGAAAATATGAGGTTTGTCAAATGATTGGGTTTTCTATAGTTATTTTTAAAATGATCATTTTTCTATCGGTTTTTGTCGAACATTTAGGGAACCGCTGAGCAAGAGATACGCGTATCCTTATCGTAATCATTATCCTAGCTATCTATCTAAAAACTATTCTTAGTGACATTTTCTATCTCAAGCTCCTCCGTGCTTCGGAAGGCACTGTAAGCCTCCTCGTTGTTATCGATAGATGGCAGTCATTACACTGAGACGGATGCCATTAAACAGTCTGAAAAATGTGACAGTGATGGCCAATAACACACTTCGGGTCATGCTTCTGTTGGTCTGAAGTCCGTGTTTTCTACACGATTATGTAACGGCAGTCGTTCCAACATCATATCCTAGGCTCTGGAGCCCCTTTTTTGTTGAAAAGTATGATGACTCACGAACATCGGTGGGTCGAATGATTTTCGTTCGATATCGAATATTCGACGAACTACTTTCATTCAACATATGAGTCGTACATTTTAAAAATCGGGCTCTTGAATCGTAAGCTTTTGCGAAATATTCTTAATTGGCAATTTTTCTTAATCACGTGGGCGAAGCCGCGGGTAATAACTAGTTTATTTATATACTAGCTGTTTCCCGCAGCTCCGCCTGCGTCAAAAAGTAGCCTATATTTGACCCCGGGTCTTCAACTATATCCATACCAAATTTCATCAAAATCCGTTCAGCGGTTTGGCTGTGAAAGCGTAATAGACAGAAAGACAGACAGAAAGACAAACAGACTTTCGCATTTATAATATTAGTTTAAATTTGAGCTCATGCTAGGAACTGACATGGTATCACCGTCCACGGCCTGGACAGTTCTTGAAGGACATTATTTATCTACAATGACTGAATAAGATTTCGTTACTTTTATTAATAAGTGACTGAACAGCTAAATATTACAATAAATAAAATATTAATATAAAATAGGTTTTCGTACCGTTGTCATAAAAATACTGTGAAAACTAGGTACTTCGATTTGGATTCACCTTTATACACACCGCGTCGTTCCAATTTACGTTGTTTGTTCAACGGAACGAACTATAACTCTAGTGGGTAATATTTATTTGGCCGATTTAAGTGTTCATAGACGAACCCAAAGCGTAAAATATGAAAAATACAGAAATAAAACATTTTATCCACGTTAATAAATTACTCATAATTCTGTGCAAAATGGAATAAAAAATGTGTTAAGGAAAAACTGCCAATTTACGGGTGGGCATCGTAAAGAGTGCAGCTGGAGGCAGCTTGTTATAATGTGTTCTATAGTACTGCCACAGAATTATTAATAGTACTAACGTACAGAACGGACACTCACACCCTCCCACCCGAAACAGATACTGCACTTCACCGCGCAGATCTATGGGTAAAAATCGAGAGCGAAACAATGCAAGGATGACACTTTGGCGCGCGGTCGCAACGGACAACTATGACGCGGCCACGGTAAATGACCAACCCTACGAGTGACACACAAATAGACGCACGTGCTTACGCCACCGAATCGTAGTAGTAGTAATCTCGGCGCTATTGTATGGAGTGTCCGGAGTGTGGTACTGCCAACGTGCATTCTGGAAATACACATGTAGTCACAATCCTAAGGAATGAGGGCTCGGTGAAGAAGAAGATTTAATTACTTACCTTTTGATGCAACTACGCGATAATCCAACTACCAAAGGTTGACTAAAAGGAATCTCAAGACTATTAGGTTGTATTATTTATAGGTAATAAATATGAATGCTGTGTATAGTAATCTGTTCTGATGTACATAAGAGTTCAATAAAACAAAATTTCCTTGGCGTCACTATTATGCAACCCCAGTTTACTATTGTTACAAATGTTTGTAAAACAAAGGTGTTTCCTAGATTATTATATTATAATAACAACTATAAATGCTGTTCATAATAATATGTTGTAATTTCACGTAATTAAAATGAAATACCTTTAAGTTTTTACTTTTCAAATAACGATGTTTTGTGCCCCCCCGAATATTGACATGTTTACCAATATACTTGTAGGTAGATATAGATTCTATATTATAGAACTATGTAAGACGATTACACAGAAGGTTGTCCCTAACGAGGTCGCCATAATAAGGTGTATACTCAAAACAGGTGAACTTCTTTGATCTGCTTGAATATTGACTTATAGATCGAGCTAGAGTCTAGAGTTAGGTTCTCGATTAGACTACCCTCTTTTTTTCTACTGCAACCGAAGTCGGTCGATGTAGAGACAACCTAAGCAAGTGGGAAATTACTGACGGCACACAAAATATATGCGATGTCGCATCAAACAAGGTTTGGGTTTTAAGCAAACATCTAAACTACTGACTATATAATGTAGTTTACCTACGAGTACTTGACTACATTTGAACTTAAGGTTTCTCATTATGTTGCATCTATATTTTCCTTTAGATTACTCGGCATCGAAACCCAAAGTAATTGTAACCAACACACAATAAATTAAAATGAAAAGTCAGGTAAACACAAATAAATATTTTCCTGTTCAATATAGATTATGATTTTTCATATCTTATTAGCCTTATGTAAGTCTTTCTTCATTACGTTATATTAAGTTAATTTTCATAAAAAGCAAAATACCTCTCAAGTCGCCCTACTGAGATAATGAAGTCATATAATAAAAATATTATAATAATATCCTAAAACGAAAACATCAAGTGGATAATAAAAAATATTTTGGTTATCAATTTATTATATTTTTTCTAATAAAAAAGTATTTCGTTTTTGCTTTCCAAATCAAACCTACTTTTAAGTATTGTTATAAATAATTGTAACAGGTCAAAGTACCAAATTGAAACTTTCATTTAAAATTTAAAAAGAAACAAATCTCGCATGTTTATATTGTTTTAACTGAGATATTTTTAAACGTTTATGTAATTTAATCAATCACAAAATTATATAAAAAAAAATATAAATTAAGTCAGAGTTCCGAAATTTCAGTACCTTTGAATACAAGTTCACTTGGCTTACCTAGGCTTTCAAGTAAGAAACCGAAATGGCTAAAAAATGTGGTTCTCTACTAAAAAGTTAGTTTGGATTTCAATAAAAATATATGGGCTCATAATATCAGTCCATAGGATCAACACGAATTTCACTTACGTTAATTTGTAGGTTTTGTTTCTCATTTTAAGATTACTTACAAAATTTTGATTACATTCTCTTTTTTTCAGGTAAGTCAAAGTAAAAGACAAGATAGATTTCTGAGCGAGTACGATAAATGAAAAAAATGCGTAAGTTAATATTTTTAGTTTCCTTTGCAATTTTTATTATTTTATTTTTCAAATGCTATTGGTTGGTTCTCCAAATTGAATCTCAATTTGAAAAAGAAAATTCAAATATGATATACCTATATGATGGAGATACTTGTTCCTTTATGGTTAATTAGTGAAAGATATTATTTAATAATTTCTTAATCTTAGTCATGTGGATAACACATTAAATATAATTTGCATACCTTAAGTCAGACTAATAAACCACCAGCCAGATGGATTGACAGTGTGCGGAAGGTTGCAGGGGGCAGCATATAAAGAGCGGTTTATAGTTCGGAGGACTGCACAGCTTGGAGACTTATATGTAGTCACTATCCTTGGCAGTGAGCGACTGATGAAGAAGAAGTCAGACTTATGGAAGAAGCTTTACCGACAAGACCAGTACTTAAAATGATAAAGAAGTCAGACTTATACTTGGATTAAAAAATTTGGATGAAATATCAAATTGTGTATTTGTAGTACTAATTATAGTACCCTCAAGCTACCCAGAAACAATAAACCATTCATTACAGTTGGATTGTGCCAAATGCGAGGGTTATTAATGAGCAGTAGATATGATTAAGTCACCACAATACCATGTCATCAACGTCATACATAAACATACAACTATGCGATGTAACTAAGGGATTAGGAAGTGTGATGTAAGATTTATGTGTCTGAATTGTAAAGGTGAATTTATTTCGTCAAAGTCCTTTGTATGTATGTAAAAACTTTATTGTACAGAAAGAAAATTGTTACAACAAAATAGAACACAACAAGGGGCGGACTTATCCCTGATAGGGATCTCTTCCAGTCAACCCGAAAACCAAAGGAAAAAAAAGGTACATGGGCATCAAAGAGTGTACAGTACAATAGATACGATAAATATAAATGTAAAACAAACTAACTTAACCAAAACCTTTTTTTTTTTTTTTTTTTTTTTTGTTAACGGAGGGGAAATGCATTTACGCACAAAGTGTGGGACTCGCCGGGCTGCTAGTCAGCCCGGAATACCCACTAAAACCCCTCCGGCGTTTCCGCACCGGCTGTTGAGGGCGCCATGGGGTCGCGTTAGCATTCTACCACGACGCCCTCCAGCCATGGCCTTTCGGCCCCCTCATATGGCCTTTCGGCCCCCCCCCCCCCAAGTCGGGCAGTGGTCCATAAATGGACCACGCCCGTCCCCCAAACCCACATCCATTCGCCGTCTCATCATAGACGGCGGTGGAGTGGGCTTTTGGCAGAAATTGGCCGACAGCCAATAAGACCCCGACTACCAGGGAGTTATTAACTGTCGCCCAGGGTGCACCGTCCCGAATCCCATGTCAGCCCGCCCTCTCACCGGATCCTTGGGATCAAGTGAGAATGCAAAGCTTTCAAAGGACCGGGCACTCGAGGAGGTTCTCTGCCCTGCACCCCAACTTAACCAAAACCTAAGTCAACTCAAGTCCGAACGCTCAAAGTATTCCCTAACCCGGAATTTGAAGGTATGAAGAGAGGACGACTGTTTGATCTCCAGAGGAAGCTTGTTCCATAAACGTGCAGCAAGTATTGCAAAAGAGTTAGCGTAGCACTGAGAGGAGTATTCAGGTAAATCCAGTTTTAAGCTGTGCGATGCTCGAAGGCGGGGATCAATATTACGGAAGGAAAATTTGGATTTTAAATAATCAGTCTTATTTGGAAATTATGCATTTATTTATTAATTGAAACTTCACTAATAATTGGCGGCCAGTCAACCGTCATCATCGTTGTTTATTGAATTTATTGTAATACGGGCAATAAAAATTTATTTGATTGTATTGTAGGAGTTCTAGTTAACCACTTTTATAGAGGAAAATCTGTGAGGCCATAGCCTACCATTTAACACAAGCAGATCTTAGTACATGATTACAGATGTATTTACTTTTAATTTTAATTTTGTGATTGGTACAATATAGTTTATATCTATCTATCTACAGAAAGCACTGGATATAATGAGTGGTAACAAATCTAAAGTAAGGCGGACGGCAGGTTATAATGCTCAGATCAAAATGGAATCATTGAGAAAAAAAAAAACTAAAAAACATCGCGATTGCGGGGAGCGGGTCTCTGAGTCCAGCGTCGCTTTCGCCCCTCGTCCGCTTTTTTTCGTGACCGAAGCCTTACACAAGCCCCTGCACGTACCTACGGCGGAAAAAGTATTAAAAGTAATTTCCCGATTTTTAATAAATAACCTCTCAAACAAAAACATGATTTTCCCAATAAAGTTGTTCCAACGATTTTATTCAGTGAATAGTACTTCAATAAGCAATTTGATATAAAACATGGCATGATAAATAGGATTGGCGTTTTATTGAATTTTGTTGTTTAATAACATGAAATTATGTCGAGTATTTGCCTGTTAAATTATCATTGGAACATTGGCTTTGTCGTTATGGGGTATTTGTTTTTCATTTGCGAAAACGTTTGATGTTTTTTGTGGTAAGGTAGTCCTTTTGATTACTATTATATATACTTTTTAGCGGTTTGGAGGAAATTAAATAAACGGTATGGTCATTATCTAGGACCTTATAATTGATGCGTAATCTTACCCCATATTCTCAAACGTTTTCTCAAACTCGACTCAACCTTACCAACTCATTGGTATGATTACTTGACTTAAGGAAATTCCTCATTGGAGATGAATGTCGAACTGTCAAATAAAAGGTTGCTCGAGAGGTACCTCGAAAGTGGTTTTAAATCGGTTTTTTGTCATTTTTTGCCTAGTTAAATACTTTGTTTATTTTTTAATCTATTCTTTTATATTTTTAGATTTTTGTGCTTTGTATTGTTATTATAACCTGGGTCGTTCCTCATAGGAGTTTGCTCAAGCGACCAACTAAGAATATCGTTTTCAAGGAAAGTTCGAGGACTTCCTTGAGGCGTCCTCTAATGAGTTTGAGTGAAGGACATCCTTATGGTTATGTTTAAGAATGTTCGTTCTGGCACAAGCAAAGAATGTAGGTAAGTGATTTGCCTTTTTACAGAATTATTAGTAGTACTAACGTACTTTAACTCTAAAAAATGTACCTTCAAATAGTTTCAGATTCCAAAACTAATTTGTATATTTGTTTGTTACCTTTTATAATGCAATTACAATACAATAGGCTACTTGACTGTATTAATATTTGGGCGATTCTGAAAACAACAACAAAACTGCTTGTTAATAAAGGCAGTAATTGGATTTTAAAGTTTTTTCAAGAAGAAAAGTGGGAGCGTGGTGGGGACGTCTTGCTATCTCTTTTGTACGCACGAAACCAAGTGGCAGTGACGTCATTGCACACACAGTGCTTTCTTTTCTCGTTTTTGGCAGTTTCCTCTTCCACCGAATTTTAGAGGCTTATAACTTACTTATTTAAGAACGAATTAAAAAAAATAATCTGTTTTCAGTTTCTGGTAGTGAAATGTTTCATATGAATGATAAAAATAAATTTAGTAGAATACCCAATTAAATAAGAAGCTTTTGAGGAGCTCGTTAGTCGACCGCGACCCGCGTATCCGTAGCGAATGTGCGTGTTAAGCGACGACGGCGTGACGTGACCACTATGTGATTGGTCGCCATTTTAGTGGCATTTTCTATCTTCAGCTTCTCCGTGCTTCGAAAGGCACATTAAGCTGTTGGTCCCGGTTGTTATCGATAGATAGCAGTCGTGGGGCTGTGTCAGATGCCTTAGGGCGGCCTGAGAAAATCTGACAGTGTTGGCCACTAACACATCTGTTCCTGTTGGTCTGGTTTCCCTGTAAAAAGGGTTACGGAGGTCAGACGGCAGTCGCTCTATTGTAATAACTAGTTCCGCCAAATCTTAGACCATGACTTTAAACGTACCCTAGGCTCCGAAGCATAAGCTGACGACACAACTAGGAATACACGCTAGGATGATGATGACCCAATTAAATAAGAAAAATAATAGAGAAACATTACAAAAAAATGACACAAAGGTAAAGTTAAAAAAATCATGAAATACTACATCATAGGAGCACTAAATGGGACATAGAATATGTAAAATACACACATACTTTTCACGAATTTGGTTTCATTTTGTCGATTCAACTATGTAGGTATGTCTACTGTTTATAAATGGCGCGATAAAGTTTTTCATTTATTCATTATTACTTTCATCCTAGATATATTCTATGTGATTTACGCAAACAAAGCAGCAGGTCAAAGCCATATTTTTTTTTAAATTATCTCCCATATTTTTAGAATAATCTTTTTTCAAACAACGAAACCCCCTCATTTCCACCAGGCGTTGAGAAACAACTCTCATCGTGGAATTTGTAGGGCGTTACGTTTCGTTTTACGCTTTAAATTAAATTTGCAAATGCTTTATTGCTTTTGCAATATTCATATTTCGATAGAGATGGTTGTATTGTATTACCTTATTCTTTTGCTTTAATCTTTATACGGTTTCTTATAACTTTTAAAGTTTATTGTTGTTCTTAGGTTTGTTTTGCTTCACTTTTCATTAAGCCGTACCAACTAATACCGATATTGTGTGTATTGGTAGGATATAATAACTCAAATCAGTTTGTAAAAAAACAAAATTTTAAGCGCACATGATTATCGCAATGGCACTGCCACGCACACAACAGGACATGAGTCATCGTTATCATGTCAAATGTTAAAGCTGATGTGGGCTAATTGATAATGTGCTTTGTTTTTTATTATTTTAAACACATTGTGTGTCTGTCTTTATTTGTTCTGTAAGTTTGTCACACGTAAGAACTGAGACTTAGTTTTAGGTTATTAGGTTAATAGATCAAATCTCAGTCTTACGTCTTAAATGTTTGTGGTCTTGAGCTAGATTCCATACCATAGTGGCACAGATCAGTCACAGACTATAAACCGTAAATTTTTGCCATAGATAAAGGTAACAGTATTGAACAGGTGGATTACTATCATCTCTTGTTTCCGTCCGGGTGCGAGTGGGTGGGATTTGCAATAATGGTGTGTAAGGCGATATCTTGATCACTTGCTGGAATTTGAATCTCAGACCTGGATGGGGGTGTGAGATGGTAGTGAAACACCAGTCAAGGATTATGTTATTTGGGTTTAAATCTTTGTTCCGGGACTCCTCAGAAGGTGGTGGCTGAAAATCAGTGCTAGGCATGCCTGCATGTCTAGCGTATCACTGAGCCACCACCTATTGAGACGTCTGTCACGTACATTATAAACATGTAGCTTATGCTTAAGTCCTTTGCTGTACTTACGTGATAGCTTTCTCAATAAAGATATATTCTATTCTATTCTATTCTATTGTTTGAAATCGTGCAGTGCGTCATTGGACAGCAAAACATAACGCACTAGTTACATAATATTTTATTTTAAAATTTGTACCTATTACTCTACTTTCCTTTTTTTCTTGCTTTTGATAAATTAAATTACGTTTTGAATTCAGAAAATTGTATGATTGGCTAAGGTCAATTTTATACTCAATTGTATTTTTCATGGAACAAATTCCCAGAAAACAACAATACCTACTTTGTTAAAGACTCGCTACTCTAAATAACATTACAGCACTCGTGGCGTAACAAAACTCAATTTCTAAGAGTATAAGTGTACTCGAACACGTTGTGTTTTATAGTAGTTTATCATCACCATCAGCTTTCTATAACCCACTGATGGGCTTACCTTTACGTACAAGAACCTTTCCTGAGCCGAAACATTAATAAAGTTTGTACCTAGTACTAACACGCCTCTTAAATAAGCTCAAGGTCACCCAAAAAGCTATGATATACCCAGAGGGCGATGCTAGGTGTTTTCCTACGAGATCGAATGAGATTCTTAGGAGAACAAAAGTCACCGACATAGCCCAGGGGATTAGTTCCCTGAAGTGGCAGTGGGGAGGGGCACATATCGAGGAGAACTAATGGCCGATAGGCAGAAATGGTGACCAAGAACCGGCAAGCGCAGTGTTGGACACTCACCAACCAGATGGTCAGATGACCTAAAAAAGGTCGCAGGCAAACGCTGTACGCAGGCTGCTTCGAAGCAGTCATTTTGGAAATTGTTAGGTGGGCCTATGTATAGCAGTAGACTGACTGCCTTTGAAATGATGATGACACCTACTACATAGTATTAACTCCAAGTTAAACGTATTCCTCGAAAGTACATTCCCAGCCTACTTTAACATAATGCGTCATTGAAGAAACGCCTAACAAAGTTATCCAACGCCCACGCGAAAATCAACAAGTGTTTTAAGATGCACCAGTTTGGCCCGCTGCCACGCCACGCCTAGGCCCACCATTGGTTAACTATATCAACCAATTGACAGACGCCACCTCTGATTGGCTACCTGGATTCAGGTCAGTGGGTGTTGCAATGACCTTGGTCTTGCAATATTGATTTGCTGGTATGAAAATACGCGGCAAAATAGGATCCCTTTAGTGACGAGGGCATAGTGCGGAGAATCTAGCGAGATTCTCCACACAGACGATAGTATGGGTTTGTATGTCTGTTAGTTTACTTATCAGGAAGCTCTGCAGCAGGCTGGCATGATGTCCTTAGTGTATTGGTTAATTTAGAAGTCTGCTAATCTGTAGGTCCTGGGTTCGACCCCCATTCAGGGTAATTTGGAAAATAAATTTTATTTAAAAAAAGCGCTTAAGTATTGCTTCCAAGTTCTATCTCCTGGGTTAGATCTCTAATCAGGGCCAATTATAAAATAGCTTTTTTCAGAAAACCTAGGTACTGATATGTAATGTTTTCATTCCATGTGGATGAATAAGAACCAAAAAAGGCTTAATTTTGGATACATTTGATAATATCTATTACATTATTACCTTAAATATTTGTTAAATAAAATTTACCTTGTATTGAATTATTTCAATTTGAAACACAATGATCAGAAATCCAATTATATAATTTAAACATAAGTATACTTAACTAGACTGGTTTAAAGAAAATATACTTTTATTTACTTATTGGTAGTGTCGTTGTATGTGTTTTTACCTTTAGAAATTACTAACAACTATTTCCATTCAAAACATACCTATGAGAAATCTAATTAAGTGAACTTATAAACAAGATAAATTTGCACTACTGGGTACCGCAGTGTATCTGTTTGTATGAGAACGCGCAGATGTCGCGCTTAGGTTTCTGCTCCAGTAAGCAGACAATTCTCAAAGGACGGCAGGCTTTAACTATTCTTGCCGACGAAAAACATATTTTATTGGATATTTATTTGTATTGGAAATAATTCTTTCGGACAGTTTCTGAGGGTAACGAGAAATTAACGCACTGTAGGTATTTAAAAGTATTTGTGACGAAGTAATTAAAACCAGCCACGTGGAATGAAACTTCATTTCTTTTAATGACATTCTACACCGGGCGCAGAATAGCTCTATACCTGAAAGAAATTAAAAGTAAATTACATTCTGGTGATCTCGACACGGCATAAAAACAATACAAAACAAATATTAAAAGCTCAAGCAAGTGTAGGAACATCAAACAAAAATAATTGGATGCATTTGTTTTCTGACATTGGTAGTAGAAAACAGTTTCCATTGTGCAATTTCGCTTTTTATTCCATTATTGTTTAGAACAGAAAAACATGAAATAAAGTCGGAAAAGAAAATCTAACAAACAGGTAATAAAGTTTCAAAGTTAAAGATTCTATACTTACTACAAATTGAAGAAATGCGAAAATTGTAGAAGTATGCTTATTACACATCAATAGTTGCGCTAACAAGTTGAGATTTCTCGAAGTGCCTTCACGGATCATAGCATCTCATCGTCTCATCGTTATAAGTTTGAAAATATTGACAGGTGCTATACTAAGATAACTTTACAAGCTTAGAAGGTACATTCAATAAAATCTTAGAAGATCTGAATAATCAAGTGATGATAATGATGTATTGTCCCAACTTCTTGGTCTATCAGGGTACGCTTTTATTAAAACCTAGATACATAAGTAAGGCCCTTTTAATCATGTATCTAGATTTGGCGTTACGAGTTATTACAATGAACTGACTGCCATCTGAACTCAGAAACTTTTTTTATACGGAAACCAGACCAACAAGACCATGTGCTTTAACTACAACAAAGTCGGCATCAACGGCTTATCGTTTGTGATACCCGTGTCCTGTAAGTACTTGTGCTATTTCAAACGTTCGTTTGATTTTGGTGAACAGATTGTCTATATGGTCAAGAGTTGGGCACCAGTTTCTGCAGATTTTACCCTTATTATTGTCGCGGTATATTTGTGAGTGTTTATTTCTACTTTGCTCTTTAGCAATTCTCTTGGTATAACTAAGAGATGTGGGTAGTTCGGCAGCTGCTTTAGCGGCCGTATCCGCTTCTTCGTTGCCTGCTATTCCTGTTTGAGCTCTGATCCAATTTATTTCGATTCTCACATTATTTTTGAGTATTAAATATTTGACTGCGTTTACAATAGAATTTGTGCTGTTGAAGTTGCATAGTTCTTCGAGGGCTGATTTGGAATCAGAATATATGAGCGATTTGGTGGTTGTGTTATTTTGAGCCTATTTTACTGCTTCTCATAATGCAATAAGTTCTGCTTGGAATACGGTGCAGGTTTTGTGAAGTTTAAATTTTTTGGTAACTGTGGTTAAATCTGGGCGGCAAGCTACAAATGCTGATCCCACTTTGTTAACATGTTTGCTACCATCTGTAAATATTTGTACGTTATTTTCATTATTTTTATTGATTTGGTTAAATTTGTCGCTGTTGTTCAGTTCTGTATATATTAATTTCGGTCTGTCAGTTGGGTGAAGGTTTGCGACAGTGGTACAGGTATGTCTAGCATTATATCAGATGGAAGGTATGGGCAGGTCCTGTTTATATGGGTATTCTCTATGACTGCAGTTTCTATTAGTTTTATGTCCAGTAGTGTAAGTCCAGCGAGAGAAATTGCGTTAACGTTATTTATGGTCCTAAAACCCCTTATTATTTTGATGGCAAAGCCACGTTGCATCAAAAGTAGCTTATCTTTCACACATTGGTATTTTACCGCTTGTGCCTTCTAAAACACGGAATAACCTTTTTCATACCGAATTTCTTACCGAACTGGAAACAACTAAACAAGATATTAAAAGTATTTCCCGTGGGAATAGAACCCTTGACCTCGATTACTAAACATGTCACTGGAAATGCAGAATTACTAAAGACTTCAAAAAGATTAAAACATTTATACATGTATATTAATCTTATGTACGTAGTATTCATGAGTATAACTCTGTGATTTGGTTCCCCTTTTACAATGTTCATAGCGATCGAATTGAAGGAATCCGAAGAAGTTGCTTGAAAGTCCTCAGCTATCGATGTGGCATGGGTCGACGGTTATCTTCTTACACGGAACGCTTAAAATATTTCCATGTAACTCCTCTTGGAATACGTCGTGATTTTGCCATTTTGGTACTGCTGTACAAAATCATTCACCATCTGCTAAATTATCCAAATCTTCTTTCTTTGCTTAACTTTAACACTCACTTTAGGCTTTGTAATCGAAATTATAATGCATTTACCCTGCAGATTTACACAAATAACACGTCATACTACAACCCAATGGTTAGAATGTGCCGCCAGTACAATGAAATCATTGTATCTAACAGAGATATTCATATTTATCACTTTTCACTATATAAGTTCAGGCGGCAAGTGTTGGTACATCTTACAACGCAATACTTTTGCGACAAATGAAATTAACTGCTTTTTTTTTTGCTCTGAAATTTATAACCTACATTATTATTATTATTTTCTATTTCACTTCACTTTACTCTTTTGTCTATATTTTTTTGTAAGCGTTTAGCCAATCATTTGAAAACTTGAAATATGTATCTCTAGTTTTTGTCAAATTATCTTTTTTTCATTCAGTGTTTAGGCGTACATATTTTTGGATTACGATTTAGATCAGCTCCTTAATAATCTAGATTATAAGTGCTTCAATGATTGTAATCTGTTTTGTGTGATATTAAATAAATAAATGCGTGATGTTTTATAATGTTTATCATACTCGTTAATAGACTCTCAAAAGTTTAAATACAGTCAAACCAGAGTAAAGTCGCTTTGTAACGTAATATCTACAGTTTGAGCTAGTCTTCATTATTCTGACTAAGAGATGAGATTTATTGACATAGTCGCTAGCTACTGCAATAACTGTTTTATATGGAAAATCTGTACAGCGCCCCTGGCAGATAATGAATAAACTAAATAGGCTAGTTTCTTGGGTCAAAAGAATATCATTAAAGTTAGTCCGTCATTAAGGGGAATCAAAATATATTAATGACGTATTTTTTCTATTGTCAATTGAGCGATAAATTAAAAGATATAACGCTTCAAAGTTTAGGAGTGGGCGCTCGTGACGTCACATTTTGCGAAAAAGTGTAGCACACTGTGACGTCACACGGAACTTTAACGCGCCATATCTTTACCATTCTTTGTTTAATTATCAAAAAGAAAAAATACGACTCCAATATTTTTTGTTAATCTAACTGATGGACTAATTATATTTTTTTTTGAAACTAGCCTATTATGATACAAAATCTTAACTCAGTCGCTATAAGTCTGCAAAAAAAAAATGGTAATGTCACAGAAAACATCGACACTAGAGCATTCGCATCTATCAATAAAATTTCAGGTTTCGATCAATTTACTCTTAGTTAAAACGGAATTGGTTTTCACCTGTGCGACCAATAATAACCATTTCGGTCATGTCGTTCTCTGCTTAATCAAAGTAATGTCCAGGGCGCATCAATTCACTATTGATTTGCTGTCAGCGCCACGGTTGGGTCGCGTCGGTGCGATATTAATTGTCGTATTGTTTGTATCAACCCCTGTATAGCGTTTACTATAGGCAGACATTGTACCCATAATCACGTTCATGATAGTTAGATATGTGGTGTTGACGTGGTAATAATAACGAATAGTTTGTTGTTTGTAGGAAAAAATAATTGAAGGAATCATTATAATCTCTTGGTTACTGGATATTCTGCGTTTACGAAGCCCTCAGCGGGTATATTCTCGCACTATTATAGATCATCACCATCATAATTTTAGCCACTACTGCTGGACGTAGGCCTTTCCCAACGATTTCCAGTGACCTAAAAAGGTTGCAGGCAAACGTTAGACGCAGGCTGCTTCCTATAAAGATATTTAAAGTTAAATTCATGATTTTTCGAAAAAGATGTCAGATGACTACAGAGAACCGTAAACTTTCGCTATTTTTTTTTTTTGAGAAATCCAGAGATTGTCATTTTCTTGACGTGAAGAATCTGCAGATTTCTAAACTTTGACATATTTATGTACTACTAGCTTTTTCTCGCAGCTCCGCCCGCGTCAAAAAGTAGCCTATATTTGACCCCGGGTCTTTAACTATATTCATACCAAATTTCATCAAAATCCGTTTAGCGGTTTGGCTGTGAAAGCGTAACAGACAGACAGACTTTCGCATTTATAATATTAAGTATGGATGAATGAATTAATTTATGTAACAATGGCTCATATTTGTAAGTAATACTTAGTATAATTTATCACTATTTTGCTATAATTCTAACCAAATATTAGGAAAAATAAAGTCAAGGATCTTAAACCACGGTGCAACGTCCCCATCGGTCTCGTAATCCGCATTAGTGGCGGGCCAACAAACGCCACTGTTTCTTTCTTATCTCCAGCAAAATTTGTCTAGGCGATGCTGTAAAATTGTCTAAAACTGGATGCATGTTACACCGAACATTTATTTTGCGATTTACTTTGTAGCACCAAAGATAATAATAAACTAGTAATTCGGACGGTTTGGGCCCTTTCGCGACATGTATTGAGATTTTTAACCAACTTGAATGTTCCAATTTCAGATTCACCGTACCCCTGACCAATAAATAATACAGTGTAAAGTAAAACGGTACCATTGACCATATTTCGGAATGTTTTGTTTACGGAATAGCTACTTGGTCATACATACATACATATTGGAGGTTTTTACTAAGTACCACTTTAACGTACTACATTTAGTTTTAGACTTAGTTACATGCCTAAATAATTACTCTACATCAACTGTCGGGTGTAAGCTTGTTTTGTAGCGTAGTTTAGTCAAAGTATTAGTAACAGAAAGAATCACCACTAAAATCATTGTTTAAGTAGTATATTTACGTAATTTTTAGTTAAGTTCAAAGTTAGAGATTTAGCGATTCCTATTAGTATGTCTCTGTTTAGTTTCGATTGCACACTGTTTTAATGATTAAATCAAATAAAGTAATTAGAAACGTGAGTGATCGCCGCGTAAGCAAATTCCTGTACTGTCTATAGACTCTACATCAACTGTATTCTAAATTCAACAAAAAAAAAAAAAAAAAAATTATGAGATAATTTTAGCAGTGCATCTTAATACTGCATCTTCAAATTACAACACGGTGTAACACGCAGCCTGTTTAAGTGGCAGATACCTACTCGTACAACGGGATGCTTTCAGGCACAATTTATTTTAGTTGCACTAACCTTTATTGTTGCTTGTTAAGCCTGGATTCCATTTTAGGGTTCCCTGCCTATCTTTGTTAAAACGTTTTACGAAAACAAATACTTTTACGTACTACGACTACTATGACTGCGCCAGAAGTAGGGTTATGTTTTTCGAGTATAATTGTTTGGCACGCTCTGCAGCCTGTAAGTCTCCATGGATTTTAGCTTGAGAGGTGTCGTTAGATTCGTATTTACTGTGAGAGTAGTGATACTGGACATAAGAAAAACAAAATGGCTCATTTTTTTGGACTTTCGTTTCTAAATTACACAAAGGCAGTCGGGTGTTTTAGTTTTTTAAGTTACCGTTATCTTGTTCAAATTAATGTATCGATTACTTTACAATAACAATAGCTTAAATATATTGAACCTTAACCTTCTTATATTGGATAGTTTTTCGCTCTATATTTTATTAATTCAAGCTAAATTTAATAGGCACTTTAACTACAACTTGTAAATTAAGATCATTCACTTAAAAAGTTTTTCATACTTTAGCAACATAGATGAAAGTAAAATTTTCGATCATTTTTTTTCAAATTAATAAAAAATTCAAAAAACACAACTCATAATCGGGCAACCGGGTAAACTTACAAAGAAAACGTGCTTACCATCATTTCGTAATTCCCTGACGGATAACGATCAAGAGATGCCGAAAAGCTAATTCTCCTAACAGCGAAAAGCACTAAAGATCCGGTGCAATGAATGTAAGTAGATAAATCGCTGCAATTAATAATAGGGGGTGGTAACGGTGTATTTTTCATCATTAACTCCTCTTTATAGGAGTCTAGGATTAAAGCGCAAAAAACTCAGACTGGAACATTAATAACTACTGTAGGCGACGCACTTAGGATTTTATTATTTTTATTTTTATTTTCGAAACTTAATTTCCTTTGTTTGAAATTATTTTGATGCCACTAACGCCATGTGTTGCGCAACGGTGGAACTGTTGTAGGTATGTCTGTAGAAAACATAAGGAAAGTTTTTTCTTATTTATTTATTTATTTAAACTTTATTGTACAAATACAATTAATTGTAAAGCACAATAGGTGGACTTAATGCTAAAAGCATTATCTAACAGTCAACCTTTGTAAATTGACGTTTTGAAGAAAATGCTGCAGTGGAGTTTGTGGCGCCGCTTCTTGTCCACTTGCGCTTTGGAAGTGGTGGTAAACTTAATATAAGTAAATTGACGTCAATAAATGATATTTATATCCTATATTGAAAATAAAGGATTTCATTTCATAACTTTTTTTTTGTTTTTTCATCTAGACAATTTCTCAGTTACACTACGGTATTGTAATCCAAAATTATATTTAATCTTCTTTTATTATGTCTACAATATACGTAATTCAAGTCTACGCGGTATTTTTATTGCGTCGGCTACAACTACCTTGATTTATAATATTCTGTCTCTTGCTGATCATACTTTTATCTCTTCCTTTTTTTCCTTCTCTCTGTACCTGTACTTTTTGCCTGTATATACTCAGTTTGTTTTATTATCCACATTACTTTCAAAAGGTATGATCTAGTTTCCCTGTAAAAAGAGTTACGGAGGTCAGACGGCAGCCAATCCATTGTAATAACCAACGCCGTCAAATCTGGAACCATGGATTGCAACTAGGAAAACACGGTTAGGCGAAAAAGTTTCATTTCATATTAGTTCAGTCTCTTGCACATTTGTTAACTGCCTCCGTGGCCCAGTGGTTAAGGCGTTCGCCTTCGGGCCGGGGTCATGGGTTCGATTCCCACGGGAATCATTCTTTGTTTAGTTGTTCCCAGTTTGGATAGGTCATTGCAGGTTTGAATCACCTAATTGTCTGTTATTAAAGATGGTTCCGTGCTTCGGAAGGTACGCTAAGCCGTTGGTCCCGGCTGCCATCTCCTGGTCGTTAAAGGAGCGTCAGAGGCCGAGAGGCGTTTCCAAACAGCTCTGAAATAGTTTCGGAGCTCCAAAATTACCAACTTGATTGCTCCCAAGACAAATTATTCGAGTCCCAAGTCATTTTAGCTCGGAATTATGGAATTTTGAAGCGACAGTATGGTTAAGTATATTTTATCTCACAAATGATTTTTTGGCAACAAAAAGAGGACTTTTTTATTTAAGCGAAAGTAATATCGATATGAATAATAGTACTATCGTGGTTCTATCTACATTAAGAAAAGTGCATGTATCGCAGTCTATACGACCCAAGCATTATAAGGATTTTTTATTATATACCATTCGTAGCTAAACAGGCATAAGGTCTATCTGATAGAGAGTACATAAGCCTACAACACCGGCAAATTGTATCGAAATCTTGTTACGACTGCTTTAGAGTATATTTTCCCTTGTTATTATGTCGATCAAATAATAATCCTAATGTCTGTAATATAATGAACCAACATACATTTTTATTACACAACGGAAAATACTCGTACACTGAGTGTTTCAACTCGTCATTCTAGCGTGTATTCCTAGTTGTGTCATCAGCTTACGCTTAGGTGCCTAGGGTACGCTGTAAGTCATGGCCCTAGATTGGCGGAACTGATTATTACAATGGAACGACTGCCGTCTGACCTCCTTAACCCTTTTTACAGGGAAACTAGACCAACAGGAACATGACCCGAGGTGTGTTAGTGGCCAACACTGTCCGAATGTTTCAGGCTGACCCAAAGCATCTGGCACAGCCTAACGACTGCCTTCTATCGACGACAACAACCGGGATCAACGGCTTAGGGTACTTTCCGAAGCACGTAGTAGCACAAGATAGAAAATGCCACTAAATGGCGACCAATCCATTAGTGGTCGCGTCACGCCGTCGCTTGACACGCGCATTCGCTACGGATACGCGGGTCGCGCTCGACTAATGAGCTTCTCATACTGAGTGTTTCAACTGTTACATGTTAGGTAGAAAAGATCCCGGACAGGAATAAGTCCGCCATTTAAAAATTTTGTTTTGTTATTACGTATAATATTATTTCTTAACATACCTTTGCTTTGGTGCTTAGTTGTTTCTTTGTATGTTCGTTTAGAGAAACTACTGAGTATTTTTGTCTCCGTATGTAGCTACTAGGAACAATTCTGTAAAAAAGACATTAACTTCTCTGTGGCCATGACACTTGATTAAGAAAGCACTATATAAGTTATGGTCTCAAACCCAAAAGACTGAGATTTAATGCTTGGTCATATTTTTCTGGTATTATAAATGTTTAGCGACTAAAAGGTGTCTCCTTGGATCCACGCGGAGCTGCGAGTAACTGATAAATGTACCCCTAAGCCATTAACTCAATTTGTTTTAATATATTATGCAAACTTTGTATCTGTCTGGCAAATTTGATTCTTCTAAGTTTTGTTTTCGACTTTGTACACATGATTGTGTTGATTATCTTTAGACTAGACAGTGTTGTATAAGAGATAATTAATTTTTATCATCTGGAGACTGTACGCTTTGAATCGTTATAATTAATTTTAAAATGAACCTATTTCAATTTATGATTTCAATTGATCGATTTTTACTCTTTTGCTTCCTTGTATAATTCGAATTGTAATAAAGTCTAAAGGCCATAGGGAAATGAAAATAAGCCTCACTAAAGCGTCTAAGTTCCTAAGATAAGAACAAACAGCATTAAAACTAATACGTTCCTTTTTAACGGATAGGGATGGATGTTTATCTTTGAACTTACTTTTGCTTATATTCTCAACATACCTATTGGTTGACTGATAGAAAAACCCCTGGTTTTAAGTCCGCCACTTTGTAAAAAAGGTTTAAATGCAGAAAATGCTGAAGGCAGTAAAATTGAAATTTTTGAAATTAATCGAAAAAAATGCAGGCGAAGCAGCAGCTAAAAGTTGTACTTTCCTATATGCCCAACTGTACATGCAGCCTGTTCTTTGACCGTTCCGTGACTATCATATGACATGCCCCAATTTGCATTTCGGCCTCCAAGGCACTTGCATAATTGACATTTAAGATGAAGATTGGATGCACACCATATTCCGACACTCTTGTATAGCTTATAGGATAACATGCTATCTGAATATTGGTTACCTATTAGATGATGCTAGGTTAGTTAGAAACTCTTTATTGTACGTACATACCATCATGCCTTTTTCCCGTAGGGGTAGGTAAAGACTACGGATTTCCATTTGCTACGATCCTTACAGACTTACCTCGCTTCTTCTACGCTCATCACTCTCGTCATACACAGGTACTTCCTTTTTAATATGCCTGCGATTTGGTCGCAGTATGTTCTCCGAAGACGGCCCTTACCGACTTTTCCTGTCAGCTTTGATTTGTAAATACCTTGTACATAAATAAAACATTTAAATGGTTAATAAAAAATAGATAAGTTTGTTACATCATAGGATTTGGCCAATGGGATTAATAAGACATACATAATAATTTTCAGTTGGACCTTTTTACGCCGATTCAAAATAATTCATTTTCAACCAAAGGGCATCAATGTATGTATGTATAAAATTCTTTATTGTACAAAAAAGAAAACAGTTTATACAACATCAACAGAAAAAAAATCTTAAATATGAATGTACAATGACGGACTTATCCCTATGAGGGATCTCTTCCAGTCAACCACTATAACAGAGGAAAGTCTGTGGCTGTAGTAGGAGTAATACAGATTATAGGATCTAACTTACATGTACAAAAAACAGTGAATAAAAGCAATATTCAACTTCCTATTACCACCTATTCATAATTCTTAATGATGATAACGAGTAAATGCAGGGCAAAAAAAAAATCTAACAAATCACTCTACAGACAATTTATAGACTTCTTTAATCTTTTCCTTGAATGACTTCAGCGATGATCAAATTACGTTATTTTCTCAATGTTTTTAACCGACTTTCAATTAGCATTCCCATAATTCTACTAATAAAGTGGTGAAATTATTCGTGGTGTTTCGTGGTACTTTGATTCAAGTAAGATTTTTTCGTATTCACTCCATTACTGGTGACGTTAATTCGTGATGCAGTTATTCACTCACGAGCGAGTGCTATGCAAAACCTGCACCGAATTAAGTGAAAGCCATTTAAAGCTACATTTCTATTAAAAAAATATACATCATTCATTCTTGAACATATTAAGCGAGGTCAATAATTTAAAAAATAAAACAGCATCATTAATCACACCGAATTTATTCATTGAAATTCAATAATATTAAAAAGCTCATTAATACCAACACTACTGACCTATAACAAAATCGCAGGCAAATAAATTATCTAAATTTAATCACAATAACAACACAAAATAACATTGATATATACTAATACTACACAATATAACAAATTGTTAACGGAAAACATCAACTTAATAACCTCTAACAGATTAATGTTAATAATTTGAACGGGTTATAGGTAATAATATAAGCCCTAATATAAAAATATAATCGCGTGAGACAAAAATTAATCAATAATATTTATTATTTCCAAACTTTTTTGACCAACGGAATGCAACACGGCCATTATAATGCGATGTCTGTCAAATCAGCGTTTAGTTAATATGACAGTGATATACATCTTTATTTGGCAGGTAGTCTTACATTTTCGAACTATTTGAGAATAACACCATTTGTTTTGTTTTCTATGGCACCATGTCAGACGTCAGACTTGAAGAAATAAATTTTAAGATAAAAAAACGGACATCATAAAGTACCAAAGACATGTTCACATTTTGTCTCGCGAGAAAATAAATAGAGACTTGAGCAAACCATAATGAGTATTGAGCGTAGACAAATTGCTTGATAAATCGATCGACTAGCACACATCGAGCTAAATGGGGGCGATTAAAAACAGGATTGGAATACGCGAAGGCATTTGAATTTGTTCGTGGTTTACACCACTTTGTCTTTTAGCCACGCGTTGCAATCGACTAGGGTTGATGATTCACTAGGTTGATTTTTAAACACGTGCGAATTTCAATTTTGTTTTTGGTATCTTAACGTTAGAAATTTAAAAAAGAGCTTTGTTAATTTTTAATTCAATTATGCAAATCAGCGAAAGATGAACATCGATTTTGATCTGAACACACTATGACATCAAGAAATTTGGTCGATTGTAGTACTTGTACTACATGTACAAATATTACGAAATCTTGAACCAAAAGAAAGTATAAAATGATGACAAGATTGCATGTATCTCTAAAATCTAATACAAATCAGAACTGACTGACATTTAAGCAACCTAATTAGCGCAGCACCAAGCGTTATTTCTGTAAGTTGTAAAGCTTGCACTTTTTGTACATTTCCTAGCCAATGTTTATCCACAAAAACATGGTAAGTACATCTTGCGGTTTCTACGTGAATGGTATATTGAAATAAATATGCTATGCTATTAATGCATGAATTTGATTTAGTTCAAGACACACGATTCGTATGTAGGGATCATATATTTTATGTTGATAAAGGCGTCTGGGCCCCCGTGACGTTCTAGTATTTGTAGTGTGTCTTCGATCAGGTCGGCCACGTTTTCACCTCTGGTTGTCGTGTGATCTATGCCGGATCCCATATTACCTGAAAAATAAAGTTCTACATAAGCTAGAGAGAGATAATTCAATATTTTAGGTCGTCCGTTTCAGGACCTAGGGTGAGCTGTTAGTCATGGTCCTAGATTTGACAGTACTGGTTATTAGAGCAACTGCCGTCTGACCTCCGTAATCACTTTTTACAGGAATACCATACCAATAGGAATATTACCCAAGGTGTGTTAGTGGCCAACACTGCCAGCAAGATGGCGGCATCTCATTTACTTGCTCGCATTTGAACAGAATTATGCGACCATAGAGACCACGTAGTGAAACCCAAATACGTCCGGTGAACCCTGAGTAACAATCTGCGTACGTGATTAAAGAAATAGCTTTCAACTCGAGAAGGAAGGAAGTAGAGAGGCGACGAACAAATGAAACTACTGCATCTGATAAATTTGTACCTATATTGGTGATTACACAATGATAACATAGGCATACTATTTAGTGCATACTACAGTAGTTCTTCCTGCAGATGCAAACATACAAACATGTAAGTTAAAGCCATATCTTAGCAATCACATCAGTTACATAGCAAGCAATGGAATCAGATTGTTTGCGATCAACATTCGTGCTCAATTCACTCAGTCAATATTGACATCGTTGCTTTTGATTCTGCTTTTTACCTATCGACAAATATCCATTCTTCCATATATATCCATACATAATATACTAATACTTAGTATAATATACTGATACTTAGTATAATATACTAATACTTAGTATAAAAGCTTTCCCGCAGCCCCGCCTGCGTCAAAAAGTAGCCTATGTTTGACCCCGGGTCTTCAACTATTCATACCAAATTTAATCAAAATCCGTCCAGCGGTTTGGTCGTGAAAGCGTAACAGACAGACAGACTTTCGCATTTATAATATTATACTATACTAATTAGTATAGTACTATTAATATCTGTCTGTCTGTTACGCTTTCACGACCAAACCGCTGGACGGATTTTGATTAAATTTGGTATGAATAGTTGAAGACCCGGGGTCAAACATAGGCTACTTTTTGACGCAGGCGGGGCTGCGGGAAAGCTTTTATCAAATATGTTAACTCGTGCAAAATTATGTTTAAGTTTTCTTTGGGTAAACTATTTACTTTTTTAGTTACTCAAAAGTCGCACTTAAAAATCAGGATATTCTGGGTCGAAAGTCCTTTTTAAAGCTAGGTTTTGTATTGATAAACGTATAGATGAATGCATGAAAATATAATTAAACCATGATTGGCCATTATTTCATCAATCATCCTCACCTCGCCGAAATAATTGACAAGTGGCGGACGAGATATTGTTTTCATCGTAATAGACTTGTCACCCAGCCGAGCAGATTAATTACACGTGACATAGTCATGTCACAAAATATCCACGGTACAGAAGTGAATTTATTTAAAACTTAATTCTTCTTCTTTCGTGTTGAGTTCAATGATTTAAATTCTCCCTGACCACTTCCTGTGTCGCGTATTCAGGTAATAGGACACAGGGAGCAGGATATAATGTTTCAAATTATTTAGGGTAATGCAACATTCGCACAAGTATTGCGAACTGTCTTATAAGACCCAGCCAAGCAAGACTGTATTTGAACTAGCCCACTTGCATTCGTCTGTAAAGCGTTTTCCAAGTAGCCCAAGGTCACTGCCTCGTGGCAGCTCTTATCAACAAACAAATAACACAAGCAACCGCGTATAGTAAAGCCGGTCCAACCATAGCCAAATTGCAGACACATCGGTACGGCAACACAATACTGTTATGAGCTAGGAGTTCGCAATTTTGAGAAAAGCACCTGAATGATGGCACTGAGATTATTATATTTATTATGCATTTTCTTTGGTGCAATAAAGAGCTTTTACTTACTTACTGAAAAGACTTAGTTACACAGGATGGGTTTTAATTTCGTAAAAATACAACAAATACGTAAACAGCAAGTTCATCACTTTACATTTGTTACTGTCGGCTAGATTGTCAGACATTCTTTGCAGAAAGAAATAGTACCTCTGTACTATAATTAATTTGTAACGTGACTATATGTCGCGTGGAAAATTTCAGGCACGTCATACGTTACACGGCACCGCGATTTGACACCAGCGGAAATTCTATGCGGTTTTGAGGTTTTGGCGCCGTGACACTTTTGAAGAAATGCCGTGTCACTTGTTGCAAGTTGCTTTAGGTAAGGGCTGACGTAAAGAACTTACACGAACTGTGATTACTACTACTCATCTTAGCGCCTACCCGGTTGCATCCTCGGCTGATTGCCTCGGAGCCCACACACACTGTAATACACGAACTGTACTAATCACTTATGTACAAAGAAATAAAAATCTCACCATCATCTATGTCAGTTAGCTACCGTAGCAAATCATTGTTACAGAGAGCACACGGTATCTGTGACACCCACCATCTCAACGAGGAGCTTCAACGAGTCGAGTCAAAGTCGTCTTGAGAAGCAATAAACTCAGCCTCCCACACATATGTCACAGAAGTCGATCTTACCATATATTGAGGGAGTCACGGACAAGATTGGTAACATACTTAGGCGAGCTAAAATCAAGACCTTCTACAAGCCATCTATGGTTTAGCCCCAAGGGAATGTCTTAGGGAGTTGTTTAAATAAATTATTATCTTAACAGTAGCTTCACAATAAGTATATATTTGAAGTTACGAGTAAAAATATTACTACTTTTAGAAAGAACTCTGATATAACTGATAGACCTTTGCGCAATAAAGATAAATTATTTTTACCTTCTTATAGACTGTGTAGTATTAAAGACTGATTTGTGGGGAACTGTATATGCTTATACAATAAGCTTCCTGAATCAATCACTAGTTTGCCTGATGGACAATTTAAAGCCCATGTTAAAGATCAACTTTGTAAAAAGGCTTAATAAAGTACTGGTGATTTTCTTAATGACAGAAATGTTGAACATAAGCTTGGTGCAGAGTCCTCAACAAATTGACATATCATTATATATTCTGTTTTTACATTTGACATTTTTTTATTATTATTATTATTATTTTCATTCAGTTTTTATTTAATTTAAATAATCTGAAATCGCGAAATGTTGACAAACATGTGAATTGGTTCATTTAACTAGTTAAATAAGGGTCAGCTCACACCGAGACGCGACGCGGCGCGACGCTGCGCGCACATTTTTCATAGAGCGACTCAGAATATACTTTATTCACTACACGAAAAGATACACATTACATTGTGAGAATTCAGATTACGTTGCACCACGCAGCACTGCGCCTCGAGGTGCCTCGCGGCGTAGCGCGACGTATCGTGACGCAGCGGTGCATCGCCGGTACGCGCGGCGTGCAAGAGCGGTGCTGCGTCTCGCGGTGCCGCGCGACGCAGCGCGACGCCGCGAGGCGCAGCCTGAGGCCGCTGTGGTGACTTCTCTACTATTTCCGTCCAGACTTCGTTTAGAATTGACGCAGTTCGGTCGAGTGCTCGATTGAAAATATAATGATAGACTGGGATCTTGTTATAATCGGACTTCTCGCAGAAGAGGAAGAGGAAGAAGTTTACAAAAATAAAATTAAAAAGAAGACATCACACAGGAGTATTTGGGTGCATAATTTATGGAGAAATAGAGGAATTCATGGCGAATTTCATACTTTGGCTTTTGACCACATTGCCAACTATCCAGAAAAGTTTTATGATTATTACAAAATGGACTACCAAAAGTTTCAAAACTTATTAAATGTGTTGCGGCCATATATAGAAAAACAAAAAACTAATTACAGGCCCACTATCTCGATTGAAGAGCGGTTATCTCTCTGTCTTAGGTAAGTAATGCTAATGTACTAGGTACTTAAGAGTTTGTACTCTTTTGCTTTCGCTTTTTTTACAAATAAATAGAGAAGTGACTTTGGTCTCTAATCTGTTTTACATCTGTTAATGAACTTATCTAATTTTGTGCATATTTAGACAGTGCTTACAACAATGCATCATTAATTCCTTCTGTCAGTTTGACGTGTTTTATAGCCTTGCTTGATGCAACAGGGTGATGAGTCTGTGATTCGAGTCGGCGCACAGTGTGATATTTTTGAAATCTAGCTTGACAAAATTATTTCTTGCTCTTAAATACCAAATAATATATTATATAATGGATTTAAAGACATTGTGATGATTATAGGCTTGTATTTCAATAAAATTTTATGATTTTGATCACTGATACGGCTTAAGTATAATTAAAAAATAATAAAATAATGAGTAAAAATTACATATCACTCAGAGTCTATCTCACTAGTATCGGTTTCGCTACTAGGATTTTCGTAAATGTCATCATACTCTTTGGTTGTGCTCTTCATTTCTAAAAGCTCACATACTTCTTTCGTGATATGGCCTTCTAAAAGCTCACATACTTCTTTCGTAATATAGTATATTTAGTATCAGCATTCCACCTGTGCGAAGCCGGGGCGGGTCGCTAGTTTCAGTTATTAAATAACAACATTATTGTAGATAGGCAAGCTCTTTTTTATTACACTTAATAATTTTTAGCTAAAGTAACAAAATCAGGAATGTTAAGAAACTTAAAAAAATCACATATTCTGTCGATTTCACAATTATTATTAATTAATTATTGATATATGGTGGCTTATGGCGACGGCGTTAGTTTTTCGTGATCTCGTAATCAGTGAAAGGTGCATCTGTTATTTCAGTTTCATCATTACTGACGGATGATGGCGTGTATGTGTATGGTGCTGATCTTCTGGCGGCCTGAAAGTTGCTCATGTTTGATGGCGTGTACGTGTCGTTTTTTTCGGTTTCGTAATTGGGAAGGGGTGTAGCGGTTATCTCAGTATTATTATTACTAACGGATGATGGCGTGTACGTGGGTGCTGATCTTTCCGAAGCCTGAAAGTTGCTCAAGTTTGATGGCGTGTACGTGTTGTTTTTTTCGGTTTCGTAATTGGGAAGAGGTGCACCGGTTATCTCAGTACTATTATTATTGACGGATGATGGCGTGTACGTGTATGGTGCTGATCTTCTCGAAGCCTGAAAGTTGTTCATGTTTGATGGCGTGTACGTGTCGTTTTTTTCGGTTTCGTAATTGTGATATTGTGAATATAACAAATTAACTTCTTCTTGTTCTGTCAATTTTAATTCTGCGTCATTAACTATCTGGAAGATCTTGCGTTCAATTTCTGCCTTTATTTTATTAGGCATTCCTTTGACTTTACTTGCCATGCTTTTAAAAAAATAATCCGTAGAGTCCTCTTCCTTTTTAGCCTCAATGTAACGGGATAATATTTCCGATGCTCTAGGCTGTTGTGAAATATTTCGTGTATGTGATGGAGACCGTGATACAGAACCCGGTCGTGATACTGGTGAGTTAGCTTGTAATGGTGACTGTATAGATTGCGAATCATCATTTATAGAGTATGTAGATGAGTCATCTAGATTTGAGACCTGGGAATTTTCTTGCACAACATATTTTTTTAGAAATTCCAATTCTTTCTCAAATTTTATGGGCTTAGCCTTCACTCTGGCAGAACCACTTTTTCCATCTTTTCTTAAATTTATTGATCGTCTATAACTATCACGGATTTTCTTCCAGCGCTTTTGACAGTCTGGTGCTGAAATAAAAAATAAAATTATGGTATATGTTTTCTGTAATAATACTGACATATATTTATGCAGGATATCCCAGAAATCAACGTCAACCCGGAAACGACTACGTCGAATTATTATCCATGTATCCATGGAAAATCTCGTGAAAAAATTATCAAAAAATAACTGTAACATAAAGTGAAAATCTTAAAAAAATAATCAGAATACTCCGTAGTTAGTTAATTAAAATGTCTCACTGTAGTTTAAACTATAATTTTTTTCAGGTTTTTGACTACAGCAATCAGCTTCAAGTCTGTAGCACAAAGCTATCGCATGGGTTACAGTACCGTTCTAACAATTATTCACGAAACCTGTGCTGCACTTTGGAAAGCATTGCAACCTATGGTTATGCCAAAACCAACTCGAGAGCTATGGGAGTCGATAGAAAAAGATTTCGATAGCATCTGGCACTTTCCTAACTGCATAGGAGCTATTGACGGAAAGCACGTCAACATAAGAGCACCTTGGAATAGTGGAAGCCTGTACTTCAATTACAAAAAACACTTTAGCACTGTTTTGTTGGCAATAGTAGATGCTAAATATAGATTTGTTGTTGTTGACATAGGATCTTATGGCCGAAACAGCGACGGAGGCATTTTATCTAATTCCAAATTGGGAGTGAAGCTACAAAGCAATCAATTAGGAATACCTCCTAATAAATGTTTGCCGGGTACAACATGTAACGCACCTCATGTTTTTGTTGGAGATGAGGCTTTTCCCCTGTCTCAAAACATAATGCGACCCTTTCCCAGTGACCAAGTCTCCCATGATCGAGAAAAAAAAATTTATAACTACCGCTTGAGCAGAGCAAGGCGCATTGTGGAAAGTGCTTTTGGAATTATGCAGCAGAAATTTGAAATTTTTCAAAAAAGAATAAGAATACAGCCGAAGTATTTAAACAACATAATTTTAGCATGTACATGTCTACATAATTACATGCTAGACGACATACCCGAAAACATTTCATTACCAAGAGACAGCATTCTACAAAATTTATTAGACACCAGCCAAATTGATGATGAAGAACCTATGACTATTCGAAACCATTTTAAAACCTACTTTAATTCTGAGAATGGTTCGGTCTACTGGCAAAATGATATGATAGAAAGATGTTAAGAATAGGTAGGTAACAATAATTTCAAAAACCAAGGGAAACCTGTTATTGGCTTTATAACTGTATAATTGATTGTCAATTTATATGTATTGTCACGCTGTTGGTTTTCTAAATAAATAAATAAATAAAACAGACGATAGCGTCGATGTAGGTACTGCAAAAACCACACCATGCGATTTTATCAAAGTTTATATTATAATGATGTCCTTTATTATATTTCTTTGACTAATTGTGTACCTACGTATGTACATTAAATGTATTTTATGATATTGACTTGTTTTATTAAAATCGATTAAGTAATATTTACAAAGTTACTTACCCGATAAACCCAATTGTTCACTAATTTTGTCCCATGCATTATTTTTAGCATTTCTGTCACTATAGTGTTTTGACGATACATTATACAAACACTCGTAGCGCTGCACAAAAAAAATTAACTTCTCCTCGATCTCCATAATGCACGCACCCGCCAAATATACGTCGTTCTCGTGCGCTTGCCAGTGGTAGACTGCGGGAGGGCGCGGGCGGGGCCGCGCGGCGCCCGCGGCTAGTAGATACGTTCCGCTGCGCCTCGCGGCATCTCGCTGCGCAGCAAGGCGTCGTCCTGCTACGATTTTAAGATGCGCCTCGCGACGTTGCGATGCGTCTCGCGACGACGCGCGGCGCAGCGCGAAATCATTGGCCTCTTTGAGTATCGTCGCGTCGCGTCGCGTCTCGGTGTGAATTGACCCGGAAAGTTTTTTCTTATTTGCAAATTGACGTTTTAAAGAACATGCTGCAGTGTAGTTTGTAGCGCCGCTTCTTCTCCACTTGCGCTTTGAAAGTAAACTCAATATAAGTAAATTGACGCCAATAATTCATATTTATATCCTATATTTAAAATAAACGATTTCATTTTATTTCAGCAGCCAAAAAAAATAAACCTTCGTTTAAGACCTGTAAAATCCAATAAATATCTCATTACAAGATGATTTGATGACATTGAAGATTTGCAAAATTTACTGTGACCGTAGTTTATCATACATTACAACAAACAAAGAAAAGCATTGGTATCCGTATCAAAGAACATATTGCTGGCATGAAAAATAGACGCTCAACCAAGTCTGCAGTCTGTGAACACATACTAAACGAATTCAACCAATAAATACGTTTTGTTATTCCTCAAGACCTTGAATTGACCAAGAATGTTACGTGAAGCCATGAAATTTTAAAAAATAAATATTTTAATTTCAATAGAAAGGATGGATGGCAGGTACCACTAGCTTGGGACCCAGTCATCAATTAAATAAAATCTCAAACTCAAGGGACGACTGCAAGATCTTTAGATACTGTGAGCCAATACTGCGTGAATCGGAATAGTTTTTAATAAAATTATAGGCAGTAGTTTTGTATTCTTATGACATCACAAACAAATGTTAACTTAGTCTGCCTGCGACCATGAACACTGTAAAGAAACGTTAGGTGTAAATAAATAAGTAATAAACGCGATAAAAACCGTATTAAAATAGTTTAATTTAAGAAATAAGATGAGTGTAAGTTATCTGTGAAGTACAAAAATGAACTTTTTTTTTCCGAAATCTGAGTCAGTTGCAAGTTTTCATTCGCGTTCGGTGTGCAGTGCGGTAACCCTAACGTCATTTGTTTAACCAGCTCCAGGAGTTACACACAGTATCATCTTTCTTGACATGATCAAAACATGATCAAATAAATCGAGCGTGCAATGTTGTTGCCCTTACGAAACTGGGAACTACTTGTGTGCTTTTACATTTTACTACCTCTATAATCTATATCCTGGACTTTCAACTAAATGGGCTATTCACATGACCATAAAGATCAAACATTTAAGAATATATTATACTTTTCTGGAGAAAGCAAGAGCTGGTTGCAAGCCCTTTCCAACCTGTCTTGTTGGAAATTAGGAGAGGCCAACGTCCAGCAATGGTCTGACTACTGCTGAAATGATGACAAATCCTTTTTTTCCTTGTTGGCTCAAAAGAATATAACTTTGGCCCAGTAGAGCGCATTGCTATAATAAAATTGAAATTTACTACTCACGGTTCCTATCCTTGAAAAGGTTGAGAGTAGGCAGTATCTGTCTGTAGTACGGAACGAGTGCTTCGCCTACTTTGTCACATCCAGCCACCAACATCTGTATACATTTCAGGGCATGACACAGCACTGATGGTCGTTTTGTCGCAAGAGCATCTGAAATTATAATGCTTGTTACTACTCGTATATTGTTTTTTTAAACCTATACTGTCCCACTGCTGGGCAAAGGTCTTCACCATTCTTCTTCACTCATCTCGTTCTGTAGCAACTGTCTCTCATCTACTGTCAAATCTCGTCAAAGATCTATCACAGCTTTAGTCTACCTCTTTTTCTTTATCATCCCTTAAGTCGAAGGAAAAAATTACTTAGTTACTAATTTTGAGTCATATTTTGTTATAAATTAAAAATGTCAGTCCCGACTAGATTGATGGAGACAGCAAATGTGATGCGGTGTATAGTATTACCAATCTTGAACTCTAGAAACACGTACAATCCGATCTTCAGAAATGAAAAGTACTTTTTTTTTAAAGAAAATTAAATGACGAAATAATGTAAATTTTTAAATTTAATGTAGAGTCTACAGAAAACAATTTATTCTATATTTTACAAATTATAAACACTGATAATAGAAATGAAGGACTGTATTCAAGTGTTAATTTCGACTTGTGGTGCGATATTTTTTTTTACTAAGACCTTCTAGTAAAAAAAAATATCAAAAATTCAAATGTAGTACACACCTAATAAAACCGAAGTTAAAAATACACATATGGATTGCTTTTTGCAAAAATTTACCAGTACGTAAAATTTGTAATTGAATTGGAAGAGTGCAGCGAGGCAGCAAAATATGGCTAGAAATTTTACACAAAAAGGTTTTGTCACTCACTCCGATGCCGACATATGGGTGATGCTCTCACTAACCAGATTACAATGTGTTAGGTCGGAATTTCATTAAACGCATGGACATGATCACAACTGGATTCTGACAAATCTAGTCGCTGATTTTTACACGCTATCGACGGAGGTAAAATAATAAAACAATTTACCATCTAGACCTTCATGCTACATATGTAGTGTATTTGCCCACGAGAATACAAAAGTCGTCTTCTTGGGAGACAAATTTCAGCTATTTGTGTCGCTAATCAGTGTTTTTGTTGTATTTCACTTTAAAAAGACCACCTTTACAAAGACTTCTCTACCAATAGACAAGAAAATTTCTGAGTACTGTGGTGGAGCATCTTAAACTCTGTCACTCTCAGGTATCACTAGGATACGATGCACGACTGCACACAAAATCAGAGTGTTAAGTGCTCCAACACATAAAAGCCGACATGCTTTTATAGGTTGCCTATTGTATTTTAGTTGTTACAAAACGATGTTACGAGTAGTCCGTCATGAAATTCAGCTTGAAGTTTTTAGATTGATAATTTGAAGGAAGCTATAGATAGTCAAAACAGTAATCGTGATAACACGTACCTACATGCAGCTATGTTACAGCAAATTCGCCTATAAAAAAGAGGTAATATTAATTTCCACTTGCTACGATCCTTATAGACCGTCCTCGCTTCTACCACGCTCATATCTCTTGTCATACACGCTCGTCGATGACGGGTATTCCTTACATCTGCCCTTTTTAAGATGTCTACATTTGGCCAGTAAAAATCCTTGGTCTCTTCATAATTTTATTGGAAGCAGACGTGATTATTATGCATGCAAAATTAATCAGCTTACTTTTAATCGGAATGATGAGTTGAGGAACCACTGGTAGAATCTTGTAACCACCTTTGGTGACCAGATCGTGTATCCCTTGTTCCACGATGAAGTTGAATGGATAGCTTCCTTCGGCAAGCCCGTCGAAAAACATAGGCAGGTAGTGATGGAAATCCAGCTTTTCTATCGGGACCTGGGTGAGGCACAAATGAATTATTTTCTTGGGTTGGGTACTGGTAAACATGTGATTTGTTTTTAATTTGGATGTCATAAAATAAATATCATCATAACAAATAACCAAATTTTAGAATTTGCTACTCAACCCAAGTACCATACATCCATACTATCCATAATAATATTATAAATGCGAAAGTCTGTCTCTCTGTCTGTTACGCTTTAACGACCAAACCGCTGAACGGATTTTGATAAAATTTGGTATGAATATAGTTGAAGACCCGGGGTCTAAGCTAGTTATTATTATTTTAAATTTGGGCAAAAATATACATAGTAAAGTATAAAACCGCCCAAATCTCACGGATACCAGACTCCAAATAAATGTATAGACCCACTGACAAACAATAATACCACTCCTTATCATTATTATCTGGTAACCGAAGATGCAATCAAGCAAAATGTTATGACAATAGAAAGGGAGAATAAACAAAACAAGAGGTTTATGAAACGCAATGGTCATAAAATATCAATGAGATTTTCCGGGCCTCGGTCGAGCCTATAACTCTGGGAAGTATAACGCAACAAGTAAACTCTTTTAGTTCAATTCCACTGGTATTGTGTTCTGTACAGAATATATTAGTACGAGAAGTAATGAGATTTAACGATATTTATATTGTTTGTTTGTAATGTCTTTATTGTATAGTCGAAATTAAATAAATACAAATAAATGTGAACTCCTTGACCATGCAGCCTGTCACTCGCTACTGTCTGTTACACAGGCATTGCAGAACAGTGACGATTGTTTTTCACGATCAATGACTAAAAGTTTTTAGGAGTAGTAATTTGTAAAAAACAGAAAACTCAAAATTGTACAGTCTGGGGAAATTTACTTGACCAGGCCTACAGAGGACTGTAGCGTCTGGATGATGATGATAAATTTCAATCTTTATAAATTAACGCAAGGATTTTGCTGCAATACGACTACAAAATGCAACAAAATCAAGTAAATTTTTAGTTTTACTCAAATTTTGAGGATTGTTTCAAACAACCTTATCATTGAAACTTAATTTGTTACCGGCCGCCCAAAAGTTTATGGTTTGCACAACACTAAATGAAAAATAAAAGAAACAATACCTTCCAAGCAAGTTTCTTGCCAAAATTCGTGAACTCTATGGCAATGGGAAATTCTCCTCGTTGGTAACATTTCCTGAACATGGTGGGTCTTGCTGGTAGCGGGTTGTATACGCCACTTCTTGGAGGTGGCAACACTTTGGTGTTACGTTGCAAAGCTAGAAAAAATATCTCTTCATAATTCGCTACGGTATTTCCACATTAAAAATACAATTTTGTTTTACATTTTGTAATGATGATTGTGTATTATAATTTTATAAACATATAAAACTAGCTGTTTCCCACAGTTCTGCCTACACCAAATAGTAGCCTATGTTTGACCCCGGGTCTTCAACTATATTTATATCAAATTTTATCAAAATCTATTTAGCGGTTTGGCCGTGAAATGTACAGACAGACATACTTTCATACTTTTAATAAGTATGGACTTTTTGAATACGATATGTTTTGTCTTTCTTTGCGTTTATCAAGATCTAGCATTTTCACGGTCGCATCGCAAGCCCAGGGTCGATTATCCATCCATCCATCTTATAGTTTTATATATACTCAAACATAGGGTACTTGAATCCGTTAAGGCACTCTATCCCTCATACACATCAACCGTTATGATGTTGTTGATTAAAATAATCCTTCAAATAAATTATTCTATAGTAAAAGGAATTCTAACCTCTTGGAAATCAAAAGCAGACTTACACTAATCTCACCTTGAATAGTAAACGCGGGTACAATCCGCGGCTTTTTCGTCTTATGCCCATATGGATAATTCGGACTTGGCTTCTTCAAAGAATGTCGAAAATCCTTCCCACAAAGATCAGGCGTGCACGGCGGCAAAATAACCATTTCGAACAAGATTGAACACTCAAAATGGAAGCATCAAAAAAACATGATACACAGGATAAATAATCCAATAATAACAATCTAAAATGTTGACACAAGTAATAAAATAAGAAAGTAAATTTGCTTTCGGTTGGGCTTGCTACTGATTGTTTATTTTGCAACTTGATCGTTGCTAGGCAACCGGACCAATATCGATTGATCGTCGGTTGCGCCGCTACGGCTTCGGACGGAGTTGCGCGGAGGGCACACTGACGGAACCATGGTATATAGGTACAAACTGGCAAGTTGTTACAATTTTCAGATAGTTAAATGACCAAAAGAAGGCTGTAGTCGCTAGCTCATCATCATTTCGTGTAGGTTACATTGTTAATCGACTATGGACACCCTGGTGTCAGAATTGTGTGGAACCGCCTCCCGCTTTTTGACGTGGTTCCTTTAACGATAACCAGATGGCAGCCGGGAACAACGGCTTAACGTGCCTTCCGTAGCACGGAATCATCTTTATTATCGACAATCAAGTGATTCAAGCTCCTAATCAAACTGGAAACAACTAACTTAAGTACGCTTCTAGTGGGAGTCATACCCACGACCTCCGGGCCGAAGGCAGACGCCTTAACCACTAGGCCACGGAGGCAGATAAGCCAGCGCTAAAGATGCAGTAAACTGAAGAAATCCAGAATCTTCTGGATTGATAAGTACTTTAGTAGTCCCATTACCTCAAAAGAGACCCTTAAGTATTCTTCTCTGGGCCAAGTCACTAAGATGGGTCAGAAAATGTAGTCCCTGTTCGAATGGCCTTCTCAAGAAAACTCTGTATCACACCGCGAGCAATCGCGGTACTGGCTCGACTCTACAATGATATCCTTCGCACTGGCCATAGCCTTTACATCATATTGCTTCCCAAACCTCATAGGAACGTTCTGAACACAGGAAGCTATCATTCCATGACGCTGCTTGCTGTACCATATATAAGACTTGAGCAACTCTTATAACAGCATTCCATACTTCATTTGACTACTAGAGGAGAGCAATATGACTTTCGAGACAAACACTATTCGACGATTAACCTTACGAGGGTCACCACATGAGCCTAAAACAAAGGTGACAAAACCGTAGATGTGTTTCTCGATATGGAAAGAGCATTCAACTGCGACTTAATAACTAACTTTGGTAGTTTTTCATTAAAATAATAGTTGTTTTTTAATAAAGCGTATTGTCCCACTGCTGGGCTATGGTCTCCCCGATCTCCTTCCAAACCAAACCTCTCTCTGCTCCGCCACTTCTGACCATCTAGCCACGAGCGAGTCTACCCCACATTGTTCCCTCTAATCTGGAAAAATAATAATACATAGGGCGTACTGTAAGTTTCCGGAACTGGCCACTTACATAAACAATATTTAAAAATTTATTGCAACATTTGAAAATAGAACTCTTTGGCTGTAGAATGCAGTTTGTTTCATCTGACTGTCTTTTGTTTTTACCTTGTGGCGCCATTTAAAAAATTGTGTGTCTGCATCAACATGGATTTAACTCGGGAAAATTTTCGTAGTATGATTTTCTACGATTTTAAGTGTAATTTGACAGCTCAACAGAGCATCGCTCGGCTTGAAACAGCTTTTGGCAATGAAGCACCATGCAAGACAACTGTTTATAGCTGGTTTGCAGAATTCAAGCGTGGTCGTATCAATCTCAGTGACGAATCTCGCGATGGTCGGCCGTCCACCGCTGTGACCAACAAAAACATCAATGCTGTGCGCCGTATGATTGAAACAGACAGGCATGTGACCTACCATGAAATTCGCGCATCCTTAGAAATAGGCACGAGTGAAATACAATTAATCCTACACAAACATTTGGGTGTGAGAAAGCTGTGCTCGCGGTGGATCCCACACAACTTGACCGAGGCTCAAAAAACGGACCGCGTCACTTGGTGCAGTGCCATGCTTACCAGATTCAACGAAGGTGCGTCAAATTTGGTGTGGGACATAGTAACAGGTGACGAAACATGGATTTATTGCTACGATCCCAAAACAAAGCAGCAATCGAGCGTATGGGTCTTTCAAGATGAGCCGAAACCAACCAAAGTGGCGCGCGTGAAAAGTGCATCTAAGCGGATGATTGCTTCTTTTTTTAATAAAACTGGACACGTGGCTACTGTTGCTTTAGAGAATCGTCGTACAGTGAATAGCGGAAGTTATTGACGAACTCCGTAAAAATAACCGTAAACGCCGTATCATCCTGCACCACGACAATACTAGTTCTCACACGGCCAGACAGACAAACGACTTTTTGAAGGCGAAAAATGTAGAACTCATGAGTCATCCTGCATACAGTCCCGACCTGGCACCTTGTGACTTTTTTCTGTTCCCAAAAATTAAGAACCAATTACGCGGTCAACAATTTTCATCACCAGAAGAGGCTGTCGAGGATTATGAAAAACACGTTTCAGAGGTCACCACAGAGGAGTGGCACAAAAGTTTTCAAAACTGGTTTCATCGAATGAAAAAGTGCATAGACGCCAAGGGAGATTATTTTGAAAAACAATAAATTAATTTTGTACCTTTAATAGTATTTTTTCATATTCATTCCGGAAACTTATAGTGCGCCCCACGTATTGTTGGAAAACAAATGTGTAAAAATACAGAGACTTTTGCCCAGCAGTGGGTCTATAAAAAAATATACTTTGAAACTGCAAATAATAGTGTATCAACAGCCTTAGAAGCGGTTAGGCCGTGGAAAATAATATCAGCATCGAAGAAATTTATTACGTTTTAATATAAGGTAGGCATTTCTAAATAACTCGATTATATTTGGTGAAAAGCGTCTTTTTTATGTATACGTCAAGAAAAAAATGTTATTTGATAAGTTTGCAAGAAACTCTAAGGATTCTGAAAGGAGGCTGTTGACGAAAATATTGCGTGGGGTACTTATTTATGAGAACGTGTAATATTATTTTGAATAGTATTTTGTGGGATATTAAAGTTGACAAAATAATAAACCGTAAAAGATTATAAATAGAGTGAAGGTCGGTGATATGTCTGCATATCCCACTCATCAAAGTAGCGTGTTGAGCTTTCTTTTTATCGAGTGGTTAAAGCTATTCATACACACACCTCATATAGGTAAACTATTTAGTATTAGATTTTTTAAGCTACCAAAATGCACTTTGTGTTTATCAAATCAACAAAGAATACTTAATTACGAGTACCTGCAATTAGTGCATAGCTTTTATTTTAACTTTAACCTTAATAGAATTAGACGATTTAATTTTTTTATGACCACTAAATGACAGCCGGAATCAACGGCTTAGCGTTCCTTCCGAAACCACGGAATCATTATTATTATGAAACAATCAGGTGATTCAAGCCTGCAACGACAATTACCTCCATAGGGCAAAGTCTTATCTTTACAAACAAGACTTGATTTTTTTTTTTAAATGGTCCAATTAACATCGTCATTATTTATCGATAAATATTATTCTCGATAAAAGAACCTCACTAAATGAAATTTTGCGACGAATAGAAAGTCGGTTGGGTTCGTTCGATATTTAAAATTTAATATTGCATCAGCTGTGAGTCGCATTATGAAAATTTTTATATTGCCGCCGACGACGTGCGCCACCGAGTCCTGCGTGATATTTTCCATGTTCTACGGTCACAAACATGTTCCTAAATATGAAGAATTCCTTAACAACTACACTTTTTTAGCAGATGCTGGTACTGGCAAGTTTAAAATAAAAAATAAATAAGATAGACTTTGTTTTGTTGTAAGGGTGTGGTAATTTGAGTATTTTTTCGAAGATATTGCACTCAGACAAACAGCAGAATACTTCTGATCTTTAATAAAAGATGATACTTCAGCAAACCTGTTTTATTTAAACAATCGAAGAATTACAACCGAACAGAGCACAGCGGACATTCTGACATCTTATGAAACAAAAAAAATTTAGCAAATGTTGCCATTCCACAAAAATAGTAAATGTGACTGCATTGCCATATTATTTATAACAATCACAATTAAAAGTGGAACCTGATGAAAATAAAATAACCAGACAAATAATAATTTGACAAAAACAAATGTATGTAGAAATTACACAAAAATATTTTTTATAAAACACTAGAAATTTATATTAATATACACAATGTAAACGTTCCGTTCCATTCACCATTTCCCTTCTGACAAAAGTATAAATCAAATATTCAACTTCTAAATGTAGCTACATAACAGGCGCACCCAAAAAAAAAATGCATAGATCGAAACTGTCGGCTTAGGACGATACAGAAAATTTTTCCTTTTTCATTCACGGCGCACGGCAGCGGCCCGATTTGAAATTCGTTTTTGTGAGATGGCTCACCGGATTCCGTGTATGGGTTATTGGAGTTTTAACTATGTCGTATGTGAAAATTTTGATAAAACATTGAAAAATATAGTTATTGACGTCATTCTGTTTCACTCGCCAGCCGCATCGTTATTAATTTTAAACAGTTTTTGGAACTTGTTTTATACACAGGTTGAAAAAAATATAAAAGTTAAAGAAGATAGGGATTTACAAAGTTAATTTCTATCAATAAAATTTGTAGGTGTGTAAAATGTCTTAGAGAATTAAATTTATATATTATCTTATTTAATCATGTATAAGGGGGTCCTATACCAAGGAAGCACGTCGAACCTCTGGGTTCTTTTGTACATACCCCATGCCTTACTCACCCACAGCAGGGTTTCTGAAGAAGGACTGCATGAGCTTCAAAACATCACCAGGTGCGAAGTGCCTGTAGTCCTCTAGTTCCGGATACGCTGTTCCGAAAAGGTCCATTCGCTTGCTAGCCAATGAGTCACAATGACACAAAATGTGGCCTATGGACTCCTCTGCCTCGGCACATGCCCTACACTCAGGGCTTTTTTTTTTATATATTAAGCCAAATACGAGTTATTAGGCGTTGGAAAAATGTGATTTAATATTTTTTTTCTTTTTATTCATCTAAGTAGGCAAACAAGCGTACGGCCCATCTGGTGGTAAGTGGTTACCGTAGCCTATGAACGCCTGCAACACCGGAGATGTCACGAGCGCTTAGTGTATTGTTTCGTAATCATTATAAAAGAGTAAAAATATAAAATACTAGCTTTTTCCCGCAGCTCCGCCTGCGTCAAAAAGTAGCCTATGTTTGACCCCGGGTCTTCAACTATATTCATACTAAATTTTGATCAAAATCCGTCCAGCGCTGTGGCCGTGAAAGCGTAACAGACAGACAGACAGACTTTCGCATTTATAATATTCAGTATGGATAAGTATGGATTTATAAGATATAACAGAAAAATAATGAATAGTGAGTAAAGCGTCAACAAAAATTAAATCTCGCTCAATAAAAAGTCATGTCAGCAACTCCATGAAATAATAAATAAAAAGTTAAGTTATTTTATGAGATGCAGTATAACAAAACATAAAACTGTATATAGGTATGTACATAAGTCGTACGACTAAATTTACGATCGTCTAAGTACTTAGTCCGGTCGCACGTTCCGACCATAAACCAGATTCTAGCTTCAACGACCGTTAAAAATAAAATGCGATACACTATGGATGTCGGTCGCCAAGTATTGATATTCTAGGACATGCATTAACTGCATGAATTGCAGACCGTTTTAGTAGATTTGGAATTGGATACATTTATTTTCGACTAGCTGATTCCCGTTGATCTCAGCAAAAAGGTGTCCTTTCACATACAAAATATCTCAACTTGATGGTTCATTTAAAAAAAATGCTCGACTCCGATGTATCAACTATATTTACACTAATTTTTATCAAAATCGGTTTATCCGTAAAAGCATAACAAACGGATAGATAACTTTTGCATTTTTAAAATTAGTATGAATAGTAAAGGAATTGTGTGGAGTTACGCTGAATTAAAAACTTGATGGAAACCATAAAAGTTGTGAGTGTCTCCGTTCTTCATCATCATTTCGTGTAGGTCACATTATCAATCGACTATGTACGTCCTGGTGACAAAGATATATACATAACATCGCGCTTGTTGCCCGCACTACCCAATAGCAGAGACTACACATTGCTACGATCATTACAGACCTTAATCGCTTCCTCTACGCTGATCCCTCTTGTCATACACGCTCGTATTTACTGAACAGCTGAAAGCTAGTGTCAGAGTTATCTCCTGTATAACGCTTAAACATAGACACGATCCCAGCTGGGATATATTCTTCTTCACCACATTTTCCGGCATTGCTTGCCAGTCTGCCTTTTGGAAGGCTTCCAGGTCCCTGCATACTTCATCCATTCACCAGTACCTTAAGGCGACATACTGGTCGTACCCCACTCGGTCTTCCCTGTACGCTTTTATAAGCCCTCTACACAAAAATAAGATTAGGTAGACGTGCCATGTATAGACCAGTTAAGCCTCTCGACTACATAATAGGGCGAGGCTTAACTGTGGCACGCAAGTAACGCCCACATGCACTTCTACCTAATCTTATTTCTGTGGTCCTCTCCCAACCTCTCCAGGTGGTCCAGAAAACGTAGCCTTGCCGCCTTGATTTCCCCCATAATTATGTTACTACCATACATCTTTTCTTTTTCATGTCATTCATCATATAAAAGAGAAAGAGGTAAATGTACTCCCAGCATTTGTATTTTACGAAGGATCTTTCTCTACCAATTATAACAGTATGCAAACAACTTACAATTACGAGAGCGTAATTTAAAATCTTGTCATTGTAAACGTTGTACTGGAAATGACATTGGAAAATTTAAGAAATATTTTGATATGATTACGAGTATCGATGTTCAATTGTTCACAAGGGTTTAAAGTTTGAATCAGAAAATAAAATATGAGATTTGTGTAAAGTTTCGTTTGAATGCTTAGAGGCTTCAAAAACATGAATGACGTAAACCCAGTTTTGCGCTTGCATTTCATCCTAGCATCTATTCATAGTTGCGTCGTCAGCATACGCTTTAATCATGGTCTTTGATTTGGAAACTGGTTATTATATTAGAGCGACTGCTGTCTGACCTCTGTAACCCCTTTTAATAGGGTAACTAGACCAACAGGATCATGATGTTTTATAATGACCACTAGCAGCCGGGACCCTCGTGCCTTCCGAAGCACGGAATCATCTTTATTATCAGACAAACAAATGATTCAAGCCTGCAATGTCCTAACCAAAATGAAAACAACTAAACATAGTATAAACCAGCCCTAAGAACGCTCTACCAGCTGACATATTTCCAGACACTTATAACTTGGATCTTTTGGTCTTTAAGTAAATAGGCTATTGATGTCCTTCTCATCGCGATCCGATGACAGCGACTCCAAGACAAATTTTTATTTCTGTGCTAGTGGGCGCGCATATGACCCCAATTTTTGGAGAAACCCCTACAGCAGTAAGAGCAGTAAAGCTCCCTGCGGCTATTGTATGGCTATGCTTTACCAACGTTTTTATCGAGTTTCACTTTACTAACGGTCAAAATCCAGAGTCTGCAGGCATTAGACATAATACAATACAATACAAAATATCTTTATTGCCCACATACAGTAACATATAATTTTACATTTACAAAGACTTCAATAATATGAGCAAAAGCGGACTTATTTCTAAGCAATCTCTTCCAGGCAACCCTTACGAGGTGAAAGAGAAACAGTTAAGTTAGGGTGGATACAGCAACAGATATAGTTGAAAATTATAAACATACACAAATATTGCATATAAAATAAACATATATTAATAACTTACATAATGTATAACATTCATACTGTATCTAAGCGAAAATAACAAAAAATAAAATACTAAAATAACAGCAGAATTCAGTCAAAGTGAGAGGTAGTATTCTTTCAAGCGACTCATGAAACTGGTTATAGTCTGAGCAGTGCGAATATCTTCAGACAAAGCATTCCAGAGACGTGCTGCTTGTACAGTGAAAGATTTAGAGTATGCAGCTGAAGTATGAGTTGGAGTTTTAAGGCGAAGGGCGTTGATACTACGACCAACTACTGGTTGATTAACCAGCGAGGTCCACCATAGATCCCATCAACACTTAACACCAGGTGTAATCTTGATCAATCGCTGATTATTTGTAAATTAAAAAAAAGTATTGGTCATATCCAGTGGCTGTATGCAACACGTTCCCTAGACAACGTGCCCGCTCCACCACGACGCCGCTAATAAGCTTGTAATAAATGACTAGTCCATGAATTTGCTGCGTTTGCTATCATTTTCATAAAATTAATAATTTACACTGTTTATTCTCAGTTTTAATCTTTAGAATTTTAATGACTTAATTTCTCTTTTTATTTCGACCGTGCGAAATAGTTGAATGATATCACTACTAATATTATTAAATTTTGAATGGTTATTTAATCTTCAGATAATTTGAATATATATAATTCTCCATTTTTATTGTTTCAGGTAAGTGTGATTTAAGTTTAAATCAACGTTATGAAAATGTAAGTACTCGCCATGTATTTTTTCTGAGTAAACATCGGTAATGATTTTCAAGAAAAGTCTATCTGCGACCTAATAAACGTTGTACAACTTAAAATACTTACATAAAAAAAGGACGCAATAAAAACTGTATTTAAATAGTTTTATTTAATGTGTAACAATGAAAGACCTTTGACGCGACGGTCTACACACTAGTCCGCTAGTGTGATGGTTTTGGGTTCGGTATTCAGGACATAAAATTTACCATTTGACTATCTGGGTATTTATGTATGTAAAATAACATAAGCATCTACCTTACGATTAATATTTGCCAAACATAAAGCAGACAATCTCCTATCCACCACATGTACCTGTTATAGCTAAATTCAGTTACAAATGACAGGCGAGGATCTAGCGATATGCTACATGACAGATAGTGCTGCATCGCAAATTCGGACATTATGTCCCAAACTGCTTATAACTACGACAACGACCAACGAGTAACTGAGTTGGGTTCATTTGTATTGTTGTGAAGTCTAAAGTTGGTAAAATTAGACAAAGAATTATAAATCATTTCTAAAATAACAAAGAAATACTAAATAACAGACAGACGAGTCTAATTACATTACAGAAGAAGTAGGGAATTGCGTTCCGCAGGAAGCAGTTCATGATATGCGACATTGAACTGTGGTACATTGCTAATTCGGACATTATGTCGCAAACTGCTTACAACTATGACAACGAGTAATCGAGTTTGGTTCATTTTATATACAATTAAGTAGGCAAAAAGGCATAAGGCCCACCACCTGTGTTCACAGTAGCCCATGGACGCCCGCAATAACAGGGGCATCACGTGCGCATTGCCGACCCTTGAGAAATCTTTTAACGCCCTTTTTGAAAGACCCCATCTTGTAATCGCTTGTGAAAACCATGTTCATTTGTATTGTTGTGATGTGTAAAGTTGGTAGAAATAGGTAAAGCTAAGAAATATTTGCCAAAATTATGAAATTAAACGCTGCCTTATGTTTTCACTATTTAAAAATAATTAAATTCCCATTGACAGGTGGTACGTCCCGCTGGTTGCAGTCAATAACGTGCAACATGAAAATTGTTGTGTCACAAGTTCGGATATTTTGTCGCAAACTGTTTACAACTACGACAGGTTTCATATAAATTGTTGTAATAAGGTTGGTAAAGTAGACTTATGGGCTTCTATATTAAGTTTCTAAGAAACAATTGCTAACATAAGATTTCTGATATTATCATTGGCAACCAAGAATTAAATTACATCAGAGAAGAAAGTGTGTACCGTGGGAAGCAGTTTATAACACGCGACATGAAAACTAGTGCATCACGCATTCGGACATTATGTCGCAAAATGCTTGGAACTACGTTGCACTGAGCAACTAAGTTAGATTCATTGGTATTGTTTAATGTACAAAGTTGGTTGGAAATGACATGGGCTCTTTTAATGTTTGCTTCACATGAATGAATGAATGAATCTTTATTTGCAATAAACATTGTAAATAGACACAAAAGACTTAGATATAAAAGGTGCAATGCAGACATCACATGTTTAGTCATCACTGACATACAAGAACGACACCGGAGTGCCGTGAATATAAATGTTTTCATGTGCGCCAATCGTCAAAATTTTGCTCAAATTTCTATCTTTCACTGCAGCAGTTCAGTTTGAAAATTATATTGATAAACGCTCTCCGTTGTAAACTGAAATAGCAAAAACAGACGATAGCAAAGTATTAAAGTAAACGTCGCTTTTCATGATATACTTTGAAGTAACAAGAGTGTTCTAAAAATATTAAGTCCTTAATTTTATACCGTCCATGGCTATTTTAAGCCAATAAATCTTAGTCTTGCTTCTTTAGAACTGTTTGGCTAACAGTTATATTTTGGTTGGTCTGTTTGCTTGTTAGTTATCTCTGTTGATGTTGCTTCTAGTTGATAAATTGGTAAAGTAAAAGTAAACTCTAAAGTAAACAGCTCGCCTTTTGAAGGAAACTTTCTAAAGCTGCATTGAGACTAAATTGTTGCTTTAAAAATCTACCGCTATCTAAGTGGTTTAGTCTGAAAATGTTTTAATATTTTTATTCATTCATTCAAATCAATTGACTCTCATAGTCTTAGTTTTAAGAAACTGCTTCTTATCCAATTGACGTGACGACTAAGGTACGTACCAACTTGAATTCCAGAACACATTCTTAGCGGACAATCCAATCAATTTATTAGCCTGGAAACCACTACCTACTGAAAAGTATCTATGTTTCTGGATCAGGCGATAGATAAATATTAGACATACTCTTTAATGTACCATTGGAGAAAATATTATGTACACAATGTACATGTTGATGACAAACCATGTCATTTTTATCTAATAAATGTTTTTTTTTATCGTACTCGTATTGTATAAACACAAACAGTGTGTAAAAATGCCAACTTATCGCTATTACCAAGACTTGTCATTGTATGTTTCCGAAACAAATCAAGTTTTTCAAAACATTCACTTCTGGATTATATGGCGCAAAAGATAACCAAATCATTCGCCGATATCATACTATTCACATTGCAGTTTCCATCATTAAAATAGTCCGTTGAAAGACTGTAAATGTGTTCGGATCGAGTGCATCCATTACAGGGATGAAAGTTTCAGCTCGGATATCCACTTATGCAATTGAACTTAAGCGGTGTGGTATGATTCATGTACAGTCACGAGCATTAACCAACGTTTATAGACACGTTGATTCTTAAGTCATTAAAACAAGGTTTAAAATTGAATACAATTGTATATATGTTAACGCTCGTGACTGTACCTACTAATAATAGGCAATATTTCAGGAGGTATAAAAGGAAAAGGGGGTTTCAATCTCAAGTGGACACTTAGTTCAGTACCTAGGTTCGCGTATATATAAACGGAAAAGGGAGTTCTAATGTCATGTTGTTGCTATTAACACTTAATTTAGGGTAAATTGTGATACAAATTATATCACAATTAGGGATGTACCATCAATTAGACATTTTTAATTAATAATAAATCTATATTAAAGGTTAACAAAATAAAGGGATAATAACCGCTCTTAGTTTACGACTCAAGAGGGGCTCCTCAAAGTTCAGTCGTATGTTCCACCGAGTTGTAAAAGTGACTCGGTAATTTATCGCTCATGAGAAACTTCACCCAATGGGTTACTCACCGCAATCTCACCTCGACCCTGCTAAAACAACTATCATTTTACCTGAAACGGTTTTTGCTGGGATTCTTTAGCACCCGAGTGGTTTTATATGAGCTGGTTTTAGTGCCACCTTAATTCCTTTAAAAACGGCTAAGTTTTCGTTTCATAATCGTTATTACTGGTAACTTTCAGTGCTCTGAACGAGGAATCGTGAAAAATGTATACACAGCTGTAGAATTTGATTTACGCTTTACTATGTATTTATTTGGTAGATTGTATTTCTAAGACTGCATTAAGATTCAAAAAGATTTTAATTTTGGTAAAGCAAGCTTTACCTTAACAAAAGTTCTTTTTTTATTAAATAAATTCTTCTTTCATTAATCATTAAAAAAAATCTTTGCGCAATCCCACTTCAGGTGGGTTTGGCTTCTCTTAGGTAATTTGTACCATGACAAACTATGCTGGGTTGTTGGTTTTTAAAAGCAATCACAATTTTTTTTTTTTTAAGTTGTTTGTGGTTGGTTCGGTATGAGCTGAGGATGACAGATAATCGGGATAAAAATTTGCTAACTGTGTACTTAATGTGCGTTTATCGTTAATTTATAATTATTATTTTTTTAATTTATAAATATTATTGTAAATGTGCGTTTGATAAATAAAATTTTCAAAGTAAAACGTATTCGTCCGCTAGTAGTCATTATTTTATAAAATTTTATAGTAGCAATGCATCCATATTGATTCTCGCCTTTAATACTTATCCAAACAACAACAATTTATAAGTTATGTAAAAGTTTTACTATAAAATATCTGATCTGCTGAACTGTATAAAGCATCGTCTTATTGAATCATAAAATATACTGATAAAGTTTTTATTGACATTTAGTTGTAATTATTATGACCTAGCGACCGACCATGTCTTTGTCTGACTACAGATATAATTCCTTACACATAAATAATATTTTAAAACATATACATATTTAGGTACTTATAGTTCTTGCATTTGCTTGCGTCAATTTGACTTTATACTTTTTTAAATAACGATTATAATTTGAGTTTAAAATACGTAGCGTCATCGTAAAATGTAGTAATATAGTCGAAGTAATAAATAAATTCGATTGCGAGTCGGATTCGCAAAGGTAGGGTTCCGTACCAATATAAAAAAAAACACGTTTGTTGTATGGGAGCCCCCATAAATAGTTATTTTATTCTTTTTTTTAGTATTCTTTGTTATAGCGGCAAGATTATCTGTGAAAATTTGAACTGTCTATGCTAACTGTCATGGTTCATGTGATACAGATTAGTGAAACCCTAAAATGTCATTTTTTGTCAAGCGTTAAAAATAAACGAAAGATACAAATTTTCTAACATGAAAAAAAGAGTACCGAAATTTCAACTCACGCTTAGCCACTTTTATTGAAATGACGTTTACTCGACAGTCCCGTGAGTTCTTTTAGTAGGGACGACGGGTAGTTTACAGCATATCGACTAGCACTCGACGCTAAGAGCTTCAGCCCATAAAGTTTTGTTTCCCTCGGAGGCTATTCCCTATACGCTGATAATATAGGGGTCAGAGCTGTTAATGTAGGTTGGTTTGCAAAAATCTGCATTATTTAGTTTATTTATTTGCACAAGTCATGAAAATCACATTAATATTTAACTTATTTATTTGTTGCTTTATAACTGTGTTCTTTTATGTACAATGAAGTATTTTAAATACATACATACATCGGAATATAAAGAGCGTTCTACGAGGAGCTCGAAGGACGAGCTCAGCTTACGAAATCAACGAGTGCGTGTGTCAAGCAACGCTCAAAACGCAGCCTTTTTTGGATTGGTCGATATTACTTAGTGGCATTTTCTATCTGAAGCTTCTTCGTGCTTCGGATGATACATTAGGCCGTTATTATAGTTTTAAGACAGTAGTCTGTGTCAGATGATTTAAAAGATGGCCACTAATATACACCTCAGGGTGTCAATTCCCTTATTTTACGTAATGTACAATTGAATCATAATTGGATCTCAATGGCAGTTTTCTGACGTTTTTGGTATTCTGTTACTAATTTTAAGACCAATCGTATTCCATTGGCATGCCATTGTCCAGCCATTTAAAAATTTGCTATTCTGCTTTTCAATCGTATCACAGCTGTAAATCGATTGTTCACTAATCGGTATTCTGCTATATATTACACATATTTTTTTTCTATTATTGCCATTTAATAACGTTTCAGTTGCAATTAAATTGAGACTAAAAATTGTGTTAGCAGAATACCAATATTGAACTAATCAAAATTTAATCGTAATTGAATATTAGGTTGTTTAAAGTTTATTAGCAGAATTCACATCCAGGTTATGTTCATGTTCTCTATTTTCCATGTCAAAAGGATTACGGAGGTCAGACTATTAGATGCGATTAATTGAAATATTTTATCCTTTTAAGCACCTTACTTTTTTAATAATTCCAATAGTACATCATTTTAAATTGGCATTTGTGATTGCATTAATATTTAAGTGGTAGAACTTGGAATCATATCTTTGGTTTTAACCCAATGTCAAAAATTAATTACTGTTATGTATATACAATCAGGTAACATCGCCCGTTGATTGACTGATACATGGTTTGCAATGAAGTTTAAGAAGGGGTAGGCAGAGACTACAGATTTCCAATTGCTATAATCCTTACAGACTATTATCTCTCATTTTCTCCACGCTCATCAAGAAACCAAACATAAAATCAATTGCAACACATAAACTTATAATTTCATAAACATCTTGATAATCGCTGCGCAAGCAATACTCGCCCTACCCACAGATCAGCATGAAACTTACCGCGGGTAGTTCATAAAAATCTGGCTAACATCCAAACGCAATAATTGAACATTACGCGTCAATCTCCAACTGAAAGTTTTCCGAACGATAATCACAAACATTCTGAAAGGCGTTTCCATGGCAACGGTGAAAGCTCCGCGCAGCCGCGCCCGCCCTGACCCCGCCTTCAAAACCGCCTGTTGCTGTTACAACCGCCAGTCAACTACAGGCCTTCACAGCCCTTATGTTGAAATCGCGTCAGAATCCAATAATCTATAGTAAATGTTGATTCGTATGTGCTAAAGGACTGTATGAACTGTTTTGTTGAGAACTTTTAACTGCGCTTCTTGCTTGTTTATGACGACCCGCATTATCAGGTACATGAAATATATTATTCTTAAACTAATTCATTCATTCATAACAATCACATTTTTCGTCATCATTTGTTTGTTAAAACAATTCAGTTCATTTATACCACACATCCATCACAGATTCTATCAAAGAGTTTGCCACGTGACGACTCTTAAGTCACAAGCGGTAGCGGAAATGCAATTATAAACATGTGACTTAGAGTTTAGGGTTTTAAGAGAAACTAATTTGCAACCTGCTCTAGTTTGCCCTTTGTCGTAATGTTTTTATGTTCAATACCTAAAGGTTTCTGTGGGTTCAAATTAATAACAATTTGCTATTCAATACTGAATTTATTTGGTGAAAAAAGCATTTATTACAATCTATTTGAGAAGTAAAAATAAAAAGTCGAAATAAATGAAGAAGCTTTGATGTTTGCTCAATATCTGGTGAAGAATAGTGATGGGATCCACAATGGGATCCGAATGGTGGATCAAAATAGACGATGGAATTGTTATTGATTATTAACAGTTGAACGTCGAGTCCCATTAGGTATATACCTTTAAATAATCCCATGGAACTCACAATTAACAGAAGTATGGTAAAAGTAAGTAAATATTTTAACAAGGGCAAAAATCTGCTGGACACTAGCGCCACTTCCAAGGGACTTCTTACGTGAAACGGTATTTATGACAAAAAAATTGTAAATATTGAATAAAACTGTGTAACGCAATAGACTAATTTTTTTTTTGATTTAACACTTCTTTGAAGAAAAAAGTAAAACACAAAAAAAAATATCTTTAATAAATTCATGATTTAACTTTACCAGTTGCAAATTCATTAAATAGTGGATTTATTCCATGGGTTAAAGTTGAATAAGGCTTGTAATTGATACTTATGCAATCCGTAGTGTCTCTGTTATAAGCGACAAGCGTGGATTCGTCTTGTATCACCCACACAGTCAGATTATTTTAGTTGAACATGTTTATGGGACGCGTTTGGGGAAAACAATCCAAAATAATTGTAAGTCACTTACATCATAAAAGAAATAACTATAGTAGAATTATTTTGTCCGTGCAGTTTGAGTCATAAATCATAGCTCGGCTAGGGAGGTGAGCATGTTGCGCGGGCGCAACGCCATTATCGATAAAAACAAATGAGTCATCGAAGGCAGGTACACGGTAGCGGTGCGGTATACAAAGGGTGGTGCGACTTTCCTACATATTTAAACATAACTTGTTACATTCTAAACTATTGTTCTTAAATCTTTTTTAATACATACTAATAATTTATTTTTATATACTAGCTTTTTCCCGCAGCTCCACCTGCGTCAAAAAGTAGCCTATGTTTGACCCCGGGTCTTCAACTATATTCATACCAAATTTCATCAAAATCCGTTTAGCGATTTGGCCGTGAAAGCGTAACAGACAGACAGACAGACAGATAGTCGGACAGACAGACAGACAAACTTTCGCATTTATAATATTAGTATGGAAGTATGGATATGGATTATCTTTTTTGCTGTTAATTTTAAACTTAGATATAAGTATTTATCTTTATGTTTAATATAACTTGCTATATTCTAAACTTTTTTACTTATTGTTTTTCTTAATACATAGATACCTAATTAATAATTTATTTTAAATTATTATTATTCGTATTTTAATAAATACGTTGTTTTGTCTATTTTTTCTTTCATTTTTATCACTAACCCACATAGTGACAAAACTAAATACACTATCGATAACGCTTATCGACAACAATAATACCCATCACTATGCCCGCCCATAAGGCCCGTGAGTGGGAGAGAGAGCGAAATACTGGCTTCACCGCTCCGATGATTTATGACCCAAACTGCACGGACAATATAATTGTACTATAATTAAAATTAAATTATGCGCTCATCATCATCATCATTTCGTGTATGTTACATTGTCAATCGACCATGTATACCCTGATGTCAGTTGTGCGGAACCGCCTCTCGGCCTCTGACTTGGTTCCTTTAACGACCACCTAATGGCACGGAATCATTTTTATTATCAGACAATCAGGTGATTCAAGCCTGCAATTTCCTAACTAAACTGGAAACAACTAAACAAAGTGTGCTTCCCGTGGGAATCGAAACCACGACCCCGGGGCCGAAAGCGAACGCCTTAACCACTGGACCACGGAGGCAGTTAATGTGCTAAAGTTCATTAACAAGTCGCTAAATTAGATACATTCAACGTTAACATCTAGTTAGTCTCTACATAAAGTAAATCTCTAACTCTAACACCTGTTTTTGTCATCTTTCAATATTTGATGTGTTTTTAACTACCTCCATGTGGTTTCCCGATACTACTCACCCATTCTTAGGCCATTCGCTGTTTTTTGTTTACATAACTTCGAAACCGCACACGGAATAAACGCTCCTTTCTCAATGCTCCTTGATTGTTATTTATTTACATAGTTTATACATTATGTTATGATGATGGAGTGAGCACCCCAATTTGTATCTCCGAAGCACCTGTTCAGCGCAAACTAAATTACATTTTGTGTACATTGTAAATTGCTCACTCGGTTGATGAAGGATTACCTTAAACCATAGTTTATACTGGGCTCAGACATACATAAATTTCGCGAAATTACTCCCGTTCAGGCACCTGATAGTTAGCGAGGTGATAAAGTTAATTTAGAGGTACATTTATCAGAAATAACTTTGATGTTAATTCACATGGCTCGCGCGTTACTAATGCACACAATATTAGCTTCATATTTGAAGTCGACACTGCAAGCGCTTTTAACATGCACTGCTAATGTAAAAATAGATATCAGGCAGTATGATATTTTGTAACTGAATGTATTGTTTTCCTCACTAGTGCTACCTAAAAATATTTTAGAACAAAAGGTTATAGGAATAGTTCCGATCCGCTCTGGTCGAAATTCGGCTTTACAAAATTTCAGCTTTGACCGAATTGATAAGTTTTTTCACAGATCGCTTTTCACCTTACCTTTTTGAGCGGTCAGAAGTAAAAATTTACATGAAATTATTCAACTTCAACATAAAAGTTTGCAAAGGACATTTTAAATCTGATAAGAAACGTTTTACCAAAACCATTTCTACCATTCAATAAAGTCTAAATCAAAAATACTGTCTCAATTTGTTGCAAAGTAAATTTGGATTAAATGGAAAATACTTCTAAGAGTTGTAATCTGAATAGACAAGGTTTGCTCGAGGAACCTGCCCAAACAATACATAAACTCTCAAAGTGTTTCAATCAAACGGTCCTCAGTTTCTGACAATTAATTAAAACCTGAATGGGCCTGTAATAAAGTACCTACAATAGAAACAGTATTGACTCAGCCTACATTGGTCGGAGAAAAGTTAAGCCAAATCGGCTGAAATCGATTTTAACATTCATCGTTTGCCCAAAGGAGACTCGATTTTAATGTTATTTTATATTGAGTGACGAGAAGATACGGGTAACAATACTATTGCAAACCGCTATACTTACTGTGTGGTCTCTGTAAAATTGAGATTATTTCATATCTTTTTGTTTGGGTTCAAATCTACACATTGGATAAAAAAATTGTAAATTCTTTCCATCACTAGTAATGATTTGTGATAAGTACGTGCTGTGGTCCTTTATTCAACAAAGTACGCATTTCAATTTTGTAATGTTTAATATTCTCAATAATATTGTCTATTTTTAAATAAGTTTGGAAATAGATGAGAAAAATTAAACATCAATCATTGAAATATGATGAAACTGTACGTATATGTATGTACAGAATTATACAAAAGCAATGTTTCCTATTTGATTAAAAGACGTTGGATTTCATTCAAAAAATTATGGAACCTCATCTGCTCAATGGTCATTTAAAAAAGGCCTTTAAGACCATTTTTATCATTCGACTTCTGTTTTCTCGTATGTTTGCTTTGTCGACCCCTTTTGACCTACTTTTTCCTGTCCTAACTTTTACTTTTCTTTGATGATATTTTCGGTGATATCATTATGTCATACATTTTTGGCATCTTAAGTATGTTCCCTTATTATTTAATAAAAATATTTGAAAATAACAAGTATACTTACGAATGTAAGTGAAGAGAAAGCGGCATCTTTCTTTATAGGCATAAGTGCCCTGAGGACTTACATTTTATTGCTTTTGTGTAAGTATGATAGAAGAACGAAGAAAACTAATTTAAAGTTGTTAACAACAGTTTTAATGGGAGCCTTTCATGAAAGATATCCAACGCGTAAAGAATTTATAGACATCTAAAAGCTAAACTTACACCGTTTTAGTATTAATTATTGGACGATGGATTAAAATAAAATACTTATAATAATTAAAAATTAAGTGAAATTTATATGCAATTTAAAACTGTCACTTTTAGACATTTGATACAGCCGAAACAGACACATGGAAATAGCCGGGACTAACAGATTGACGTGCCTTATTGAGCTCAATATAGAAATAACACTAGAGGCTACTTCTTAAAATTAGGTCGCGACCGTTGTCGCTTCAAATATAATATGCTTTATTAAAAAGCGTACAGAAATAAGCTTAAACGCACCAAAAACTACTGACTCCCTAGATTACAAAGGCCCTCGAAAATGCATCATCGATATGCAACGGAATTTAGGTACCTATACAAAAAATACATAAGGACGCCGTGCACAGCTACTTTATCACATCAGTTTAAATTAAACAGCAATTAAAATTGTCACTGACGGCAGACATAAAGTTCAAAATACCTGACATAGCCAAACTTGTACAGCATTTCAGAAGTCAGCGCAAAAGCGGCTTCGTCCGCACAATGTGAAATGGCGAAAGTTACCTTGTTTATTTCCACTTTGTTGCCGTGAAGGCACGCAAATGGAAGGTGTGAAAATACTGACTTATTGCTGTACCTTCCATTATTACGTATATTAGAGTTTTAAGTGAAACTTCTTTGTTATCGTGCGAGATTTCAACGTTCTGAAATTACGGTTGAACATTTCCAACGCTCGTTTCTCGTCGTCCATTACTTTGTTTACTTATTCTTTTTGATCTGGTTCTTATTTTTATGTCTTATTTTTCTTATAGATACTTGGGTTTGGAGTTGTACATTATCATTTTTGTATGTTAATTAGCCTATTTTTCGAACGTTTCTGTTACATTTACTTCATAAATTTTCCGTAGTTAATAATAGGTACGTACATTTCTACTGCTACATACTGCTAGACTTTTTATTGAAATTGAAAAAAAAAATATATATTTTATACCTATTGTTAGAAACCATCAATGCTACTTTCTCTTTTAATTTTCAAACATTAAAAATAATTGTATTTTTTGTACAATAAAGTTTAAATAAACAGATAAAGGTGATCTTAGTAAAACACATCTAGGTATTTTATTTAGTAACAAGTGAATAAACATTTGAATTTAACGATAAACTTTCATCAATCACCTACTCATGTGACAAAAAAGGACTTAACCTAGGCGGGTCGCTGGTACTTTAAATTGTAGAACAATCCACTTTTAAATCTATTCGTCGTGCATGACACCTGGATAAGAGCAGATAGCTAGGGTATTAGGACTGGACTAACTTTTAATCTAAAGTGTCCTTCCTAGGAAATGAAGTTTTAAGTCTGAACAGGCTTGTGTCCCGTGCCTGGCTTAAACTCTGCGAGGAATCAAATCCTTGAGACATAAAGGGATCAATAGACTAATTTTATGAGGTGATTTAATATTGTGATTGTTTTCTTCTGTTGTAAATTATATTTATTTATTTATAAACAAAAATTATTTATGGGGCCGAAAGGTTCTCCACCCCGGCCGGCAAGCGCAGCGTTGGACGTCCACCGACCAGATTGTCTGACGACCTACTCTAGGTCGCAGGAAGACGCTGGCTGTAAGCCGCTTTAGATCTGTCAGATTGAAGATCAGTAATGGACGTCTTGCCTGAGATGAAGATGATGAAACAAAAATTAAGTCTTGTATTTATCTACACGCTCTAGATAAACCCAACCACTATATGCGTTTTGATAATCCTCAAGTCCTTGCAAAGGAAAACAGATTCATTCCAAGGATGTTACGTGAAGCTATTGAAATTAAAAAACATTCTAATTTCAATAGAGAGGATGGATGGCAGGTACCACCAGCTTGGGACCCAGTCATTAAATTAATAAAATCGCAAACTCGGAAGCAGAATGCAAGACCCTTAGATACTGTGAGCCAATACTGCGTGAATCGGAATAGTTCCCAATAAAAATTTCAGGCGGTAGTTTTTAATCTTATGACATCAAAGACAAATGTTAACTTAGTCTGCCTGCGACCATGAACGCTGTAAAGTGTTTGAAACGTCAGGTGTAAATAAATAAGTAATAAACGCGATAAAACCCGTATTAAAATAGTTTAATTTAATGAATAACAATCGCGAAAACATAAGAAATCATTTTATTTATCTATTTTATTTTGCTTTAAAATAAATAAATCTTATATTTCTTAGTAGTTCAATTTTCCGCCACTGACAAGGCGTTCGCCGAAAAAAAAAGTCAGTCGATAGCTTACTATCGAAATGACTTTAAATAATGACATGAAGCAATTCATTCCTAATGAATGAAATATTTATTTGGTAATACTTAAACACACACAAGCTAACACAATACATATTGTAAAATTAAAACTAAAATGATAGCTAATGACTAACAGCGAGTGTGCATTGTAGTAACGACCAAAAAGGTCACAGCTCAGCGAAGATCTTAAGACGAACCCCCACACAACTATCCAACTAAACCACGATTTATACTCGCAAATTTAACTTATACAGACACGACCGATAGAGCCTCAAGCATTAATTAGTGAATAATCCATATAAATGAACAAATCGTTAGGAGCGAAACGAAAGGATGTATCGAATCGGCCCCTCGTAAGCCGAAGTTGGGCCCTGAGCGGTCAACAGGGATTAGGAGGTAAGAGGGATTTGACGTCAACTCTCCTCATTATTTTGATTGCAACAATCTGCACCCTTGTCTGGTATGACAAAGTCCATCGCCCGGGAATTTGAGCTACGCTAATTAAAAACATTAGCATATTGTAAGCTATGCATTAAAGTTAAAAAATACACAAAATCGGCGCATCGAATATTTTTTGTTTGACATCGAACGATATTCATTCGACATAGTATATGTCATACGTACAAAATTAGGGCTCCAGTACTTTTGTTTTTTGAATAGTTATGCACTTATGCATATATATATAACACAATTCACTTCGCTGTCTTATTTTATTAGTATCACGTGAGCTAAAGTTGGGCCCTAGACGATCAACAGGGATCATAAGAGGGTTTTGACGTCAACCCTCATTATTTTGATTGCAACAATCTGCACCCTTGTCTGGTATGACAAAGTCCATCGCCCGGGAATCCGAGATACGCTAATTAAAAACGTTGAGCTTAATGAGCTTTAAAATGTTTGAGGTTTTCGTAAGTATCATGATGGGAGGTTTAAAACGTATGTAAATTTTGAGAATGGATGGGTTGAATTTAGCTTCTTTCGGATTTTATGTTTTATTCATGAAATTTAAAATATGTTATGTAACGTTCTTTTCGTTTAATAATTACCTAAAAATAACTTTATTTTTAATTAAATTTTAAAAAAATTCGTCGTAGTTATTTTTCGTTTTTTTTTGGCATGAATAAAATATCCAAACAATGTTACCAAGACACCTATATTACCAGTTTTATTTCTGTCACAAATTATGCAACAAGTGTTATTATATAAGGTAAAATGAAACCATTCTTGCAAGTAACAATTCTTGCGGTATACACATATATAAACATATTATAATACCTAATTATAGACCTGAAAATAAATTTAAAGTAAACACAGAGAAGATACTTGGTAGAGTACGAGTTCCATCGCACTAAAGGCACCAACAAAATGCCCCTCATTTTTTTTATACAATTAAGTAGGCATCAAGCGTATGGCCCAACTGATGGTAAGTGGTCATCAGGGATGTCATTCCACATAAATCTACCACTACGATCCACCAGTGAATAGATTTTTATCCTCTTACTAAACGTAACCTAACATTCATACCAAAAGCAAAACGGAAAAACTTAGTTCAAAAAGTGAGAAATTAAAAACGTCGACAGGTAACCGATTACGAAATAACAAAAGGAGAAATTAATTCGAACAAACGAGATAAATTCAAGTTTTATTTTAAACAGAACTCTCGAACAATTTTGGAAATTGGTGGCGCGATTAAGATTCATTATTGCCTGTAAAGTTTTATCTCCGAAAGCGGCTTGAGAACTTGTTCACGGAGGCAATAAAGCATTTTGGTAGATTTTCGAGTGGTCCCGAGATTAAATGTGCATTACCCAGCGACAGATGTAGCCGAGCCCTCCGCTTGTACTGTCAGCCTCACCGAAATCATATTTTTTTATTTGTGTTAAATTAGGTAATAATTTTATTGGATTTGTCTATGTTTTTGTTGTGCTATTTAGTTTGTAAACAACTGAACCAAAAAATTGTATATCTTGTGAAAAACTGAACACTTAATACAAAATATAGGAAAATCAGTACCTTCGAAATACTTTTTTTATCTTTTCTCATGTTTTATCCTTAACTATTCTTTCTCCGCCACCGACAAGGCATTGTCGGTAAATTTATCCATATTCGCAATGAAAGTGGTGCACGTTTTAAGAAATAATGTATTGAACTGTACCAATGTGTTGTCGCTACGGATTAAATTGAAGCATTTGACGTTTATTGAGTTTCAGATGTCGACATTTTTGTTTACATCGATATGGTACATCTCCAGTGATATTTCTACACGTTTCTAAAATGGTTTATTTTAAGAAAAAGAAAATGTACATTTTTCTCAAATAAAATATGGTGACATAATTTCATTGATAATGTTAAACTCATCCTAAGCTTGACTGGATTTCTTTCTTTTTATTGTTTTCGTAATCATAAATCATTATTACAATGGTTGTTTATCTATTAAAATACGTTTGAACTGAAACATATTGATCTTACAGTACAATTTATTTTGAATACCTACATATCTAAAATCCAAATTTATTAAACAAATGAATAAAGATATTCTTCGAAAAATAATCCTAAAGCATTACTAGGCGACCTCTTTTGGGTCTCTTACGGCAATAAATTGTTCGACCCAAAACCGTATGACAAATGCACTCTCCGACCCTTTTTCATTTACACGATGTACACCGAACGAAATAGAAAACTAAACCAAATAAAGTTACTCCAATACCCCTCTGGAGTCCACGTCAGTTTTAGACAAATAAGGAAGGAAAGAACATTTTCCGTCCGGAATGGAAAGAAAAAAATATGCACATTCCGCCAAATGTAGGGTTCTGTAGGGTTTTAGCGATGTAATATATTTTAATTCTTGAATCTGTCTTATTTATTATAAAATATTTTCAGTTGCAAATATGTAGAATGTTTACAATAGAATTATTGTATAACTTTTTGCCTTCTTAATTATATAAAAAAATCCCACATTATGTTAATTTATTGATGAGATCGAAATAAAGTCCTAAATACCAGTTCGCTCTATGTTTGCTCGCTAACTTAGTCAAAGGGCTGTCATCTAGGGATTGGTGCAAGGGCCAACGTGTTTTCCGAAGCACGCAGTAGTATGATAATATTACAATTTAATGAAATCACGCATGATTTTCTTGCAATGACAAAAAAAAATGTCATACAAAATTGACAAAAACTGTATATTATACCTACTTTCAGTTTTAAGGTACTAAAATACATAACTGCATCGCGTAAAGTTTGACATAAGTTCAAAAAATAATTCTAAATACACATTAAAATTAATAAAAAAAACATACATACGTAGAACTTATGTTTATTGTTACGTATAGGTAAACGTATATTAATATTTTTTAAACTAGGTTAAAAAGAAAACAATCCGAGAGGATTTTAATCATAAATTCAGTATGTATGACTATTGAAGGATTTAAGCTTTTATTTTCTACGACTTAATAAGATGCTGATTTCACCTTATTTGCGACATGTAATTCTAAACTTCCATGTCCTTGAAAAATACCTAAAAATATAGTCTATTCTATACGGAGAACCCTAAAAGTAGACATCACGGGACCGTAGAGGTTTTATTATTAAGTTAGACCGGTCAAGGAGCCGCTACTCCAGACGGTTGAATGTTGTGCATCGCTTTACTCTACGATATATATGTAACTGTAAGTGCTATAAATAGTACAAAAGCCGCCCATTGTGCACGCCTGGTTCGAATAATAACGTTATACAAAAATTTTGAAAGCAGGGAATACAGGTTATTTTGAAACTACTGGCCAAATTTAACAGTGTGTTTAGATTTTGACCAAACTTAACCACTTGTAGAAGGAAAAATAAGTGAAAAATTACAAGAAAATATCGAATCAAACACAAAATCCAGCCTGCTGATTACTCGATTTGTATGGGAGTATGAATTTTTGTCATTTTTCACTTATTTTTTCGGTTTAGTTTCACTTCAAGCTTTCGTTATTTCGAGTTCAAATCTGAGTGTCTAGTTCGTAGTCAAAGTGACGGGTTTTTAAAAGGAATGGGAGAAATGCTTTTTTACACCGTTTTGATTTTTTTTCTATTTGAGTTTGAAAAAACTCTTTAGATTCGGTTTAAAGATTCGTGATCTTATGTCGTATCTTCTCTATTCAATTCATTCATATACATATACACTATTCTATAAACTATTACGAGGAGCTGGTTAGTCGAGCACGACCCGCGTATCCGTGGCGAATGCGCGTGTCAAGCGACGGCGTGACGCGACCTCTATGGGATTGGTCGCCATTTAGTGGCATTTTCTATATTGAGTTCCTCCGTGCTTCTAAAGGCACGTTAAGCCGTTGGTCCCGGTTGTTATCGATAGTTAGCAGTCGTGAGGCTGTGTCAGATGCCTTAGGGCAGCCTGAAAAATTCTGACAGTGTTGGCCACTAACACACCTCGGGTCATGTTCCTGTTGGTCTGGTTTCCCTGTAAAAAGGGTCATGGAGGTCAGACGGTAGTTGCTCCATTGTAATAATCAGTTCCGCCAAATCTAGGACCATAACTGATAGCGTACCCTAGGCTCCGAAGCGTAAGCTGACGACGCAACTAGGAATACACGCTAGGATGATGATGATTCTATGAAATATTTTTTTTTTATACTGATGTTTGTGTTACTATAAGCCCTATACGATTTTAAGAGAGGTGGGACATATTATAAGGAGTAGTCCGTCTGGGGAAGTACCTCCACCCTACAGAAGACCGCAGCCAAATAACACTGTGATGCAGTGTTGTGTTCCTGCTGATGAGTAGGGTCGCCAGACTCCAGAGGGGCCGCTGTGCTGACAGCGGACAGGTCGGCAACGCGCTCGTGACATCTCCGGTGTTGCAGGCGCTCATAGGCTATGGTAACCACTTACCATTAGGTGGGCCGTACGCCTGTTTGCCTACTTAGTTGTATACAAAAACACTTCTCTTTTGAAAGTAGACTAAAAATAAAGCCTCTCAACAAAACATCAAGAAGTCACTTAGCCTGAGAGTCACTCTAGATAAGCCGGTTTGATAAAATTATTATATATTTTTTTTATTTTTGTCGTCAATTTGTCACGTCGTCTCTGATCCCAAATGTTTTGTAATGGTGGTCCTTTGAAAAGATTTTAATCTTCCCATTCATTCATAGATGTCGCGACTGTTTATTTAAGTAATCCATACTATCCATATACAATATTATAAATGCGAAAGTCTGTCTTTCTGTCTGTCTGTCTGTTACGCTTTCACGGCCAAACCGCTGAACGGATTTTGATGAAACTTGGTATGAATATAGTTGAAGACCCGGCGTCAAACATAGGCTACTTTTTGACGCAGGCGGAGCTGCGGGAAATAGCTTGTTATAAAATAAAACTTTGTCTATATAGCTGATTTAAACTAATTTTGAAAGATTTCGTAATAATCGCTTGGAAGACAAAATAGCTAGAAAAAAATGCCTTTGGCGGCTTGTATATATTTTCTTCTTCTAGAGTGCGTTCCCTAACTTTGAAAAAGTGTAACCAAAAATTTCACGTCCCCGAGAGTCTGTCTAATCACAGCTTGTTTTGATTCTACTGTATCCCCAACTTATGCTCTTATCCATAATTGGGAAATGCTGCCAGTATTCTGGTTACGTTGTCTCGATGTGGTTCGTTGGAAGATTTTTTATATTTAATGTTCTGTTACGTAACGTAACATCCATCCTTCTATACTATTTATATGCATACTAATATTATAAATGCGAAAGTCTGTCTGTCTGTTAACCTTTCACGGCCAAACCGCCGCACGGATTTTGATGAAATTTGGTATGCATATTATTGAAGACCCGGAGTTAAACAGCAGGCTACTTTTTGACGCAGGCGGAGCTGCGGGAAACGGCTAGTTCGTCATACATTTCAAAAATATGGTTCCATCAGCTGTACTAGTGGCAATAATCAGTGTTTTGAATTATTATATATCTACATCTATGCAATTCAATATAAAAAAAAATCAAAGGAAGATGGTGGATGATTGGATTTGCACTTTCTCATTATCGTATTTCGTTCACGCCAAAAGAAAGCAAGCACGTCGTTCCTCTTCTACGCATGCGTCGCGTGCGGAATAAGCTGGCGTTAATGTAGCCAACATCCTCTAGCGCGATACACTGCGCAGGAAAACCCTTTGATGTGTCCAAAAAACCGACACCCGAGCTATCGCTTAGCGTTTAACGTCATTAGTAACTACGCTTGTACGTTAACACGTTAAAACGTTTACCACACCTGCGCAGCATCTTGATTAACGTGCAATTAACGCGTAAAGACGCAGATGGAGCAGTAGCATTACAGGGAAACATATGCGCTTTATTGACCACCAGATAGCACCTGGGTAGAAGGACTTACGTGCCCTAACGAAGAATAGAATCGTCTTTTTGCGACTATCAGATGTTTAAGCCCGCAATGTCAATGTAGTAAAGAAATCTTTGAGAGTGGTGTATCTACAACAGTAGGTGTAACAACCTACTGACATGCCTGACGTACCTCGACACGTACACCTTGGATATTTTTTACAGGGCAGGTAATGCTGTACAGGTATCATAATTTGGGCAATAAGGTAAGTATTATTCTTGCAAGCGTGCTTTCCTAGTTGCGTTCTCAATTTACGCTTCGAAACCTAGGGTACGCTGTATGTCATGGTGCTTAATTTAGCGAGACGGGTTATTACAATGAAGCGACTGCCGTTTGACCTCCTTCCCTTTACAGGGATTGCGGACCAACAGGAACATGACCCGAGGAAGGAACATGATACGGAGAAGCTAGAGATAGAAAATGTGACAAAATGGCGACCAATCCAATGGCGAAGGGTTTCGACATCGCTTGATGGTGATATGCACTTTGCGCTCAGCTCCTGCATTTGGTCATTAAAGGGTATTTGTGAAGAACGCCGACACGATAAGAAGAAAACGCAGTAGGAAAGACCATTCGCTTAGTCAGTGCTATAAAATCCCACCCTAGTAAGTAAATTTATTTATCGAAATGTTGAACGAAGCCGGCACAAAGTTTCAGTAAGCGTGTAGTTTAGCGACGAGATTCGGCCCCACCTGAGATGATAATGTATGCAAATTACCCTAACTCGGCGAGACTGTGTATCAAACTTGTTATTTGTGTGTTTTAAGTTTATGATTTAAATGTAGGTGGTGGATAAGCCTCACATTTTCAGGATTTTGTAGAAGGAACAAAAATTGGTTTGACTATTTTTTATTTTATACCCCCTTCTGTGATGCCCGTCCTTGAGTTTTTGAAATACAACGCCGGGTGCATTAAATTGGAATTTTCAATAATTTTTCACATATTTCACATTTGATTGAAAGTGGTTTAGTTGCTTAACCATATATAAATGTAGATCATAGTCCAAGAGTAATTACAGCTTGCATAAAGGTAAATGGCCGATTATCGGAGATCTAATTCGATATTCAAAATATATTTGAAAATCTATACTAATATTATAAAGCTGAAGAGTTTGTTTGTTTGTTTGAACGCGCCAATCTCAGGAACTACTGGTTCAAATTGAAAAGTGTTGGATAGATCATTTATTGAGGAAGGCTTTAGGCTATATAACATCACGTTGCGACTAAAAGGAGCGAAGAAACAGTCGAAAATGTGGAAGAAACGGGGAAAATTATTCATCTTTGAGGGTTTCCGTTGCGTGCGCTGCGAAAACCGTTCGAGATACCCAAAAAATATGTATGAAAGAATTATTCCTCTTTAAATTATCTAAAAAAAATGTCCGCGACACTATATGTCTATCTTTTAAGATTAACTCACAATAACCGTTTTTATGATAATCAAATTTGGTCGAAATTAATGCATCGTTGCAAAAGTTTTGACTGGTCCAGCAGTTGGTCAAACAGTGCCCTCGCATCCCAATGATTCCAAATGATTTACCTTTTAATTTTAAAAGAATTCAATTTCCCGTTAAGCTATCTTTCGCCATTACAATAAATAAATCACAGGGGGCAAACATTTAAACACGTAGTAATCGATTTACGTGAAGACTGCTATTCACACGGCCAACTATATGTCGTGTTGTCAAGATCGGGTTGCGGAGAAAATCAAATGTTCCTCTGCCACAAGAAAATAAAACTAAAAATATAATTTACGCAGAAGTACTTTAAAATATATACTTTTTAAAACTACTTTAAAATATATTCTATTAATTATGTAACTAAATCGTCTAAAATAAGTCGTGGGTAACAGCTATAGGTAATTTATAATAAAGCTGAGGTTTGTAAACAAAAAATAATTATGATTCCCAAAATAACTATTCCACGCGGACGAAGTCGCGGGCACAGCTAGTTAAAAATAAAATTGCTTACACAATATTAGGAGTGAACCGTCCAACAGTTCTGGAACCATCCAAGCTGATCTCATTACACGTAACCACAACCCGTGTCGCTTACCAAAACACATCGCATGACCTTTTTCATAAACCAAATTAAAAGGTCGCAGGCTGCGCGTCGGAGTATCCGAAATCAAACAATTATTTTACGTAAATTGCATTCCCTTTGCGCTAACAATTCTAAATTAAAGCCAAAGATACACTGGCGGGTGTCGGGAAAAAGGGGGAGAGTGGGGTGTTCGCAATTTCCGCGAATCTTCAGATCAATTAATTAGGGCGCCCTCTAAATTGGACCGGCCATTTTTAAATTAAGAATGCGGGCGACTTGACAGTGAAAATTCTTTCGAACTACAGTTAATAGGAAGTTTGTGGTAAATTAGGCATGTTGTTTCTTAAGAATTTTACTACTTTGTAGATGTTCCTTTATTTTTGCTTAATCCTTTTGTGGATATTAATGTAATGTCCTTTATAGATTAAAACTTAACTTATACAAAGGGTTTAATGAAAATTGATTTAGAAATTAATAGAAAAAATATAATGATTTCTTATGTTTTCGCGATTGTTATTCATTTAATTAAACTATTTTAATACGGTTTTATCGCGTTTATTACTTATTTATTTACATCTGACGTTTCAAACACTTTACAGCGTTCATGGTCGCAGGCAGACTATATCTTTCTTTTTTCCTTTATTGAAGTATAAAATATTTACTTCAAAACACATTCAAATACCATGAATAAATAATAGTAACGTTAGCGTTAAAGTTTCTTCCAGTTTTCTTTTCTACCAAGAATTTAAACGATTTCGACATTAGGGCCAATCAGATCACGAAATATCACGCACGAGTAAGTACTTATTTACCCCAACATCCTCCCGAGAATCGGTTTATCCTACATTGTCTCAATTGTAGAGCCAATTTACATCGTGTAAGTACATGCATTTAGTTTGTAACTTAACTGATTTAAGATGAAAGGCAAGCCACGAGCTTACTTTTCGTGTTAGTACTCTATTTTACCCGACCACGGGTAAGCCAAAAGAAAGGGTTATGAGTTTAGAAGTCTAATTGTTGTTGTAGGTTGAGACAACGCATACCATTTTCGTTAGGATGGTAACTAAGTTATTTAAAAAAAAAAACAGAAAGAGAGCACTTGTATGTTAGTGGTTGTAATTTACGTCTGTAAAACATTGGGCATATCAAGTTGAGGTCAAAGAAAAGTACAATACTTTCGGTGTCACTGTAAGGGTGAAATGACAAATACTAGGTATTTTTTTCATACGCCACGCGATATCACTACACACAGTGCGCCATGAACTAAAATTTTTATTTGCCCAGCTAAATTACAAGTAAGGTCTAATAACAATATCCATTTAGTAAAAACCCATAAAGACAAAGAATAGAACAAGTCCAAGCCAGACATAAAGCTGGATTAAATCAGTTCACACACCATTAGCAAAATCTTTCGCTAGGATAAGCTATTCAAGCAAAAATCAACCTTACGTTTGAGCGTAATAATATTTTCTGCAAAAAGATCCTTTGCACGTCACATAAGGTGTCCAGTTACATTTGTATGGGTCTTAGGATAATATATTTCCTTTGTAGAAGAGAAAATTAATCAACGTATGACGAAGGTGTTATAAGATAACAAAGGGATATTTACTCCTATGAAACGGTATCCATTGTAAAAGAGTAATGTTATCTAGCTTACGTCTTAATTTGCAGCTGATATATATTGATAGAATAACAGTATCGATTTACGAAAAATAATAATATACTCTTATCTATATTTTATTACAATGTGGTTATATATTTCATACATTCATGAATGGGTCAATACATCGGAACCGAAGTCTCGTCCTAAATTATTTGAACTAAGTGCACTTATATTATCGTCATCTTAACGGAGCTAGGCAGAATGAGGTCCGTTTGAAAACGATGCCATAATGATTATGTTTTATTTTTTCCTTGAGTAATTGTATTTGACAATGTGTCCTTGTTGTGGAATAAAGAATTTCGTATTGTATTGTATTGAGAACAAAGTGCAATAAGTGAATTAAGACTTCTGCCCACATAATTATCTATTGCCTTCCGCTTGCCTTCCAAGTTAATGTCTCTCTTACCCGCAAGGAAATTTTATAGGGTATGTTAAGACGGAGAACACACGTCAAAAATTTAAATTTCTTATTCACATCGCTACTATTACTAGTAAATCTTCAGAATTTCGTATCCTGTGCCATTACAATAATAATGTTTGCTAGTATAGAACCAGTACATCCGTATTGGAACTGGCAGTATGTCTTAATGGAACCTGGAATTGGGATCGTAATCAATCAGTGCATACCGCATTATTTCCGTCCCATCACCACACCACAATCCAAGCAGGCACATAGATACTGCTCTTAGACCGCAAGAGCCTCATACATACATAAATACTGTAATGCTATTTTTACTATGCCATAAATATTGAGTCGATTAACTGCCTAATTGCTCGATCGTTAAGTAAAGGGTCAATTCCGCTAGTAAACTTTAAAAGACCATGCAACTAATATTCAATTGCGACTCAAAAATGCAACATGCATTTTTGATACGCTCAATATTGGATTTTGCTAAAAAAATTTTGAATCTCTATTTATTTGCAACTAAAACATACTTATTTTAATGATAATAGTCGGTAAATGTAAATAAATATCAGAAACGTCAAAGTTGTCATTGCGATCCAATTACGATTCAATTGTGCACTAGGTATTTTAATTAAGAGAATTGACGCCTCCGTGGGATATATCGATTGCGATCGTGAAAGCAACATTCTGTATTTTTGAAATGTACACGGGTGGTCATTTTTGTTTTCGACTGGTCGATGACATGCGAATTACTCCACGAGCCGGTAAACGATAACCGAATCATTACTCAATTGTTCCGTATTTCGTTAATCACTCATTAAATCCGTGTGAGTTGAGTTAATTGTCGAATGATTCGCCGGCAGATCTTAAAAATCTATACTAAAAGCTTGTTGTTTTCACGTAGGTTCACCGATTCTCGGTTCGGCACAAAGTCGATAGTTCATCGATTCGATTTACGCAAATGTCGACTGTCGACCCCATCACTACGACGGAACTGACTGACAGCTAGTCACACTAGCCGCCAGACGAAATCAGATGATTTTTGGAACGGGTCGATTTCTGTTTGCTATTTGCATAATTTAAAAAGTTTAAATCGGAATTAAATATCGAAATTTCTTTTATTAGGAGTTTAATGTGTAAGTCGTAGCAGATATTTTCGCCGACGTGGTTGTGGTACGACCAGAAAAGACAAAGTGTTTGGTTGCATATACTTTAAAAACCCTGAAAAGGTAATTTATTTTATTTTAATTTACTATTTGCGTGTTATTGAGCTGAATAACTAATTAATTCTTTCATTTGGTCTTATAATTTTCTGGTAAAATCGGGCCTTTGTGACAAATTTATAATTTCAAAGTGGGTAGAAAGTCACATGTGTATTTTATTAAAATTTTATCTAATTTCGGTATTAAAATGATTTCCTACCATTTGTACACATGAATAAGCGGAGAACATGTAAATTTAGAGTGAAATATTTCATACAAAATCGATTTTTTACAAAATAAGTAAAGTTTTTCCTTGCCGGGTAATTTAATTTTGGATTTATGACTTTCTTGATGATTATTGGAACCAATAAGATTTAGTCCTAATTTAGGAAAAAACATACTCCATTATAACAAAAGTTAACATATATTAAAAAGGAATTGGAGCCGTAAATAAAATCTAGAAATTAATAGAGCACGCCCTATAGTAAACCATTGTTTCATAAGCAGTCTTTTTTAAAGTTATTTTGTTATTCCTACTTCAGGGTAAGAAGAACACCTGAAGTTTCCCTCGGCACTCACTCGGCTGAACACTGGGAGTTCTACCCGCTCCCCGAAGTGTCCGAAGTGTATACCATACATATGTGCGAACCACATTTCTTTTATTGAAACAAGAGGGCACAGCTTAAACTACCGTTTTGATAGACATTTTTTGCATTGATTGAGGTAACCACACAGCTGAAGCCAGCATTATCGGTCAGCCAGTGCCTGCGCTTTCTTCATTTTATCTTAATAACCTTTTTTTTTATTTAAAACTTCAAAATAGGATCTATATATTGGCCATTCGATCTCCTGCGCCCCTTATTCTCTTTTTAATTTCTTTTCTTTTAAACATAAAAAACTTAAAATTTCAACATAAAATCATCAAATAATGAGGTTTTTATCTTTGTGTTAGCTTTCAACCTAAATGCTTGTATAGATTAACTGCTTTCAAATAAATATTGTAAGTTATTTGTTCTTTTGTTTTAATTTTCTTTCAAATTTCATAGAAGACAGGAATTAGGTAGCGAACCCAGGTAGCAAACATTTCAATACATACATACCATCACGCATTTTTCCCGTAGGGGTACGCAGAGACTACGGATTTCCATTTGCTACGATCCTTACAGACTCGTACATACAACTATGTCGACATCTATGTGTGGTATAAAACTATTTTGAAATAATGAAATGAAGACGTATGGTGTAGCCATTGTCCAAATGTGCACTAGTTGCAGCAGATGATGATCTTGATTTCAATTAGCATTATTCGAGAGACCCACCACTTGCCATCTATCCGTCCATCACATTTCGTATCATAGTAAAAATGATTTGAACTGAATCTTCCCACGACTGATCTAAATTTTAATCTAATTAAAAGGGGAAATATTGAAGCAACTACATCTTACCACTCAAATTATACAACTTGAGACTAAGGAAATTATAGTGCTCATAAAATTCAAACGTCCAATAATCAGATTTATTACATATACACTGAAACAACAAAATAAAAACATCACATCAGATCATAGTAAAAGGGAATCTTTAGTCTCCGCAGACACCTGCAGGAAAGGGCATGTCGATTTATGTAAGATTATACATCACTGCCACATGAATCACAGTAATACATTCTAGGCTACATTTAGACATAGACATTATTAAAAAAAAACCAGCGGTTTAGCTGACCTGTCTGAAGTGACCTATCAAATATCCGCAACACCTACAATGGCGTCATATTTTGCACGCGTCACACATTGTGGGCCAAGTTATAGCAGCGTAGCGATTTACATAATAAACATTCTTCTTAAAATCTTACCAAATTTTGTTATTATTATAGATAAATCTCGACTTAATCGTGATCCTAAATAAAATTATCAAAGCGAAAATGTATTTATATTGGTTTTTATGTTTGTAACTCCTTCACGTTTTACCTACTAAACCAAACTTTCTGAAATTCGGCATAACTATTATTTGTCTCTAAGACAATTGTACTTCAATTGAATCACCGAGGCAACTTGTGATCATTAAAATATTAAACACAGAAATAGAATACGATATTTGCCTATTCAAGAATCACTCTTAAACGCTGACAAAGAATTTGTCTGTTTGGTCATAATTGAATTAAATTTGCTCACATAAATTTAATATTTATGGCATATATGTATTCTAAATTAATAAATACTGCCTAAAATCCTGGCAAATAGGATCCACTAGTGGATCTTAGTGGTGGATCTAAGTGGAATGAGGGCAAAAAAAAAAAAAAAATCGCTTATGTTTGTAACCCACACCACCATATATCGACGACACGTTCTGACTCGATACATCAGTGTACTATTGGCACGGTTTCCCGTCCCGATTTGCATGTAAATTGAATAACGACGGGGTAGCAGGGCTTGCCGGCTTCACACCCTGAAAGATATATGGAATAGTCCCTTTGACGCTGATGAAATTCAAAAAGGTTTTCATAAAAAGATTTTCAAATCAACTAAATTGATGAATCATCGTAAGTCATCATAATCTAAGAAAGAAACAGAAAGAAACCGTTTATTACCGACCAGCCCTATCGTCTTTCTTATACTATGTTTTCTTGGGTATGCTATTATTGACGGAATCTGCAATCGGTTAGAGCTATGGAAAGAATAGAAACCGAGTTCGTGTCTAATTAGCCACTCTAAAGACTTTCCGTAGATTGGAGGGATCAACCGTTTTATAATTAATAATGATGATGTTATAGTAACGAACGTGTAGGCAATGACCCTTTTATCCATTTCCACATTTGCGTTCGATGGCCAGAATGGTTTTCAAAAGGCGACCACGTGCAGGCAAGCGCTGCGTTGGACATCCACCTACCTGTTCATAGGATCTGAAAAAAGTAGCAGGTATTCGCTGAATGCTGGCCGCTTCTAACCGGTCATTTTAGAAATCTTTGAGGGAGGCTTATATACGTATAATGTCTAGCAATGGGCTGACTGCAACTAAAATGATGATGATATTGGCGTCAATCTTTTGTATTAAATGTACGCTTAGTTAGGTTATAAATAGTGATATTTATCATTCAATTTCATTTACTTACGAACTGCATATTTACAAGATAAAGTGCGTATATATCTAGCTCAGGATTTCTACAGTTCTATATTTCCTGCAACTAAACTACTAGGCCGAAACGTCGGAAGTATTAAGGTTTCAAACACACTTAATTCTGTATACCCCTTCGCATGGTTTGGGCCCCCCGCTACCGCTACGCTACTGTGCTTCGAAACGCTCCCGCGCGCGCGCGCGTTACAAGTGTTTTAGATAAAGCGTTGTTTACAACTCGAGTGTAGGGTTACAAGAACACGTAAAATTTATTTTGTTCACAGATAATCGACCTTATCGACAAAACTGTTTGGATAACGATATCATAAGTGGTTCTTTTGTAGTAACGGGTGGAAGGAAAATATTTCTTTTTTGTCCCCGTAATTTTGTACTATAATGATTTTTTAAATAAAAGTTGTACCATATATATGCCTTATTTTTTTATAATCTAACAGTATCTATCTAGTTCTGTAATTAAAACAAAGAATACTATCCTGCTACAGTAAACTTTTGAATGAAAAATAAATTACAATTTCGAAATTCGCGGGTTTTTGTACGAAAAAATGATATATTTTGCATCAAGACTTTGTTTTACAAATTTCGTTAAAAGCAATGAATACACATATTTTATTGAAGCCTAGCTATCTTAGAATAGATAACAAGCATTAATAAGTTCTCAGAATGTTCAAATTGTGAAAAAACTGACAAACAATGAACCTCCGTCGTTTTTTATGGTCGGCTCGACCGATCTTTACCCAAGGTCAGTATAAAAACTACTACACGAAACCAAAAAAAAAAAATTCAGTATTGCTTGGAAAGGAACGTACTGTCGAAAAAAAATACAAACCAAAAGTATAATAAATGTGGACTGCTCCCATAAAATCCGTTTGTGGCGCATTTTTTGCGCGCCCGCTGTCCCATACTAAGATGCTACGTTAGACAAGGACGCGATCCTCCACTCGCGCGTTCTTTTTTTGAAATCATGAAAGATCGCTTGAGTTAGCGTGGTTTCTTGTAATTTTTTATTGCTTATTATTAAATTAGTAATATAAATAGAAAAAGTTGCACAGAAAATAATGAATTTTATAATTTATGAAAAAATGTTTTTTGCGTGGTCAGCCATTTTGTTCCCAACTTTTTCGGAAATAACACATGAAAACATAAAGTGATCAATTATGTTTGTATTTTATATTAAAATAGACTTATTTAAGCATTTTCTCAAAAAATTTCATTAGTTATATTAAAAAATAACCTCCCTAGCCAGGCATTTTCCCGTACCGTGATCCTAGAAAAAAATGAGACCCGTCAAGCTCAACTTCAAATTCGTGTTTAAAAATTTTTTCCGCCCTGGATGGCAATGGAATTATTTTTAATCGATAGTGGCAGGATCGTAGTTAGCCGAGAAAAAGCCATAGACACATAGAGTTACTCAGTGTTGTGTAACTAAAAAATGATGCAAGCGAAAACAGTTGGGGCTGATCGAGCCCAGAAGCACAGTAGCGCAGAAAAAGTTGGGCTCGATCGAGCCCGTAAGCAGGTTAGGGGGTATTTGTATATCATGCAACTTATGTCTTATTAATCGCTAAAATTACGTCTAAAGTATTCCCAAATTTAACTTAGCCAAAGTAGATTCGCTAAAAAGAAGAAGGTAAATATATTCGCACATAAAAATTAAAACAACAAAAATCTCCATTGCAAGTTGAAAACTAGCAAGAACCGTGCGCTACAGGGCGTCTGGTGCTCAACTTGCATATTTTTAAGATGCATAAGAAAATCTTAGTCCCCGCAGAAAATATCATTATGGATGTCGACCGCATAATAATGTAGCTCTAGACAGAAAAAGGTACATTTGAATTTGTAATAAAGAACAGTTCTTGCAATGATTCGATCCAAAATATTACTCCTTTTACACTATTATTGTATTTAGAATTGCAATCTGTATTTTTTATGGTAAAAATGTGTCTTTTGGTTTATTTGCCTTTACATATTATTGTGAGCTGTCATAGACGTCATGAAAATTGGTAGGGAAATTCCATTAAACAATACACAGATTTCAGTTTGCTAATTTTTACGTAAACTAACAAATTTGTTCAGAAACATAATGTCATGGTGATTAAAATTTGAACTGAAAGACAGATAAGCTAAAAAACAAGCGCAGTCATAATAATTGTATTGTATCCAGCTAAAGATCTAGAGACTACTCCGTGTGTTTTCGTGGATGTCTTATAAATTCTTTGACTAGTGGTCTACTATGTTCCAAGGATTTGACATTCGGCAGTCAGGTGGTCATTAAATAAGCCCAATTCGTTTTGATTTAGTTACATTGTGTTTCTAGAAAGAATAAATTGGACCGAAAAACTAAAAATAATAATAAATGTTAATAAGTTTTCTCTTAAGAAAAGAGAAGCATTTTGAAGGTAATTGGAAATAGAAAGGGGAACATGTTTGAACAATGACTTCATGAGAAACATCATCGAAGGCAGGATAAAGGAAAGTAAGGGTCCAGGTAGATCAGAACATAACTACAGGAAGCAAATAAAGGAGTAAGTAAACGTCGTATCGTATCAAAAACTGAAGGATCTAATCGAATAATACTACTAGGAATAATCGAGAGAAATGGAAGAAGCCCCACCGAAATTTATGATGACATGTGATTTTATTTTTAGGTGGATTCTGAACAGAAAAATGTCAATAATCTTTATAACTTTATTTCAAAACAAAAAAGAGGATTGTCATTAAAAATTAACCTTACCACTCACTCACAAAGACCAAATGGCAGCCAAATAATCTCCTTTACCGCAGATTCACCACTATTATAACACCCGAGGTGCTAAGAGCATTACGAATGATACTACATAAATAATAAAGGGGCCGTAAGCCTCGACCGTCTAACTGAATTGTTGGTTCTGTTGGCATTCAAACGTGGTACGGTGGCAGTGTGAAACGTAGTATGATTTAATAAATAATATGTATATTATGTACAGTAGGTAAATGAAATATCTAACAGTATCTGTTACCCGCAGCTCCGTTTGCATCAAAAACTAGACTATGTATGACCTAGCTAGAGTCTTTAACTATAATATATTCATACCAAATTTCAACAAAATCCGTTCAGCGGTTTGGCCGTACAGATAGTCAAACTTTCGCACTTATAATATTAACGAATGGATGGATATGGATGATCAAATTTTGTGATTTTTGTTTTGACTTTATTTGAATTTTCTGGCTAGTGATCTAAATTTAATTTAAAATCTTCTTTGTTACAGGTAAGTTGGGAGTTAATCTCAAGCAAACAGAAATGTGCTGCTTGATGTTCAAGGTGCGATGCAATTTTGGGAAGCATTGCTCTGATTTGGCTTCATCTTCTGTCGGTATCACGACGACTTCATCATTTTTACCAGCTACATTTCTGATCCACTGAAGATTTTTAATTTAGTTGCCGCATTGTTTAATAAGGAGGACTGCATCATCATCATCCTAGCGTGTATTCCTAGTTGCGTCGTCAGGTTACGCTTCTGAGCCTAGGGTACGCTGTAAGTCATGGTCCTAGATTTGGCGGAACTGGTAATTACAATGGAGCGACTGCCGTCTGACCTCCGTAACCCTTTTTATAGGGAAACCAGACCAACAGGAACATGACTCGAGGTGTGTTAGTGGCCAACATTGTCAGATTTTTTCAGGCGGCCCAAAATCATCTGACACAGCCTAACGACTGCTATCTATCGACAACAACCGGGACCAACGGCTTAACGTGCCTTCCGAAGCACGAAGGAGTTCAATGGCGACCAATTCACGCCGTCGCGCTTGACACGGGCATTCGCTACGGATACGCACGTCGCGCTCGACTAACGAGCTCCTCATTTCATAAGGAAGACTACATCTTGCACTAAAAGACAAAAGCCAAGTGAAAATAGGAAAAATATATAAAAAAAATGAAGAAAGAATAGGGTCTAAAAAGTGTGAGTTTAAATATCAAGAAAATAGATATGACTATTAAAAAATCTTTAACATATTAAAATGCTCGTTTATGGTTGTAAAAAAATTAGCGTTGCATTTGGCCCACAGCAGTAATGTAAGTGACAAAGACCTAAATGACGCTGCAGACAAACCCCCACTGCCGAATTGTGTAGCTCTTTAACAAGTGTAAATCTCATCCTTTAATTTAATGAGCTCTAAAACACAGACTCACTGAAAACAAAGGGCATTGAATACATCCCCGCGTCTTCATTACGGAGTCTTTCTCGCAAATGCTTGAAAATGTCTTGGTTGGCTCCTTGGGAGAGACATGTGTGTACTGAATTTGTGTAATTTTATTCGCGGAGTGTTACAATTATGCACCATTTAGCTTTCAGCTGTGTACTCGTTTAAATTCGTCTGGATTTTTTGTTCTGAGAAGATTTTCAATTCAATTTTTACTAGATTTTGTATAACAGTTTTCCACGTGGATCGTTACAATTTTTGATCCACTAGATTGGCTAGAGTTCCACGCGTCATCTTTTTGGTGAGACCAATATTTGTGAAATTAATTTTGACAATGTAGATTTTTTTAATAACTAACGGCTTATTTTTGTAACGGTCATATGCATTGATCATCATTTTTTTTACGGATTTTATCAGATTCACCACATACAAATATCTTGTGATAATTCATACACAAACCCATTTTAACAGGTTATCTCAATTAAGACATACTTAAAACTAGAGGCGAACTAATTGTAAGAGATCTTCCAAGCGCGAGAATAAGCAATCACAAAACCCAATTTGATTTACTAACAAAATATCACTCTAATCGTGCACTGATATGATAGCTTTATTATATATGTATCACTGAATAAAACAATCCAGAAAACACTCATGCAAAATTTAATGGCAAATCCATCTCAAGACAGTGCAAGACGCCCAAACAGTAGATCTTCATTAAACTGCATCAAAGCTCAGTAGAGACGGACAAATCTGCTTGCGACTGCATATGTCACAAATAAATCAGGCCTGGGTTAGCTTCTTGCACCTTAAACCGTAGAATCTGGTATTAAATGGCGATTTCTGTTCTCTTGGACGTTGAATTGCCAAAGAGAATTTGGAATGCTCGATTTATCGGGCGACGACTCGACATTTAAATAAAGGGTGAAATAATAGTGAATGAGAAATACATATGAGTGTTGCGAAATAGTCTTGTCTATCTGTCCTATGTCTAGCTCAAAAGAAGGGAAATTTATAAATATCATACTTCAGAAAAGGAAGATTATTAGTTCGAATAGTGAGTCTAAGTCACGTTCTAAACGTGTGTGCCAAGAACCTCATGTCGGAAAAAATAATTCATTAAGTTTTAAGAGACTCCAAATTACGCGGCTCGGTTTGCAAATAGGCTAGCGCTTCAATAAAAAATAAAATTGCAATAGAAATTGAAACAATTACGTTTATCGTGTTAAACAGTAATTAAAAACAAATTACAAAGATTTCTATCAATGCAGCCATTAAGCGAAAACAAATTAACACAGTTGTTACAGAAGGCACACCTTGGCCACATGTGACACTTTTATAAAAGTATGATGAATGGAAAAATTGTTTACTATCATCATTAATCACGAAGTTAGTTTGAACGGGGTGCTTTAGAAGCGACGACACGATGGCGTTTCGACTTTTTTTTTATCTTCAATAGTTACTCTTGTATAATAACTTATATGCGATTAAGAAGCTCGATAGCCGAACGCGTAGTCTTCGTAACGAATGCGCGTATAGAAGACGGCTGGTCGCTATCCGTATTGAATTGATCGCCATTAGTGGTTCTTTCTGTCTATGCTCCGAAAGGCAGGTTAAGCCGTTGATCCCGGTTATTATCAATAGTGTCTGGTGCAATTAGGCAGCCTGAAAAAATACGACAGTGTTGGTCATTAACAAACCTCGGGTAATGTTCCTGTTTGTCTGGTTTCCCTGTAACAAGGGTTATGGAGGTCAGACAGCAGTTGCTTCATTATAATAACCAGTGCCGCTAAATCAAAGACCATGACTTACAACGTACCGTAGGCTACGAAGCGTAAGCTGAGGACGCAACTTGGACAAAGAATGGCTCAATTGCACAATTATAATGAGGTCTAAAATAGGCTTATTACCATTTGATGCTAAAGGATAATAATTGTAGAATCACCATATTTCAAAAGTTGTAATTATGTTGTATTGTGATCCACTCTTGATATTAGGCGATTTCAGAATGACTAATCCTAAAAGATTGTCGTCTAGACAACTGACTTCTCCCTGAAAGAAGATCATTTCTAGGCAACACGTATCAGTAGAGTATTTTTCTCTTTTTATTTTGGCAACGAACAGTTATTACAAAAGAAAACACTTAAATAGAATAATTACAACTAAAGACAATGGATGTCGAAATTTGAAATTATTTTATAAAATATTTACATTGAGCTAGGTAGTGCAGCAGATTTAAAACAGCAATTTCTTAATTCCACTTCTAAATGTCGGTAAAGTGCAATTGAATGGTACCAAAATAGAAAATTGTTTGTTATATAGCTTAGGACAACGTGAACTAAAGCAATTCGCAGTGTACTGCTTTGTGAAATTTGGTGGCACAAGAATTTTGTTGGCAAGGCGCGGGCGGCGTGCTGGGGGACAATTCTCTTATTGTACATAGTGCACAATTGAATCATAATTGGATCGCAATGCCAGCTTTTGACGTGTCTGGTATTCTGTTACAAATTTTAAGACCAATCGTATCCCATTGGCATGCCATTGAACTGCAACTGGAAAATTTTGCTAATCAGAAAATCATCAAAATTATAAATTCTTTCAATAGAGTACCAATACTCTGTTATTTATTATATTTAAATTGAGATTGAAATTGTGTTAGCAGAATACCAATATTGAGCATTTCAAAAATGGTTCAGGGTTGGCCTTGTGACAGAAATAATTTCTGGAATAGGTGAGTTCCGACATAAAAACAAAATGGGGGATTTAAGACGCCAAAATTTACAAGTTTATTGTACAGGTGTCCATAAGTTGCGATAGTTTTTTCCACTAAGCAGGCTGAATATTAAACAAAAAACTATTAAATATTATAACATGCCAAGTTACAGACTGTAGGGCATTCATATAACCTCGACGTACCTGTGTTTTGTCATCCCCTGAACAAGAGTCATTTGTGGAACCGTTTGAATTACGTATTTGTCTATCTATCTTTGATAGACTGATGTAAATGCCTTCAGCTGAATGTCTGCCACTAATGGCATTGTTATTGTGATAAGCGATGGTTTTTAATCATCTTCACTGACACTCGCTAAATTGGAAGCCTTTCACTGAGTCGACTTGGGTGTGTCAGTACATCAATTTCAGAAATTCCAGCATTGGCCTTGCTAGATAGAGAAGGTGTTGAAATCAGTCGACCTTTTTAATCCTATTAGCAAAGGTTATGACCTAACTTATACTATTATATGATTTTTTTTTATTGTAAGATATTATTTATTTATCAAACACATTTTGTTAATAATACAATAGCTTAATTTTTTTTTCCATTCCTGAACCCAGAAATTTTAGTTCACATCGCAGTTAAGCTTCAGAAACATTAAATTTCCCTTTAGGCTTTCGAGTACAAAGAATAATTCGAAAAATAAAGCTGTATAGCTTGTTATCTTTTTTAAATTCTCTTCTTTGATAATTATTTAACTGGACAGAGGGACGTAACTATCACGATTCTTCTTCTTCTTTGCGAGTCGATTCTGGCTGTTATCAAACTTCAGACTTGCGGAGTTTTAGTCCTCTGAATGATTTGAGATGCTGCCTCAATGGCAAGACTATCACGATTTAAACGGCTCTATAAATCCAAACTAATCATTTCCAATGACTGATCTAACACGGAAACTTACTCTAAAGCCGAGAAGTCTGACAGTTTAGTATTTTATAGCTGACAGGTGCAAAGTTCTAAGCAAGTTAGGTGCCTATAGTTAGGTGGTATATTCATTATTCAATAGTCGAAGTTTCTGGATAGCTCAAAATTACAAGCATTAACGAATATTCTTCTTAAGTGTATTAATGTAAGGACAGATTTTTTTATTTTTTTTTAATATTATCAAATTTTAATATATAGTACAAGTAATTAGTTACCACGTAAAAAAATATCTAAATTACAACTAACTAAAAATAAAAAACCACAAATCTAAAAATATACCACCCCGAACGGCACCCGGCTCAAAAGTACCCATTATACTGGCAGCATTACCTCTCTGAATTGCAATGGATATCCTTTGAACCAAGTACCACTCGGAGCGATGGTCAAAACCTCTGTCTCTTAGGACAGAATTGATTTTACATGTGTATGAAACAATCTAGTTTGTAATAAAATAATAATAAATTATTGACTCTGCCTACAGTAGTGTGTCAAAGTTTTATGAAACCACGTCTTGTGAAAACAACGACATAAAAATATTAATTTTCAATTTCGAACGAAAGTTTAGTACCACGCAAATTCAAATTTAAAATACAAATGCTAGTATGATTTCCAGTTCGACGCGCCTAAGACTTTAGTTAGAAAACATATCACGCAATAAACAAAATAAGCACTGAAACAAACAAGTCCGCCGTCCATAATTCCCAAATCGGATTACTCACACTACATTCCTTCCTGGAGCTCTATGAAGCGTATTTCCCTTATTTCCACATTCTATTTCACAGCAAAACCGCTCTTAAAATGCAAAATTAATTTTAAATTGTAGAAAGTGGTGGCCATATTTGCATCTGCGATATAATTGAAGACTGCTCGCATTTTAGGTTCGGTTTTATTTTAGTTGCTTTAGCTGTGACTTATTTGCGCGGAATGTATATCCGGAGTAGGCAGACGAAGTGCGGTTCGCCTTTGCAAATTAGTAACATTGTTTTTCTCTTAGGATTTCAAATAAGGCTATGAAGACTACGATCTACTTGTGTGTGTTTTGGAATTATGCAACCCAATATTAATATTTCTATTTGTTAAGAGCGCAAGATTTCATTTTATCAATCACATTTTTTTTTAAATATGTTAAAGAAACTATTAAGTTTTCGCGTCCGTTTTATAAACGGATTCTACCAGCTCAGGACGCAACTAGGTAAACACTGAAAAAGATAGAGCTTTTTCAACTGTTGTTGTTGTAAATTTCGATCAGTTAAAATAGTCCATGAAAGGGCGACAGACTTGGCGGAGTGATTTATTTATTTCAAACTTTTTTACCTAAAAGGTCGTTTTTTTATTATTTAGCTATATGTGTCCCACTGATGGGCAAGAGCCTCCCTTCTCTTCTTTCACGAATCTCTATCTCGGAAAAGAAAAAGGCCAAGAACAAGATGGTCGACTTAAGGATGGATGACTTAAATGTTCGAGAAAAGTTGGAAAGATCTGGCGAGTGAAAATGGCGTTATTGTTGTATTTTTAATACATAGGGCGCACTGTAAGTTTCCGGAACTGGCCACTTACATAAACAATATTTAAAAATTTATTGCAACATTTGAAAATAGAACTCTTTGGCTGTAGAATGCAGTTTGTTTCATCTGACTGTCTTTTGTTTTTACCTTGTGGCGCCATTTAAAAAATTGTGTGTCTGCATCAACATGGATTTAACTCGGGAAAATTTTCGTAGTATGATTTTCTACGATTTTAAGTGTAATTTGACAGCTCAACAGAGCATCGCTCGGCTTGAAACAGCTTTTGGCAATGAAGCACCATGCAAGACAACTGTTTATAGCTGGTTTGCAGAATTCAAGCGTGGTCGTATCAATCTCAGTGACGAATCTCGCGATGGTCGGCCGTTCACCGCTGTGACCAACAAAAACATCAATGCTGTGCGCCGTATGATTGAAACAGACAGGCATGTGACCTACCATGAAATTCGCGCATCCTTAGAAATAGGCATGAGTCAAATACAATTAATCCTACACAAACATTTGGGTGTGAGAAAGCTGTGCTCGCGGTGGATCCCACACAACTTGACCGAGGCTCAAAAAATGGACCGCGTCACTTGGTGCAGTGCCATGCTTACCAGATTCAACGAAGGTGCGTCAAATTTGGTGTGGGACATAGTAACAGGTGACGAAACATGGATTTATTGCTACGATCCCAAAACAAAGCAGCAATCGAGCGTATGGGTCTTTCAAGATGAGCCGAAACCAACCAAAGTGGCGCGCGTGAAAAGTGCATCTAAGCGGATGATTGCTTCTTTTTTTAATAAAACTGGACACGTGGCTACTGTTGCTTTAGAGAATCGTCGTACAGTGAATAGTGACTGGTACACGACCATTTGTTTGCCGGAAGTTATTGACGAACTCCGTAAAAATAACCGTAAACGCCGTATCATCCTGCACCACGAAAATGCTAGTTCTCACACGGCCAGACAGACAAACGACTTTTTGAAGGCGAAAAATGTAGAACTCATGAGTCATCCTGCATACAGTCCCGACCTGGCACCTTGTGACTTTTTTCTGTTCCCAAAAATTAAGAACCAATTACGCGGTCAACGATTTTCATCACCAGAAGAGGCTGTCGAGGAGTATGAAAAACACGTTTCAGATGTCACCACAGAGGAGTGGCACAAAAGTTTTCAAAACTGGTTTCATCGAATGAAAAAGTGCATAGACGCCAAGGGAGATTATTTTGAAAAACAATAAATTAATTTTGTACCTTTAATAGTATTTTTTCATATTCATTCCGGAAACTTATAGTGCGCCCCACGTAATTCCCTCTTTCCATTACCTAACACTGCTAGAAAATGAGTTAACTAAACACTGATCGAATTAACTAAAAAAGGCAAAAAAGATCTAATACCAATACATAACAAAATTACCTGCGTAACATAAATATGAGAGTCTCATGAAAACGCGCTCTCTATCAGAACTCCTTTGCAACTGCTAATTATGCAGTGCGTTTGCCCAGTGATTTCCCAACGGATCCTTGTCCTGTGCAATGTTTTAATCATATACGAGACTGGAAGAGATTGCATCCAAACAAATACCGGACCACCGATTTAAAGCGGATCGCTGTAATTTGCTGTTCTATGTTTGAATTTCAAGTTTGTTTTTCGGAATTGTAGCCGTTTCATTGGCTGTTTGACTCGTTCCGGAATGCACTGGTATCTACTCCCGCAACTATGAAACGAGGGAAATAACCAGTTTGAGCCAGTTATAGTTGATTGTTGTCTGATCGATTGTGATTCATAATCGATGTGCGATGCATTGACTAGAAGATTTGTTGGACCCATTTAAAAGGTGAGAAAGAAGTCCTTTATTCCCGAGTACAAATGCATTGACTGCACTATATCAATTCAAATTTGCCCAATAATTTTCCACCTCTAGTGCTCAATTCGGCATAAGTGGAAGAGATGGAACTAATTATATATAGAATACTAGCTGTTTCCCGCAGCTCCACCTGCGGTATATAGCCTATGTTACTTAGGGTGAATGTAGCTTTCGTATGGTGAAAGAATTTTTGAAATCGGCTCAGTAGTTTTTGAGTTTATTCCTTACAAACATACACACAAAAATACAAATCTAGTGTAGATAGTGTAGACTAGCTGTTTCCCGCTGTGCAGGCGGAGCTGCGGGAAACAGCTAGTGTATAAATAAATTATTATTATAAACTGGCGCCCAATTTTTGAAATATATGTCGAAACTAAATCGATCACCGATAAGGATGAACGAAAATCATTCGACTCACAGACTTTTTATGAGTCACTCTTTTCAAAAATAGCACCCTTGATCCTGAATCCAGGTTTAGTTATATTTTCCTAAAACTACTGTTTTATACTAGCTGCAATTTACATTACCATGAAATGATTACTGTTAAAACTGGAGACTGGATGAGTATCCAGTAAACAGTGTACTAATTGCCTCCACGGGGTATTGTTGGGAAAATGCAACTAGAAAATCGGATATTAAATATTATCTTTTGTTACATAAACTATGTGCACGATTATAACATCCGATATGTGATGCCTTATTTTACGGTTAGCAGGTATTGACCCTAAACTGATTTCATATTGATGATCTTGGCTTTGACTTTTAAAACCGTTTTTGTCACCTTGTTCCACAATAAAAAGAATTTGAATTAGAGATCTGATTTGAGATTTAGAAAATTTGCCGTTCCATTTTGCCGTATTTTGGAACAAAATATTTTTTTCCATTTTATCCCAGATTTATATTTAAACTAGCTGCTTTCCGCAGCTCCGCGTGCGTCAAATAGTAGGCTATGTTTGACCCCGGGTCTTCAACTATATTCATACCAAATTTCATCAAAATCCGTTCAGCGGTTTGGCCGTGAAAGCGTAACAGACAGACAGACAGATTTCGCATTTATAATATCAGTATGGATGTCACGACGGCCCCTATCGGCTAAACTCAAGTGTAGCCGCACTTGGGTCATTTGTAGTAACATGTAAGCTCACTTAGTATTTGTAACATTAATTGTACATCCATAAACACCTCAATCAATTATTGTATTTTGTCAATGATATTGTATTGATTAAAACAGGAAGTCAATAATAAATAATGTAAGCAACATTGATAGAATAACCAAATATAAGTATTAATTATTATAAATAGTAATTATTTAATATAAATGTATTTTTAAAATGATTTACAATAATTAAATTAACTAATTTAGAAATGTAAATATATTATCAAGATGGTGTATTGTTAAGAGGCCATCGGCCATATTGGGATTCGAATGTGAGCGGTGAAGACGAACGGCTGTTTTGTATTAGTTATTTTGCTAAGTGATATTATACGTTGTGAAAAATATCGGTTTTTATTCCCACATCCTGCATATCTGAGACTAGCCTTTAAACATATACATAAAACCTTTAAATTCTCACATTTCTTTCTTATTTACATTGTTTCATATCAATGTCTATTAAATCCTCCACAATTTATAACTATTGTGACCGCTGACTTCTATATTACTATCCATGGATTTAATAATATTTTTTTAATAAAAAAAAAACAAAGTCGTACCGAATGTATTTTATATCTACCCTAGTATTAACTGGAAGACATTTCCGTAGCAATAAGGCCGCCTCTTTGCCTCATTATTTTTGTAATTGTCGTTCTCTGTTCAGAGATTTAGCGAAGCGTATAATCGATGCCTCAAGTGACCGGAAGGCTGGACTATACTTGGCTCAAAGAATCCATAAAGCGTGGCAATGCTGCCAGCCTTCTGGGCACTTTCCCGATAGACATCGATGTGGATGAATTCTACGACGCCTAAATTACATAGGCATTTTTTGCAATACTTCTCGTTTTTTAGTGTATAAGTATACCTAGTTATTTAAGTTTGTAGTTTATTATTAACTAGCTATTTCCCGCAGCTCCGCCTGCAGTATATATAGCCTTTGTTACTCAGGGTGAATGTAGCTTTCCAATGGTGAAAGATTTTTTGAAATCGGCTTAGTAGTTTTTGAGTTTTTTCTTTACAAAGTTACACACAAAAATACAAAGCTTTCCTCTTTATAATATTACCTATATTAGTGTAGATTTTAGTTAGATAATTTAATGCATTTGTCTAATAAATAATTTATATAGGTATTTTGGTGAAATAAAGTGCAGACACCTATTTATTTTATATCACCATTGAAAAAAATGTATAAGTTTATCCACTCATCGAGGTACTTGGGCGTATTTCAAAACACATTATGCTAAAATCTGCTATATCGAAGTTCGCTGACGCAGGTGTTAGTCAAGATACCGAATCAATATGCTTGTACTCTGTCTGACATTGAGCGAAAAATAACATTTCTAGATGCGACACTGAGTAGGTAAAAATACTACTTTGAAAAAACTTGTGCAAATTTTTAAACTATCAAATTTTTACATTAGAATTTTGAAATATATAATCCGGACAATGGCAAACTCTTAATATTTTTAAATTATTTATTTGGTAGTTTATAATAAATTTTCATTGTTATGAAAATTCCTTTATCCTAATACGCAGTATGCCTAATTCATGTTAGACTTAACATGAGAGAACTAAAGTAAATTATAATGAATATTGTTTTTTACTTAAAGGTATATTATACTAATTACATTTAAATTGGTTTTAAGGTTTAAAACTAATAACTAACTCACAATATAAATAAATACATCCAATAATGACATTTGCTACTCATTTTGGTCCAACAAAAGATGTAATGACATATTCTTATTCTTGTTAGTGAATTGACTGTGTGTGTGAATGTGTTTCTTTTGTTTGTAAATGGTGCAATAAAAAGTGCATATTGTTGCGTCCCTGAGCGTTACATATTGTTGTATCTAGACGCATCTAGGTTTATTATATATACCTTGGGTCTCGTGAACCCTCCAAAATACTTTATAATATTTTTCGCAAACTTTTTGAAATAGATAAACTTACACCTAAGAGTAACTTCATATTTTATCTTCCCGCCAAACTAATCTCGTCAGCTGTATGGAACTTTGGTGTTGTTATATCACTTATTTTTTTTTTTCTTTTATCAAATAAAGCATCAGTGTTTTTATGTTTGTTTGTGAAAGTTACGATTTCGTATAGATGGCAGGCTACAAATCAGATAAATCTTTGTTTTGTTATGTAATACTAGCTATTTCCCCAGCGTCAAAAAGAAGCCTATGTATGACCTCGGGTCTTCAAATATATTTATACCAAATTTCATCAAAATCCGATCAGCGGTTTGGCCGTGAAAGCGTAACAAACAGACAGACAGAAAGACAGACAGACTTTCGTATTTATAATATTAGAATGGATATATACTTTAGATATAGAAATCGTGGAAATGTAAAAAATATTTAATAATACAGTGCAAATTTAAGAATTGCAAAATACAGTTAATTATTCATATCATCTATGAATTTTTGTCGAAGCATATATGCCCGTTGCATTTTACTTGCGCTTCAGAGTACATGGTGCGCTTTAATCATGGTTCTAGATTTTGATCGTAATACACCTGAGTATTTTCGGTGCCGAAAACATGATTGCCGAGTGTGAAGAGTTATTATCGTAGAAGCTGATAAATAAGCAAATAAAGTCACCATTAATATTCATAGGCGTATTACGTGGTACGTGTCTCCTTTGCAACGCGATGGATATGGTTCTTTGAGGAGCTTAACACATCTTTGGCTATGTTTAGGCTTTAAGATGTTTGTTTGATGATGAAGAATGTTTTTTGAGGAGCTCGTTAGTCGAGCGCGACCCGCGTATCCGTAGCAAATACGCGTGTCAAGCGACGACGTGACGCGACCACTATTGGATTGGTCGCTGTTTAAGTGGCATTTTCTATCTTGAGCTCCTCCGTGCTTCGGAAGGCACGTTAAGCCTTTGGTCCCGGTTGTTATCGATTGATAGCAGTCGTGAGGCTGTGTCAGATACCTTAGAAAAGCAAGAACAATTCTGTCAGTGTTGGCCACTAATATACCTCAGGTCATGTCCCTGTTGGTCTGGTTTCCCTGTTAAAAGGGTCACGGAGGTCAGACGGCTGTCGCTCCATTGTAATTACTAGTTCCGCCAGGACCATGACTTACAGCGTACCCTAGGCTCCGAAGCGTAAGCTGACGACGCAACTAGGAATACACGCTAGAATGATGATGAGGCTTTAAGATGTTTATATGATGCACTTAAAATAGTATTATTATATTTGATGGTAGTTGGTATCATTCAAAGTTTTCAATGCCACATTATTTCTCCCAATAGTTAATTGCCTTAAGTCTACGTTCGTATCGAACCTTTGCTAACCTGATACGAATACTTTTAACATTAAGTCCGCCAATTGTTATAGTCGTATTTTTTTTATTTTTGGAACTGTAAAGTTTTCATTAATAAATAAATAGATATTACATTATTTTAAGAGAAAACAAAAGTTAAGATTTCTTTTTTTTAATATACAACAAAGTAGGAAAACAGGCGTACGGCTCACCTGATGGTAAATGGTTACCGTAGCTTATGATCGCTTGCAACACCAGAGGTGTCACGAGCGCGTTGCCGACCCTGAAGGAATTTTTCACTCCCTTTTTGAATTTATAATATACTAGCTGTTTCCCACAGCTCCGCCTGCGGTATATAGCCTATGTTACTCAGAGTGAATGTAGCTTTCCAATGGTGAAAGAATTTTTGAAATCGGCGCAGTAGTTTTTGAGTTTATTCATTACAAACATACAAAAATACAAATCTTTCCTCTTTATAATATTAGTGTAGATGTAGATGTAAATATCACTTGGACCTGGTGTAGTGGAGACGCAAAAGTAGGAAAGAGGAACTTGGGCTCGATTTCAACCAGCCTTAGATATAACTGAGAAAATGTAGAAAGTGTTACCAGTACAGTTGTATAAAAATGTATCAGTTTCAACACTGCAATTAGAATGGCTCCTCCTAATCCAGAATGAATCCTCCTTATTCCAGAAGTAAAGAGTTTAAGTATCGAATACATTAAAAACAAAAACACTTTTTAGGGTCGCCAACGCACTCGTGACGTCTCCGGTGTTGCAGGCGTTCATAGGCTACGGTACTTACCATTAGGTGGGCCGTACGCCTGTTTGCCTACTTAGTTATATAAAAAAAAAAAATTCAACATCAATATCTAACCCATAAATTTAATTTTAAACTGAGTCAATACTTTTTATTAATGTGTGATCTAAAATCTAAAATTCTCGCTTATGACTAGAATATTCCCATGTGTCTCGTTTCTCATCCTCAGTTACATTACAAAGTCATGTCCATTACATCAGTCTTATAAAAATAACTCTACATTACATCAACAGGTAACTTGTACATAAAAATAAAGGAGAAAATGACATGTACATAAATATTCGTGACATTCCTAACCTCGTAACGTCATGCCATCTGTCTTCGTTACCAATACGCGAGGGTCGGTATGTTTCCCCCCACTTATGGTGAAAATCAATTTGCCACCCCACTCGAAAATCAGAAGTTTCGAAAGGTGTGTACTTAGGAACGGGAAGGTGTTTGACTGAGATACGAGCAAATATTACAAGTAATGTAAAACCATGCAAGTCCCACTGTTGGTTATCCGAAATGAGGAATGCTATAGAACCCCAAATAGGGAATCCCTAGGGGCTAAAACGGGTTCCTTACAAAAGCGATTGCAATACGCGTCTTTGTTTGTATGTTTTCTAACTCTCCAACTTACTGTACCTATCAATTCATATGATTTTAGTTTATTTGCTAGATGATCCTGTTTGAAATAAGAACTAGAGCTTTATTTTTGAAATAGCTTCTCAAAATCGGCAAGATGATGAGTGTTACTCGAAAACGAACATGACTTTAATGAGGTACATGTAAAAAAAACATTGCTTCTATTTAAAACTGGCTAAACATCAATGTCAGTCATATAGTATTTTTGGTTTGAATTTGTCAATAACTTTTCTATGGACGTGGCTCACATTAGTTCGTCTCTTTCCGCAAAACTTCATACTTTATTCAGCTTTATCTAAAAATATTTTATCTTGAATCTAAATATCCTTTACTATAAACTATTCACCTTAATTTATTTGACCGAACAAATGGGTGACATCAGGCAAATCTACATTGTTAAAAGCCGTTTGTTATTCTATATAAAGTAAAAGAAAAAAGGCTTGGCGACTTTACAAAGAAACACTAACTATATGTTTAGCCCGTAAAGAAGTCTGCCGTAGTGCCAAATCGACGCAGAACTTTCCTCGCAAATTGACTCCACGTATTCGCTAAAAGTGCAGTTTCTTTCATCCCCGCTCAGCTCTTGTACTGTTCAGTAATGTATGAGCGACAGCGATTTTACAGTTAATGAATATTTTTGGGTTGAATACAGGTTTGTTACATTTTAAGTTTATTTATATAGGAAATTAAAAGTTAAAATAATAAACACAAATCAACAATGTCAGAATTCAGAGGGAAATTTAATAATTACATAGATTTGGAAGTTTTTCACTATGTTAATAACTAACGTTCGGCATATCCTCGTTGACTTAAATAAGTTTCATCTCGTTTTTTCACGTCAAGTATAGATAAGACAGCAAGAGACTACACATACTTTAGTTAATGTAGGATTAACGTACATTCGTAATTTCTTAAAATGGGGGCAAATCTTGAAACGTTATTTCAGTATTTTTATTTGAATTAGGAGCTTGTTATAAAAGTCTTTTTTTGAAAATCCACAGTTCACTTGAAGCAGTCTTCACGGTATTCTTGACGTTTTATAATAGTTGACCGAGAATAATTGACTTACCTCATTTGTTTTTATTGTGCACTTAGCTGTGCCGTAACACTCATTTAACTCTATGCCGTACAATTTCGCTGTGTCGTGTCGCATAAGTACATTTGATGTTTTTTTAGCCGCTGCCGCCCAAAACTTGTGACCAAGCATTAGGTTGTATTAAGAAATACGAAAACTAAGCAGAATGGCATTCTAAAGACTCCTGCATCGGAACTTTGTTTTGCATGAGTTTTCTCAGTGTTTGGCGATTCCGAGATTCTCACTCGGTGTAAATGTTTATGTTGCTGCAACAAAGAAAATAGATCTTAATAAACAAATTGAACGAAACTAGACACGAAAATACGGTTAGGATAGAGGCATTTTATGATATTAATCTTGATTCCGTGCATAAGGAGATACGTTAAGTCGATGTTTCGACCTGGTTGTCAATAAAAATATTCAGATCATGATCGCATGCTGCTATCTTATGTTTTCGCGTTTATTTAAAGAGAGATACTGTGCCGACCCCACTTAACAAAGTGGGACAAGGTAAATGAGAATAAGATATAGAATCATGTCAATTTATTAAATTCCATAATGATCTTATCAGTCTAGCTTCTCTGTCATTTACAGAGAGACGAAAGTAGCTTCATTGTAAACCACATTTTGCTTTATCTATGTCCGATGGCTATAGAAGCACAAGAATGAGATTGCAACTAAAAAAATACGCTTGTATAAATCAGAGTGAAATAAGATACTGCTGTTTATGGTTCTTCACAAGTGCCATGAATGAAAGCAACCGAGATCCTGAGCCTTTTTACGATTTGACCTAGATCTTCGCGCCATTAAAATATGGATATGTCACACTGCACTTGCTAATATTTTAATATTAGGTGTGTCTCGCTCACACTTAGATCTACATATGGCGCTACTCAATTTATGATATATAAGAGAGGTAGGACATTTTGTAAGGAGTATTCCGTCTGGGGAAGTAACTCCACCCTACAAAAGACCGCAGCCAAATAACACTGTGATGCAGTATTGTATTCCTGCTGGTGAGTAGGGTCGCCAGGCTCCAGAGGTCGACAGGTCGGCAACGCGCTCGTGACATCTTCCGTATTGCAGGCGTTCATAGGCTACGGTAACCACTTACCATGAGGTGGGGCATACGCCTGTTTGCCTACTTAGTTGTATAAAAAAAAACTTAAATTGCAAATGGTTTTAAGCTTTGTTAAACAATAGTTGTTAAAGAGTACTTTACGTTATATATAAACGTAATTTTAAGTTATCATTTTTTTAGACACGTATTGAATTGATGTCTAACTTTTTGTAGTAAGACAGAAATAGTCTAATCAAGGAACTAGCGACAAGCTCTGCTGTACATACTTAATTTTTTTTTTTTAATTCCAACTCACAACTAAGTAACAAATAATTTTTTGTAATACAATAACGTTCATTAATTTTAAACAAGTATCTACATAGCGAAGTAACAAGAGTCCGTAATAAATACACTCATTTGCGCGGCTCGGATCGCCGATGGGCCATCCCACGTGCTTGCACGTAATTAAATTACACCAAAATAATATTGCGAACCTGTATACCCGACCGTCAATTAACCCTCAACCTTCGAAAATAACTTTTATTAAACATGGCATTCGCTTAATAAATAATTTAAGAGAATCGAAAACTTGTACGCACGCACATAACATAAATTTGTTACGTTTGATTACGAAGTTCGGGGAAACTTGTCATCACAACTCTTCCACCTTCGCTCGCGGGCGAAATTTTTTCATTGTTAACGTTATATCTTCGCCGGTTAGGGATCAGAGTTCATGAGCAGCGCACGCTGCGCTCCCTTGTACGTGCTTCGAATATCCCCGGCATAATATTCATCGCTTTAAAGCAACCAGATGAGAGGGAAAAGGATAACGCAATACGGGCAAAAGAGACGGCCTTTCAACAAGATTTCGTGACCTCTCAGCGGCTTCTGTCCGCAGAAATATGGACGGTAATAACATAAATCCCTTTGGCATATAAAACACTAAACGCCCTCGAAGTGTCCCAACACTCGCCGCGGTCTTTACGACTAAAATGCTCGAAGGCTGTAAAATATTAGTGCATTTATGAAAATTGCGAGTCACATAATAAACTCGGAGGAATCGCTCGCTCGTGAGGGAAATTCTTCAGTAATTTTGTTCGTGTTGACTTCCGATGAGTATTTCGGCATGATGGATGGAGAGTAAATATGGAATGAACTCATTGGTATGCGGCGGGCAATCACAGGCTAATCATAAATAGGGCGCAGGCTATGCATAACGTAATTCGATCGTGTGGTGCTTGGATACTACATATTGTGACCAGCTGTTAGTATTTCATAGGAATTAATTAGCTCTGTGATTTCAGCAGTTTTTAAGTCTGGCGGAGGTAAAACAACAGTTGGAGAGAAGGAATAATATTGTAATCACTGAAGCTTAAATAATGATCTAATTCAGACTTTGTGCATCTTGCGTCTTGAAACCAATGTGTCAGTCAGTCACAAACGTTTTAAAATTGAAATCAACATTATTTAAAAGGAATTCATTACACATATCTTGAGTATTATTATTTTCGTGCGTAGATAGGTGTTCTATATCTTTTTAATTTTCGCTCTTTCTCTCTCTCTCTGTCTAAAAGACTGGATGGACGACAACCAATGAAGTTTTCTTCTTAGCGAGTCGGCTTTGGAAATGTAATTATACACGTGAGGACCAAAATTTTATCACAAGCACCGCGAAGCTAGATCAAGTAGTATTGAATATAAACTTATAACCACTGTATCGCTGACAAACTATGGCATAATTCGCATGTCAAGTATAAAAGCGATGAAAGCTCATAAAGCTCCCTGGTTTGGACGCGTAAAATCTGAATAAGTAAATGATTGGGGCTACGGATCAGTGATTGATTCGTTTTGTGTCAAGGTTCAAGACAGACGCTGAAGCGGAACAGATATTCGCAGTTTACGTATACGCCTTAACATTCAATCTACGTATGGTAAGATGTGTACTATATGTTTTCCAGGTGTCGGAAATGTATCGATCATTTTAAATTTTAGAATTGTTTTGTAATTATTTTTATGAATTCTTGAATTATTTTTACCTACTTTATCAATTTAAATTTGATTCATAAATAAATAACTATTTATTAGAAATAACCGACCACAATTGGCAGCATTAAATGTCCATTTATCTAAAAAAATTTTGACTATTTAAAAATGATTGAACTTTATCTTAAATTCTTATAACTTTATTTTTCAACTTTTTTTAGATAATGTTTTCTTATGTTTTCGCGATTGTTATTCATTAAATTAAACTATTTTAATACGGTTTTATCGCGTTTATTACTTATTTATTTACACCTGACGTTTCAAACACTTTACAGCGTTCATGGTCGCAGGCAGACTAAGTTAACATTTGTCTTTGATGTCATAAGATTAATCTTATGACATCAAAGACAAATGTTAACTTCCCTGCCTGACCCTGCGTTCCTACTATTTAACTGCATAACTTACCTACATAACGCAAAATTGTAAACTCCATTCGTACGGAGAAAAATACCTACATTCAAAGACACACAATACTCACATCATAACAGACACTTATTTAATACTACACCATTCCAAAATATCAAATGACACTTTATTAAAAACATACACAAAACCACATTTACAATCTAAAAAACTGAAATTCTTCATTAAAGAACATTTTTATCACCCTCATAAAAAGCGAGCATTTCATTACACCGTGAAACCGGTATAATGATCGGACGACCATTAAATGGCATTATCTGACAGTGGAAAGCATAATCTGACTCCTTCAATGCATAAAGAACTATAAATGTCTGATATCATCTAATTGAAGTCGAGTAATGGCGAGGAGGTGCCTCCAGACCATTAAAACGCCTAAGGTAACGATCGAAAAGGATCCTTTCAAGTGTAAAATATTTAAATTCCCAAGCAACAAATGAAGGTTGAAACGTAAAAGTGAATAGAGCTCGGAATTGTACAGACAGAATGGGCGTTTAATTAAAATTAGAAGAGCTTTCTTAGCCTTCCTTGTTTTGCATTTGATTTTGATGCAAAATACAGATTTGTAGTTTGTCTGGCTTTGATTTGTGTTAACAGTTTATGACTGAAGTTTTTACCATTCGCTTGTGTTTCTGATTAGTGTTTTTTTCTTCTTCTTCTTCTTTACCTTATCTCATTTTATTGTGCAGGGTCGGCACAGTGTGTCAGTCCCTTCCACTTTACTCATGTTCTCTCTGTTACAATCCATCCATCTCTTTTTTGGTCTTCCCCTGTTTTATCCCTCACAAAAAACAAAACTCCTGATAGCGTTAGGGGCTTAGCCCAAGTCATAATCACGTCACAATTTGAAAAAGGTAAAAAAGCAAATAAAAAACTTTGGAGTACGGCGGGAGCGATGGTGTTATGCTCACCGCAAAGGGAAAATCTTTCCGACAGGCGTGGTGTTATGCCTGGGGAACCGCGGCTCCGACGATGGTCTGTCAGAGGTTGTGTTTATGCTCCAATTCCTTAGAAACTTTGATATCGCGTTTCAGTCCTCCATACTAATTAGGTTCCTTATATGGGAATTTCGGATTTGTCTCTTTAGCGCCATCTGTTGCGTTGTGTTGTAACTATTTTCTGTGCGATAGTAGTGTCGTCACAAAACTCAGTCAATTCGATTAAATCAAATCATCTTGCTTGAACATTTCCAGAGACACTACGAAACTCAGACAATGTCTAATAATTATTACCTTCTAGGTACTATAGAACTAACTTTAATATGACACAATATGATATAGATAGAGGTCAGAGTTAGGCACCAATTAGAATGGTTCAGACGGCATCAGGTCTAGAGTCAACACAACCAATTAATACGTGAGGTTAGAAATGTAGATCAATGTGGTCCAACTATCAAAATAGGTTATTGACTAAGGGTTGCCTATTTCAATGACTCTGATTTTGCATTGATAACGTTTCACCAATACATGTAGTAACCAATTATATTTACTCTTTGTTGTATTTTATTGGATTTATTTGAAGTATTTAAACATTAACTTAAAGTTTATATCAATAAAAACTACACACAAATGGCGAATATGTAGAGGAAAATATGGATGTAGTAAAATCGATGGATGGCGCTCTGCAAAGTAGGAAAGTGAAGTTTTCCCCCTCCAATAAGTGAACCACAGCAGTACATTGAAGTGTGCCATTTTGCTATTCTTACATCCATGAGTAAGATGCTTTTAAATTAAAAAAATACCGATTATAAGCTTTATAAGTTAAAAAATGGATAGTGGAATAAAAAAATCTTGACTGTAACTCGTAGAATTGAACTTCAAAATCATTCTTCTTTTAAAATTGATTAAATATTAGGACTAACTGTTATATACGGTTTATCTGTAGTGGTCTCCAACATTAAAATCGTAGTAAAAGTAGTCTATATTGTAACAAATTTTATCAAAATTAGGTCAGTGTTGAAGCACAGAACAAGATCTGCATTTCCAAACTCCAGAACCTCTAAATTTTCACAGTTATAATGTGAGTCGGATAATAACTAAATTTTACATCAATAAGTCTTACAATAACAAAATAAAATATTTACGTACTCTATTGAAGAACCGCCTAAAGGGAAAATCAACCTAATATTGGTCGCCGGAAACGCTCTGTATTTGCCCTATAGGACACACTTCCGGTCGAAGGCTCTCATTGATTCCTTTACTAGTCCCAACTTGTATGGATTGGACCGTTGTAAATAGTGTTTCTATCAATTTTTTATATGTGAATGGTGTAAAAAGTGCTTGTTTGTGCGTTCATTGTATTTTATTACAGATATTCATACAATCTTTTACAGTGGACTATTTTAAGTGTAATTGAGTACCTATATCAAGGTAGAAATATACTTACTGCATTTTGTTTCTTAATAAACTACTATATTAATTTATTAATGCGTAATTATTTTAGTAACAGTTATTTTCCAAAAAAAGATCCAGTTTTCTACGTCATCCACATCCAATTTCAACCATTATTATGGACCTAATCATTTATTCTTTTCCCGTTCTTGTTTATTTTTACCGACTCACCTGAAAATGGGGTTTATATAAAGCTCATTTGTCTAAAAAAACATTAATTATATTACATTGTTAAGTTTATTTGCCACGGGTTTGTAAACAGACGTTTTCTATCTCACTTTAAATGTTTGCGTGTCTACCGCTGAGCAAATACACGGTGCTACAAGTTATCTAAAGTACATATGAATACCTACTTTAATTAATAAAAAATAGTATTGACAATATTTAAACAACGTATCCACTTAAAAAATATTTTCTTGATAATATTCATGAATACTATTACAGAGAATACGATTTGAATAATTTAATATTTGAATAATTTTAGAACTACACTAGAAGAAGAATATCTACAGGCCTATCTACTAGTTATTTATATATCAAACCTTTGAAACTAAATTCCACAAGTCTTACAATACTTGGTGGACCTAATGCTAACATTATGCTAATATTATTAATTTCCGAAATTGTTCAAAAGTAATCGTATTATCTCTAATAGTATTTATGAATATTGTCAAGAAAATATTTTTCTGTCTATTCTCTACTCTCTTTTCTTTGTTAATGAAAGTGAAAGAAAAGTATTGTGCAGCGCAAAAAGTTACGTAAAACATCGAACGTAGAGATCTCTGTTTTATTTTTCTTGGAAAACTTTGTAAAGATCAGATTTTTAAGACTACATTTTATTCTAGTTCTGTCCAGTTTTTAATTTATGCCATAGCACTTTGACTTCAACCGTCGCGTGTCATCTTGCCATTGTTACATTGTCGCACACTTTAGTCACTTTGAACCCAGCTGGATAGGTTAATTGAAATTAAACAACTAAAATCGTATATACATATTAATGATTAAAGCATCCATGTATAAGAATCTTAAGAAAAGAAGTAGGTTAATAAAAAAAAAATATTACTCAAAAATTAAGATTATTTTCAAACGTCTAGTTGGATTATTACTTGGCTCGAATAATAAACCTATTCAAACATAATGACCACCAGAAGGCAGCCCGAACCAACAGCATCATTTGCCTTCCGAATCACGGAATCATTTTATTTAAGACAATCAGCTGACTCAAGTCTACAATGTCCTAACCAAATTGAAAAACCATAATCGGCGAGTTTTAAAAATAAACAAAGAATATTTAATCAATAAAACCTTCAAACTCGTTTACAATTCAGCGATCTCAATTTTATTCGCAGGTTGTGTACTGGCAGTAAGTTGACAAAACGCCGTTGATTTATAACCAACGACGAAGCATTCTCTCGGTTGAATAGCCCGCATTCATCCCACCCGATCGAACAATTCTGCAATTGATCGCGATTCTCAAATTTACTACGGATCAAATGAACTTTTTGATTCCACATATTTGCGTATGTAATGATAGAAGATGTCGCAAATCGTCTGTTTCGAAGTTTGAGTTCAAGTGGCGCTAGCAATAAATTAACGTCATATCGTGTAAGAATTCAAAATGGTTACCCACCACCACTAACACCAAAAATAAATGAATTATGAAAAAAAAAACAGTAGTACAAAGAGATAAAGCAGTGTCATTTCGGGCCAATTGTCAATTTTGAAACTTTAAAAACTTATATGGTCAATCGATTCGCTTAGTAGAAAAACAATGTCTATGAGTTTGGCTGTAAGAGTATCTTTATTTAGTATTTAATTTCAGAAGAAAAAAATATATTCAACCCACCTCAAAAAGAAAGAAATATTATTCAGCAGGCTCATAAGTATTCTTTTTGAACACCACCAGATGTTCCTGCAATTTTCCAGGTGAGAAATGTGTCTAAATATCACTAACTTCGAATCGAGAGAGGACCAAAGTGTTTTATCACTATGGCTTTCAACTTGTCAGCTGCTATATATTTAGTAAACATACTAAAGTAAGATATAACACCGACAAATTACGCTGTCACGAGAAAAATTCAATTGTTGTGGAGAATCGACGCCCCAACCGAGCAGTCAAACGAAATTTATGCCCTCAACCACCGCGGATTAAAATATTAAAACTGCTGAGGTGTTTTCGCAACAATTTTTATTTACGGCCGGAACAATTGGTTTTATATTTTTGAAAAAAGTGATTTGTTGCCGACGAACATTTTGAAGTAATTTGCACTCGTCGTTCTCAGGCCGAGGGATTTCTCTACTGGCATCGCCGGCTAATCTAAAGTTATGATTTATTTGCCCAACTATGGTTATTAATGTTATTTTAACAGGAAAAGTTCTGTCAACGGGAGTTGCCGCTTCAGGGTTGGCTACTTGTTTGATCTTGTACTCGTAATTTTATTTATCTTTGGCTGAACAAACATCATGTCTAATATGTAAGATTGAGTTTTTTGTTACCTACAATTTTGAATTTTTCTTTATTAAAAATTTTGACAAATTAGTAAACCATATCTTGAGTTTGTAGTAAAAATGATGTATTGAGATTTTCGGTGCTCGAAATAAGATATATATTTTACGATTTCGAATACTAACGGAAATCATCGTAATCATCATCATAGCGCCTTCCCGGTAGCACCTTCAGCTGTTTGCTTCGGAGCCCAGAGTCCGCTTTCCTGCTTTTACGTCTTCACTTCACCCGGTGTTCAGCTTAAAAATCACTTTTAAACAATTTTAAATGTTACCGCTATAAATTGAATCTCTCTCAAACGTGAAGTAAACAAGTCACCTTATCTTTCTAAGTAAATACACATACATACTACAAAACATTTATCTCTAATAAATAAATGATTGCAACTCTAACTAGCTATGAAATGACTAAGGCAAGCAAATAGTTCCAGCTACTTGCTTTGAACTCTAAGGAATTTGTTCATAAGGCACCGTAATAAGGATCTTTGAGAGAAGCACAAACGCCTTTATTAAAACCACTTCGTGGATCTCGTTCCTGTTTTGAATTAATTTCAACTTTGACACCGAATAAATCCCGTGCCTTGCGTCTTGATCAGATTGTTGTGGCGATTTCTATAGGTTCGTTTGTTTTTGTTGCAAATTTTGAAATTGATAAACAGATATTTGTGACTTTCCTTGCCTTGGAACAGGACCTCAATTTATTCTCATGTCCTTATCTCGAATTCCTTTTTTTCTCCTCGCTGTTTAAATACCACTGCTGGGCGAAACCCTATTAGTTTTTACACGTTTCTGTCGTCTTCCAGTTTTATATTTAAGACTTGTAATTGTGACATATTAATTTCTAATTATTTTACATAAAAGGCGATTCTAGTCATGCTTATGTTGGCCAAATCGGTCAAGTCTATAACGCGGGTAATAATCATGTCATACCATGTCGTGCACTATTTTCACACTGCATTCAGCATCAAATTGATCATTTTCTAACTCAACTCTTGTTTTATGTAGAAGTAAAATAAGTACAATTAATACTTTTTTTAATAATTTAAAAATAAATGTAGTCATGTTCATTTGGCGAATAAAAATATTAAAGATGCGCATAGAATTTGAAACTTTGTTTGTAAAAAAATGCTAGAAGCGGACATCGTAAAATGCTATCTAGCGTCAAATACGACGATATTTGGAACAAATAACAATTGCTCGGGATAATGTCTGATAGACGCAATTGTCCAAGACGTAGCCGACGTAATATCGGAAATACTAGTTCAATGTTCCTCCCTAAGTTTGTTGTAAGGAATTTCGATTTTACCAAGGGAGTTACACATTTGTAGTTGTATATATTCGTGCTTATTTACAAAAACCGGTTTTAGGTGTTATATTTTAATAAATGGAGGACGACCGGTAACAAAATCAATCTGTGTGCTGGATGGAAATTTTCTCCATTCTTTTCTGTCATTGGCATGCTGGGACTTTAATTAGAACACAATGACTTTATGAGAAAAATTGTACAAGGAAAGATAAAAGGAAAAAGAGGTCTAGGATGACCAAGGTACAGCTACATAAAGCGAATAAAGGAGAAAGTAAGCAAGCTTCAATCTATAGAACAATAATGATCACCAACGAACATCTTGTCACTTTTTAGTTCCGAATATCATAATACTGAGGACTTCTTTTAACTAATAAAAATACTAAGAACATTTAGGAATTAGATCAGTTGCTAGGATTACTTTACCTCTCCTAAGTGACCATTATTTCAGTGTTTCAACAACATCAAATTTACGACTCTTTCTATAAAAATTGTAAGGAAGGCTAAATAGAAAATGATTCGCCATTTCACTGGAAACTATTGTTGGCGTTAGATATAAGATAATAAGAAGGACAAACTACTTTTAATCCTGCGGCCAGCTACGAACACACGGACAGAATGACACTGCAAACCGTGCCATAAGACAGCCAAGCTTGGCGCACTTTAAGTATACTCAAATGTAAAACTAGGTATATTATGTACAATTGGGTGCTTGAATACCACTAATTCACACATCGTTTCCAATCTTCTATGATTTTTTGAAATATAATCTAGCATAATGATCCACAGTATTCATTCAATAGTTTTCGAATCTATTTGAAGCGAGGCTATCCCATTTTAGAGGCCTTTTTTCTTTTGACACGTCCAAAATATTCAACATTCCGCTTTTTTCCAATATTGGCTTACCTCTATTGGATAGGCTTACGTAAAACATTACTACCTACAAAGAGATAAACAACTAGCAATATTGTATGATGCATACCTGCGCAGTAACTTTCTTTTTATTAGTGTAGGTACTATAAAATGAAAATAGGTTGAATATAATTCAGATAACTGTAAGCGTGGCAAAAATTATTTAGCTTTCTATGATATTACAATTTCAGCTGCAGGCAGCCACTGTTTGATATAGGACAACGCTTTGCTGCTACCTTTATCAGGTTGTTTGCCCATATAGTCGGTGGATGTATTCGTGTCTCATAAAGCTTTTTCATGATTATGCAAACTAGCAAAATCTGTTTTGTTCCTATTTAAAATTAAATCAACACAATTGTTTATATATATAAAAATAGAACATTCAAATGCACACAGCAATAGAAATTCCGAATACCCTCAATGAGCAAAATGGTAATATACTTAAAGCTAGGTGTCCACTGTAATATGTGTCAGGACCGGTTGTCCCGTACAATGTTATTCAATCTTCATGAAATATGTATTTGTTTCTTACTACAGTCTAATGTATATTGCGTTTTATTTTAAGGGGATTTATGCAGTGTTTTACGTGCTCTATGTGTACTCAAATTTAAGACTATTGTTACTTTCTGCATTTCTCTCTCTATTTCATTTAATCGACGGCGGTCAAGCCAAATAGAAGGGTTATTTGTTTGACCTGTGTTATTAAAAATTGTTGAGCAGATGAGATATTTATAGATCTTTATAATCTGTCACATGTTCGAACGAAATATAAACTTCTGTAAAGTCATGTCTGAAATGAAGATGTTTTATTTGTAAAAAAGATATAAAATATTATTCAGGACTGCGCAAAGGAGCCGAGATTTGCGCATGAAATTGTAACAAATTTCGGAATACGTGGGGCGCACTATAAGTTTCCGGAATGAATATGAAAAAATACTATTAAAGGTACAAAATTAATTTATTGTTTTTCAAAATAATCTCCCTTGGCGTCTATGCACTTTTTCATTCGATGAAACCAGTTTTGAAAACTTTTGTGCCACTCCTCTGTGGTGACCTCTGAAACGTGTTTTTCATACTCCTCGACAGCCTCTTTTGGTGATGAAAATCGTTGACCGCGTAATTGGTTCTTAATTTTTGGGAACAGAAAAAAGTCACAAGGTGCCAGGTCGGGACTGTATGCAGGATGACTCATGAGTTCTACATTTTTCGCCTTCAAAAAGTCGTTTGTCTGTCTGGCCGTGTGAGAACTAGCATTGTCGTGGTGCAGGATGATACGGCGTTTACGGTTATTTTTACGGAGTTCGTCAATAACTTCCGGCAAATAAATGGTCGTGTACCAGTCACTATTTACTGTACGACGATTCTCTAAAGCAACAGTAGCCACGTGTCCAGTTTTATTAAAAAAAGAAGCAATCATCCGCTTAGATGCACTTTTCACGCGCGCCACTTTGGTTGGTTTCGGCTCATCTTGAAAGACCCATACGCTCGATTGCTGCTTTGTTTTGGGATCGTAGCAATAAATCCATGTTTCGTCACCTGTTACTATGTCCCACACCAAATTTGACGCACCTTCGTTGAATCTGGTAAGCATGGCACTGCACCAAGTGACGCGGTCCGTTTTTTGAGCCTCGGTCAAGTTGTGTGGGATCCACCGCGAGCACAGCTTTCTCACACCCAAATGTTTGTGTAGGATTAATTGTATTTGACTCATGCCTATTTCTAAGGATGCGCGAATTTCATGGTAGGTCACATGCCTGTCTGTTTCAATCATACGGCGCACAGCATTGATGTTTTTGTTGGTCACAGAGGTGGACGGCCGACCATCGCGAGATTCGTCACTGAGATTGATACGACCACGCTTGAATTCTGCAAACCAGCTATAAACAGTTGTCTTGCATGGTGCTTCATTGCCAAAAGCTGTTTCAAGCCGAGCGATGCTCTGTTGAGCTGTCAAATTACACTTAAAATCGTAGAAAATCATACTACGAAAATTTTCCCGAGTTAAATCCATGTTGATGCAGACACACAATTTTTTAAATGACGCCACAAGGAAAAAACAAAAGACAGTCAGATGAAACAAACTGCATTCTACAGCCAAAGAGTTCTATTTTCAAATGTTGCAATAAATTTTTAAATATTATTTATGTAAGTGGCCAGTTCCGGAAACTTACAGTGCGCCCTATGTAACTATTAAGCAAGAGCTAATTGAATATGACTTGGCTTTAATTATACAGCCGGAATCAACAGGTTAGCGTGCTATCGTAAACACCGCCTTAAAAAACACAACATATAGTTTGGCAACTCTTGTAACTTCGAGCTCAGTCAAAACAATAATTCGAAGTGCCGAGGCCCACAAATGAGACATAATCCACACGCAACAATTCAACTCACACACAACAAACGGTAGTCATTAACTAACAAACGCGTTGTTTAAAATAATTGCTTATGATTTATTATGCGTTCACCCGTTTCAATATATCACCAACGCTGCGATCTTAATTCTCGGGACCCCCCCCCCCCCCCCCTGATGTCCCCAATGGAGTGTGTGAAATAAGCTGAAGCGAACTTCTGCTAATAGTAGACCACCGATTCTTTATTGATACACGAGGCTATTCTACTCAAAAAAAAAAAATGTGTCATTATCGAAAACAGAAAGAATTTTTTGAATCCGTTCAATATTTAATAAGTTTTATGCCTTCGAAATCCTATGGAAAGGGAAACTGTCAAGAAGCAAGAAAAGGATGCACTTAATGGTGGTGTGACGTCACTGCCACTTGAATTCGTGCATACAAAAGAGATAGCAAGACGTCCCTACCACGCTCCCACTATTCTTCATTAGAAAACTTTAAATGCTAATTACTGCTTTAAATAATGACCAATTTTGTTGTTGTTTTGCGGGATCGTTTACTTTTTAGTGTAAGTATAGTTCCGTATAAAAATCTTGTCAAAATGTGAACATAGTCAAGTAGCCTATTCGCCCATGGTACGCTTCGCTCGGACAATCAGTACAATAGCGGCGAGCGCAATACCTATTACGACTACTACGATTCGGTTGAGTACGCACACGTGTCAATATCTGTTTCGGATCGAAGGGTGTGAGTGTCCGTTCTGCACGATATAGATCTCTGCAAAAAAAAACGATTTATTAAGGCAATAAGAACTGTAATGTTCCAAACACGACTGTGTTCGGGCCAAAACCTATTTACATAAGTGGAGTTATTATGACACGTAGTGTAAATTATTTAAAAAATCATGGAACATTATTGATAAATTGCTGAAAAACCGTGCGTTGCGCGAGCTATTCAATTAATTGTTTATTTATTTGTTACAGGTAAGTTGGGTTTTTTTGCTTCAGTGTTTAGTGAGTTTTGATGGTCCCAGATTATCAAAACAAAGATTTTTACTGATATTGAACACTTGATAATGTTTACTCTCTCTCATCTAAGCGCCCTTCCGGTAGCATCATCTGCAACGACATTATTATTAAGATTTTTAGAGCAACAAAATACCTGAGAGCAGCATGAAACTTAAAAAAGGGATATAGTACCACAGAGAATGAAATAAGAGGTTTTTTGACCTTTTCAGATGCCTAAAATTCACTATTTTCATTTTCGTAAATTTAAATGTAGTTAACACAGTGACACTTACGCATTGCGTAATTAATCTAAGAACTTAGGATGGTCAAGCTAAATACGAATACACAAGTACAGTAGTCCTATTTTTGAAATGTATGACTTTATATGTCAAATGAAAATCGTTTTCCTCACTGATTATATCGAAAGAAAATCATTTGTTATTGTACGAAAATCAATCGTCACAGCGATTTTGCATCCTTTTCAAAAATGGCTCTCCATGTAAAACATATACAATTTTTGGCTCAATCAATCGGCTAAACTCTAATTCTATCGAGAATTCAGCGAAGCTCTCTAACGCTTGTCACACACACCAGGCAGAAAGGCTTCAGGCAAATGCTTATTTATGATCGAGCTACTATGAACCCGTCCCAGAGTCGATTCGTTTCTCAGCATTAGTCCCGTGCCATTGTCCTGTACTATTCTTATGCATTTTGCTCGTTTTAATAAGCTAATGCTCTGTGTTTGCTCAACTACACTGAAGTCTAAAAGAGGGTTATGGTTTTGACATATTATATGTAGGTTTGTCTATTATTACATATTTTGTAGATTTACTCTACAAATGGTTAGAAATAGTATTTTGTGTCTTGATCCTCCGTTGTTTCGTAACCATATGACGTTTTACATTCTAATAAGATTTCTAAAAATTGTCGTCATGAATCCATACTAATATTATAAATGCGAAAGTCTGTTTGCCTGTTAAGATTTTACGGCCAAACCGCTGAACGGATTTTGATGAAATTTGGTATGAATATAGTTGAAGACCCGGGGTCAAACACAGATACTTTTAGAAGCAGGCGGAGCTGCGGGAAAAAGCTAGTATCAAATGAACGCCTTGCTTTGATGATTGCCAAGAAATATAATTTTGCCTTATGTAAAAAAAGGCATTATTTAGGTTCAAAACACATATATATATATAAATAAACAGCTTCTCTTAAATGTAACCAAAAAAATGCAAAACCATTATTGCTGGCCACTAAACTGCTCAACGACAAAAAAAAGTAAACGCGTTTAGTTTTTTAACTCAAAATTGGGACTTTTGGCGGGAAGCTGTAAAGAGCAGTATCGGCGCTATATTTTATTTTCCAAAATTTGTGTTTTTTTGAGTGTTTGTGTATAATAATGGTAGATTATTATTCGCAATGTGTTCAAGAACAAGCGCGAGTGTTGGGAAGTGATACAGTGTTCGATTTATGTGATTTCCTCGCTTGTTGTAAAAAGCTCCTGGAAATCGTTAGGTGCAGTTTTTCTACCACTTCACTTAGCCTGACTCTTCTGACTCGACTTGATTATAACTTGACTTGACTCAACTACTGACTTGACTTTATACTTGTTTAATTATACAACTTTAAAAAAAATATTTTACTTGTTACTGGCTAAATACGAAAGTAAGAGCCAAAATGAAAGAAAAAAACAACTCAAAATTGACTTTAAATCACATCACACGTGCTCCTTAGAAAATCACTAAAAGTACTAGGTTTGAAACCGGAGATGCTTTCATCTGGCGCTCAGCGGAACGAGGCCGAACCATAGCTTCCATTAACCATGAAAATGTTGTTACTGTACGCTAACAAGTCATTGAAAGGTTTTGTTCCACTCAATTAAGAAGCGGAAAGCAAGTTAGAGTTCTTTATTTGCAGCTAGTAGTGAAAAATGATTGAAATTTTGTTATATAATCCGTAATGAATATGAAGGAAAATTTTGTTGTCGCAGTCGGGGAATCTTGAGATGTAACTAGGTTAAAAACTTTGTTTGAAAGTGGACTGCCTACCCCTACGGAGAAATGGCGTGTTGATATGTATATATGTATGTATGAAATTGATTGGTGATTTGTGAAACTAAACTATAATATAATAAAAAAAGGAAAGAAATGCTGATATTTAGGAATTACTGTTCTTACTGCAAGGCAAAAGGCTGAAAACGTTTTGTTTTCTACACATCCCTGTTGGTGCCGATGGTGACATCAATTTTGAAATCTTACAATTTGAAATGAACAGCTGTAAGTTATTACGAACTAAAATATAAAATAGAATAATAAGAAAAAAATATAAAACATACCTACAGTTATACCAAAGTGTCGAAAGTCGGTAGTTTGTCAAAAAGGCTGGCAGCATTGCAAAACTGTATGGCAACGTATACTCATACATATTTAGTAGTCATATGTTCACCAGCTAGGATTTTTTTTGTTTTAAAATTACCTACAATGTTATATTCTGACATTGGAGCTGGGACGGACCGCATGCAAAAAACTAATATGAAAACCAAAAATATTTTTCACTTAGTACTTTCTTCGAAGTATTGAAAGATGACTTTGAAATAAAACTTTTACTCAAAGGACTGAGACGCGAGGATCACCGAGCTGCTGCAATTTTTACTCAAAACTTCTGCCTCGGTTTATCATAAAAGTTCCTTATGGACTTTGTATTTCGATAAAAATTGTACGGTAGGTAATGATCATGGAGGAATTACAAAGAGGAGATGCCGTTTGAAATCGCGCAGTTATGTGATCATTGGCGCCTCGCCGACAAAAAAGTGGGTGGATCTTGTCATTGGTCGTGCTCCATGGTTGGAACCACGCCCGAAACCAAGCACCCCGCACATCTGCCTTCCGCCCCGTGTAGCCTCACAAATACTTTCTTACAAAATGCTTATTACGGCATCTCCTTTTTGTAATTGCTCCATGGTAATGACAGCCAAAGTTTTTCGAACCACCTTTCGAGCTCTGACTTGAGCTTTATGGGCCTCCAAATGGCAGCCGGGAACAACGGCCTTCCGAAATATATATATATCCGAATAACAACATTTTTTAGTTTTTTACTTTATTTTTCTAAAATAAAAGATTTTTTGTAAAATAAACGTAGCCTAAGTTACTCCTTATTACATCAGCTACCTGCCAATAAAAGTCCTGTCAAAATCGGTCCAGCCATTGCAGAGATTAGCCGGAACAAACAGACAGACAGACAGGCACACAAAAATTGAAAAATATGTTATTTTGGTGCATGCACCGTATAAGTATATATTCATATGCATGTAGTAAAAAACGGTTATTTCAATATTACAAACAGACAATCCAATTTTATTTATATGTATAAATAAATGTTTTATATAGTAAAGTCTCACTGTTTGCATTATGACTGACCAATACACCGTGAAATTATAGTCGTTTCGAACCCATCGTCCAGTGACTCCATTCATGCAACAACAACTTTCCCCAAGATACATGGGTCGAAATATGGAGTAAATTTTTGGACCTCCCATACAAAATGTCTCATCATGTGACCTAACTTACTATGAGAAGTCCAAATTTGTTTTTCATGTTTCGAGCTATATTCCTTGGGGAAATTTGTTCGGTTGCATGAATGGAGTCACTGGACGATGGGTGCAAAACGACATAAAATTTCACGGTGTATATTTAGGATGTTTCTATATCTATGATCATATTATGCTGTGTGGAATGATAAACAGTTTGATATGGTTGTTCCTGCCTTAAGAATCGGCCACTCACTTTATTTCCGTAGATTGTGTAAAATGACTAAGAAGTGTCGATGGTCTTAATTTATTTGTATCTCCTTCCGTTTATTGACGCATTCTATCAGCTATAGCATTAAAAACATAACCTTTTTCCTTTTTTTGAGTCATAGAACCATACCATCCATGGAATCATCCCACTCCTAGTGAGTATGTATCCTAAAAAAAATATGTAGAAAAAAAATATTGATATCGGTTAAAAAGTTCCAAAGATTTACCCCTAGAAACTTATCCACTAACTTACAAAGTACACAATAAAATTAATCTATTTTAATACAGTTTTTATTATGATGGTTAACTTTGCAACCATGAACATTGCAGTGGTTGGAAATGTTAGTTGTAAATAATCCATACTATATATATACTAACAATATATGTCCGTCTGTCTGTTACGCTTTCACGGCCAAACCGCCGAACGGATTTTGATGAAATTGAAGACCCGGGGTCAAACACAGGCTACTTTTATACGCAGGCGGAGCTGCGGGAAACAGATAGTTAATTAATAAACGCGATAAAACCCCGTATTCAAATAATTTATACAATCCATACTAATATTATAAATGCGAAAGTCTGTCTGTCTGTCTGTTACGCTTTCACGGCCAAACCGCTGAACGGATTTTGATGAAATTTGGTATGAATATAGTTGAAGACCCGGGGACCAACATAGGCTACTTTTTGACGCAGGCGGAGCTGCGGGAAACAGCTAGTGTGTAATAATCGCGAAAATATGAGATATCATTAATACTCGTCTTCACAAACTTACAAAGTAATATTATAACCTCCGCTTTTAATATTAGTGTAAAACAACTAGTATTAATAAACAGTGTATGTACGGTAGTGTAAGTAGGTATAATTTAGACAAATTTACTAATACGAAAGCTAGCGAAATCGTTATTGGATGGTATTAGTTACTTTGAATATGTTAATATCGGCTGCCAATTGGTCGTTGGATGTCAAAGGGCAATTGCGTTACATTCAACAAACAGACATTGCAATTAACTTGTTACAAATGTATACATAGGGCGCACTGTAAGTTTCCGGAACTGGCCACTTACATAAACAATATTTAAAAATTTATTGCAACATTTGAAAATAGAACTCTTTGGCTGTAGAATGCAGTTTGTTTCATCTGACTGTCTTTTGTTTTTACCTTGTGGCGCCATTTAAAAAATTGTGTGTCTGCATCAACATGGATTTAACTCGGGAAAATTTTCGTAGTATGATTTTCTACGATTTTAAGTGTAATTTGACAGCTCAACAGAGCATCGCTCGGCTTGAAACAGCTTTTGGCAATGAAGCACCATGCAAGACAACTGTTTATAGCTGGTTTGCAGAATTCAAGCGTGGTCGTATCAATCTCAGTGACGAATCTCGCGATGGTCGGCCGTCCACCGCTGTGACCAACAAAAACATCAATGCTGTGCGCCGTATGATTGAAACAGACAGGCATGTGACCTACCATGAAATTCGCGCATCCTTAGAAATAGGCATGAGTCAAATACAATTAATCCTACACAAACATTTGGGTGTGAGAAAGCTGTGCTCGCGGTGGATCCCACACAACTTGACCGAGGCTCAAAAAAACGGACCGCGTCACTTGGTGCAGTGCCATGCTTACCAGATTCAACGAAGGTGCGTCAAATTTGGTGTGGGACATAGTAACAGGTGACGAAATATGGATTTATTGCTACGATCCCAAAACAAAGCAGCAATCGAGCGTATGGGTCTTTCAAAATGAGCCGAAACCAACCAAAGTGGCGCGCGTGAAAAGTGCATCTAAGCGGATGATTGCTTCTTTTTTTAATAAAACTGGACACGTGGCTGCTGTTGCTTTAGAGAATCGTCGTACAGTGAATAGTGACTGGTACACGACCATTTGTTTGCCGGAAGTTATTGACGAACTCCGTAAAAATAACCGTAAACGCCGTATCATCCTGCACCACGACAATGCTAGTTCTCACACGGCCAGACAGACAAACGACTTTTTGAAGGCGAAAAATGTAGAACTCATGAGTCATCCTGCATACAGTCCCGACCTGGCACCTTGTGACTTTTTTCTGTTCCCAAAAATGAAGAACCAATTACGCGGTCAACGATTTTCATCACCAGAAGAGGCTGTCGAGGAGTATGAAAAACACGTTTCAGAGGTCACCACAGAGGAGTTGCACAAAAGTTTTCAAAACTTGTTTCATCGAATGAAAAAGTGCATAGACGCCAAGGGAGATTATTTTGAAAAACAATAAATTAATTTTGTACCTTTAATAGTATTTTTTCATATTCATTCCGGAAACTTATAGTGCGCCCCACGTAGCATACACATACGAGTATAATATGTATAAATTCACCGTCTATTGAAATTTGAGGAAGTATGAAATGAAATGTGCAGTTGTGGTGAATTGTAAAATTTGTTGATGTAGTGTGGCCTTCAAATCTTTGTTTCTTCTTGACCCCTGTTACGATACGATATCCGCTTACCAACCAAATAAAAAAAACAATTGGTGGATTTGAGAACATCTCAATTCGAGTGTTTTTTTTTTGTTCTACATGAGTAATGTTTTTTGGTCTTTCACAGTCTGACTCAAATGGGCTGACGTTTTTCTACCTATTTTCTCAGTTATCTAAAACTTTTACTATCTTCTACTTCTAGTATTGTTGTCTGCGACTAATAGCTAGTCTTTGTCCGTAAGGGGTAACAATCTTAATTCCATCAAAATGCTAGTAGCCGAGATGACACCGGAGTACTATATTTGAAAAGTGTGACTCACTCAAAATCGAATAATTTTTGTTCGATATCGAAACATTTTCATTTGACCTTTATATCATACATTTCAAAAATTGGACTCCACAACACTGTAAGTAACCCGCTGGTGACTGGATAAATATACTAACGCAATTTTTTTTTCTATATTTACGTATTGAATCTATGGAATAAACCAATGAGTGAGTACGCGTACGCAGTATTTTAGTTAACAAAAGTATCAAAAAACAACACTGTATTTTATGGACTTTATGGCATAAGTGTGCCACAAATTCAGCAACTTAGTTTCGGGTCAAATTATGAATCTCAATATTACAAAGAGGGCGTCCCAGGGTTGCCTCAATCGAATATTTATGAGTGAAAATTCACAGCTGATAAAACTCAGCTAGTTTGGCAGGGCTGACTCTCGCTTGAATTTTCCAAATGTTCAGCGCTACAAAGTAATTATTAGACTGTGGGGCAGATATAAGCTTGAATTTGTTTGTTTTGAAATTATATTTGTTCATAGAACTTCGCTGAAAGGTAATAATTTATTTTAAAGTTAGCTAGCGACACGAAAAGAAAAAATACTTAGTTACTCTGCTGGCTAGGCGACCCGAAACGAGAGAGTGCCAGAGTGTTTCTATACGGAAATTCGTCAGTTGTCAGCTCCCATCTCTAAAATATTAAATGTGTCTCATTAAATATTTTTTATGAGAACTATCAGAATATTATGACAACAATGACGTCATATCAAGGATAACAATGAAACTGTACACTGAAATCTAAAGACTAAGTCAAGGATTCTACTGGATATACTCTCTATAATGAACTATTGCAACTATTTGTCAAATAGTCAATAATTTACTAAGAACTTAAAAAAATGTTTGGTTATAAACAATATGCCCATAGTACATTGTCTATAACCTTGATCGCATGGTAGAGACCAGGTAAAATTGGTTACAAATGGTCGCCTCAGTACGTGTCGGTTACTTGTGCCTCATATTGGTAGAAATCCTTGTTGAATATAGAATAGAGACCTAGATGTGCCTTAGGTAACAAAGGATAAACTAAATAGATGTCATTTAGAATAATTTTAGAAGGCAAAGCTCTAGAAACGATGGTTTTGAAAAATAAGAAGTAGAAAAATATAGAGATTGCAATCTTTGCAATTTTCTGGAGGAACAAATCTGAAATGTTTTAAATTAATCGACACAAATAGATGAATAATAAATAGAGTCTTTGTTATTTTTTTTTATAAACATCATATACAATATTAACCACAAAACTTGGTTTACCCTGTAAGTGATCTTTTTTTCATTAAAATCGCTTTTAAACGAAAATTATATTAGAAAGTTTCACTCTTTTATGGCACTCTACATGTATTTATTTTCCATCTAGTCCCTGTTAATTATAATAAAAAAAACTCTATTTGCAGGTAAATTCTATGGTTTTGGTTTGGAAACTGGACGTTTTCACCAAACCAATAACCGTTTATGGGCTGTGCGTTATGCTCGCACGTGACGCGAGTCAGGATAGGCCCAAATGTTACGAATAGACTCCATACGCCTTTATTCAACCTATTCCGAACTGTTTTGTGGATATTGCTAATACAGTCAGTGCGAATGTGCTCATTTTACCGATACCTTGAGTTCAAAATAATAGATTTCTACTAACATAGTCCCACATTAATTCTTGAAATTTAAAATCTCGAAGTTCTATCGAGGAATGTGTTTTAGTAACGGTTGTCAAGTTGCGAAGAGACTAGTCCACTAGGCTTTAAATTTGTTCTATTCTGTGACACTACTAGATATTAAAATAAAGCCATAGGTCGTTTAAGTAAACTTATACTTGCTTGTCGGAGGATGTCCGCGCTTCCCCGTATGTCCTTCTTAGGTGATAAACGAACACAAACTGGGATGATGTTGTTGTCTCGACACCTCTTCAGAAAATTTAATGATGTTAAAAGCCGTGCGCGCTTTTTCTTGACACACTCCAACCGACGTATTTTGTTTGAGGTTTCCGGCCCGTATACCGTAACCTAATGTTTTCTTATGTTTTCGCGATTGTTATTCATTACCTGACGTTTCAAACACTTTACAGCGTTCATGGTCTGCCTGCGACCATGAACGCTGTAAAGTGTTTGAAACGTCAGGTGTAAATAAATAAGTAATAAACGCGATAAAACCGTATTAAAATAGTTTAATTTAATGAATAACAATCGCGAAAACATTATAAAGCCATTGGTTTCGTCTTATATCGGTAGTCTCTCTCTCTCTTTGTTTTTGAAGAAAGTCCACCGAATACATCTGATTTTTCTTCAAAAAAACTGTTGCATAGCGATTAGCGATATTTTTTGTAGTATCAGCGCCAGTAATTCAAGGGCCATAAAAAAGGCAAATCCTACACAACAACTAATACAAAAAAATATTTGAAACCTATTGTTTTATTTTTGAAGCTGCCAGAAATCTAAGACTGTTCTAACGTAGGTATTTCAAAACAAAAAATAAATTTGTATCTATCCAAAAATAATATAAACCTAATACCAGATACCAATCTTAACACGCATTTATTAATGGCCGAAGTAAACGAATATCATTAACAGCTCTATGCTTCTGGATTAGTTCACTGAATTGTACAAAATGAATGAGTTAAAGGTCACGTCACATCGACTGCACACTAGTGCACACGCAATCTGATGTGATTAGTAGATCATAGGCAGGTAGGTAATTGTGATTCTATGGATTAGTATTTCTCTACTAATACGCTACACATACGCAAGCCTAAGTAGGTAGTATTGAGTACAATAGCGTGACGAAAACAATTAATTTTAATCAGATTATTTTTCTTCTTCTCGAGTCGAAATGACTACATCATTTGCTTTGGCTTTTTACCAATACGCGGCAACGTAAACCGCTCTATAATTGGCAGCTTCAAGATCCTCAACCTTGTAGGAATCTGGACAAAAGGGGCACTTCAGGTGATGAGCCATAGACTGGATAGCCCTAAAGATCAAATCAGATTGAAATAATTATTTTGAGGAATTAATTTAGTAAACCACAGTCGCGTGGAATTCATAAGTAAATGAGGAATGGGAAGAAATGCGCTCGTGTCGTCCAAATCCAGTGGATTAGCCGCCGCTGCTACAGCTGGCATGTTACCACTTATTTCGAATAAAAAAGCGCACAAATCAGTTAGTTTTAGAGCTATCGCTACATAACTAAGTTTTAGGGTAACTAAGCCTTTAGGTAGCCTAAAAATCGGACACAATGGCAAGTAACAATACGACAAGAGAAAAAAATGTAATAAGTTTCTTAACACGTTGTATGACCCGACAAATTAAAAGAAAATCCATTGTCTCATCGGGTCCGTATCGGCGTTCAAAGGCAACATTTTCTTTATGAAAAACTTTACAAAAAATGAAGCAGATTTATGTAAGCGGTAAACAATATTGTTTAAATAAAACCGTACGTAAACGTACATTTTTGTCAATTACAAATTCTTTAATTTTCTCGTAATTGACTGCCAGATTCATTTTTAGCCTAAATATCTTAAGGAAGAAAGAAAATTGCAACAATTTTTTTTTTTTTTTTTCATATTTGCCAACCTTACCAACATTTGCATATTGAAACAAATGTAGCAAATTTTATGGGAAATTAAGATATAACAAGAATAGACGTATTTGTGAAGGTCCCGAGGGAACATCCGCTCTAACTCGGCAGTGTAAAGTATCCCAAGCAAACACGGATGCAGACCGTAATAATTTCCGGTTCCGGCTGGAACTTTGCAGAGGAAATTTGATCAGGGGCGCGATTAAAAAGGATCTTTAAAAATTCTAAGTAGAATAAGAATATGATCAGTGTAGTAGTATTTTTTAAAGAAGGGGTGGAGCTAAGACCCCATTAAACATCGGGTATTCAGTTTATGTCCTGCAACTATTATCTAATATTTTGAAAGAAAAATAAATATGTCCTGCTACTATAGTCAAATATTTTTAAAGCAAAATTCGCTGTGTGTTTGTTAGTTCCCTCTTCACGCTTTATCTTCTACACAGATCTTCCTGAAATTTCACATAATCATTGTTAAGAGTACTGAAAAGAATATAGGGTACCTTTCGCCTTGAAAAGTAATGTTACTATTGTCTGCAAGTATGCGACACATATTTCAAAAGAAATACACCCGAGTATAGATTTATGACAGTTTTGTTGTCAATACTTTAACATAAATAAAGCTATAACTAAATACCAGTATTACACGTTCAAGATCATTAAAATGCACAGCTGTTTTTTTTTTAAAAATCTATGAATGTAACAATGTTATTTACTGCGATTGCTCAGCGACCTAAAAAGGCCTGACCTCCGGCACAAGAGATTTCCAGTGTTCCCGGTTCAGCGCAATCCCCTGCCAGTCAGCTCTTCGGAGAACTTCCAAGTCCTTTACGACTTCGTCTCACCAGCGATACCTAAGACTGCCGACTTTTTGCATAATATACTTAAAACTATGAGTCAAAAATCATGGACTACTCTGTAGAGACATTCCAGATGACGTTTAATTTATTTGTTAAAACTTTATTGTACAAAATATACAATTGTTTTTAACAATTCCAACTAACAGCCAACCTTTGGGTCAAGTCGAGATCTTTTTAGTACGAGAAATAATGATAAACAAACGCTTAATGAATAATATTGAGGCATAAAGAACAAATTTGTTTTACCATTTATTCCTCGCAAAAGGTAGTTGCAAAAGTACATGCGTTATAACATAGATACATGTTGTATCGAGTTGGAGAGAGTTCGCCAAATTCCACGCTCGGAAAGCATGTCGCACCTAACTTAATTAAATTCTATTATACGACGGAAAGATAAATAACTTCAGCCTGTTACGAACTGAAGTTGAAATTTGGAAAGAATGAAGCTATTTATTTAAGAATGCCACTTGAAACGATGACGCATGTTAGTGTATGTGTGTTGTGTTTACGGAATTAGGTTATATTTTTGTGTAAGTTATTGCTAAGGCTGCTAAACCGATGGCTCTGTGGTGAAGTTTTGTTTTAGCGACTCTAATAAGTCCGCCTTTGCTCCATATGCGAAAAGCTTTTGTTATTGTACATGTACAATCACTTGTATGTGGGTAATAAAGATGTTAAGCTAAAGTTATCTTGTTAGCTTCATATAGTAACTTCAAAATCAATCTACGATAGTAAAATGATACAGTTACAAGTTAAGTTCATAAAATTTCAATTTAGCCAAATATGATGTCTGAAAATTGAAATTTCGCGTAGTCAGTGTATCAAAATGATGGTAAACCTTTTTGTATTACATTTTCGTCAATATTTAATTACTCCGGCCGCAACCGACCATTCCCGTAATACAATTTGGCTTTCAATCAAACTTCCCAATATCGAGTAATGAATAGCTGATATAAATTATATGATGGAATTACAGGATTTTCGAAAATTCCTGGCTTGATTCTCACTAAATAATACAATTTAGTAATAGGATATCGATGCAACTAAAATTAATAAAAAACATGTTTTTTGATTAACACAAAAAAAAATAAGGTACACAATATACTTGTAATTCGACCACTTAAATAAATAAATAAATAAAAATGTTGTTTATTGCCACACAATTACAAGTTTTTACAATAAACATGCAAAAGAAGAAAGAAATAAAAAATAATAATAAAGCAAAATAGCAAAGTGTAGCAAAGGAATGCCTCAGCTTGTGTTACCCTAGCCTCGACTGGAGTAACGCTATTTTTCAGGCATCCCCACTCCCTGAGGTTAAAGTATGGGTGATATAGGTGTAGACGTGAGTCCCCAGAAGATGTCCTTAAAGACAAAAGTGACCTTATTATTAGATATATATAGAAGGTAAAAATTAGATATGTATAAAAAATAAAAAGAAGTATAAATCCTTATTATCTATCTTATTGAAATAATCGTTAAAAATCTATAACTATTCTATTGACAATTAGTACAAATTCGTATCTATCATATTAACTTAAGTACAAAGCATTATATTTATTAAAGTTTGAGGTGTATGTGTGATGTGTATGTCTGTGTGTATATAGGGTATGGTGTGAATGTTGCATTCATTTACATTTGATATTTGTTAAGGGTTAATTTTGTAATTTATAATAAACTAGCTGTTTCCCGCGGCTTCGGCCGCCTGATCAAAAGATATTTCCAATGAGGTTTGAATCACTTAGATTATAATTATATGACACGTCTCTCGGAATCTTCTTTTAATGTGCCTATTTAGAAGATTACTACCACCCCATCGGATACCAATAGGGATTGATAGTATATCACACCGGCACGTCGGATTTAAAAATGGTTATTATTTTCGTAGTATGCAACCCCCTAAACCATACAAATAACACCCATGTCCCCCTGAATGGGGCTGAATTCTAAAAACCTTAAAACAGGTAACAAATCATTTATCAAAACAAATTCTTGTGAAGTTTCGACTGCAAAGGACTTACTAATCTCCTTCCCCCGTACATACTTTGAACATCAGTTCCCCTTTTGGGGGTCAATTTTGAAAAATTCTTCCTTAGTGCACCCCCTGATTACAAAAGAAACCTGCTTGCTAAATTCAATGAGAGATCAATTGCAGTTTAGTCAGAGTTTGTCCCACCTTTTAGAACTGGAATTCTAAAAATACTGGTACAGGTATTTATTTATTCATTCAACAAAAGAAATAATTTTGTGAAGTTTCGAATAAAACGGTCTAACTAATCTCTCATTTTGAAAACTGCTTGTTTAGTGCACCCGCTGATTACAAAAGGAGCCCCTTGCTAAAATTAACACAATCAATGATACATAACCTTTTCCCCCTTTTAGGGGTTAATGCAAAATATCCTAAAATAGGTATTTACTCATTCATCATACGAAATAATTAGGTGACGTTTTAAATAAAATTGTCATATTTCCCCATACATGTTTGGACCCCATTTCACCTCCTAACAGATGAATTAGTAAAAATATTTGCTAAAATTTATTGATGAACAATGAAATTAGTTTTTTTTTCAGACTTTGTCACATTTGTCCCTTTCAGGAGTTAAATTAAAAAAAAGTTAAGATTTAGCTATTTAGATTTTATAAATCCCCATAAGATGTGCAAATTCTTGCTTAATGAATTCCTTTATATCAAAAGAACCCACATGCCAAAAGTCATTGATATGTCAGTGATCGTTTAACTTTTGCATTTACAGCGTTTGTCCCCCTTTTCCCCTATTAAGAGGGGATAAAAATCCTGAAACACGTGTTAATCATTTATCAATTAATGCTCGCCGTACTTGAACCTAGTGGCCTGGCACGTGACGATGGAAAGAGACCAGACGGTATGTCCTTGATGCCTTGGAATATGGGTCAGCCTTTGGTGTGGGACGCCACATGCGTCGACACCCTTGCGCCATCGCATATTCCAAGCACTGCGGGATGCGCCGGCGCTGCTGCTGCATCAGCCGAAGCCCTCAAACGGCGTAAATACAGTAATTTCATAGGAAATTACTTATTTGAGCCGTTTGGGGTGGAGACTCTGGGGCCATGGGGTCCGAGTGCTCGTTCTCTGTACAGAGATTTAGCAAAGCGTATAATCGACGCCTCAAGTGACCGGAAGGCTGGACTATACTTGGCTCAAAGAATCAGCATTGCCATACAGCGTGGCAATGCTGCCAGCCTTCTGGGCACTTTCCCGGTAGACATCGATGTGGATGAATTCTACGACGCCTAAATTACATGGACATTTTTTTTTATGTATATATATGTAATACTTTTGTTTTTTAGTGTATTTAACTAGTTTATTAAATTTATAGTTTATTATTAATTTTAGTTTGACAAAATGTGTGAAATTTATCAACAACAATAATCTTGTGAAGTTTCAAATGAATCGGACTTATTAATCTCCTTCCCCCATACATACTTTGGACCCCCGTTTGACCCCCTTAGGGGGTGAATTTAAAAAAAAAACTTTCTTATATGAGCACTATGAGATAACATAAAACTTCTGTCTAAATTTCACGTTTATAGCTTTTATGGTTTAGGCTGGGCGTTGATAAATCAGTCACCCTTGTTCTTTTATATATATATCTTTATTTATATATCTTTGTTCATAATGGGTATCTACATTTTTTATAAATAGTGTTTTAGTTGTAGATCTTTCCAGCATGCATGCTTCAAATTTTCAGTAGCAAGTTGTTTTCTTTATAGAGCACTCTTATATTTGTTCTTAAAATTACTTCCACAATTCGTAAAAGTTTAGCGCGGCGCGCAAATGTAGATTATCTCTTAAAACCCAATCTTTTGCAACAAATAAAGCAACTTTATACATATATAAATAGAGTGTTACCACATAATTCTTTACTAGTCTGTATACTAATATATAAAGAGCGCGAATGTCACAGCGTAATACTTACAAGTAAAAATTCTTTTACTGATTAAGATACATTACCCAGATGGAATTAGACTACACAGTAAGTACTATGTAGGCGACAGCCGGTTACTAAAGCAGCACATAACATCAGTAAGGTCGCTGCAGTACCTAATTGGCTTGTTCACAGCCCTCAGAACAACGTGACATGGACTGCCAAAGTTATCTGTTGGCACTAGACATCGGACGCAGTTTTAACTCTTATTGCTAATAGAATATATGTCATTTTACAATGCACAAGTGGGGCGAAGACAGACATCATTTCACGTATTACGGATAATTGCGTTTAACTGCGGCGAACAGGAGAGTGTGGGCTGCATGCATCCCTAACTCAGTTTGCACATTTAAAAGTGCATATACGTGATGAACTTCCCAGTTTTAAAACGTTTTGCTCATATAGTTAAATTGTTCTGTAATTTTAATAGCTATTCCGGTGTCACATTGTGGAATGTTTCGATTTCAGCACTCGCACTGCTGGTTCTTGCCTTGTGGTAGTAAGTAGTTCTTCATACATGCATAGTTTTCCATAGCATATTCATAGCCCAGGTTACGCTTTAATCTTATTTATGGTTTTAATATGCAATAAAGAAAAATTTAATGATTAAAACACCTACTCCAATGGTACAACAGGAGCACGCGATCCCTGTTCCAAGTGGTTGTCTGAAAGGTACAGATTTCATTGATGGTTGCCGACCTTCGTTGAAGATGGCACTTAAAGAAGAAGATGGTTTTAATGTAATTAAATCCAAATAAACGTGCCAAAACAAAATAGCCGTTGTGTATCGGCTAGCAAGAGGTGGAGTGGCACCTTCACAGTATGCCCAATATGGAAGAGGCTCGAGTGTGAAGAGCCTTTTACTATGCACCGTGCCTCTGACGGCCAGTTGATCACTGTGAAATATATCGACTATACACGACATGTCTCGATGAAATGTGTGTGTTCTTTTTAAAACACAAGTACATTCGTAAAAATAATGGTTCTAATGCAATTGAATCTAAATTAACATTTCGAGTCGAAACAAAATTGCTGTGCGTGATACAGACAGCATCGGGTAGCTAGAGGTCTAGTGGCACCTTCGCAGTATGCCCAATTTGGTAGATGCTCGAGTGTGAAGAGCCTCTTACAATGCACCGTGCCTCTGACGGCCAGTTGAGTACCGTGAAATATTTCGACCATACACGACACATCTCGATGAAATGTGTGTGTACTTTTTGAAACACATTCTGATTTTTTATATATATATATATATTATATTAACTAGTATTCACTCATTATCTAAACTATTTATGTTAAAGCACCTAAAGCTGCTTATAAATTACTTTGTGAGATTATAAAGGAAATTTTTAAATTCCGTTGGAAAGGAAGCAGATACCTTTTTAGCAAGCTGAAGAGTTGAAATTTTTTACGTCTAATTGGCGATAATCTGCTAAGATTTTTGTTTTTTCACAAGATATAAAAAATAACAAGATTATTGAAGAATTAATAAAATCCTCAAAAACAATAACTGATTATAATCATCTTAAATTCAAGAGCTGGGTTATTGTCGGTGAAGCTTCTTACATTCCTCCAAGATTCTTTAGTTTTTCAACTGATTATTGTAATAATAAACTTACAATAAGTCTGAGAAAATAAAGATATCACAAATGATCAATAATCAGAAACCGGAGGGAACAACATAAAGTGATTCATATTGAAATGTGGTCTTTATGCCACGGCTCGCAGTACGGCTGAGGTTATGAAACATTTCATACGACAGTTTATTGTTACCCGCTGAAGATACCGTTTCAGGAATCTATATTATTATGTTTCAAGTACTAATACTATATTCTTTGTGTACAATAAAGATTTTTACATACATACTTACAAGTATTAATGAGATGGGCTTATGTTTCTCATTTATGTTAGACTCCTTTATCCATACTATCCATTCTAATATTATAAATGCCAAAGTCTGTGTGTCTGTTACGCTATCACGGCCAAACCGCTGAATGGATTTTGATAAAATTTGGTGTGAAGACCAAATAGTCAAACATAGGCTACTTTTTGACGCTATCCGAACTGCTGGAAACAGCTAGTTTCATAAAAACCGACTTCCAAAATTAAAAAATTAGGAGGTTATCAATAAGCTATTTTACTCAAATTGTTTTTTTTTTTATTTCATATCACAAATTTGAGTCCCTGAATTCGAAAACAGCAAGATTTTTTTTAATTCCGTTCAATATTAAATAAGTTATAAGCCTTTGAAATCCTGTGGAAGGGGAAACTGTCAAGAAACAAGAAAAGGACGCACTTAATGGTGAAGTGACGACACTGCCATTTGGTTTCGTGTGTACAAAAGAGATAGCGAGACGTCCCTACCACGCTCCCACTTTTCTACATTAGAAAACTTTAAACGCTAAATTAATTACCAATTTTTTTGTCGTTTTGGGAATCGGTTACGTTTTAGTGTATGTACACCGTATAAAAATCTTGTCATAATGTGAACACAGTCAAGTAGCCTATTAGAGTGAATGTTTTTTTTATTTAGTTTTTGTTTGTTGCCACATAATTACACATTTATTAACCTTTCGGCTCACAATGTCTAGTATCCTAAATAATCCCGTTTGTATAATTGTCCAGTGTCCTAAAACTTCTAGTACAAAAACATTTCTCACTGCATTTGTGATCCAGTGGTTACAAAAATTTTCTACACCATAGGTCATGACTGACGATATTTAAGTCTATTCAACATAATGAATCAACTTTTGGTACATGCCAAATAAATTTCTAGATTTTCATAAAAGTCTCAGAAATTTTCCAGCACTAACTACACTCGGCGTAGGAAAATATAAAAATAATGACCAAACGACACAATGGCCAAAGCTTCTAACTCAAGACGTCGTGGATTCCGCCTGTGTCCACCGCCCCAAAGCAACCCAAAGTACAGAATATCTAGAACACAGATGAATCTTCGAGTCAGCCATTTATATTTAATATGAAGTTAAGTTAATAAATAAAATTTGAGGAACTCTTTAGTCGAGTGCGACCCGCGTATTCGTAGCGAATGGGCGTGTCAAGCGACGGTATGACGCGACCACTATTGGATTGGTCGCCATTTAGTGGCATTTTGTATCTTGAGCTCCTCCGTGCTCCTAAAGGCACTTTAAGCCGTTGGTCCCAGTTGTTATCGATAGATAGCAGTCGTGAGGCTGTGTCAGATGCCTTGGGGCTGCCTGAAAAATTCTGACAGTGTTGGCCACTAACACACCTCGGATCATGTTCCTGTTGGTCTGGTTTCCCTGTAAAAATGCTTACGGAGGTCAGACGGCAGTCGCTCCATTGTAATAACCAGTTCCACCAAACCTAGGACCATAACTTATAGCGTACCCTAGGCTCCGAAGCGTAAGCTGACGATGCAACTAGGAATACACGCTAGGATGATGATAAAGTTAATAAATAAAAAAAAACATTCATTTTCTTTATTCATCATCATCGGCTGTTTACTACCCTACTTCATCATTTCCAGAATGAATACCTACAACGTCTCTATTTTTATTACTCGTATACCTACTTATATTACGACATGTAGATAATAAGCTCGGAGGAGCACGAAGTAGAATGGCCACCAAACTTAAAAGGCCACGTTCCACCGTGACTCACGTAATCGTGACGGGAGCGCGCAGCGCTCGCTGAAGCACAGCCTAAGCACTGAGGAGCTCAAAGTAGAAAATGCCACTAATGGCGACCAAACCAATATGGGCCGCGTTTCGCCGTCGCTTAATCGCTTGACATACGTAATCGTTACGAACGCGTAACGAACCATGAAAACGATATCCGTGTCGATTTTATCACATAGTCGCCCCGTTTCCCCCTTAGGGGTTGATTTTCGGAAAATCCTAAAGCAGGTTTTTACTCATTTAACATGATGACTGCTCTTGAGAAGTTGTAACAAAATAGGTGTAACTAATCTCGTTTCTCCATACATTTAGATCCCCGTTTAACCCCCTTAGGGGAAGAATTTTGAAAAATCCTTTCTTAGTGCACCCCTAGACCACAAAAGAAACCCACGTGCCAATTTTTGAAGCAAACGACCCAGCGGTTTAGGCTGTGCGTTGATATATAGATCAGTCAGTCAGGACTTTAAATTTTATATTTATAGATGAAATAGAAATGCGTTTCTGTAGTTTAAGATGTACTTACGTAACGACTTTAATTTGTGTTAAAAGCGCCTGGTTTGCCCCGCACTTTTATCGGCGAGTAATTGAATTTCCGTAGCCGGCTACAAGCAGGAAGTTCCACTGGTTTGCACTCACAGCGAGTTATTATTTTCAATATGGCGATCAACTTCTGGGGTAGTTGAACACATTTTCAGCTATCGAAAGGAGTAACTCTATTACAGTTGAGTAGGAATTGTCTGAACTTAGAAAAGCTTATTTGCTCCGCCTTTTAGTTATCTTATAGCATTTTTATTTACTGATTGGGTAAATAAGGATTTTGAATAAAGGCACACAGTAAACATATTAAATATTCATTTATTTCGCAACAACATAAATTGAGGAGCTCGTTGGTCGAGCGCGACCCGCGTATCGGTAGCGAATGCGACGTGTCAAGCGACGACGTGACGCGACCACTATGGTAATGACTGGTCGCCATTTTAGTGGCATTTCCTATCTTGAGCTCCTCCGTGCTTCGGAAGGCACGTTAAGCCGTTGGTCCCGGTCATTATCGATAGAGGCTGTGTCCAGCCTCACTGCTATCTATCGATAATGACTGAATGATTTTTCAGGCTGCCCTAAGGCATCTGACAAGATGCCTTAGGGCAGCCTGAAAAATTCTAAAAGTGTTGGCCACTAACACACCTCAGGTCATGTTCCTGTTGGTCTGGTTTCCTTGTCAAAAGGGTTACGGAGATCAGACGGCAGTCGCTCCATTGTAATAACCAGTTCCGTCAAACCCAGGACCATGACTTATAGCGTAGGCTCCGAAGCGTAAGCTGATGACGCAACTAGGAATACACGCTAGGATGTCTACACTAGCTATGCTACAAAAATGTCATATGTTAACAACTTCAAAAACAACAAAGTGTAACTAAATGTTTTATCAGTTAATAGAGATCTAATTAAAAAACTAGTTTGTATAAACGTAAATATGATTTCATTTGACAATACTTATAATACGATCTCAAAAAACGATTTTCTCAAATTATAACTTAAGAAATATTCAAAATACATCCTTTATACTCAAATCCGGTCGTTTGCAATCCTCAACAAACAAAAATCGATATTAAAATGACGTCGGCGCCTATATTGATACACATCTCCGATTGCTTGCGAAGCCTCTTTAAATAGTTTTTGAAAGCCGAAGCTCTGCCGGTGACTGCCTCCCTAACCCCCGTCTCCCTTTATTTACTGAGAAACCTTCAAAGTCCCAAGTTGTTCGGCAAAGGCTCACCTACTCTTCGCGTCGTGAAAAACGGCAAATAACAAGCCTTTTGCAACTGATAGCTGAGTGTACGTCACTTGACAATATGCCGGCTCATTTCCGCCAAACCCCACTTTGTGGAAAGTTGGTCTTCGTTAAAAGCAAATTGCTGTTGGTTCGCCTTTGGATTTTCACGCGGTTTAAATTGTCATATTTATCCTCTGTAGTAAAATTTGCGATTATGATATCTTATTCTTTAAACATTTGATTGAAGAAAAAAGTCTTCCAATCGCGTATGATAGCAGCTCAAGTAAAATCACTTACACTTCAAGGAGACTTTCTTATATAGGTACTCTAATGAGAACTCATGATGATTTTATAAAGAATTCAAACAATGGATACTCATTATCTAAACCTCCATACGCCGCAGCGAAGAGTCGCGAGTATTGCAAATTTCTACTTGCTTCCTAGCTCTACAAAAAAAAAAACAACTCCACGCTGATTCATACACACAAAAATTTCTACAAAAACTAATAAGAGTTTCGTGCAAAAGAATTTTTCCAAATACCGAATTCCATTTCTCATATGTGTGGTCACCGTACCGTCACATGTAATTAGCGTTAGCGTAACGTATAGACAGACGCATATCAAAGGGCCTTTGACTGATTGAGCCTTGTAGGCAGAGAATACTGACTACATTCATTGGTCCTATCAAAAAGTCCCACTCCGTATTATTTCTTTGACCAATCTCGCGTATGACCCCTTTAGTAGGGTTGCCGAGCACAAAATTAATTAAAACTCAGTTGAAACCTAATCGCTGATCACTGAATTGTTCTAAATGTCACATCGACTGTGAATTTTTGTTTGTAAATAACGAGTTATGTTTTTTGGTAATTTAAGGTGTAGGTAAGTATTCGTATTTTATTGTCGTTCGTCTTATTATGTAGAAGGTTACCAAGAGCTATCAATATTTGTTGTTGCTATCTTACTTCGCGTTACTTATTACTACTACTTTCTTACTCAAAATAAGGAAATAAGTATACCTAAATAAAGTGGTCAAATACCGAGGTAATTGACCACATTATTTAAATTTGACCACATAATTTAAGTTTGATAGATGTATATGAAGGGAGATAGGAAAGACTTTTGTCCAACAGTGGAACGTTATAAAAATGATGATAAAGATGCTATTATTTACCTCCATTTAAATTAAGAAATGTTTAAAATAATCTTAGGTTTTTGAACTAATTTATTTAAAAACCCTCTGACTTCTAAATGACCAAAACGTCTAAAATTAGTCTAAATCTAATTAAGGAAAATGCATATTTTACTGTTACAACCCTTATTTCAATCAAGCCCTCGTCTCCCTACTCCCAACTAAGGGCAGCATTCATCAATTTCACTCATAACTACATGTAGACATGTATTAAGTTTTCCGCTCCAATTGTACGATTAATCCAATATCATTCAATTGTGGACTCCGTTCAATTGTTGAGGAACTTGGGCCCGTGTTCAATGCATATTGTCTATACAGAATCGTATGTATCTATGTTGTATGTATATGTGTAATGATTCTGTGTACTCTGAAAGCTAGGCAGGTCGTGAAAATAAGTCGCCGAAAATGGTCCGCGAAGGTTTTCTCTCTAAATAGACTAGGACTTTTTAACCCGTTTGTTTAATTTGTTTTTTGCTAGCCATTTTATTCTCACGGAATCTACAGTACATAATACGATTTAGGGATCGTAGGTCACTGTAGTATAGAGCTCTATTTTTGAAATGGATATATGTCGTACAAAACTGCTGAGTCAAATGATTTTCATTGGACTCAGCGAAATAGGGTAAGTCATTCTTTCAGATCAGAATCAGATTTAGCCGTTTTTCGAAACCGAATAATCACTTTACTTAATAGCAAGTGCCCAATAAAACATTAAATATGGACAAAGAACAAGCAGAATCATCGAAAATAACAAAAATGTACAACGTTTGTTCTACATGTTGCTCGATCGCAATACAAAACCATTTATCTATTTATCCGCAAATAAAAACAGCTGTAAAACTTCCCCAAACGCGGGCCAAATGAAAACATGAGCCATAGTAATCCACAATTACGCAGAGACATCGGCGAGACTCCGTATAAAATACATAATCCCTCGTTACATTTGTCGAACTCGGTCGGAACTCGACGAATTCTCGCGGGATTCGAGTTTGGATTTACTCCAAGCGAGCGTGGACCCTTCAGTGTACTGTCGACGACAAAATGTATTTGAGAATCAGATATTCAAATGATAACCTCGGTATGTACGTTTTTTTTTATTCTTCTTAGCGATTCAACGCAAGTAAACTATATTAATGATGATCAAAAACTTCGCTACTGTCAAGGCATTATTATCAGTGGCTTCGTAAAAATTCACAAGCGTGCATTTTAGTTATTTTTTGTTATGACGTATTATATTAAGGAATAGTAATATAAGGCCGCCCTTTGTATACATACTGTGTTCATATTTTATGTAACATACTTAATTTTTATTTTAATGTGTGCAAAATGGTGTTAAATAAATATATAATCTCCTTGTATTGTTCGTATTGTATGGTTAAAAATTAAGATTTATTTATTTATTCTTCAAGTAGAGAGGCCATTACTGAAGCTCCGCTTTCACACGATCTTTCGCTTTTGCTAAGTTTTAGTAAACTGCGTTTTATTTCTTGACTAGTTTTTTTTAAATAAATAAATAAAAATAAGTTCAAAATAAATCTTTCTATAAGTAGCACCTTTGGCATTTTATTAAATCTGTTTTACCTTAATATAATTCAAAATGTCGAAGACAATAATTGTTCACAAGAGACTTAAATTTTATACTCAAAAATAAAAACATACCTAAATATTTACCCGAATTTTATAAAAGCTATACTTTCACACCACTTTTCGTTTTTAACTTTATATTTCAACTTCAATTCCAATTTGTTGGTAGGTCAGCACTTGTGTCGATGTAGGTACTCGACATTGTTACGTCGAAGAACTAAAGATCCACTTCTATTTTCCGATAGAACGGCCGTAGTATCTTTCAACTTTTTTATTATCTCTGAACAGGTCAGCGAAGCCTGACATTTCGATTTTATTCAGTTTCTAAAAGTGGGTAGTTATGAAATAAAAGCGGATAATGTGAAAGTAAGCAGTCGTTAGTCATCGTTTTTCAAGAATGCCACTTAATGTTAGTCGGTTCTTATGGTTTTTGTGTTAATACTTAATATTGAATTAGGAGGAATGAATGGACTAGAATTCTCCCACTTATAAAAATCTAAGTCCTAACACAGAGGACTTCTTGAAAAGTAAAAAAATTGCAGGGTTAAAGCGTAAATCACTTATTAGGAAAAATTTACGTGCACATATAAGTACTAATACTAAATTGCCTACTTAATTGATTAAAAATCATAAATATTTTGTTTTATTTTTCACGTCAAATACAGCTAAGAGAGAATGAAATTAAATTTAGTCTTATTTCAGCTAAAAAAGCTTTGACGAATGTATGAACATTTTTGTAAATAAGGCAGTCTATAACGATTCATTAGGTGCATTTGTCAATCTTCTTTTAACTCGCTAAGTCGACTCTGGTAAACTTTTTTTTTAATATACAACTAAGAAGGCAAACAGGCGTACCTGATGGTAATTGGTTACCGTAGCCTACGAACGCCTGCAACACTGGAGATGTCACGAGCGCGTTGCCGACCTGTCCTTACAAAATAACTACCTCTTTTAAGCTATATTTGTGATCACCAAAACTTCGCCACTGAAAAGACATTGAATTTGCAATATATAACTAATAGAGAAACAGATGAAGTGTTTTGTGGTGGTACTTCACAAAAATCTAAATACTCCCTTAGAAAAAAGGTACCTATCTATAAACATATAAACCTGCAAGCTGCAAGTTTGCTGAGAAAAGAAACAAGTCGTTCCGTGATCAAGGCGGTTGTAACACAATGGACACCCCGGATATGTGAAGGTAACACGCGCTCTATTCTGCTTACATGTTAAATATATAGTGTGGGAGATTGAAAAGTAATTTCTAGTGAAATAGTTTCAGTTCCTTCAAATCAATTGCATATGCTGTAAATAACTTGCACTAATTTAATCTCATTTACAAAATATCCTCAAGATGGATGGAAAAGTTATTAGTATTAGATAATACCTAATATTTTGTTTTTATATATTCTTTTTAAAAAACATTAGCTTTTCTTTTAAAGCATTCATTTTAGTTTAGTGTCAACTGTTTGTCTTAGATCGCAACAAATAAAAATCAAAAACTTACTCTTTTGATCGTAAAATAAAAACTGAAAATTTATTTTGAGCTCACAGAATCTCGTTCGTGGCACGGCTAATAAGAAAATCTCCATTAAAACGTAGACACCGATTACTACAGCTCCACTTTTTGACGCAAATCCAAATTGGATTTATCAACAGGCCCTAATTAATTTCGTTATCACTCACAGTTGGTTCACCTTCAGTGTGACCATCGACAGATCCAGGTAATCTGGTTGAAATTCTGAGACTAAAATGAGATTAGACGGGCTCGAGCTGTCTTATACTTGGAACAACGAGATGGGATTCAATGGTCTATCTGTATTTTTTCAATCAATGGGTAAGAACCAATTAGGGGTTGTTTTACAAGAAAATTTGTAAACAGAACAGATAGAATAATGATTTCTTATGTTTTCTTATGTACGTGCTAAAATAGTTTATCCATACTATCCATCCATATCCATACTTCCATACTAATATTTTAAATGCGAAAGTCTGTCTGTCTGTCTGTCTGTCTGTCTGTCTGTTATACTTTCACGCTCAAACCGCTGGATGGATTTTGATGAAATTTCGTATGAATATAGTTGAAGACCCGAGGTCAAACATCGAACGACCCGAAGTCAATAAAGTTAACTTAGGTACTATTACGCTTACTGTAAAACTCAGACGAAAAATCCAAAAATACAATGAGCGTTTTGCAAAAGAAACAAATACGTCTACAAAAGAAACAAATACGTCTACAAAATCCGAATTTTTCTTGCTGATTTAAATTATTACGACTTATTTTTCCAAGTCCTATCTGAAAGTCCATTTAGAATCTCATTTAAGAAGTCCCGAGTACTCTAGGTCCTATCTCCTCGATTGTCTCGAGTCAGTGTTAAATGTTAGACTGTGCACATAAAAGACAGCGGGACAATATCCGCAGCTGCAGCTAAACAGTTTTCTTGCAAGGTTTTACAATTGGTCTGGAACACGATCTAAAGGCATGTTTATATTGAAGTGTGATGTCTGAATTATATATTTACTTAATGATTTTTTTATTTTCTATGACAAAATGTAAAAGACTCAAGCAAAATAATATTAACATAAACTAAAACTTAAAAAAAAAATTGTGCAATACGTTATGATATTTTTAACATTCTGGAGCCTTAGACACAGTCACAATTTAACCAAGTATAACGTCGTGCACGTTCTCGATCCGTCGCAATCACTATGAAAATCGACCTCGTCATTTAGCGCGGCTTATGTCAATACCGTATAAAAAAAATTAAATTCCTTAAAAATTATAACGACATCCGAATATAAAATATAAATTGTGGCTTTTTCTACATGCCTTGAAATGACTGAGATTGTGATTGAGTATTGAGGATGCAACCGGGAAGGCGCTAAGATGATGATGATGATTTGTATTGAAGACATCAACAGGAAGAGTATTGCATTGTTGGGCATTTTTAATATTAATAAATTTTAATGCTCAACCCACTCATATGGTTTATATTTTAATTATTCCTTGTTCCTTCATATTTGTGAAAATATTTTTTAATGTTGATGAACTATCCAACCTGTTCTGTTTAACCCGAAGGTTGACTGTTAGATAATGCTTTTAGCATTAAGTTCGCCTATTGTGCTATACAATTGTATTATGTACAATAAAGTTTAAATAAATAAAACTAATTTGCAAAAAAAAAGTTTACCAATATTCATTCACGACGTAAGTAGAGTGATTTAAAAGAAAAGTCAGATTGAAAAGTCAGATTACCCAATATAAAAATTGCGTGGTTATTAGAAATTAAAGAGCTGGTGTCTTGTTGGTGGAGTTACTTCCATTTATCGATCATTAGCAAACTTCTTTACTTTTTGACATGAGACGACGTTCTCTTACTCCTTTTGTTTCATGTTGCATTCCCCTCTTGGTCCCCTGGGCCCAGGTAGGCCAAGGTATGATTATGACGACACATTGACGAAAAAAGACACATCGATCGTGAAACTCTCTTAGGTACCTATTTTACAATAAACGAGACACCAGGACCATATATATCCCGACTAGGAAAATAGCAGCCTTGGTGATATTGCGGAAAAATATTAGAACTAATTTATTTTACTGGCAACTAGGTATTCAAGTAACATTTCGTCATAGCAATGTCCTCTGCCAAAAAGTGCAATTTTGTTGTGTATTTTGTGATTATCAAATAAAAATATTTATCAAAATGTTAAAAATATTATATTGTAATGAGAGAAAAGTGATATAAAAGAAGTTATGCTAATGAAAACAAAGGATTGATTTCTATGTCATTAAATGACATTGTCAACTTTGTTGTTGATATGACACACACAACGAGTAGCCATCTAAAGGCGATTAGTAGCGACACCAATGCAGGGTTTATTTCCTGGTCGGGCTATAAATTTGATATTAGTTTTACTGTTTTCTTTTTATTTCACCTAGATGGAGCTATTGGATTCAATGTTCCAGAACAAACGATAGTACAGTTCATTAAACAAACTAAGACGTAAAGTTTTATGCGAAGGACCTCAACTAAAATTTTATTTACTAGACCCCTGAATTGAATTCTTGTGAGTATTTATAGCTCAGCAAATACGGATTCGCCATCGAGGAGTATTTGAATTTCTTACGAGTGCAAGCGTGGATTCTTAGATAAATTCCGTTTATATTGAAGAAATCGTCCGTATGTAGTACGGATTAGACAGTAAGAAAATGTTAGCAACAAAATCATACTATAATACTATATACTATAATATACTTGTACTATATATACTATTATATTATAAATGCGAAAGTCTGTCTGTCTGTCTGTCTGTCTGTAATGTTTTCACGGCCAAACCACTGAGCGGATTTTTATGAAATTTGGTAAGAATATAGTTAAAGACCCGGGGTCAAACATAGGCTACTTTTGGACGCAGGCGGAGCTGCGGGAAACAGCTACTAATTAATAAAAATACGTTTACTTATGCAAGGGGAAAATGTAATACTCTATGGCGGTCTTATCCCAATAACTCTTTCAGTCAAACAACCTTAAGGTATATACCAGAATTTAACAAGCAGGGGGACGTGGTTGAAATAAAAATATTATGAAATGCCTCACTTGCCCGGTAATCCGCTATATTTAAGTATTCCATAGTGCAAGGAATGGAACAATTAGTGCACGACAGGAGGTAAGCCATTGATTGCACAGCTCCTCAAGAACACTGGTTGTTGCTAGAAAAGTCCAACCTAATACTCTTGACATCTGGTGTTGAAAACCCCAGCCTGGAGTCTGATGAGTTGCTTCCAGACTGGCCGAGAAACTCACTTACTTTATTATGTTTTTACAGTACTTCAGATGTGATCGGGCTTTTTTTCATTTAATGAGTCCTGTAATTCCAAACAACCTATTATCAATATCCATCCATACCTCCATACTAATCCATAACCCATACATTTATACTAGTATTATACATGCGAAAGTCTGTCTGTCTGTCTGTCCGTCTGTCTATCTGTTACGCTTTCAAGGCCAAATCACTGAACGGATTTGATGAAATTTGGTATGAATGTAGTTGAAGACCCGGGGTCAAACTTAGGCTACTTTTTGACGCAGACAGAGCTGCAGGAAACAGCTAATTTCTTGATAAAATAAAATACCTATTTTTTTTTGTTTCAGGTAAGTTTAAAAAAAATATATAGACGTGGTGCTGGCTCGTTTTGTATTGGTTATACTCCAGGAGTATCATCTAGTGGTTTTTCTGGAAAACCGGTAAGAAATTATTATTATATTATTATATGTATTATAAGAGTAGACATTAATAGAAATTAATACATTTTTACTTAATATTTTTAATAAAATGAAGGCACACAGGCTTAAAAATACTTCAAATTAAAAATCCGATAACAATACGGAGTGAGGAGAATTAGGAATGGACTTCAGAAGCTCGTATCCCTTTATTCTGGGCACAAAGAAGTCTGCTCTTACAATTGATGGTCGGTTTACGCTTCGAAACAAAACCGTTTGATAGATGGCGCTGTATAGCGCCATTCCTAAATAAGATTTTGTTGTTAATACTTATATTTTAACCTATATTATCCCACTGCTGGGTAAAGGTTTCGATATAAAAAAAAATAAAATAAAAAAAAAAACAATACTTAGAAGAATTTTTAAGAATTGTTATTATTCGAACTGGTAATCGAAATATCTGGATAATAGAAGCGTTGGAACTTAGCAACAAAATTTTGTTTTAAAAACTAACTGAATCAGTAAAAAACAACGTAATTCAAACAAAATCACGACTTTGTTTATAAACAAAATGAAATACAGCAACAAAATAGGTACTTCGTCGCCCCAGATCCATTAAGATGTCTCAATTTCAAATAAACACGGCGCAAATTGGCAAATCCTATGTAATTATACTGTAATTACATCTGATTACAAGTTTTGATGTTTGCTCAGGTGCAAAATGAACTAAGAAGCTCATAATTCAGGAGAAAATTGGTTTTGTACCTGCTCGACTGTTTCCATCACATGGAATCCTTGGAGAGATACGGATATTGTGTAAATTATTCAGATAATATTTTTTAAGCGGATTAGTTTATTATTGAATATTAGAGGTTGCAGTTTTTGACTACGAAAATGACTATGATAAGTTAGGTGTGATTTTAAAAATATAAGATATAAAAATTAATGGACACTTTTTGCACCATTTATAAACATAAAAAATATGTAAAGTACTAAGGTAGAGATTTATTCCAGTTCTGTGAAAAGTATTCCAAATCTTCTCTTTAGACTTTGGTATTATGGACTTTGATAAAGACAACTACATAAATAATATGGATAGTAGAATGTTTTTGACAAAAAAGAAGAAAATAAGCCGTCGAAAGAATAGATCTGGTGAAAACTTCTACCTAATCATAAAGTAGGACGAAAGATGGAAAATTAGAATCAAAAAGTGTTGGATTCCTGGATGGATAGCTCAGCCCTTTGAAAAGGATGGAAGAAGATTGAGCAGTCAGTATACAGAACGACCACGTGGTACAATTAGATTTATTAAATACAGGTATATAATATTACTATAGATACCGCTAGAGCAAAGCGTTGCGGAGAGCAGAAACTGGTAGGCTGTCAACCAGAAAACTATCTCGCAGAATCACGTGGTAAAATTAGATTTATTAAATACAGGTATATAATATTACTATAGAAACCGCTAGAGCAAAGCGATGCGGAGAGCAGAAACTGGTAGGCTGTCAACCAGAAAACTATCTCGCAGAATCACGTGGTAAAATTAGATTTATTAAATACAGGTATATAATATTACTATAGATACCGCTAGAGCAAAGCGATGCAGGGAGCAGAAACTGGTAGGCTGTCAACCAGAAAACTATCTCGCAGAATTACGTGGTACAATTAGATTTATTAAATAAAGGTATATAATATTACTATAGATACCGCTAGAGCAAAGCGATTTAGAGAGCAGACACTGGTAGGCTGTCAACCAGAAAACTATCTCGCAGAATCACGTGGTACAATTAGATTTATTAAATACAAGTATATAATATTACTATAGATACCGCTAGAGCAAAGCGATGCGAAGAGCAGAAACTGGTAGGCTGTCAACCAGAAAACTATCTCGCAGAATAGAACTCTCAGGCGCTCTCTCGTTTCGGAGGCCAAGATCCTCTTCGGGTCGCTGAGCTGGAGTAAATAAGTAAAATACAGAATTTCACAAAATTAGCACTAGTGGCATTTTTACGTTTCAAACATGAGAACAAAACAATAAAATTACAGAGATGTAACTCTTTTAAATTCATATTTCACGCGTAACGGGCACAAAACGTATGACATTACAGATGTAGCATGCTTTTGTCCTCTGTTTTGTAGTATTTTTTTATTGAATTTATATATTAACACTTGAAATGTTACAAAAGATTAATTACAGTGTACGATAAAGTTATTCTTTATATTACAATTTTTAATCTCTTTCAATAGATCTGATCAACTGTAGAATCACAGTCTTTGATGATATCTTATAATTTTGACATAATTTTTTTTTTTTTGAGTAGTACTCGATAATACCTATAAAAAATAACTATTAAATTTACGACACTTATCTGAAACAATACCAGTCAGCTCAGTTCTTAAAATAATCGCAACATCGGCCTGTCTTCCATTAATAGACGTTTTTCTGAAGATTTTACGTGGGCTAAAATCCTTCAAGCAAAAGCAATCGTATAATATTAGCTCCTTTTATAAAGATTAGCTCACAAAATTATTTAAGTCGAAATGGGCCATTTTATGGCTTAATTCAAAGATCTTTTTAATATATGAGCTCTATCTAGGAACTATCTAGGTGTCAATACCTTTGATTTTACGTCAAGAAATAAATTTAAAAAAAATTACTTTAATCAAACTTCGAGTTTTTGATATTTTTTATTTAAAATACTCATTTTAATTATTGATCTCCCATTCAAAATCATATCGACTGATCACTGATTTTTATTGAAGGTCAAACATTTTTCTCGATTTCAACTTATTTTTTATTGAAAGTGGTTTAGTGTTACGTTCCAAACGTACTAAAAACATTTGCTAACACGCTACTATTGCAAAAGTTACTTAATTACTGCGATGGCTCAACGACCCAAAGAAGATCTTGGCTTCCGACACTAGAGATTTCCAGGCTCTTTGGAGGGCTCCCAGGTCCTTCACGACTTCGTCCCTCCAGCGAAACCTGGGATGACCGACCGCTGCTTACCACTTGGTCGTCCCAGGTACGCTCTCAAAAGTTATTCTATTTAAATAAATAGAACGTTTTGTCCCGTACTTTCTACATTTGTAACAGAGGGCTATGCAAATTTCATTTGCGCGTAATCCACTCAGCGAGATAGCACTTGATTGATATGCGCAAATTGGAAATAGGCTGCCGCGGGCGACAACCCACAACAGACCGATTAGCCTTCGCTGCCATTGTTATAATTTTTCCTATCAAAAGCTGACTACTGTCAGTATTGTAATTGGTAGAATGTATTGTATTTGTAATCATTGTTGTTGAGACAAATGTAGTAGATATCTACGATACAAGCCTGATGGCAAAAAAATACAATGATTTATTCTAGTGCATCGAAACCGCATACTAAAACGTTTCTTTCTCAATGGTTTTATCTATACCAATCAGATCAAATTCAGATGTAGGTATCTACACCTACTTGTCATACTTATATTCAATGAAAATGAAGAAATATAATATAAGAGATGCATTTTATACAAAAACCACCATCATATATTTCTTAAACATAATATAACATTCCGTAGATAAATTATTTTTAATCGCAAACTCACAAAGGTGGTCGTTAAAGGAAACACGTCAGAGGCCGAGAGGCGGTTCCGTACAACTCTGACACCAGTGACTACTATTAATAATTCAGTGACCAGGGTGTACATGGTCGATTGACAATGTAATGATGATGATGATCGCAAAATGGTTAATCGTAAATTGCGTATGAAACCCCTCAGTACGCAATAAAAAACTAACAATTTTTACAGCTTTTATAGCTCTAATTGAAGTTTACACCATTTCATGCGTTTTATGGTTAGCCTATTTGTTTTCGCGGAAACATAGTCGACGATCCAAGTAAACATGTTTTTCTGTTAGATTATGCGACAAAATAACATAAGTACACAGCTATTAGGACTTCGTCAATATTTACTAATCTACTTGAAATAGTAGCATGACAAAGCGGACAGTTTGCTACAAGTATTCAATTAAGAAGACGAGGCAAGTTCAGAGATTAAGCTCCTTAGCTGTATTCTGTAGGTCGGGGTTGGTATCTGTAGATTTCGACATTTTCGACAGAGAACATTACATTTTAGCACACGACTAAGTTATAGGAGTACGCGATTTTACAGATTAGATATACTCGTATCTTACAGACCTGATACATTTAGTCCATAGATAGGTACTTAGTTTCTCCTATTTAATTTCTGACCACATAAAAAATATGGAAATAACGAAACCGAAAGTGACTTCTTACGGTTACGTACTCTAAGGGTAAAACTGGATCCTATTACTGAATCTTTGCTGTCCGTCTGTCACCAGGCTGTATCTCATGAACCGTCATAATTAGTTAAAATTTTCACAGATGGTATATTTCTGTTGCCGCTTTATCAAGAAATACTAAAAAACAGAATAAAATAATTATTTAAGGGGCTTTCATGCAACAAACTAGTTTTTTTGCTATTTTTATAGATAATGGTACGGAACACTACTTGCGCGAATCCACCTTACACTTGACCGGTTTTATTTATTATCATTGATAAGTTGAATAGGCAAACAAGCATTTTGCGCGCTATAAAGAAAATGGTTGCTATTGCGATAAGGCCGCCTTGGCGCAAGGTTATTTTTCTTGTAATTGCTTGTATATTTAACAATGTATCCTTGTTGTGCAATAAAGAGTTTTTGTATTGTATTGTATTGTTACCGTACTGTTGTTCATATTTCTATGAAAATTTTCAATGCCACAATGTTTCAATAATTTTATACAATTACACCGAAAGGCCTTTTTTTCTTGTAGCTTCCCTTTTGTTATTACAAAACTTTTTTGTTTACGTTCGTACTTATAAATTTTGATTATATTTTTTGTAGATTCCTCTAAATCGCTGCATCTTATAACATGAGTCATCGAAACGACTAGCTGCAAGTTGGAGCAAGCGGGGTCAATGGGTCCGTCGACTCGAACTAAAGACGGAGTGGAGACTATGAGAATAAGAAGTATCCAATGCTCTGAACAGTGTTATTATTATTTTGTTAGTTTTTTATTGCCCTTGGCTTTTCAGCCATCATCATCAACTTCTTGATATTTGTTTGAAATTACATAAACATTACTGATAAAAAAAATATTCGGATGATCAGAAAAATGTTGCAGGCAAACGCTGAATGCAGACGCTTCCAATCGATCATTTTGGAAATCATTAGAGGAATATGTCCAGTAGTGGACTGTTTGCAGCTGAAATGATGATGATGAGACAAAAACGATAGCTATTCTGTTCATGTGTTAAGATTACTTCATGCAAAAAAATGATTTTCACAACAGTCTCAAGAACATTTTTTTTTTATTTAATTGTAACGAAACCTGAGCGATATTTGAGTATTTAGCCGGAATGGCGCAAATTTAATTGCTCAGAATCACAATCATTTATTTTGCTAGAATACATGGCTCGCGAGCCAGCCGTACTTGAAACAGAAATTGTTTATGTCCGAAAGAGCCGGGAGATGTTTTAAATATAATACGCATCGTTCCATTCCTAGAATCCATTTAGTCAAATTAAAATTTGAACGTTTTTTTCTTAAAATTTGAAAAACAAAAACATCTTCAAAGCAAAAGGTTGTAAAAGTGTATGCTTCATAAAACAGGCGGTCGCAATCGTCGACACGCAGCGCGTGCCCCCGCATCGAACACGAGGATTTCCCGTCCCAATCCGAACGCAAACATTTGCCGAAGTTCACACTCAAAGGAATATGCGATATTGGTGTTTGCTGATATGCACGTTATAAGAATGCTGGCTGGATAATTGATTTTTAGTTTTTTTGTCGATTCGAATTTGGAATTCGATAGTTTTTATTTAGGGAATAAAGAAATTGAAATTACTTTTGCGATAAGACCGCCAATTGCGCGTTCGGGATTCGAAATGCCTGAATATTTATTTATTTAAGAAGGATAATATTAGTATAGAATAGTATGAAAAATGTCTATTGAGATCGGTTTAAGTAATTTTGAAATTAGCACTAATATGATTTAATGTTGACGAATGCACGGTTGTCTATGAATATGTTTGCTTGTATCGGAATCTAATCTGTACCAAGAAATACAACATCATTAGCCAAAAAGCTGCTGAAACAAAAGTAAAAAACATTTTTTAATTTCAACACAATATCTACATAAGTTTTGTCTACTGCTTTATTTGTTAAACATATATCCCTATTTTGACAAATAATTCAAAATTCAATTCAACGAACCAACGCTATATAAACCTAGCTTGTAACATATGAGTAATTATTTCCAAATTAATCACATTCCAAATTCAATTATGAGCGACATAGTTCATTGCTAGTCTGTGCACTTAATTATACAAAATAGCATCGCATAGAGCCACATTGGGAACGGGAATTCGCTTTGAACATCAAAGTGAGGGAGCTTTCTCTTTTTGTCAAATATAAATGCTGTCAATGTCAATATTATTATGAATGGGATATAATTAAATTGAATCGTGTGAAAGTGTGAATGGGTATTATATAAACAAGAAAAAACCGGTCAAGTGTGAGTCAGACTCGCGCATGAAGGTTCCGCACCATTATCTAAGTATAAAAACCTATTAGTTATTTATTTTATTCTCAATCAATCAACTTTATTGCGTATTATGGGTGTACAATGATATTATATATAGCAATTACAAGATCTTAGACCACAAACAGCCGTACGGCATGCAACATGTTTGTCCTATTGGACACCATTTTGGAACTTGTCAGTAAAGAACTCTTTTACACTATAGTATGCGTTTTTAACTAACCATTTAAATCATTTTTCGTTGAAGCTATTTATATCCTCGATTTCAGTGATGTCCTGTGGTAATTTGTTGTACATTTTCAGAGCCATACAAAATACACTCTGCCTGAAAAAGGAGGTTCTGCATGAAGGATTAGATTATGTTTTTTAGTATATGTTGTTAAAGCGGCAACAGAAATATGCCAGTACATTATCTGTGAAAATGTCTACTGTCTGACTATCACGGCTCATGAGTTTGAGTAAGCAACCTAAAAAAAAATTAGAAAGGTGGTTGGTGGATTTTAGATTTGGCTCTATAAATAAATTTCGTCGTATAAATAACATCTACTTACAATCTGTTTAGTTTAGCATTGTGAGTAGAGGAACGGCTAGCGTATGGCCAAAACAGAATTGTCCACGTTTGGCCAGATCATTTCAATTAAAATCGTATTTGTTTATGCTCAAAATGTAAACCTTAAATTCTGAAAGTTTTGTTTTAAGTTTAGTATATCTAATAAGTGCATTACTATAATCAATTTGTCCAATTACTTTTATTTTCACAACAATATTATTCGATTTTCAACAGCAGATTGCCGTGATAGTACTGAAAAAAGAAGCAACATCAGCACCTCTACTGGTTAAAAATGTAAACATTTTATGATATGATCAATTGGTTCTTGGCCAGATCATGATGTAGTAGTGCATCAGTTGATAATATTATGAAATATTGGAAGTATAATGTCGATTCTGTTTTGGCCATATCATGAAATGGTCGCATTTCATGGATGGATGTGATCGATTATATCATGAAATGATTAATTCTACGATTTGGCCAAAGTTAGCTTTGTCTTGTCCTAAACTTTCTGGGTGAAAAAAATAAATCCGAAAATGGCCAACTTTAAAATGAATAACCATTGTTTATCTACACTTTGTAAATTATATTTAAACACAGGATTAAGTGCTCCTATAATAAAAGTGATTACGTTAGACTTAGCTATTTACATTGGTACTTAAACCTTTCCTACCCTTAGTTAAACTATTGATAACTAACGTAAGATCATCAAAGTCATATTTGTATTCACGTCAGTTCAATTTAGTACAAATGCTTACTTAGCACAGGGTGGTTAGGCGTAATTATAAAGGATGGAACACATCGGGACTTTGGCAGCTAACGGTATCGTATCAGAATGGAGAATGGATTATTATTTTCTCTAATGTTCCCATAGATATCACAAAATGAGATTAAAGAAACAGAGGTCTAAATTTATTTTTACTTTCCCGACATTGAATCGATGATGATTCTACATTGACTAAAAAGGTGTTAATATTGAAAGCAACAGAGGGCCTGAGCTGAGTAAACATTTGAGTAATCTTCTTCTTAGCTAATCGGTCCAATTCAATGTTCTTAAGGGCACAAAATCGGGCCACCTGTATTTCAGGTCAGGAGACGCTGGACATGTCAGGAGATGTGTCAATGTCTGAACAGATTAAGCACACTCGCATACCCTGGAATAAAGGTAGGTTACCTAAAAAGTAAAGGTCGACCAAATGAGTGAATTGCCTACCTACAAATTATTCAAAATTTCGTTTATATATCTATCATTAAGATAGGTAGTCTTTACCTATACTAACTTCTCTATTTTTTCTTTCATTTCGAAAAATTGTCACTTAAACAAATGTTTAAGATATAATCCCCACCTTGTAATACAACCCTTATCTTTAGATACGCCGCGATTTTAAGCATCACTAAACATTGATAATTGACAGATCCTCTATTAATATTGACTCTTCAACATGGGACTAGCGCAAAACGTCTACCATCGTTAATGTTTCCGTAGAACTTTGTATAATTTTCCACTCCGTTCAATTAACCGAGGGTTATCGATACACGAGTGTAGTGAACTAACTTTTGTCGAGTTAAATTGTGTGTGATTTCGTACGGCTGAATAACTCCGCTGCAGATTTTTTGTTTTGTTCGTGTTCGTACGAGTGTTGTCGATTTTTGAAACATGTACACGTTATGAAAGCACGATTCCTAGGATTACATTCAATATAAAGATATATTCAAAGTGATCTTTTGAAAAGAATTGATCATCACATCGACAGAGCTTCCTATCAATACGAACGCCTGTCTGCCTACTAAATAGTATTAAAAAAAGAGAGTTTACAGCTAGGAATCATCTTACAAAAAGGTCTTTGAGCTTACCTCAAAAAAAGGTTTGAAACACACAGAAGATAGATAATAAGATCAGTGGATCTGAGCCCGTAGACAATTACAATTTGAATCTTTCGGAAGTAGTATGAAAATCGACCACGTGATTTAGCGCGGCTAATGTCAATCCCATACATTTTTTGTTTTCGAATGTTTTTCAAATTTTATCTTGTCTATGGGCCATGAAAAACAAAAGCAAAAAAGATGCAGCAGCTTTAAAATAACAAGTATTACGGACGACCCGAAGGTTTTTGACAATTTGATAAAACCATCTCCCCGTGTAGGGTACGTTTGAAATTGAACTCAACCCCCCAAGAAAAGCAGACTAACATGTCATGCTACTTATCCTACACCCTAAGGTTGACTGGAAGAGATTGTTTCAGCGATAAGTCCACCTTCATCTCTCACTATTTTTGTTAATGTGTCTGTCATATTTTTCTTTTTTGGTGTAACAAAGAGTATTTGTATTGTTTCGTAAACTGTCTTCTAAAATACCACCATTGTTTTCCTTAACTCTAAGACTGATGATCTTTGCTTAGACGTTTATTTTCTCCAATCCAAACAGCTTAATCGCTTCTTCGGACACGAATTGAGATTAAGTGTTAATCGATAGGCTTAATAGAGACAAAAACATTTAGATTCTTGATGCAAAAGGTCCCGTTTTACGATTCGGCTGCAACTAATTGTCTGTAAAGTACTTTTATGTGGGTAGATTAACTGGTACAAGACTTTTTCATGGTCTTTTTCACGTCGAAGTTATTTTGTGATTCAAAAATTTTTTATATCTTTTCATAAAATCTGTTCTTGTTCAGCCACCTGCACGCTCAGGAACCTATATAAAGTCACCGACGATGCCTTTTTCAGTGGCGGAGTTTTAGTCCTCAGAAGTTAATAACTACCAGAGTCAACTCGTTAACAAAATCTGCCTTCTGAACACTTGGTCCGACACGCTACGATCCTTACGATTGATAGAACGACGTTAACTTATAAACGTTTCATAAATCAAGAAGCTCGATTCATGCTCTTTAAAATCTATTGTAACAGCCAGAGTCGATTCGCAAAGAAGAAGAAATCTATTATTACTTCCAGATCTTATTTCTTTAATGTTTAACTGTCACTACCTATAATAATAATAATAAACACTTTATTGCACCAGGAAAATACAATTTTGAGACACATACATGTAGATATAATGATGTGCAAAGGTGGCCTAATCGCCATAGCAATCTCTTGCAGGCAACCCTTTTACTAGGAAAAATTTCAGGTAAAAAGATTACTATACTTAACTACACTTAATTACTAATATACTATACAATTATTATTACTATACTTTACTATACTTAATTACTGCGATGGCTCAACGACCCAAAGTGGATATTAGACTCTGATACTAAAGATCTTCACTCATCTGTTTTCAGTACAGCCTCCTGGGGCTGAAGGGCTTCAAGGTCATTCACGACTTCGTCTTTCCAGCAAGATTAATACTAATTTACCAAGAGTTAATTTATACAATCTTCTTGTTGCCAGTTGTAGCATCTCCTACAGGGTCTGAAGAGGATTTTGTGTCAGTTATTTATGCTTCTACATTGTACACTCCTTTCCAACATTTTTGCAGGATTTTTCTGTTGTTGTTATAACTCTGACGCTCTCTCGTTTACGGAAAAGCCAAACTTTGTACAAATATTAATACTTTAACTCTAATATTAAAACAATTATAATTTAGTTCGCTACTGTAACTGCAAAATAAATTCAGTTCTTAAGTCAACCTATAATGTCGCATGTCCAATGTTTGAACAAAGTTTGATTACTCGGGCAGACACGGCTATAAAATATTGAACCTATAGAAGAACAACTTAGGTATTGGTTTTTCTTAAATCTGAATGTTTAATTTTTGGTTACAGCAACAGAATGGGTTACCATTTTTTTTATAATGTAACCAGCCGCTCTCAACGCTCAGGCTCGTAGTACTCGCTCATTCTGCTGAATTTTTCATTCTTCTTCATTCAAAATTATATTTTTCACCCAATTTATAAACGTATTAATTAAATACCACAATTGCGCCCGAAATTTATTATATATTTTTTTTGAAAACCACAATAAAAACTATAATGTAGTTAACCGCGAAGACAAAACGGAATGGCTGCTTGATTTTATACTTGTAAAAAAATATATCTAAAAAAAATTGTACTAAGTAGTTTTACATTCACTTCATTATTTTTTTGGATTCATTTCAGTTCAACACATTTTATTAAGTTCATTTTAACAATAACGATTATTCTTTTTTTTTGTACACAGCTGAAAATATTAAAATGGCTATGGGGAATTTCTGTTAGCACTAAAGTGCCCCAAGTAATGGACCCAGATTATGAGGCTATAAAAAGTCGATCGGACCTTTTTTCCAATACCTTTGGCTTACTTTGGCGGTGAACTTTCAAAATTAATTATTCAGGTTTGGAAGGAAGTTGCGATTGGATTAACCAGATTTGATTTTTATTTCAAAAGTTTTTGCATTGTGGAAATGATATCAGTCTACAAAGTAAATTTCAATTTTATTAGGTACCTACTTTCTTACAGTTTTAAACTAATGGTCGTTTATTAACTATTATTTTAAAGTATGTTTGTTATGTATTGTTTTAAAGGTAAATGTAATGTATTCCTTTATTTAAAATTAAATTGACCATCAAAAATTCTCTCTCAGTAATTTTTAGGCGTGGGCATAGATTAATAATTGGTCTCGCGCGCGCTCGACTAGATACAATCGGCGTACTAGACAAATGCGGCAACTAAAACTACGCGATTACGGCGTACTTGCGGCATACCCGCGTCATTCACGCCGCAACCGATAAGTGAGTTGGACGTCGAGATAAATTTAAAATTTTAGTTTAAAAACAGAAGCAAAATGCCAGTTTGCGTATTCAAACTATGTAAGAATAATAAGTACAAGAAATAACTCTTTCTAATTTCGTCTTTGCACATTATCTTACACACACTACAATATAAAGTTGCCGCAATCTGGAAACTGATTTTTCTTCATAGCGCGGTATCTAGTCGAGACCAATTATTAATCAAAGGGCGTGGCGTTAAAAATACATTGATCAAAATAGGTATCTACCTACCTTTCTATAAGCGACAATGAAAAATAGTATAAAGTAAACAAATATTTATTTTTTCAGATTTATTTCGCGACAATGATCCATAAAAATAGGGTTCGTTCACACTTATCGAAATCGAGTTTCATTGTTTCTACTAAAAGAGCTTGCAAACTAATGCAAACGAAACACGCTAACAATTCCTCTAAAAGGAATAGTCTCATTACGGGTCTAGTGTTTGTAGAAACATTTCAATCTGACAAGGTTTGCTCAAAGCCGCCGCCGACGTTTTTGTGATACATATACTCAGGTTAAGCTCGGGGTACATGGAGAGCACCATTTTTTTAAAATTTTATATTAAAAAACTTATATCTTAATATACAATAAGTAAAATCATTTAGATTGTTTAGGTATATGTATATTCCCATTTTCTCGGGCTCAAATTTACATGCTTATAGATTTTATAGAAGATTACAATGCAAATAATAGCAATTCGTCCGAATTTAATCACCACATGATTTTACTCTTTGTAGCTTTGGATCATAATTAATCGTCTCGGTTGCATTCCCTGCTAGTCGACTAAGAGCCTCGGATTCACATTTTTTTCCTCTTATTCAGATGTTGCCCTCATATTCATATGCTTTTTTTTGTATCTGACATATTCATTTATTTATTTATTTTATTTAATCGGTTTTGAAATTTATTTAACCCCATCTCAGTGTAGAACGTCGTAGTTCTATATGCAGCCGCTGTTATTTGCTTTATAAACGAGAGGACGCTCTCGTCGCGGCGGTTCTCGTGCAATGCTCATGCATATTAGATTATAAATAATGTTCGCTCGTCTTCGAGTGTCGCGGCCACTTCCAGTCAGCGGTTTAGCTGACATATATCTTTGAGGTCTATTTACATTCAAGATTAGTTTTCAATATTTACATATACCTAATGCCAACACGCAGTGACTCTGGTACAAAATGTGTACGTCAAAGATATTTTAATGTAATCGTCATGTTCGTTGTGATTTTTTTTAAATATAATACCTAACCAAAATTATTGTAACAATGATAAACAACTCTTAAAAAATTATGTGCAATAAAGTGTTACATCGATTTGGAACAAGAATAAAATAAATTACTATTTTTTTTAATTGAAACAATTTAATATTTTTTTTCATTTTAACGACATTACAGTCTAATCGCTTCACGTTATTAAGCCGTTTATGTATTATCATAACTCCGAATTCACTAATTCTGAAAGCGTCGGACCGGCTCGGAGATTTATCCGTAAAATTTCTCACGGGGCGCGTAATTTGATTAAAAATTCATTAAAGCGTCCGCTTTGCAATAATTCAGTGCTATTCACGCCCGCCACAAAGTACGGAATATCCAGAAGATATACTTATTTATTTATTTAACCTTCATTGTACATATTACAATTTGTAAAGCATAATAGGCGGACTTAATGCTAAAAGCATTATCTAACAGTCAACGTTTGGGTATAGCAGAGATATTAAATGTGGGTGGTAATAATTTTACCTATTCTAGTCCCTATTAGCCGCTGACAGAAGTGCTAGTTTCTGCTCGGACATGAGCACAATTCAGAGGTACAAGAGCTATGAAAAACTAGCAAGGAAAGTCTAGAAGATATACTTTAACCTGTTCTTGTCTATATTAGCCGCTAGCAGACGTGCTAGTGTCTGTTCGGACATGCACAAGTACGAGAGCAATGAAAAAACTGTTGAGAATATGGGTAATTAGAATTAAATGTCTTACTAATCAACTGCGAAATGCAGTAGTTTCAGTAGATCACAGAGTTAAAGTTTCATTTATATACAAAAATACTATTATTTTTATAACATTTAAAAGTCCAGTACTATTTAAACATGTTAAATGAAAAGTGTTCTTATTTTGTAATATATTGTGTTATAAAAACTTCATAGGTAGTCGTAGAAAGAAAAGAAAAAACATTTAGTTGTTCATATTTTTATGATCTTTAAATGCGTAATCGAAAATAAATTAGTGTTTGTACTTTCGTTATTCTGTGCCGCGCCGCCTCCGGGGTACTTTTTGCATGGCCGGCACACGTAATCGCCTAAACTGTTATTTAACGACTGTTAAATACAAATAGGAGCTCAAATTTTCAGGTGGAAGGAAGCAGTGAAATTATTTGGTACTGTGACAGAACCAGAACATCCTGAGCCAGGAGTTGATAGCGTGATACACGCTCAAGGTATCACGCGGCTATGGTAACCGCAACCTTAAAAAAAATCTTATTATTTACTTATTGTTTATTTCTACAGAAATTTCTTCCAGCAGACAGAAAGAGGCAATATGGCTTCTTCTCCTTCCATACCTTTATTTGGGGTTGGCCCTTCTCGTTAGCCCGTTACTTTTGACAATGGCTGTCCTCCACGTAGTAGGGAAAATTCTGTAAAAAATGCTTTGTTGTTTTTTATCTAAATATGGTCTGAAAATTAATACGTATTCGCGTACAGTTAGAAACAGATAAACCTGACCTCTCTATCATCAGTTGTTATAGTAAAGGAGTCAGTTTGTCTTTCCCCGACTTAAAAACATTTGAAGCCACTTCCAGTAATTACAACTGTGTATCATTGTCCGCAGTATCGGCAGCCTCCACTCACCGCACCGCAATCATTCAATATTTGCATTCAACTGGAAAAGTAATACGATTATTAATTTACTCCCGATTCATACAGTCGCTGGAGTGCTATTTTTGAAAAGTATGACTCATGCAAAATAAGCTACTCGAATAATTTTCGTCCGATATCAAAGGATTTTTGTTCGATATCGAACGGTTTTCATTCGATATTAATGTCATTCTGAAAAAACAGGGTTCGATCCCGTTCAATAATAGGATGTCGCTTCGTGTATTTCAACTTTTTTTTTTCATGCAAAATGAGTCAAATTAAGTTTGTTTGCTCGGGTGAAAATGTATTGATATTAAGAAAATGTTTGATTTTTTTGAGATATTTTGAATGATTTCTTTAATATTTGTTGTTTTAATAGATAATAAGTTTAATAAATAATAAGTTTTAAATACAGTGAGACTATATCGCGTTTTGACTAGAGATGGGCGCCTTCCCGGAAATTTTCCCATTTACTCCTAGAGTTTTTAAAACTCCCGGGAATAAATAGGAGTTAATAATTTTTTCCCTCTTGAATTTCTTCCCTCTGTCCATCTCTAGTTTTGACTGGACTAACCGCGCGCCTAGATTTTCACCTATTTCGTCTTAAACCAAAAAAGAAAATGACGCAGTGAGACTTTCAATCAGTAAAAAACTTCAATGATTTCATTGTTATGTTCGAAGAATAATACAAGACAATATATCTTTATTACCCATACAATAAATACAAGTAACATATAATGTTAATGGTATTTAAAAACTATGGAACAAAGGGCGGACTTATTGCTTAACAATATCTACCAATAATACCTGTATTTACCTTGTTATTGTATTTCACAGTACACAAATTACGTAACAGTATATTCACAGCTCGTGGATGTAGTTATTCGACTATGTTGTGGTAACAAGAGTGAATTCCTAATGATTTTGTTTAGTTGGAAGTGCTGGTGACTGTACAATATGTACTAAGGAGTATTGGTAAACAGTACAGAAGCGTCTTCCTCTTCGTTTTATTACTGAGACCACCTCTGTCTAAGAGGTCGCTCTATATCTCTTATATTTACAAAGGACTATATTAAATTAATGTGTTTTTTACTCACTTAATTACTCTTCTGTAAAAGCAAATTTGAGTAGGTATTATTATATATACTTGTGCTTTTCAAATTTGTTATATCTTTATTTTTACTTCATTAATTAATATTTTTCACATTTAAACAGATGTCTAAATTATCTGGTAACTGATTTACCGAACGACATCTGATTTCAGACAAGAGCGAGTTATGAAATATCAAACCTTTTGTTTTATTCTTGTCGAATGGAAAAGTTGACATTTTAATGGATTTCGAAAACCGAATCCGATGTTAGTTCATAAATGGGAAAACATTAAAAAAAAGAGGCTAAATATTGTATACATTCTTTTCTCATATTACACAGTTGACAATTCAAAAATAAGTGTTTTTGTGGAATGTAAACAACCAATCTGTATTTTACTCGCCACACTTTAAATTGACGAGGTAATAAAAATTCCTCATAAATTCCAAATTTGTTTGTTTGGATACGAGCCAGCATCTAATACTTACATTTCAATATTTTTACATACGAATAATATCATAAATATAATACGAAATAGAAGGAAGTAGTTTTATTCCCGTATCTCTGTCTTTAAAATTGCAACAGTTTGAAATGTGATTCATAGCCCAATACACAAGAAAGAATGATAAGCTGTCGAAACTGCGCTCGCTAACCCGCCTGCCAAGCGTGGCGAGTGACAAATACCTCCATGGACCTACTGAGATACTTGAGAGAGGCCTATGTTCAGTCTTGTAGCTGAGATGACAATAAGAACTTTCTATCGCCATACCCACGCCTATGGAAAAAACATTAGACCCTAATTTACAAACTCGTAGGGCTATTAGACTAACTTTATTACCTCAACTTGTTTTGACAAATATTATTGCCAGAAAATCAATGGTTATCACAAATTGAAATAATGGGGCACTCTATAACGCTCAGTCCATATTCCATGTCGAGTCTTGAAAGCGTTTTTAAAATTTATCGACGTCGCATACTAGTGTCACGCACGCAAAACATGAGATATATGGTCGTAAAGCGGTATCTACCAAAACCATTGCAGCGTTCGATGCATTTTTATAGACCGGCAATAAACCACAGGACGGCCGAGACGAAAACGACAATGGTGCACTTAAGAACCTCGTAAATGCTACATCATATCCTATGGGTAACAATGTTTTGGCAGATCCGCGATTACGCCGTTCAAACTATGGTGAAGGTTTTTTGGTGTTGGTGAAGAGAGGTATCATAATTTACTAACATAGATTTTGTGTTCGTGTGCGTTACGACTACACCATAAAATGTGGTAACCACTTACTATAGCGGTAGGTCTATTTGCCTACTCATACCCACAAAACATATTATTCTCTAAAAGATCAGTTGCATAACAATAGTTTTCACTTATGAATAAATAACAATTTAAAAATCTTTAATCCCTCTATGTAAAATATAAATTATGCCAAATTTAAAAAAAAAATTTAAAGATTAATTTGCCATTGCCATTGCACTAACAGATTATTTTTTTCAAAAGTCATTAATAAATAGACTATTCCGGGTTTTTTTCTGTTTCAGATGTCCGAATTCCAATAGCTTTTTTCATAAATACCGTGCTGAAACTCAAACATATTTCATTGTTCTTTTAAAATTTCTATCACGAATACAATCGACAATTTGTATACGTACAAATACTCTCAATCACCATTCAGCATCTCACGAGTGAATTTAATTCTGAAGGCATGCACGATATCGAACGATACACAAATACTAATGCATACGACAACTAACTCCCGTCTTCGACAGCCAGGACGAAAGACACTGTGAAGGAATTTGAAGGAAATATTAGAAAATTAGCTGTAGTACAGATGTTGCGCACTTTTTGAAAATATTACTATGTTAATATTGAAGTATACTAGTTTGTGGCGCAGTACAAACTACCACCTGCTATTGTGACCTAGCTGCCCTGCATCATGTAGGCGGACTGATTTAGCTGTGGCCTCTGACTCGGCCGTGAATATTGCGTCTTACTGAGCCACATAAGTGTAGTTTTGTGTCATTGACACGAAAGAAGAAGGTATTGAATATGAAGGGGATTTGGTGTTGACTGTTGAGTTTTTAAAAAAAAGTTTAAAGCTCTCTACTTCACCGTTTCCTTTTCTATAAGACAGTATGGTTCGCTACGTCTCATCGGTTCATCTCATTAAGTAATTTAGGTATCTCCTTAGAAGTAGGAATTAAGTCCAATACACATTTTCATGTTTGAGGTTAACCCAATTTCAAGAATTGAAATATTCACTGTAATAGAGTAAAATGCGGCCACTTGAATACGACTGCCACTAATGGCATTTCTATACATATTAGGCCGCGCTCATCGTCTTTTAACATGCGCCCGCTATCATTACGAACACGCGTGTCTCACTCGGCTATTGAGGTGTTTACAGCAGTACTCACTTACATGTATTTTTTAACCCACTCACAAAAACAATGTTTTAATAATAAAATTAATGTGGGATATGGGGCTATATAAAGAAATCCAGGAATCTGGAAAAAAAATATTTAGCGGGACGCGACAGAATAGCAGGTTGCTCGTCCTAGCTTGTAAATTGAATATGGCTTCCTTAAAAACTAAGTCTATTTCATTCACCCATTATCCCTCTCGTTCACTTCCGTTCATAAACCAGCATCCATCATCTCATATTCGTCAGACGTTCAAAAATGTTTATTAGCACGTTAATTATCAATCATGTCGATTATAGCAGGTTTATTTTGGTGTAAATCTCACATCTCTCTTTATTATATTTTTTGCATTGGTGGGAAGAAGGAGAATAGTAGGATAGATGGAATCGCCGTCGAGATAGCGCCACGGTCGTCAGTGCGAAAGTAAGAAAAGTGAGCTTGGCGCACTCCTCCGCATACAAATAGTTTACAAATGGGACGTTGGTTGTGCTCTGCGTCGCGTCTAGTTCAACTTATAGCTTTTCGTTATTGTCGAGTTGCGATTATAGTTCATTCTGTTTTATGATCACGATCTTTGGAAATATTGGCGATCTATTGTGACTTTTCATGTGATTACTTTAAATGTAAATGTGGAATCATATAGCTGTCTTGTTTTGAATGGGACTTATAGCATCGAGTTGGTAAACAGGCCTGCGGCGTATATGATAGCCATCCTCTCTCATTATCAGTCATCAAAGCCTAAGGTCAGAAATTGTTCCCTTCTTCATGAGGTGGTACTTACTACCTGAGAAGTTTTAAGCTTTCATGTTGTTTTTATGACCAAATGCATTCGTTTGATAGAATCTGTAACCGGTCTTAACGAGGTAAATTGGCTTTGATTTACTATTAATCTTTGTAAATTTAAACCTGGCTTTTATGCTCCTTGCGGAACCCACAAAAGGAGACTGCTGCGTGAAATAAAACTGACAGAATGTCAAGTTCTAGAACTAAAAAGACTATTGACAAAGGGATATATGTTACAAAAATCCTGCCCATCTATTCTAAACACTTTACAGTGCTAACACTTTTACATTACAGTACAGTAATATAGTGACGTAATCGAAAAACTCTTCTAAAATGATCTCTAGGAAAAATGATTTTAAATAAAAAAATGCTAAAGGATATCTTTGTGTCAATCAACTTAAAGCAGATTGTTAACCCATTGACATCATCCTGAATGAATGACGAAAGAAAACATTTATAATACAAGTTATAACGCAATACTATTCAATTGTTTTAATAAAATGTTTACCCTATATATCAAAATTTCTACACAATTGATCTAAAAAAAAATTAATGTTTTTTTTTTTTAATATTCCGATATTTATAAATAGAAAACAAAAACACCCTACTGTAAACCGCCGAACATCTGCTTACATCAACTTTTACCAATTAGTAAATAATCATGATTGTTATACAGTTTAAGACTCACTGACTGCAATGACCCAAGTCATGGCAACTCGAATAAAAGAATTTCCTGGTAACTTTTGATTCAGGGAAATACAGCAAAATTAGATTTGGCCCGAATTTAATACTGGTAGAAAGTGTTCAGGTGATTTGGGAATGCGCCCTACGGATTGAATTTGCCGCCGCCGAGAAATGGATACAGTGCATTATAGAACAAAAGATGCTGGATCTGGTTCAAATATTGAATGTAAAGTCACACTGATGTAAATGAGATTACAAAAAGCTTCCACACATTTCATAACAATGAATATTTCTTTTTGTTATTAGGACGGATCAGTTCCATGGTGGTCGGAGATATGGATGCCCTAACCCTTAAGTCATCATCATCATCCTCATCATCATCCTAGCGTCTTCCCGGTTGCATCCTCAGTTGTACACCTCGGAGCCCAAGTTCCGCTTTCCTACATTTACGTCTTCACTTCACCCGGTCTTCAGCATCCTTAATGGAGAGAGATTAGCACGCATATCCTGCTTTGCGACGTCAACCCAGCTCTTTTTGGACGCGCCCCTTCTACCAGGCCCCGGCGGAGGCGGCATAGCCAGACACTTGTTCCCAATGTAAGTTGCCGGTTTACGTAAGACGTGACCGTACCATCGCAGGCGATTTTCCTGAAGCTTATCTGCTATGTCACGAACACCCTTAAGTCATCCATGCGTGAATAACTCAATGAGAAAGCTTATTATTATAGTTACCATTTATATAGACCTGAAAACATGATAATCCGCCAAAGGGTGAAAAAAATTGCCGACTGTATGTAACTTTGATCTGCAAGGGTTACAAGGGAATACAAAGGGTCATTTCTCGCTACATTGTCAAAGATTTCGAAGGTAATCCTCATTTCTTTTAGAGACTAGAGCCTATATTAAATTTTTCCCCCATACTATGACCTATGAAACACAAAAGAGAATATTGTATTCTTCACGAAATACTCATTTCTCCAATAAAGCTTAATATGACTAAAATACAATAAAGTGTAATTCTTTTAAAACACAACAACATATAAAATTCAATGCCTCTTCCAGGCGTAATTTCAACGTATTATCGTCAGGTTGAAGTCATACTCTTGGGACGCTTTCCCCTCCATTACTTCTATAACATCACTTTATGTTTCTGAACTGTGCTTTTTTTATTATTCATGATAATACACCTTACATTAGTGTTTTGTTCGTCTCTTACGAACCCAGGACCGTCTTTTTTCACGGATATATATATTATTTACGATACCTAATCTACAGCGAAATGAGATGTGTTAAGGCAAAAGTTGCAGTTTTCAGCCCTTTTTACCATTATTAATGTTTATATTTTATTTTATTTCCATACAAATTATGTGTACCTATTACTATCGCATGAAGTTTTAACAAAACGTATTTAGAAAAATATTTATTATAGATCACTCTACATAGAATTAGGTAATTCTGGCGCGATTCTTCTTGGGTCAGAAATCAATGTATCCATACATATTGCATGAAAAATTATGCATGGAGCGTATATAGGTACATATAATAACACTGGGGGTCAATTCCGCTAATAAACTTTAAAAGACCATGCAACTGATATACAATTACGATGCATTTTTAATATGCTCAGTATTGGTATATTCCGCTAACACAATTTTGAATCTTAATTTAATTGTAACTAAAACTTAACTAAATGGTAATAGTAGAAAAAAATTAAATAAAATAAATAACAGATTACCGATTATTGAAAGAATTGATGATTTTGATGTTTTTTTGATTAGCAAAATTTTCTAGTTGCAGTTTATGTCGATGGAATACCATTGGTCTTCAAATTAGTAACAGAATACTAGAAACGTCAAAAGTTGTCATTGCGATCCAATTAAGATTCAATTGTGCATTATGTAAAATAAGAGAATCGACTCGTGGTCTATCACAGTCAGATCGATATTAAAGATTTTAATATCCTGACAATTTATTGAATAACCATCACTTAGACATTCTAATAATATTACAAATAAGCATTTTTTATACAATTTAGTAGGCAAACAGGCACGCGGCCCAGCTTATGGACGCTTGCAATACCAGAAGTATCACGGGCGCGTTGCCGACCTTGAAGAAATTTATTCAAAGCCCTCATGTTGTAGTCACTGGGAAAAACAGCCTTGTATATTATATACAGGCACTTGTTTGCGACTAAGTAATTTCAGCGTCGTATGCGTTTAATACCATGTTCACCAGTTGACATGAACGGTCTCTAATTGGCAATTAATTACAAGACTTGGCTCTGCCACTAGTTGTAATAATGAACCAGTCACCCACGTGATAATTGGCACATTCGCCGATTACCAAGCGTCATTATCCAACGAAATTATCACTAGTTTCACGTTTGTTTTCACTTCGATTATAGTATTTAAATACAATGTAAATATATTGTAAACACACGAACGTTTGATTTGATCGAAATTTGATTTGAAAACATAATTATTGTCTACTTTGATTGGATGTTGTTGACATGTTTGAATGCTGATGTGATTATGACGTTGATTATATAAGGTTTGCCCCCTAATACACGTAGTATAAATTTGTGATTATTTCTAGAATTCTCTAAACATGTCATCATGTCATTAGTAAATTAATTGTTTAGTTGTTTCCTATTTGGTTAGGACTTTGCAGACTTGTATCACCTGATTGTCTGATAATTAAGATGATTCCTTGCTTCGGAAGGCACATTTAGCCGTTGGTCCCGGCTGCCATTTGGTAGTCGTTAAAGAAACCACGTCAGAGTTTATGTTCTTCTTCTTAATTGTTTGTTATTTTTTAAGGTCGCAGACTGCTTTTAATCAGTCATTTAGGAAATCATTAGGAGTGGCCGATGTTCGGCAGTCTGACTGCGGCTGAAATGATGATCATGATGACTAATCTGCTACTGATTTAACAAGGTTTAGCAAGGATGCCGATGGTCGGGCAAAATGGAGGAGAAAGAGGACTCCGGGATCTGGGAGAAGCGACCAGCTAAGGGCGCAACCGGGAAGGCGCTATTTAGGACTAGATTTTTTATTTTCAATATCACACTAGGTTGCACACCAAGCCTGGATTCAAAACCCGGAATCACAGAAATGCGATGCCATATTATTATTCTTTCAAAAAAATATATTAGGCGTTGGTTGTTCTCTGAATATTAAAAGTACACATTGCATGTTTAAATTATCAGTAATGAAAGTATAGTGAAACATCTAGAATAGGCTACTTGACTGTATTCATACTTGGGCAAGATTTGCATACGAAACAATATGTACACTAAAAAGTAACCGATTCCGAAAACTACAACAATATTGGTTGTTAATTAAAACAGTAATTGGATTTTAAAGTTTTCTCAACAAGAAAAGTGGGAGCATGATGGGGACGTCTTGCTATCTCTTTAGTACGTACGAAACCAAATGCCAGTGACGTCACTGCACACACAGTGCATCCTTTTCTTGTTTTTTCCAGTTTCCCCTTCCACCGAATTTCAAAGGCTTATAACTTATTTATGAACGAATTTTAAAAAATTCTGTTTTCAGTTTCGGGTAGTGAAATGTTTAATATGAATGATAAAAATAAATTGAGAAGAATAAATACCCAATTGCGTATACAAAAAATAACATAGAAATCTCACACAATAAATACACTTAAAACTTACTTCTTCTTGCAACGTTCACCAAAAATAGGCTTTGTCGTAATAGAGATACGAACTAAATTCGCTTGGTCCTTTCTTATTCCTTGCAGTTGCCTTGCATAGTAAGTCTTAGAAGTGAGTGGGCTGCGAGGATTTGTATAATGTAAAGCCGGGGTCAGATCACAATGTACCGAAGCTGGTATGCTCAAAGGATTTTACATTTGGGACAAGTAAACAGAAACTCAATTTTAAGGCCGGAATTTTACAGATCTGATGTTGACAGCAATAGTTGTGAACAGAATGAGAACTGTATTTATACTTATAAGTTACTTTTTAAAAAAATACTTGAATAGAACTTCTATAATGTTTTGCGCTTGATGTTCATTCATATAAATCAAGTGAGTTACGTGGTTAATCGACCTGTATACCCTGGTGGGTTTTCCGAACCGCTTTACAGCCTCTAATGTGGTTCTTTTAACGACCTTCAGATGGCAGCTGAAATCAACGTCTTAATATGCCTTGCGAAGCACAGAATCAATATATCAGACAATAAAGTGATTCAAGCATCCTATGTCCTAACCATGGAACTAAATGTAAAGATGGAAACCAAACCGGCATACAATAGGCTGATGGTAAGTATTACCATCACTTCAAAAATTTTGCCTCGTCAGAAATACAGTTAAATAAAAATGTCAGTTTGCTTAATATAATTGGGCTTTATATTTCTACATCAAAAACAAGTATAATTATTTTTAATTTTTTAATAAAAATCTACCTCAAAATAAAGATTATATTGCTACGTAACTGTTTATCATTTTTTCCAACTTTTGGGGTTGTTATCAAGTGCTGTGATGGAAACCCAGATTCACACCCTAACACATCACGAGGTAGAACGAAAGAGGTGGGTAACGAAATGCATTCAGGTCAAATTTTCTGACATCAGCGTATTGTATGCCCGCGCGCTATCCCTTTAGCTTTAGATCCATGGTCCTAACCAAACTAGTAACAACTAAAGAAAGTGTACACAAAAATCCTTTCTGATTGTGATTTTTTGAGATTTATGACTAACTCAAAACCGTCGAGTCGGATAATATAATACAAATTACATAACTAAGTTTTTGAGCTACGTCAGAGTGTGAAGGGCGGTTCCATAAAAATCTAACACCAGAGTGTACAGGGTCGATTGATCATGTTACCCACTTGATATATAATTATTTATTTATTTATTTAATTAAGTCATGGATCTCAAAAATATCACTCCTGATGCTCAAAGTCTACCTGACGACAGGTAGGACCAACAGCTTAACGTGCCAACCAAACAGTAAGCCTTAACACTTGTGTTATAATTAACATAAATGTTCGTACAAAACACTTACCTGCAATTAGGAAGTTCGATAATGTTCTATAACTATTGGACCTTGATTGATTTGCTTTGTATGTGGATTACCAATTACCGATTAATTAGCATGTAACGCGATAACATAGCCTATCTCATGGGTATGTTTCAAGTGGTCATTGTGGGAATATGTACATACGTATAAGAAACTATGTTTAAGCAATAAATTTGTGCAATTACTGATCTCCATCATGTAGTACGCTGGTCTAAGTTGTGGGTTCCATTTCCAGTCAGTGCAAATCAGAAAATGGATAATATTTTTCACTAGGTGTTGATAGAGATCACCTTCGTGAAATATGTTGATGATCAGATAATGATTACACTTTTTAGCATCTATCTAGTAATGTGAAATTATTTTATAAAAATAAAAAACACTTTTCGTTGTAATTTTATAACTCAAGAACGGGCTTACCTATTCAAACCAAATGTTTAGGCTTTGTTCGGACTATTTAGTAGATGGTTTATGTGAAGTTTGCACAAAATCGGTCGAGCGGTTCTTCATGTATCACTCGTAGCGAAACACGTACCTGGCCGCTATATATAAAATATTATTAAAATAAAATATATTATCACGACATTTTTAGAAGCTGAAAAAAAATTTTTTGTAAAAAGCATCGAAAAAGTTATCGATCAAAGATAATATGTTAACTCACATCGCCAACTTTAAGACTATCTCCTAAACAAAATATGTTAAATCAAATTGATACAAAGAAATGTGCCAGTCGCAAGTTGGCAGTCACTTTATTGTAATATAAATAGTGCCAAATCTAGGACCATCACCAGCGTATCCTAGGCTCCAAGGCGTAAGGTGTAGATGCAACTAGGAAACCACGCTTGGGCAAAGATTTACAAAGAGTGCCAATAATATGTAGTCATCAGAGAAAGAGCAAGTGATGATACAAAGACACATCGATTTACAATATCTTACATTTACCCTCGATTCCGACACTGGCATCTGTCTGCCCTGGAAGAGCGGGCTAGTCTGGCACGACACCACAATTAGATCTGCACTTAGACGTTGCAATTAGCCTGTGTTTCGCCCTAGTAGCTTTTACCCGAAACCTTGGTCATTGGTCTGAACAATATTGGTTGTCTTTAATAATTTTACTCAATAATTTTCACATAAGTGTATATAAAGGAAAGATATAAATTATTAAATTTCAGAAGCCATTTCAATTGTGGTACAAAAATTTGGTTTTATAAAATACGAAATCAGCTATTAGTTAAAAATACGCAAAAAGCTTAACGTTTTGCTTGTGTGAGATATATTGCACATAAATAAATGAAAGAAAAAATAAACCAATTATTTGCATGAAACCTAAGTAAAGTAAAAACACTTTATTGCACCATAGAAATTAAGCTCTAGTTTTTAGCGCGTAGTTAGTAACTACTTAATAACAATAACTTAAATTTAAAATGTAATGTTTTACTAGCCCAATATTTTATTAAACAACAATTTGTGATATACAAAGTCACAGATCCTCAACTAAGGCTCGAAGCGAGGGCATATGAATTTATTCATGGAAAGCTACATACGTAGTGAATATTCCTGTATATCTTTGGGAACTATGTTCAAATTCCAGTATATTTCTATTAAGCACAAGCACATAGTTGACCTCGGACGTCTTTGTGGAGAATTTTACTGCAATATTAGTATAGCTTACGTCTGGAGGTCTAATAGATTATTTATTAGTTCTTAAAGTAATTTTGATTTGATTTTGAAAAGCTCTACGTAATCTACTGTAAAAATCAAAAAATATAAAGGGAGTCATTTAAAACATTATACTTAAATCCATCCATATCCAAACTAATATTATAAATGCGAAAGTCTGTCTGTCTTTCTATCTGTCTGTCTATTACGCTTTCACGGCCGAACCGTTGAACGGACTTTGATGAAATTTGGTATGAATATAGTTGAAGACCCGGCCTCAAACGTAGGCTGATTATTGACGCAGGCGGAACTGCGGGAAACAGCTAGTATTTTATAATTCTGAGATACTTAATATTAAAAAAGGAAACTTGCTACTGGAGGACTAACAGGTAGTAGATACTTGGGTTATGTAATAGTTTGATTTTGAAAAATATCAGTATGTACTAATGTAAAAATCAGAAATTATAAACGGAATCATATTATACATTATACTAAAATATTTTTTAATTCTGGTATACTAAATTAAAAAAAATGAGGTCAATTATGACCTTACTTTCACTTTTAACATTCATTTATCCCAATGTTCAAATGTCAAAATATAATAGTTATACTTTTGATGAATTTCACAGAATTGTATTGGGCTTTAATGGTAAAAAAACGGTATTTGGTTACGTTATTTCAAAAATATTCAACAGGAATTCTATTCACAAATATGAATATATTTTAGGCTCCCGTGCGGTGGTGATATATGGTGATATAGCATAGTAGGCGGACTTATTAAAATACTTGGGTCCAACAGAGGATTTGAATATGTGAAATTTATTTTCAAAGAGGAATGATATGAAACAATCTTATTGTCCATTCAAACTTCATAAACCGACTACGAGAACTTTCCGGGTGCTGCAAAATATGTATGGAAGTTTAATAACAAACAATAGAATTGTTTATAAAATGGTATTTGTACCTTTACACCCATACGCGTCTATTGTAACACATTTTCACGATAAACCCATAACAATGAGACAGCCCGTGCACTTCTCACGGTTTTTACGAGACCCAAACCACAAAACATGTCGAGTAGAGAAACCAAATTTCGCAGGAACAAAAATATTTGTACTCGGGCACGAACATGGTTTAGATTATGTCGCTGATTAATATGTAGAGACTTATTTATATATTCAAATCACATACAGGTTCTCTAACTCATTAATTCGAAAATCATTATCAAAATAAAGATAACAAAACTCAAATCTAATTCAGCATATTGTTAGAAATGATACCTCTTAATCACTAGTTTTATAGAGATCTATTGTACGGATCTTGATGTTTTTCACAAATTCTAATAATTAAAACAAAAATGTACTAGTAAATTGTCACCATTAAACGAACGGTTTGAATCCTCTATAATTTTTCATTACAAATAAAAAGTTTAACAATGATAAAATAGGCAAGCGATACGACGAAATTTGACATACTTAACTTCCGTTCTCAAAATGTTCTGTACCTCGCCCAAAAATTACGAATAGAAACCGTATGAAGAAAACAGAGCGAACCAGCGAGCCGGGCGAAATCGGAAAGTTTTTTAATACCCGCGTAAACAATGTTAGAATAATACTATTATCATTTTCATCTGTGAATATGCTTCGAGCGGAGTTTCCTAACGTGATTTTAAAGTAAACAAAGTATTCTTCTCTGAGTGCTGAAATATAAACTAATTGTAGATTGAAGTAATAGGTTATGTTGTCAGACGATTCTTAGAATACTTTTTGAATACCGGGTTGTGTAGTTTAGTATTCTGTTGGATCTTTCTTTACTACGTTAAAACATATTTCCGATGGTATGCTAGTATATGATTGTGTACACGATCGATTGACCATGTACCTCACTCGATATGAATGAATAAAAGGTGCTGTGGTTATAACATATTTCCGTGCTGGTCCCACATGATATAATTATCCTACTTTGTGATTGGTATTTTTGATTCCTACCCTTATATAAAACTACCGAAAGCTGTGTAGGGAAATCTAAGCAGTTTTCAATATTATTACGCAATGTAACTTCGTCTTGTTTAGTCAAAATAGCTATTGACTTCACTATATTGAAGCCTCATTCTGTGCCACGTCTATTGACTTGTATATACTTAAAACTTCCATAGTACAAGATACGGAACTAGCAAGGTAATTAGGTATTTGTTACAGTTTATTAGTTACACAAAATTTTCATTTATAAATTAATAGTCTTTTCGTATGCTACTAACCCACTAAGAGCCTTAAGATTAAAACACAAGACGTACACATCTTACAACATGAACTCGAATTGTGCTAGTTAAAATGAAAACTAAGGTTTTAACACCTATGTACTTATAATTTGGGCTCCGAAATCCAGCATTAAATATGTAGCGCCCTGGTTGAAATTTGTTTGCACTGATTTCACCCCAGTAACGCGATTATATGGGTGTAATTTTGTCTCAAATTCGCGCCCCGGGCTGGGAGCAGAATCGACATGAATTTTACATGACTCTATCCTGTCACATGCTTCGTCATTCATTTTAGACGCTAGTAAAACCTGTTTGTTTTGACTAATATAATAGATATTTTTGATAATATTCATTGGATTCTCTTCAAGCTAGGTAGCAGTTATTTTGGTTCTTATAGATTAGTTTCTTCTTAGCAAGTCGACTCTGGCAAACTATGTTTGTCATGACCAAAACCTTGCCACTAACAAGGCACGTCAGTAGCTTCGTAAAAAACCAAAAGCGTACAGGTGATACGGCATAGATAGATCAGATGCGTGTCTTTATAAGGCAACTGCGTTCAAATCAATCCATCGAGTATTCACGTCATTTTCTCATAAACAAATAAAACGAATTAATATCATGTTGTACATAATGAAAATCCCCAATCGAATGAGATTGCTTTAACAATATCATTCAGTATGTCATCCCTATTGGCAAAAGTTCAGTTCAATCGCCAATATTTTCAGCTACTTGGTGGCAGCATATGTGCTTACAGCTCGGTAAATTCCTTAACATAATTTCAAGTAAACAACCTTTTGTCCATACCTTATAATATAAATTTACTTAAAGCTTCAAAGAAATAATGTGGTAGTTTAGTTAGCAACAACGTCTTAACTCAAATTTACTTCGCTGTCATAATTTTTCTAAAATTCCCAATGAACAATTTACAAATATTTTTTCCGCTCAGCCCATTCCATTAAAGTTGAAAAAATCCGAACAGGACTCGCCTTATATTTTATTTATTATTTCCATCAAGTACCTACCGAAAAACATAAAAATGCACGGTATCAAAAAGCGCGGAAATTCTTCAATTTTCTTAAGAAATTCCTTTAAAAGGAAGTTCAAATTATTCGTTAATAAAGTCGCGTCGGCTTCGTCTGAAATTCCTTTGATGGCAATGAAATATTGCCAACTACGGAGAGCTGGGCTGACGGCCGAATCCGAGCCTACAAATAAAGTGAATTTGCCGAGGGCGATAGTAGAAAATTGGAAATGTCATTTTCGCCCTTTTTTAATGTTTGTGGCAGTGCGCGACGCCTCTCGCGATAGGATTACCGTTCTGCCTCTGCACCAGAATTTCACCTGCCGTTTGACGGCGGTCGATTGTGGAGAATAACCAGGCAATCGGTAATTTTATACATTTTCTCATTTTGCACGAGACTGCGGCTTAAATTTTACGTTTGCGAATGCAGCGTCGGTTTTCTTGTCTGATTTTCGTTCTTTATTTGTGTTTCTCTTGCGAATATGATTTACAGTGCGATTGGATTTTATTTTAGCCCTAAATGTTGTTATCTTTTTAAGTCAGAAATAGATGAAAAATTCTTTAAATAACTGAACTTTCAGTTTTTTTTTACTTTCTTCGTCTCACTGCTGGGCAAAGGTCTACCTCGTCTCTTTTCAAATACCTATCTCTTTTCAATGGCAATTTCAACCATCGCTGTTAGAATCTCTTCATGTGGTCACTCTAGCGTTTTCGTGGCCTGCCTCGTTAAAGTTTGCTATTGAAAAATATCTTCAGACCTTGGTGATTACCGAAGATTCTCATGGGATATGTTCTTTCGTCTAGCTCCGAGGGTTACAAGAACAAATTGTGCATACGAGAAACATTACTCACTTCAACAGTTTTAAAAGTAGTGGTAACATTAACATTAATTACAAAAAAGAATGCTTAAAAAATAATCTTATCGCTGTTTACGATCCTTTGATCGTGATTTTTAAATTAGCCTGTACTAATTAAAAATAAACCCACGTCCCTAATTTATTTTCAATGAGATTTCTATACACAAATAATTGAATTCGCACCGTAAACATGAAAGCCTAACTTATATGAGACAATATTTACATGAACAACAAATTAACTTGCCATTTCTCGGCGGCTGCGGCTTCATTTCCTGAAGACGCAGGAAGTGCAAGGAAGCGGTGAATTACTAAACTCATGTCAAGCTATGTGAAGAACTAGTTTTATTAATAGAAGACTAGTGTAGCGTAGAATCAACCATGTATGTATGCAAAAATCTTTATTGTACGCAAAGAACATAGTATCAGAATACAGGTTACAACAAAAGGCGTACTTATCCCAAATAGGGATCTCTTCCAGTCAACCAAACTAACATAGGACATAGACCTATGGGCACGGAAGAGGGCACACCACGCAAAGAAATCTTAGGGGCATAGACTTACATCTAACATACACATTCAATTACACGTAAAAACAGTAAGCTCAGCTCAAGTCCGATCGTTCGTAGTATTCCCTAACCCGAGATTTGAAAGAGTGAGAAGACAGCTCTTTTATCTCCAAAGGAAGCTTGTTCTAAAGATTTGCAGCGAGAATTAAGAAGGAGTTGGCGTAACAGTGTAATTGTAATGTAATTATAAAAAAAAAAACTCTAAGTTAGGCAGTCAAGCCTACGGCCTGTGAAAAACAAGTTCGCACCGTGGCTTATTTACGTGTTTTTTGCATCGAAGACCAAGAGGAGTGGAGAGAATTTTTAAGGCACAAGCAAATCAACTTTAAAGCTATAACTTAACAGCATTACTTATTACGGACCATTAATCATAATATCACATTCTAACATACATATTTGGAAAACTGACATTTTTACCTTATTTGAGTGGAAAATAATCCGATCTGTTCAAAATAGTTTGAAGTAGTGACTTGAAACTGTAAAAATTAGCTAAAGATGGCGGAAAATAGTGACGTTCGAATGAAATTGGAGAGACATAAGCAGCAGTGGGACAAAGATGCTTAAAAAATATCGATATCGATCATTTATGCAATAGAAATATTACAAACGTTTCTAACCTATCATTCTTCATTCCAGGTAAGTCGTTTCCAGTATGCCGTAAGTTCGACACGCCCTCAAGACCGAGAAATCTTGCAGCAATAAATTAAAAATGAGCAAGCCCAGCTACAAGCCGCTCACGTCAGCATCTTTCATCAATTTTCCACCTCATTCACTCTTAAGTGAACGGTATCAGTGTCGAGAGGGATGGCAATAGCATTCGTCCGTTTGGGCACTGAAAATACGGCCTAAGCCACTCGTTCGCTCCGATAGATAGCAACAGGTTCCCAAGAAATATTTTTATCCCAGTAATGTATCACTGGCGTTATCTTGAAGTGCGGTAATTCACGCCGTCTCGATATCGATTAAAGTCCCGACCGCACTCGATATTTGAAATATTCGACGATTTATGCCTCGTGTCATCGTTCGATAGTATTTATTGGCGCTCAGCTACGTTTGAGTTTTAATTGAACTGATAAGTCAAATTGGTTGATTTGTGGCTTCTTTTTGTCTAGTTCAGAAAAAATCTCTTCATTGGTAATTTATTTATCTTCTTTAGTTGTTGTATATGTAATTAAATAAATCTTTAGGTGCGGAATCTTTACATTCAGAACTGCACGAGGTCTTTTAAATTAATTATCCTAATTTTTCTTAAGTACTTTTGATTAATTTAATTTTTACTTTAAAACGAATGGCAATTAAATGTTTTTATAATCTTTAAAAATCATAAAGTCGTTATATTAGCAATCTTCAAAACACGTCGCCACTCCTATCTGATAGTCAGTATATTTTAGTAATTGATAAAAACTGAAAAAATAAATCGATTACCAAATAATCCTCCCACCACAACACTAGCACTATCTGAATGAGATTTCATATCCACTACAAATACATCTCATTCTCGGTTGGGGAAATAGTACAAGTCATTCTATTATGATATTCGAACAAAGAAAACACGTGCCTTCCTATGGGAACGCATATGTCAGCGATTTCGGCTTACGTCACGCTCTTATATTGAAGCCAAGCATTGTGAAGGTTTGATGTTTTTGCTCGACTGCACAGAAATAAGAGTTATTTTTCTGCCTAACTTATTATGGGTTATATAGGTTATGACGATTAGCTTCTTCAAATACGTGTAATTCGAAATCTAAATGCACGACAGGGCTGTGTTTATACTAACATGAAGCTAGACTTTATAGAGTAAAACATCTTTTGAATTGACCAATCACAATGTTGGAATTTACATTTCGAGCATTGCAATTCGTCAATTCACAGTGGAAATGCATCCTAAGGAATAAGTATCAGCTGCCATCAAAGTAAAAAAAATGTTGAAATAAAGAATGACGTATTTAACAAGGCTCTTGAATCATCTTTTTGAGTCCATAGCGAAGATAATTTTGTAAAACTCTTTGTTAATATTAAAATTATAACAATATTCACTCTCAAATAAAAAAAAACCGGACAAGTGCAAGTCGGTCGCGCACCGAGGGTTCCGTACAAATTTGTAGGAATCGCGTTCACGATGTAAGTTTAAAACTATTAAAAATATTTTTATTATATGATGTAACTAAATATTTACGTTTATTTAATTTGCTATGAGCCTTTGCTTCGTACCAAATTTCAAGATTCTGAGTTCATGGGAAGTATCTTGTAAGTTTTGATTCCCTTGGTAGTGCAAAAATTTGCGGAAATTTGCGGCATAAACGGCTGTATCTTTTAATTGCGTTGGCTTAGAAATTTGATTTTTTCACAGCTCCAAGAGACAATAGACCTAAGTATTTGATATAAATTCCAGCTTGAAACCTCCACGCGTTCTTGAGAAAAAAAGTCACAGACAGACAGATAGACGGAAGAACGGACAACAAAGTGATCCAATAAGGGTTCCATATTTTCCTTACCCTAAAATAGCCTAAAGTCTCATTGAAGCGACATACCTCACAGGCTATAAGAAAGGAGAGTATTCAAAGTTATCAATACGAGAACCTCGTCTATGGAAACGAGAGTTTTCTATAAAGGCCATCGACTCATAAAATTTTAACATTCACTGGCTTAATGGCATTTCACTGTTTTCATTAGCATTTTCGCTTTAATTTTGAATTTGTTCGGATAAAGAGTTTTCTATTGGTAAATTATCAGGCATTGGCGACTTCACTTTTAAAGCCACGTTATTATAAGTATAAGACCTTATGTATGTATGTAAAAACTTTATTGTACAGAGAGAAAATTGTTACAAGAAAATAGAACTTTTTCAGAATACACGGTCTGCATACAAGTTCTCTTTTTGCCTGCATGATGTCGGTAGGGAAATGAGATATGAATGAATCAATTCTTGACCATTAACTGCCTACAGCAGCATTCGTCAATTGTATAATAGAAATGCAAAAATATTGAAATCTCTTATTTTTCCTTAGTCGTCTTATGGTATCCACGAAAAAAAAAAATGTTCTATAAAAATCGTTTAATTGCTTTTAATACTTCTTCTTTTACCAATTTACGAAATACAACTTGGTCAATTTTAAATATTTGTATGATCCACACATGAAAGATTTAGTATAAATTTTTAAGAGACAAACAATATTTAATTATATTAAAAATTCCTTTGTAATTTTGCTTTTCTCACAATAACATCGAAGTATGTAAATAAAATAAAATAAACAAACCGAGGTAAAAAGTAATTTTAATAGGTGAAAGACTGCTGATTAAACGAAAATAAATTAATTGTCCTGTTGACGAATAGTCCAATGGCGAATTGGCCGTAGGACAACGATTGCGGATTCTATTTTGTGCCAATTTGCTAACCCTAAATACATTTCGAAATTATATCTTAATACATTCAGCTTAGTCAGGAGTGTTGTGTTCAAGCATCTGTCCGATGGCTTGGATACATAACACACGGGTACGCGAACCCGACTTACCCGAGCTGCTACTGAGCCAACCCATGTCCATCCGAGTCAGTAGCATCCTAGTACCTCATCCTTTTCCCAAACCCAACCACATCCCGCCCTACCCTAGAAAGAAAACTTCTGATGGGCAGCAGCGTCGGAAGTAAAATAAGCCGTTGAAACTGCGCTCGCCAATCCGCCTGCCAAGCGTGGCGAGTATGGCAACCACCCCTTAATTTGGGGGAGGCCTAAGTCCAGCAGTGGACTGACGACTGGAACGACATTCAGTTTAAAACGACGCAATTCTAACAGCAGAATCAGAAATAACCCACAGTCAAATCACCAAAAAGAACAAACCAGCCAAAGGAACCAATATCTACACCACAAGGGCTAAAATAGTAGCTCCAACTTATCCGCGGTGTATATCAAAACCAGAGATAAAAGAAATTTTAAATTGATATTGCATAATAATAATATAAGCTAGTAGTTATTTTTGTTAAAACTGTAAAAAATGTTTAAAATTTACCAAATAAAATCAAAAATGCCACTGAAAGTCTTAACTTAGAACAGACGACTCCTGTTCAAATATTTAAGAACAAATAAATATTTTGTAATTAAAACTTGAAAAGAGTTGTTAACAAACATGAAAGAAACGTTTTTACAATTTTGTAAATATAGATTTAAAAAATATGTAATCGTTATAAACAAGCAATTTAATGGAAGTGCTTTATAACGAATATACTCGCTGTAAATCAAAAACGCCGTAACTGATTTTCATATCTTCTTTATTATTAATCCTTAATAATTCGGGTTTTAAAATGGGATGGTATGAAAATTAATGCTGTACGAGTATAAAATAATATGATGCCTTCTTATTCAATTTAAATCAATTTCAACCAACTCCAGGAAATATGATTTAATCTACATGATGGGCTCTCTAAAGATTTTTAGCGGTGAAGCTGATAGTATTCCAAATATCTATATAGTTATAAATTTGATAGTTACAAATAAGTTTATGAAATATTTACCAGATATAAATTTTAAAATTTCACCTACATGTTTTTGCCCATTAGTCTTACCAGGTTATACAAAAAAAAATATACCTGGTTATCGCAACTCGTACCATGTACAGAGTTCTTGCCGTAAGCAATAACGAAATGCTAATTCCACGGCGCTCCACGTCACTCAGCGAAGTGTTCATGGGAATTATGAAAATTTTAATCATGTTACCTTGTAATGGCCCTTTATTATATTTTGAATGTACTCGTTTTGTATCAGATCGCGTTTATGGTAATATTTTAATTCATATGTGATAGTATATTTAGTTTGATTTTTAATATTAACGAAAAATTCAAAATTTATTTTGATAAAAAGTTAAAATATGATAACAATTTTTGACTTACAATCAAAATATAATATATAATATGTTTTCTGTTGTATAAAGTTACCATAACAATCACGCTTTAAATAAGTGTATTATTAATTTGACTAAAAAATGACAAGAAATGTGTAATGAAACAGAAATAAGTTCTGTAACATAATAGAATTATATGTCTTGTTTTGTATTGTCAATTTTTATGTGTAATACAAGCTGTTTCCCGCATAATAAGGCAATAATGCCAAAGGCTTTTTCTAATTTGTATTTTTACCAAACCATTTCAATCAAAACAAAATGAAACGCTATGTACCAAAAATTTGTGAATAAAGAGTAAATAAAATTCTATCAATCAAAAGATTTAAAAACATTTTAATTTAATAACGAAATGACCAAAATACAAACATTCCAACAAAATAAATAAAACATACCATTTCTTCTTCAAGCAACGATATTATTATGTTATTTCACGTAACAAAATTACCAAGGTTTTAAATTAACATCCGTTCATGTTTGCGGAGCATCAGGTTTCATTAAATGGTAAAGAACATTTCCGGACAGAACCGCTTCAAACCGGTTCGAACCGGTTCAGACTGGATGGCTCTGGCTTCGAGCAGTTTGTAGTAATAGTGGCGTAGACTGGACTTAATCGTATACGGCGGTTTCGAAATTCGCTACCGGAATTTCCGAGGTGCGAAATTAGTTAACGTTGGGGTTTTAGGCTAAGTCTGCACTTTGGGATGTCAGCGGCAAGCGAGGTAATCTCTTAACATAATTAGTTAAATAATTTAAAATAATATTGTTGCAGTTAATTATTTAAAAAAAAATATGTTTAAAACCGAGTGATCTTCCTAACAGGTTACATTTAATTTTTTTTTGTTATCTACTTTATTAATATTATCACAATGCCATAGGATAAAGCTAAGATCAACTCTTTTTTTATTCAATACTAGCTGTTTATTGCAGCTCCGCCTACATCAAAAAGTAGCCCATGTTTGACCCGGGTCTTTAACTATATTCATACCTAATTTCATAAAAATTCGTTCAACAATTGGCCGTGAAAGCGTAACAGACAGACAGAGTTTCGTATTTATAATATTAGTATGGATATGGAAGTATGGAGGGATAATAACTATCGTAACATGATCGTCAGAATGCCCTTTATCATAAATATCATACGTAGAACTAAACAAGACGTTCAGTATGTGAATGTACTTGATTCTCATTAATTAAGATCTCATGTTTCTATTTTATGCGAATAAATTCTTTTGAATTTTGTAGTGCTTAGTTGACTGCAACGATTTTGTAGTATACTTTGCTACGAAAAACCTACAACTGTAGCACTGCTACGAGTTTCGTAGCCGCTGTCTATATAGCTTTCACTATTTTGACGCTTGATTATTTTGAAATTGGTGGTTCCATAGAAACATAATATATTATGAACATAATAACCGTTATGAATAAGCGTAATGATATTAAAATTTGATTCTTGGCTCTACCTTAGAAGAGAATCACCAAAGACGACATTTATGAGGGTTCCATTTGTCATCATATTTGTATCTTAATACATTTATTAAATGCTTTTATCTTATATTTTATTGGGGAACTAAGAAAAGAACTAATAGTTCCAAAGGAAATTTTCCTAAATAAAAATGTACAATCATATCTTGTCAACATATCGAAAATACTCATATACCGATATCATAAAGCACAGGAGCTTAACCTGTCCATTTAATTTCGAGTAGAGCCTGTGTACCGTGTCATCTAGCGAGGGTGCAAGATGCAATTGTTACGGTTGGCGTACTCACTAACAACACGAAATATGGAGAATACAGAAGAATCACTTACTGAAGAGAACAAAATTCCGAATAAAATTAAATTGGCCAAGTTAATTTTTGAAATTCGAAATATTTTGATGAAAGGACAAATCTCTTTGTAACTTTATAAGAGAAGGAATATTATTAGGATAATGAAAAAAGAAACACATTTAATTACTAAAATTAAATAATTGTAACTATTAGACTGTTTGTTTCCCTAATAAACACTTCATTAGTGGATTGTTTTTATTAATCCAGTAAAGTGCGAGTGGGATTGTGCAAAATGTTGCATACCAAAAGCTACGTAGAGTTTCCGCTATGAAATTAATTCTACTGCTGGACATTGGCCTCTCCTAATAAATATCTTTTTCAGGTCATCTGACCATCTAGGTCTCAATTCCGCTAATAAGACCATGCATCTAATATTAAATTACGATGCAATTTTGATAAGCTCAACAACATCAATATCGAATCTCAATTTAACTGCAATCGAAACTTTCCAACATACAAATGGAATACGATTGGTCCTAAAATTAGTAACAGAATACAAAAAAACGTTAAAAATTGCCTTTACGATCCAATTACGACTCAATTGTGCACTATGTAAAATAAGAGAATTGATACCCCGGTGGATGTCCAATGCTGCGATTGCTGGTTCGTAATCACCATTTGAGAATCTTTCTGCCCCATCGGCCATCGGTTGTCTACGGTATGTGCCCGTCATTGTCAATTCAATGAGATCCGAATCCGCTGGGCTTTGTTGATGATTGACCTCTTCATTTCTTATTCAATCTATGTTCCAATATGCAAAATCCTAAAAATGTAATGCCTGCTTTGTGTATTTTATATTTTACGCTAACAACGTTCGTCTTCATTAAGGTGCGGTCAACATACAGCTATATGCCGCTCGCTTGTGCCGTCGCAGAGTACTCTCATATTTTCGATCTAAATATTGAATTATTGATGAAATTTTACAAAATTGTTCGGGATATACATCACAACCTCACAATAAGCTAGTTTCCTAAAAAAATGCTTAGTCCGTCAGTTAGATAATCAAAAAATATTGGAGACGTATTTTTTCTTTTGAAAATTAAACAAAGAATGGTAAAGTTGAATATGGTGCGTTAAAGTTCCGTGTGACGTCACAATGTGCTACACTTTTTTACAATATGTGACGTCACTAGCCCCCGCCCGCTAAATTTTGAAGCGTTATATCTCTATAATTTATCGCTCAATTGACAAAAGAAAAAATACTTAATTAATATATTTTGATTCCCTATATGATGGACTAACTTTAATGTTATTCTTTTGACCCAGGAAACTAGCCTATTTGCAATAAGAACAATCGCTTACAAAATTCCCTAGCTTATAACGAATATAATATTTAAACAAAATCCCAGTTCGAATGATCAAGTACAAATCTAGTTTATATCATTGTTCTAATTGATATAAGTGCAATTGTATAGTAACTATAATTACCTACCATTTATTATTTTAATATTTTAAAGGTTCTCGAATAGCGACCACGTACCGGTAAGCGTAGCGTTGGACATCCACCGACCAGATGGTCAGATGACCTGAAAAAGGTCGCAGGCAAACGCTGGATGCAGACTGCTGCCAACCGATAATTTTGGAAATCATTGGGAGAGGCCTATGTCCAGCAGTAGACTGACTGCGGCTGAAATGATGATGATGATGATTTTAATATAACTAAAACGTCTCTGCAGACGTCACACAGTCATTTAAAAAAATGATCATCTTTTTTGTAATTATCATATTTAGATTTAATTCTTTATTTTTTTTATATACATTCACAATAAATAAAAACGAGGAAAGAGAAAAACCAATCAAGATTGTGTGCTTAGCTATAAACAAGCGACACGTATGAAGCATCCAATAGCAAGATACAGGATGCTACTAAGAATCAATTTTCCGCAGGCAGTCAACCATACTGACTCAGTCGGGATCAAGACTATGGATGTATTATCTAAATAGACTACAATTATAATATTGCTTACCACTTTTGATGATTTCTGATTTTTTATCTGTATTGCCATTATATAACAAATGTGAATGATCATAATATGTCTTGACATGCACCCCACCAATGGGTTGTCTTATGAGAGAATGAACAAACATTTTATTGCGCCAGAATAAATCAAAAAAATAAATGAGTACAAAGTAAGAGTAAAGCGGACTTTTCGCTAACGCAATCTCTTCCAGGCATTCTTAACTATGTCGTGGTTGGACACACATTTTCACAAGGAGTATGTATTCAAACTATTGATGACAGGCATCCTGAGACAATTCATGGCGGTCTACAGCCCACAGTAATTTCAATTAACTTTGTAGTAGAAGCATCTTCTTCATCCTAGCGTGTATTCCTAGTTGCGTCGTCAGCTTACGCTTCGGAGCCTAGGGTACGCTGTAAGTCATGGTCCCATACAATGGAGCGACTGCCATCTGTCCGCCGTAACACTTTCTTACAGAACCAGACCAAGAGGAAACATGACCCGAGGTGTGTTAGTAGCCAACATTGAAGAATTTTTCAGGCTGTCTGAAGGCATCTGTTATATTGCATTCTTTAAAACTAAGCAATGTCACAATTTAATATCAGGCAGTAAACTAAGATGCAGTATCGAATTAAAGGTTTGTCTATGACCAATACGTTGTTTCCGTGTAGATCCCGAACATAGTTTAACTTCAAAGGATTTTGGTTCATTTTGAAACTTAAATAGTTCGTATGTAGCGCGTAGTCAAAGTAGCGCCCATTGTGGAAAAGTTGACCGAAGCTAGGTCGAGATAGTTGTTAATAGTAAGGATATTATCGGCTTGCATCACCTGAGCATCCTGTATGCAAACAAAATATTTAATCAAGTCACGTGGGTTGCAAGTTGCAAATTTGATTCACTCTGTATTCTTCTTTGTTTGACTTGGGCTTAGAGTTTGTTAATCCCTTTCTCAAGAAGAAGGAATATCCTATCTCGGGCTCCTACGTACTTTGAATGGCATGTTAAGCCCTTGGTCCTAGTTGTTATGTTAAATGGCAGTCGTTAGGCTGAGTCAGATGCCTTTAGGAAGCCTAAAAAATGGGGCAGTATTGGACACAAATACACCTCCAGTCATGTTCCTGTTGGTCTAGTTTTCCTGAAAAACAGTTGGTAAAAATGGTAACATATGGTGGTATATATATATATATATATATATATATATATAAATAACAAAACGGAAGCACGCTTAGCCAAAGAACGAAAGCGAAGAATGTCAATAAAAACGTCACCATAACTTGTAATCAATGAAGATTATGCATGAATTCATATATAGCTTAACATTTAACAAGCCCCTAACTAAACCAAAGTTAAAGTAACATCAACGTACTCATCTAATTTAACACTCCAGCCTCTTGTTACTATCTTAACTTGTACATTCTAATGTCAAAAGTTGCCGACTACTCAACTTGAATAGACATTTAAACTTGAAATTATAGTCCTTATTTGCAGGTGTTAAGGTGTTAAATTGCACGTTCTGAGCATTGCAGTTTTAAGTCACAGCTAAGAGCACAAGTGTCGAAATACAAGTGGCAAGTGACTTCTGTTTCACTTCCAATTCGATTCAGAAAGTTGAGTTAAGCGTATGTAGTGTTAGTGTGCTAAGTGGTTCAGATAATGGGGAATTCGCAAGAGGAATTCTTTTAACTTCTGATATTAGTACGTCGATTGACGAAATTATGATGATGTACGTAAAATTAAATATTGCGATTTGAATTCGGTCCAAGAAATCGAGTATCTGAAATGAAAAAAATTCGTTTTTTTTCAATATTGGATATAAATATCACTTATTGACGACAATTTACTTAAATTAAGTTTACTACCACTTCCCAAGCGCAAGTGGAGAAGAAGCGGCGCCACAAACTCCACTGCATTTTCTTCAAAACGTCAATTTACAATTAAGAAAAAAAACAATTATTAAATAACTTGAATAAACGAATTCACATATTTATCAACATTTTTAAATTATTTAAAAAAATGTCAAATGTAAAAACAGAATACATAATAATATGTCAATTTGTCGAGGACTCTGCACCAAGCTTAAGTTCAACATTCCTGTCATTAAGAAAATCACCAGTACTATAATAAGCCTTTTTACAAAGTTGATCTTTAACATGGGCTTTAAATTGTCCATCAGGCAAACTAGTGACTGATATTCTATTCTCTATGACAAAAGAACTAAGTGCTAGCTTATGTGAGTATGTTTTTGTTTTTGAAAACGATTTTATATCCGATTTAAAGATGCCTTCAACTCCAAGTGTCAAGTGCTTGATAAAATCCAAAAAATATTTTGTTCTGCAAAAGGCCGATTGAGTAATTACAACTTGATTTTAATTTGAACTTTGCATTTGATTCATTACCCTCAGGGCATACTTGTCCGGCTTCTTTCCAAACTTTTTCTTTGAAAAATTAGAAGCAAAGGTGCATTTATTTTTATTATAAACAAAATATAACACGGCACGTTTAATAAGGTCGCTAGAACACGACAAAAACAATAACAGGAGTGCGGAAAAAATGTTTTTTTGTGGCATAGTCGAAACATTAGGTACATAATAATAAAAATGTTCTTTTTAGTCGCTACGGGTTGATTCTCCCTTTATTAGCCGACATCCGAGGTTTTACGCTGACGACTTTTTTATTTCCGTACCTCGGCGCGCGAAGCCTTTTTTTAAATACAACCCTCGTAAAATAATTTTCGGTGTAAACATTTTAAGGTTTATTACGCGGTGGGTTGAATTATAATTACGACTTGTAAAAACGGTACAGTAAATATCATTTGACACTTCATTAGGTTTTATATAGAAAGGCTATTGCGTCTCTAGTTAGGTTGGACGTCGACATTTAGCTTTAAGAGTATAGATTTTTTAATTCTTTCATAAATTTTTACAGCTTCAAACAACTGGATATTTGAAAGAACTACTGCCTAAATGACACTAGACTTTAGCAATACGTTTATGACCTCTCTCTGACACACTATATGGAGAGCCGTATAGTATGTCAGAAAGGCCATTTTCGGATAGGTTCCTCACATCGCAACAGCGAAAAAACTAACCGGCAGAGCACCCAACCAGATCAAAGGTGTAAATCAAAGTTAACTTTTCCGTATCTCAGTGACATGAAAGAGTTACTCAATTTCATATTTGGCATTGATGTATTTTTGATTTTGCTTTGCTAAAAGCCAAATATCTGACATCGGCCAAAGAGTGGCAAAGCTTAAGTGGGAGTGGGCTGGCCATATCGCTAGACAGACTGACTCTTGGTGGACGCGGCTATTGGAGTGAAGACCACATGATCAGAAACGTCCCAGAGGATGACCGCAAATGAGATAGAGAGACTGTAGTGGAGCTACGATAGTCTAATTAAAAAGATAACTGTCAATGCCAAAATCAATTGTCAGATTCAACTGACATCTGTCAGGTCCACAACATCAAACCTATTCGGAAATATCGCTCTCTTGATCAAGCGCCGGAGTCGTGAAGACACTAGAAGAAACTACCTAAGTCTATATACCATTCACTAAGAGTTGTAACTATAAAATTAAATATAATAAACCCCTTGAAGACCAAACAGGTGTTTGATTGAAACACAACTACATTACATGGCGCAGTCGCAAAAGAACATCAGGACCAAAAAATAAGGTACGAAAACCGCATGGGACGCACGTGCTTGGGCGCATACCTACAGCTTGCAGCATCACAAACTTGCATCAATTATATACCAAAAACATCCGATTGAGGACTATTTAAAAGAAATTTTTACATATTATAATCAAAAATAATACTTAACAATGACCGAAGAAAATGCAAGTATTGCAAACAACGTGGGTGCGATTGAATACCGCATGCCACAAAGCCTGAATTTGGATGAAATTGAGCAATGCTGGCCACGTTGGCTGCGATTCAAGCAAGCTTTTAAAATATTTATATTGGCTGCAGGTTTTGAACGCTTGTCTGAGGCAAGAAAGGCAGCAATATTGTTGAATTGTGTGGGGCAACAGGCTCAGGACTTATACTTCAATGTACTTAGAAACAAAGAGACTGAAGATAAAGTCAGATTAGAAGAAATTATTACAGTCTTCGACGAATACTTTAAACCAAAGCAAAACGAGGTGATAAACAGCTACAACTTTAACAACAGGAAACAGGAAGATGGCGAAACTTTTGATGCCTTTTATACTCAGATAAGAAAGATGGCAGAAAATTGTAATTTTGAAACCCAAAAGGATAGGATGCTACGGGACAGGATAGTCATCGGCGTTAGGGACCAACGCCTACAACAAAAACTTCTGGAGGTTAAAGACCTGACTTTGAACAAGGCAGTGGACATCAGCAGGTCTATGGAGCTCTCAAAAGAATATATAAAGACGCTGGCCCACCTGGAGATCCACACTGTTCAGAAGACTACATCACAACATCGAGGCGGAGCATCTTCATCACCAACAACACACCGAGCTAAGTATTCTAATATTAACAATAGTAAGATTAATAATAATAGCTCAAAAAATATAAGTAAATTTAGCAGTAATAATTATGATATTAAAGACTTTTATTTATGTAAGAAATGTAATAATAAACATGGACCAAAGAGTTGTCCTGCCTTTGGAAAAAAGTGTAATAACTGTCACAAATTTAACCATTTCAGTGTTGGTTGTACATTTTCTAAAAAGGTTCACAATATTGTTGATGCTGAAGACTTATGACTAGTATGCTCCATAAATCTTAACAAAAATGAATGGACTGAGTCCATTATAGTCGAAAATAACATAATCAACTTCAAATGTGACACTGGGGCACAAATTAATGTCATAAGTATACACGACCTTAAAATGATAGTCGATGATGACGAACAAATAAAACTGTCTGAGACTAAAATAATTCTTGAGGTCTTCGGGGGTGCCAAAATAAAGCCATTGGGGATGGTTCAATTACATATCTCTCGTGTTGACAATGATCATAAGATTAAAACTGATTTTGTAATTATTAAAGAGAAAGTCAAGCCAATCCTGGGACTTAAGTCGTTAATAGCATTGGGGTTGCTAAATAATAGTAAAATTAAATTAAAGAAAACTGAGAGTATTACAACAACAAATTTTAATAACAAAGAAACCATTATTAACAATAATTATGAACTGTTCCAGGGTGTGGGTGAATTTAAAAATCCTCTTAAGCTGCGTGTTCAACCTGGAGTGGAGCCAGTGGTAAGACCGCCTCGGCGAGTACCACACGCACTGAGGAGTCGCCTTGCTGACAAGTTGGACGCTCTGGTGAAGCACAAAGTTATAGCAAAGGTAGATCACCCTAAGAATTTTGTAAGCAATTTAGTTATAGTAGAAAAAAAAGATGGTTCATTAAGAATTTGCCTAGATCCTAAAGATCTAAATAAAGTATTAATTAAAGAACATTATTTAATACCTACTATTGATGAAATAATACCTAAGCTCACAAATAAGAAAATTTTCTCAGTATTAGATATGTCTGAAGGATTTTATAATATAAAATTAGATGAGGAGTCTAGTGACTTATGTACGTTCAATACACCTTTTGGTTGTTACAAATTTTTAAGATTACCTTTTGGCATAGCTATAGCTTCAGAAATATTTCAAAAATACAGTGAAGATGCCTTTGGAGACATCCCGGGTGTTGTAATATACTGTGATGATATTTTAATATGTTCAGATAATGAGGAAAGTCATGATGCAATATTAAAGAAAGTATTTAAGAGAGCAAAAGAATATAATGTTCGTTTCAATATGGGTAAATTTCAGTATAAAGTAAAACAAGTCAAGTACTTTGGCCATATATTTTCAGAAATGGGGATGAAAATTGACCCTGAAAGAATAGAATCCATTATAAAAATCAAAAGTCCTGTAAATAAAAAGGAACTACAAACATTCCTAGGAATGGTAAATTATTTACGTAAATTTGTACCTAACATGGCTAATATTGCAACACCACTGCAATTGTTATTAAAAAAAGATGTTACTTGGTTATGGACTGAAGTTCATGAAAATGCATTTAAGAATATTAAGAAAATGATAAGTGAAGCACCAATTTTGCAAAATTTTGATTCTAATTTACCAATTGTAATTCAAAGTGATGCTTCTAAGGATGGCTCAGGATGTTGTCTCCTTCAAAATGGTAAACCGGTTTGTTTTGCATCTAGAAGTTTGACACCGGCGGAAATAAATTTTTCACAAATTGAAAAAGAATTATTAAGTATAGTATGGGCAACCCGTAAATTTCATTATTACATTTACGGACGGAAATTCACTGTAGTAAATGATCACAAGCCATTAGAAAGAATACTACAAAAGCATTTACATGAAATTCCTTCTCCAAGACTACAAAGATTAAAATTAAAATTGGCAAAATATAATTTTGAATTTCAATACTTGCAAGGTAAATTTATGTACATAGCAGATCTGTTATCACGCTCATATCAAGAATGTAAAAATGTAGATGAATCATATATGTATGAAGTAATCCACTGCATAGGACTTTCTAATTATTTAGAGTGTACTGAAGAACAAAAAACAATGCTCATTAAGGAAAGCGAGCAAGATTATGAGTTGTCACAACTAAGAGAATATATTAAAAATGGTTGGCCTGAAAATAATAAAAGTATTCCAGATAATTTACACTTTTATCATAAATTAAAATCAGATTTAATAGTTGACAACCATCTGATATTTTATAATGAAAGATTGATTGTTCCAAAAAATTTGAGATTGTCTTTTCTTAAAATGTTACATGAGGGCCATTTAGGAATGACTAAAATGAAACAGTTGGCTAGAAAACTGTATTACTGGCCCCAAATTGATTCACATATTGATGAATTTGTCAGAAAATGTTTTACCTGTCAGATGTACCATAATAATAATATAAAATAACCAATGTTACCACATGATATACCAACTTTGCCATTTTTTAAATTAGGTATTGATATCATGGATTTCAAAAATAAAAGTTACTTAGTGATTTATGATTATTTTTCTAAATGGTTAGATATAAAATTCATATCAAATAAAAGTGCAAAGATAATAAATAACAAATTATTAGACATATTTTGTAATTTTGGCATACCTAATGAGATTGTGTCCGATCATATACCTTTTGATTCGAAGGAATGTAAAATGTTTGCTAAGGAATGGGGATTTAAATTTACATACAGCAGTCCTAGATATCCTCAGTCAAATGGAATGGCGGAAAAAGGAGTACAAATTGCTAAAAAAATACTATTAAAATGTCATGAAGATAAAACTGATTATCGCATAGCTTTACTGCAATACAGGGCCTCACCCGTATCTGGCACAAATTTTTCTCCTAGTGAATTATTAATGTGTAGAAATCTTAAAACAAAGCTAATTGTAAACCATAATTATTTGAAACAGAAACTGAATTATAATGTAGACAAACAATTCAATAAAACAGTAAATAGAAATATTAGAAATTATAATAAAACAACTAGATACAAAGATAAGTTCTTTATTGGGCAAAACATATGGTTTAAAAAGAATGTGGATAAAAATGTATGGCAAGAAGGTATAATATCACAAATTAATGATTACAGATCATACACTGTACTAGATAAGTATAATGTTAAGTATATAAGAACTTCTTATCACATACGTCCAGCTTAACGCTTTGTGTGTCACCAGGTGTCCAGCTAAAAGGCACAATTCATCACTCCATGTTGAAATGTAGTTCTGGTAGATATTGTTAACATAATTCTTTATTGTATAATACATCTTGAAACAAAGATGAATAAAATGTCATAATCATAAGTAAAGGGCATTTACTTTAAAAGGGGATGAAGAGTTCATCTTTTGAAAAATATGTTTAAAATCACTATGTAACAATTAATAGTAGGAACTAGATAATTAGTTTTTGTTTATTTGTTTTTAGAATGTATGGTTATTTTAAAATCTAAGTTCTGTAATAAAATAGAAATGTGTATTCTTAGATGTGCAATGAGCACATGAATATTGTAATAGTTTTAAATTTTCTTTTAAAAGGGGATGATGTAGTGGAGCTACGATAGTCTAATTAAAAAGATAACTGTCAATGCCAAAATCAATTGTCAGATTCAACTGACATCTGTCAGGTCCACAACATCAAACCTATTCGGAAATATCGCTCTCTTGATCAAGCGCCGGAGTCGTGAAGACACTAGAAGAAACTACCTAAGTCTATATACCATTCACTAAGAGTTGTAACTATAAAATTAAATATAATAAACCCCTTGAAGACCAAACAGGTGTTTGATTGAAACACAACTACATTACAGAGACGACATTAAAATGATAGCTGGCAGCAACTGGATCTCACTGCCCAGGATAGAGAGAGATGGAGGATTCTGAAGGAGGCCTACACCAACTCTTTGATAGAGAAAGGCTGAAAAAGAAATAAAAATAGATTGATGTCAATTAGCTAATCTGTATACAATTGATCAATACATAGTGAATGTTTCATACATAAGCAAACAGGGATATAATACAATACAAAATATCTTTATTGCCCACATACAGAAACAAGAACAACAACAACGAGTAAACTTTATAATGGCATATGTGAGTAAAAGATGATAAAAGTCTTTAGCTACAATTCCAGCCATTAAACATTCAAAATCCGAACGAAAAGCAGTACTAATTAACTAAAAATCCCTGGACACCTGAACATACCTGCAGTTGTCTCAAAACCACCGGCTGAGTTTGATTACACACAGCGACCGCACTGGAAACAAACGTTTGTTTTAGACCACAGTGTTTGTGTCGATCAAATACGGACAATAAACATGTTTTAAGTAAGCACATATTTCTATATCACATGTATCTCCATGAATAGGTAGAACATAGAATTTAACGAATCCCGAGGTTAGAAGAAACCCTAATTTGACGTTTTCTACATTTGGTTATACTTTCATGTTGCAAGATCAATAATTATTGATCCTGGCCAGTATAATGTCAGATTTTAGTCTGTTTCTATTGGCTTGCGAAACATAGAGTAAACTTTATCATGCAATTTTAAATGTAAGATGGGAATCCACTTCATACAAAGTAGACATTCCTACAATCTAAAACTCTTGACCAAGGCATAATATTATGTTTTAAAATATGTATTTTTTTCGCGTATTTCTCGGTTGAACAATCACTTGATGGTTCTCCAAATTGCCAGAAGTAGCCGGTAAACTTTTATATAAAGACAAATGAATATAAATGAAGAAAAAGATACCTTGCCCAGGAAAATCGGCGCACAAAGTATAAATAGCCTATTCTCAATTCTAAAATTAGTAACATATGACGACGCTATAACCAAAATGGGTAAAGTTTTCTAGTAAATTAAAATTAGACGCCTATAACTGAGTGCGAGATGAGAAACAGCCGTGGAGCCATTAAATCTTACCGCTTTTCATTACTGCAGTAAAAGTGTTTTATATGTACTTCTGTAAATTTGTAATACGAGTCTGTTGATGGCTTTAGTGGCTAAGAAATGGGCCAATGGCTTTCATGATATTGTTCGCTGGCGACTGAGATATTCTCTATGCGACCATGTTTCTCTGTAACATCTTTAGCTTACTCTTCATAGAGAAACACAGAATATCTCTACTTGCATGAAACTGGCACATACATTCCCTACTGGTCTATCAAGCTTCTCGTCTCGTTGAAGGCTGATTTAGGTATTTGAGTTGTGAAAGATGTTTTGAGAACTATAAGTATTATTACTGTGGCGGATGAAAATCTCATGTTCTTTTAGACATTCTATTTATAGGTCGTGCACCTTTTATTTTTTGTGGGCATGTCCATTGCCAGGACCATGTCAACCTTGCATCGGTCAGCATTAAATTAATGTCAAATCAGAAGTTTCCTACTTCTTCACATATCACATATTGACGTGTTGTCGTCATATTATATGACATCGTCGTGTCGATGACTTAAACTTTAGAAGCTCAATATGCTATCGCTCCTCACTCACGACCCACTTGTTACCCATTCGTTAGAACTTGTTCATGAAATCTATATGTGATTAAAAGAATATATCCAAATCTTCATTGGTATGATGTCCCAGCTATCCGACCACGTACCGTTTCAGTCAAAAACTAATTATTTCTCGCGCCCTCCGGGTATTTATGCTGCGTTCCGAGACACAATCCTTGAACAATAATTAAACTCATTATTTCTCCCTTGAGATTACGTTACTCGTAAATTTAAGGTGCAAAATAAGATAAATTTACATAGTTTCATTTATATGCTTGAGTGTATGGAAATTGATAAATAATAGGACCCAATTATGTACATGATGCGTAAAATCAAATTTCGTTTCTGATTTTTACGTTTAAAGTACTTAAAAAAGATTGTAAGAAATATGTAGACCATTTACAAAACACACATACCATACAGGTGGATGAATCGTGCAGCAGACCAGGCAAATTGAAGGAGAAAAGTGGAGCCTGGGCTCCAGAGCGAAAAGCTGAGCAAGCAAGAAAGTCGCTGAGATAAGAGAGAGATCGAGAGACTACAAAAAAACAATAAAAATACCTGACTCTAACGTTCGTCTGATAAAAAGCGCCGTGATAAGATTTATCTAACCATTTTACGTAGTTCAACGAAACTTACGCCGTAGGTCGTCGAAGAAGGTCGGCAGTTGAATCCACTCAAAGTAGGATTACCATAATTGATATTAATGTACCAACAAAGCTTAATTAAACCAGACAAAGGCAGGAGGTAACACTCGTAAATTCTGTTGGGCACTATTCTGTGGATACCTGACGTCCCGATGGCCTTTTAAATTTTCCGGATTACCTGTTGTAGGTACTTATAGTGTTGTTGACTACGCACTCTCTTTTTACTTTCAAAATTATTTTACCCAAGTTTTATTTTAAAAATTTGGACAAATATCCAAAAAATTAAATGGTTCTATATCTGTATGCGGCGTTAAAATGAAGATGTTTAAAACTTTTTTTCTAAACGTGCACTTTTTTTTAGATATCTTAAAATAACTTACGCGGTTTTGTTTGTTTATTTTTAAATTCTTTTTTAACCGACTTTAAAAGAGGAGGCGCTATGTTCGTGTGCATGAATTTTTTAAACATTAAACGTACAAACAGTGTAAAACACGAAAAGAAAAATAAAAACCAGACAATTTCAAAAGGAATAATAGTTTACTATATTTTTACTGAACAATGCAATTTTCATCCGGTCGCCTAAAATCGTTAAAAAGTCTATAATCCTGCATATGGGCCATAACATTTGGGATACATGTTTTTCTACTCATATCTCTTGGTGATAGTAATGGAGAACCGGTTTATGAGGATGATGGCAAAAAGCCAGGGGAAAAAGTTCATTAAGCACTTAATAAGGAAAATTCGGGAGTTATATCTTGGATGTATGGATGATACTATTATTTCTATTTGTTGTTCATAATTCCATAAAATTTAACAATTTAGGGAACCAATGTTTTTTTCGTTTAGCTACGTAATTGACTATTTTCATGAAGGATGCAAATCAAAATAATAAATAAAATAAAATAACTTTATGAAAAAAATTGAGATCAGGATTCTTTTAAAAACCAATTGTATTATTTCTGCAATGAATCAATAACGGATAATTGATATAGTGTTTCCAACACTATATTATACCGGTGAACGGAATTCCACAATCTCCTCGCTTGAAGACGCCATACTCAATGATGATGAATATAGATGTACCTATACAAAATAAAGAATTATTTTCACGCATCAATGATACAGCAGGCTTACACATTCGGCTACCAGAGCCCATCAATGGTTACACGATAATCGCAGCGTGAAAAGGGGCGTGCGGCCTCTAAATAAAGCTACAAATTCGTTGCTATAATATGCACGGGCAACCAAACCCAAAATGCCCAAACAAAAATAATTTGTTATCTTTGTGATGAGAGACTGATATCTTGCCTGAGAGATGACTTATATCTTGCCATGGAGTTGTGGTAAAAGGATCGGCCAGTATGCGTTACCAAGTAATTTAATATTATTGAGAAATAAAACATTACTTAATTATTTTCGGAAAAAAAACTGTCTGTCAAAAAGATTGTCGTCAGGAGTAAAAAAGTTTTAATCTTAAAAAAGTTTTAAGCTTAATTCAATTTTATGTTTTTGTGTTCCGGAAACTTTCTCTATCATGCAACCTGATTTTTCGCCTTTTTAGTTTTCATAACATACCTTTTTGAAAAAGGTTTAATAACCAATTTGTTAACTAAAATCGGTATACATTATTTGTAATAGGTAGGTGTTGAAACGTTTGGACCGTGGGGACCGAGTGCACGGGTTCTCTACCCCGGATCTGAGTAAGCGCCTCATCGATGGCACACGTGACCAGAGGGCTGGCCTATTTTTAGCTCAAAATATAAGTATTGCCATTCAACATGGCAATGCTGGCAACCTTCTGGGCACTTTGTCATCGATGGACAGCGATGCGGAGGAATATTTCGACGCTCCCTAGCATCAGGCAGTGCCGAAATATTTTTAAGTCTTAGCTAAGTACTTATTACGTCTAGGATTAATTAATTAGATAATAAGTTGACACAGTAGTAGTAATAGGTATCGGGTTCGCCACTGTTGTATGAAGTGTCCAAGGTGTGGTGTAGAACTGTGGTAAAGAAGATATTATATGTTTTTTTTATGTATCTATTAAATTACTTAAAGTAGATGACCTAGAATATTTACTTTTCCCAGATATCTCAACTCAGAACTCTCAACCAAAATCAAATAAGTACTAATAAATTTGGAAGATATACATATAACTAGCTGTTTATGTGAACAGGGAACAGCAAGTTACATTTTAACACAGGCTTAAAAAACACAGACAGACTGATCGTCATTTAATCAACCGTAAAGCTCGAAAGTCGTCCTACCTATTGTAAATGTTGTCTGTATTTGGTGGCGGTGTCACATAGTTGGTATATTTAAGTGAGTGAAATCCGTACGAGTATGTGACAAATTAAAGGGCTAGAGTTTAGTTCCTCTTTTGTGTTGTACCTGAGACTACATCTGTAACATACTTCGATTCTTTCAAAGCTATATAGTAAGTACACTACCACTTTGTATAACTTTTTAGATTGAATAAACTCACAAGTTCTAGATGTAAAGGAAACGAAAGCGTAGAAATCTTTGAGATAGCAGGAAATTGCGTCGCCGCTGTGTGCCTATGCAGTTTCTCTACATTTCTGGTTATACAGTTTCATAAAATTTTACAGGAAATGTCATAAATATTCAATTTGAAGTACTCAAGATACTCGAACCTCTTGTATACTCTTCATGAAGATGGAATCTCTTAAACTTTGTTGACTATCCATTCCAGTATTCGAGTAAATAAAATTGTTTAGTGATTATTTACGAAACGAATGGAATAAGATTTTTTGTTTTAAATAAATAGCGTTTTAATTTAAAGCTCCAACAAATAGACATGAAAATTATAGAAAAATATTATCTGTCTGTCGACTTAGTTTAAAGCCATAGATAATCTTTATAAATTGGATGGATGGAAATGCTGTTTGAATTTTCCAGAATGTTTCATATCATATTTATTTTAATACTCATGCAGCATTATTCCATCATTGTCAATTACTTAATTGAATTCAAGGGAATCAAGAGCTATGATATGTTTTTGATGTTATTAATACATTGAATTTTATTACGATCGATACTTTGCATTTCTATTATATAATTTGAATTTCTATTTGCAATATATTGTATATTTTGCATTCCTATTTGCAATAACTGTAAAAGGTGACTTAGTTGTAAGCACTTATAAATAACTTAAGATCACTCTGTGACACTTAGTATGCCAATAAATAAAATTGAAAAATTGAAATACTTTTATTTTTTATAGCGAACTTAGTAGTTTTAGAGTTGAAAGTTCTTCAAGCACCTTTGTTAATAACATACTTAAAAGTTTACTAAGTTCTTGATTAAGACATTCACGTCCGAACCGCTTGTCTGCTTGTACCGTATCATAATGGCACAAATATCATAGGAAGTCTTTATTTTGTGTCCGCATAGTTCGAATAAAGTCTTACCGTCTTACTACAGTAAAGTTAGACAAAACTGTTTAACATGTGTTTAAAAAAAACTGCTACCATTAAACTACCTTTTTCTCTAGTCTTAAGTTAAATAGAAAGTTTATTTTAGAAACACACAAAAAGAAAAAAGAAACATAAAAGAAAAAAGCATTAGAAAAAAGGATGTATGTTCCCAAAAAGGATATAGAATAGAGTATAGAAATGATTAATAGCTTTATTAAACAGTAGTCTAAGAGTACTTGGTTATAGATAAACGTAATTTTACGATATCATTTTTTTAGACACGTGTTGAACAGATTTCTTTTTGTAGTACGGTCAATATTCAAACTGCTTGTTAGCTTGAATCTCTGTTCTCTTATTATTTTTCTGGTTGATATTTTAACCTTAATCCGCTGATCGCTTGTCTGTATGTCTCAATCTCGTACCATACTGCGTTGACAAGTTACATCAGCTCATCGTCTAAACAGCTCATCTACTAGCCTCTTTCTCGCCCGGTTAAAAGATATTGATGAAGATGAGAGTCTTTATTGTATGAATCTAATATTATTTTTACCATTTATGTCCCACTGCTGGGATATTATAATAAATATATTATATAAATATATTACATATATTTTTTATAGCTATTTTGTGTTCCACTGTTGGACAAAAGCCTCCCCACTTTCCTTCCACACTTCTCTATTCAGGGTCACTTAAATATATAACAAAAATATAATACAAAAATAATCAATGTAAGATACGTTCAAATTGACTCAGCATTCAAACCGCTCATCTACTCGCACCAGTCACACATCGGCTTCCGCGTCCAAACCGCTCGTCTACTCGCTCCGTTCTTGCGTTCCCTTACCGCTCACATCAATTCGCCGTCCAAACGGCTCATTCACTTCAAACATTATCATCAAATATCATCGCCTTACTACCATGCTCACTTCGCTGCTGCATCAGCACATAATTCTTTATAATACTAACGTACAAACCGGACACTCACACCTTCCCATCCAGAACAGATACCGCACCTCACCGTGCAAAATCAAGGTCAAAACTGAGGGCAAAATAATGCAAGGATGCGGCTTCGGCCACTTTACGTAATCGAATAAGTATCGAGTTCGCCGCTGTTGTTTGGAGTGCCGCTCGTGTATTTGCTCCCATCTGGCGTTGCCATGACGCGGACGCTCACATCCAAACCGCTCGTCTACTGGCACCGTCCTAGCGCTGTCACGACTTCATTTCCTTTTAGTGATGGATGACGAGTGTCTTCAATGAGATTTATAATAGCATGTCACAGAATCGCAGGCTGACTGTGATGTGTGGAGTTTGATGCTACTACAATGTTTACTTCTGTTTTCATATTTAAATCATCAAATTGTATGTAAAAACTTGTATACATAACGTTTTTCGGGAATCTTGTAGACAATTTTTTTTTTTTATATTTAATTTCCTGGTGTAAATTATCATCCACTGAGAGAATCATGAAGATGAAACACAACTGTGGAGACAAAACGTCTTTATAAACACATGCAAAACTATTTTCTTAAATCATTGAACATATTTAAAGATTAGCTTAACTTCAGATATTAGCGAATCTTTTGTTTTTTTATCTGTGATAATAATTATAATCTCTGGCATTTCTTTATGTAATCGGATGTCGAATAAAATCATCAAAACCGAGAGTTAAAAAATTCAAGCCGACATCGGTTTTTCTACCCAAATTTAAAGCTAAACAACTGTTTTTAATGGTTAAGTACCGGGCAAAAGAACAAATAACACTACATAAGAATCACAACAATTCCATGTAACATAATTATTCTAAAAATAAATGAAGTTCGGTCCTATCCGGTTCGTGTCTCATTTAATTGTTCTTTTAAGACTATTTATAATCTACTGATACTTAAAAATCAAAAGGTATCAACACGTATATACATGTCTCTTGTATACGACAGGCTGTCAGCAACATAACGAGAATGTTGTCTCAACCCAAAGCTTCCGACATCAAAGCTCTTCTGCTCCCAATCATCCCATTGCAAGCGACATCTTGCCGACATCTCGCCGACATCTTGCCGACAAATTAACCTAACAGCCTTCATCGCGTCTACAAAATTCCTCGATGCTAATGTAATTGCATCGAAACCCTGAGCGTATCGAGGTAATGCCTTTCGATAAGGAAAATTTCCTTAAAAGGTTACAGCAGCACTACTATTACTTATGCAGTAACCTGGTCCCTCTAACAGTTCCCTAGGGATCGTTCACATGATTTCATTTTGCTACTCGCCCTCTATAAAACTCCGTTTTGCCACGAACACGAATTTTGACAATCAATCCCTTACGTGCGTGTGGTAAATATAGGCTAAGCAGTTTCCTGCGGTTTTGCCTGTATGGGTATAAAATGGTCTGCATGGCAGCTGAAAACATTGGGCATCTGTAGGCCTAATATTAAGAAATTTGTTTTTGTAGGATTATAGGATTATAAGAAAACAGTACATAATATAGAGACATTAATGATTATAACTTAAAATTCTATCAACATCAATTGCAACTAGTTTAGAATTTAAAATTACAGAATTAAGCGCGTAAAAAACCTACATACTTCCGATGTTTCAACCGTGTTACAACGGCCGTGGTCACGGAACGACTGGCTCAGCATGCTTCCACCGGCATATTTTGATTTCTCCAAATGTGTGTGTGTGTGTTTTTCAATACTAATACAGTGCGTTAGTTTAAAAGTTAATTTGCAACTAGTTTCTTTAGTTTCTTCCAGTTTTTTAGGACATTGCAGACTTAAATCCCTTGTTTGTCTGATAATGACGATAATTCCGTGCTTCGAAAGGCGCGTGAAGCCGTATCCCGGCTGACATTTGATAGTCGTTGAAGGAACCAGGCAAGGATACCTGGGTATGCAGGGTCGATAGACCACGTAATCCACTCGATATGAACGAATTAATCGATTGAGAAACTAATGTTTTATGTAATCGCTTATCCTCTTATCGCCGACCTCACAAAATTGCCCTTTACCTATTCTATTTTTACTAACCAATATAATTTATTATTCTGACAAGTTTAAGTCGAGTTGAAAATAAAAAATAAGCCTACCAACACCCGGCCGAGAGCTAGAATATTAATTTTGCTAATGGAATAAAGTTCTTCTACTGGCTCCGTGCGACAATCTAAAGACATTGATAATAATGGAAATAGATAGGACAAAAAATAAAGTTCCACACTATCTTAAAACCCATAATTTAATAAGTCTAATGATATTATGACGATGATTTACTACATTAACGAACTAATTTGAGCTGCACATTATCTGTATTAGTAAAATATAAGTAAATACAGTACTTTTGTTTTTCAATGCTTGTGTATGTATAAATTATTTGTTTTGTACAAGAAAGATATTACTAACAAACAAACAGTTATAAAGACGTTTATGAAAATATTAAAGAGGATTTTGCCTGAGTTTTCTTTGAAATTAAGATCCTTTTGAAAATATAAAATGAATATTTGTGATTCTTATGCGATAATGCTTATTCTCAAATGCTCACTTCTCCTCATCTGTTAATTAGCAGTCTAAGGTGGTTCTTGTTTTCCGATAATAAATTCATTGTGTTCTTCTTCTTCAGGTATGACCTATAGGGAAAAGGCTTCTTCATGGATTTTACATTTTACCGGTCACTTTCTGCCTGCATCCAGATTTTGCCAATAGTTTTATGGAGATCGTCGGCCCATCTCATTGATGGTTTCCCGACTTTTGCCTAGTTCTTTATATTAGATTGTTCTAATTAAAATAACTTGCCTTGCTCTACATTTTTCTTTCCACCCTAGGTATGACTATACACCTTAGGTACTTCATACTATATATATGAAGATCGCTTTACCGATAAGTCCGATAAGTCCGCATTTGTGCCTCATTTTCATATATAATATATTTTTTTGTATTAAATTTTTGTTTTGCTGCATTAATGAGTATTTGTATTGTATGTAGCCCAGCTCTTAAATTTTTGATGATTGTATAACTGTATTTTAACTTAAAATTTTATCAATGTTATTTTGTAGACAAGCATATCTGTCTTGCATGTAGTCTATGTCAAGTCTCAAGGTGTCTCAGTGCGTAAACAGTGGCTGTTGCGCTTCTCTTCCCTCCGCTCCTAATTAATTAAAATGCGAACCACCACTGCTAATTCTACTCTTGCAGAGATCACGCTTGTTTATTTTGATTTATTAAGCAATAGATAGATAGATAGACTTATTAGTTATTATTTAGTTACGTTGTAAGTAGTTTTAAGTCCAAAACTTTACTTAATACTCTGTAAATAACGTCGTGGGTTACATTATTAACAATCTGTTATTTGTATTGATACCTATACTGTAGCTGTTTGTTATTCTGATTAAATAAATAAATAAATAAATAGCTGTAGCTGTTTGTTATTCCGATTAAATAAATAAATAAACAAAAAGGTGCAGTTTGGTCTGCATAAACCCTAATTATAATTTGCTTGTAAAAGTACACTAGCAATATGTAATTTAAAGCTTTTACAAGATATTCAGATAAGTACCTACTTACAATTTTAATAAACATTTCAAATTAAATTTGCAAAATATAGGCGGTGCTAGTATCTATAGTCTATATCACAAACGTAAAAATAGTATTTCCAAAACTGTACATTGTTTGATTTAATACCAATGAGTGAAATACCTAACAGCCGCACAGCGAGACGTTAATGACCAAAAAAGCAAATTTTCCAAAATCAAATAAAAAAGTTTATAAAGCAATCCCTTAGAAATTCTATCTTTAATGGAGTTTTATTAGAGTTTGAATAATTTTCTTAAGTTGTCATTATAGAATCTATGTGCGGCGGTAAAAGTAAAGTTTAAACAATTATAAATTAACCTCAAAAACAAAATTAAATCTCCATTTCTCAGTAAAAACGTTTACATCATTCGTGTAAATTTTGAAAAACATTTCTTTGCGTACGTTGTAGATTTCTGGCGTCTTTTGTGACAAAGAAACGAAAATGTTTGAACTCCCTGCAGCATACTCTAAACGCTCTGAAATCAGGGCATAATGATCCACGTACTACATTTGCATTAGAAATGCGCAGTTCTCGTCGGGAAGAAAAAACATCTAAGAAAGATTTTCATTTAAAACTTAAGAGGTTCCGTGTGATTTTAAATAAAAAAAAAATGCAATACTATGATAGTTATCGATTTATCTTTTTTATATCTAAACTAAAAAGTAAAATAAAAATGTAAATAATGAGATTATTATCAAACCGATAAAAAAACTACTTTGTGTTGTGCTACTATTATTAGATTTTGCTTTATGTCATAAGCGTCTACTCATGGACCAAAAAAATTCAGTAGATATAATGAAAGGTAATAGTTATGTATACTTGAGTCGCCGAACCACCGCATTAAGTACCTAAGTTTCTTAAGATTGCATGTATGAGATTGCACCAAAGTTATAGGTCGCCTTTGTACACACAGTAATTCTTTTTAAAGTGTTTTAATTATGGTGCAATAAAATATTCTAATAGATGTCTGTCACACTTAGTAGATCGGTGCCTATATATATTAGTGTTACTCTAGATATCTTGATATCTAATTGAGAGTCTCGTCATGAAATATTAAATTGACAAATGACCACAGTTATAGGTTAAATTGTATCTTAAAGTAATGGTCGGGGTTTCATTTTTGTCACTTTGTTAACGGAACCCTGAAAACCGCACCTTTAGCGCAAATTGTATCCTCCAAGGAGCATTGCCGCGTGTTTGTCAAAAGAATGAGTCTTTTACCTCCGAGACGCTGACGGTACAAGAAATAATTCTCACTGGAAGTAAATAAATGTGCAAGGAATCAGTTTCTCATTAATTTTTCTTATGTTTCAAGTCAGAAAGTCATTTACTGTATGTATAAAAGAGAAATATATATAACGTGTATATGGTATATATGTATTCGGAATTAAATGTAGATAACGGATAAGTTTTATTAAACACTAGCTTTTTCTCGCAGCTCCGCCTGCGTCTAAAAGTAGCCTATGTTTGACCCCGGGTCTTCAACTATATTCATACCAATTTTCATTAAAATCCGTTCAGCGGTTTGGCCGTGAAAGCGTCACAGACAGACAGAAAGACAGACAGACTTTCGCATTTATAATTTTAATATGGAATTATGGATACAAATAGATCTCTCTTTACTATTACATATTTTTTCATTTCGATGCAACTAAGGTATCAACTAAAATATTAATGTTTTTTTCTCCATACTGTTTTGGTGGCATATTCTTTTAACATCGGTTTTTCTGGGAAGGGTTATTGTCTGCCAGGTTGTCGATTATATGGCAAAACGCAATTTTTTTTTGACAGATTAAAAATGACAAAACATTCATTTTTTACTAGCTGTTTCCCGCAGCTCCGCCTGCGTCAAAAAGTAGCCTATGTTTGACCCCGGGTCTTCAACTAAATTCATACCAAATTTCATCAAAATCCGTTCAGCGGTTCGGCCGTGAAAGCGTAACAGACAGACAGACAGACTTTCGCATTTATAATATTAGTATGGTTTATTAATTTAATGTGTAACACTCGCGAAAACATAAGGTATAATTACAATTATCTTAACGACTAGGTACATTCCGCATTGCAATTCACTTCGACACTCATGGGAAAATAGGGCGAGCATCTAGTACGAGTACCTATTACTAAAGAAGTGGGTATCTTAAAATCATAAGTGACAAGACTGAACAGAGGTTTTACAATGAAAGTATAAAATAAAAATGTAGTGCTGTCCTCGTAATGCAACCGCCTGCTATCTTCTAGGAGTTAGGATACTTGTAAGGGGGAAGCGAGTTTTTATCTTTTCAATCCACGTGCAATGTTAAATAGTAACACAAAATGACGCAACTGAACTAGCTTTTTCTAAATGGCGACAAAATACTAGAAATGTAGTTGTGGCCCACTTAGGGCCGATTTCACCAAAGTCGGATAAGTTTTATTCCAAGGATAATGACGCAATTTATTCTCGTATAATGAAGTACATTACACCACACAGTTATCCCGATAATATACTGTTAATTCACGTATAATTCCGGAATAGGCACTCAGACTCTAGAATAAAAATGTCTGCCATCGATTTCTTATGCTTAGATTAGTTACACTTGGATAGGAACGATGTAGGTGAAATCGACCCTTAGTGTACTTCAAAATTATTACTTACTAGTTTGACCCCGGGTCTTCAACTATATTCATACCATATTTATTTAACATATTTATCTATCAAACAAGTATTTTACACATCAAATGCAGACTTATTGCTAACCAATCTGTCTAATAAAAATTTGGTACGTTTAGTATCGCATTTAGTACTTATCTCTTTACACCTGACGGTTTAAACACATTGCAGCATTCAGGGTCAAACTCTCTCAGACAATTTTTCTGAAGAAAATTACGAATTTCTGTTTGTATCAATTCTAAGTTGATGTAAATTAGAGTCGATCGTTCAATAATAAAAAATAATAAAAATGTTATATTTGTCATATAATACAATCGAATATTTATCTAAGGTTTGAAGAATCAGTACAAAATCTTAAAGGCTTTAAAGAAGTCGGACACAAAAAAAATATTTTAGTAAAATAAGGTAGGAGCGCTGCTGACCCCGCTTCCGCTCCCGCTGTCTCTCATAACACACGCTTACCCACATTTATGCACGCTCTCCGAGAGAGTGGAGATTTGTAACAGCAAATGCGTTTAATAGATAAAAAGCTCGCTTTATTTTGCTTATATTTTATTCAAAATGTCGGAGTGGCAACAACAAACGGTGCCTAATGAATTTTGTGACGGTATTTCTTTCAATGTGGACACTTATACTCCATCTTGCTACTAGGAAAATTATTGTTTTTTTTTTTTATAACAAAAACTTCCTATATTTAAAGGGTAACAGTACTTTAGTGTGAGGACTCAAGGAAACTTGTTGCGTTTGTGATATGAAAGATACCCTTTACCCTTTCAGTGCTCCTGACTATTTGTGTAGTTTCAGGAAGATTGCTTCAGATGAAAGATGTAATAAATGAACAAAAGGGTTTCACTTACTTTCTCTTTAAGAATATGCGATAGGATTGACTATTTCACATGGCTTAGTTTTTATCTCTTTTTCGATAGATAGTGAAAAGACTGTATAGTTTATTCTGTTGTCCAATCCTCTCTGATTTCGATCCTTAACGGACAATCATTTTCTACATGTTCGGGGTCTTACTTGTGAAAATTTAGTATATGTACGAGTATACTCGTAGTATAAGTTTTATATGATATCTTTGTTGTTTATCTTTATTTATTACTATACACGAAGCCACGTTACTTCTGTCCTCATAAAAAAATAATACAGTCGAGTCGATAATCTCATCTCTACAAAATCCGTCAAAAAAGGATTTGCTCTAACAGAATATCTGAAAAAATCTTCAAACAACAAGCTAAAACCCAGAGGGTTTAACGAGAATCTTCGTTATCCAGTATTTGGATGTTTTCACCAAGCTGATTTGTAAAGTGGTTTCTGTGCATCTGCAAATTGCTGCACGGACGGCAAATATACAACAACCTGCAAGCAACATCGACAAAACAACAGATATGAAAGCAAAATGTGGATTAGCTAGGATTTTTTCATTTTAGTTGAACGAGATTTTCTTGTAAATAGGGAATATGGAAAGTTTGGTTTTTTAGACGATTCTTTTGGCCGCAGTGAAAATGGAACAAACGAGGTCTGGGTTGTTAATGCCTCTTTCTAAAAAGCCCTGTTTTTTTTATTCTCAGTTTAAAGCATTCATTCATATCGAGTAAGTTAAATGGTCAATCGACCATGTACACCACGATGGCAGTAATTTCGACCGCCTCTCGGCCTCTGACGTGGTTCCTTTAACGACCACCAAATTACAGCTGGGACCAACGACTTCCAAAGCATGGAATCAACATTATTATCCGACGATCAGGTCTAGTTATTTGGATGTCAATGATATTATATTATATCAGCCCAGAAGCAAGCTCTGTCAGACGCTTAGTATCAATCATTCATGGTGCAGGTTTCAGGAAACCTAGAACAAGATGGATATCAAAAGAGTCATGTCAAATTTGCTTAAGTTGATCATCTTAGAATTACGGAATGACTACTCCTAAAATTTAAGTGCTTGTTTTAATACATAAACAAAATTAAATATTCTTTTGTTCAGTAAGTTCGTTACCTCCAGACTACTCCCTTGCAAATAATATGTATGCTCTCTTTTTATTAGCACTTGTCTATCCAGTGTAAGTGCAATATACCCACAAGTACATGCTTTGTAGTACTTTTAGTTTGAAAGTCAGAGTTCATATCACTGATGTAATATAATATAAGTGTGTATTTAACATATTTCGAAAAAGGTTTTGTACTTGGAGCTAAATACAAAAATAATAACGCGTTTATGTGTGCATAAAAATTTCACACAAGAAAGTTCAGGATAAATTGTTGATCTTGAAACCCCGATGCGAATCGGACAATTCATTTTCACGGTCGTAAAAGGAACCATATTAAAGACCTAGAAAAGGTTTTCGAAAAATCGTAACAACAGTGTGTGATCATATAACCCTCTTAAAATGAAACAATGAGTCTTATTATGAAATGAGAAACATTTCGAATACCAAATAACTTGTAATGGACAAAATACACATCTTTCTGTACATCATGCCGATGAAACGAACGAATATCTTGTTACTTATTAATATACCTACTATAGTTTCTAACTATTTTATCCCACAGCTGGGCGAAAAGATGGGCATAGATAGACCTTTGCCCTGCAGTGGGACGAAATAGGTAATAATAAAATAGTTCCTTACTCAAAATTTGACAGTAATTTATAAAACTTTTGTTTCAGGTAAGTGGCGATACGGTAAAGAACATTTTATAGGATAAATAAAGGAAATATTGAAGGTAAAAATGGGAGGAAAAGATGTGGTAAGTTGCATACTAGCATTTTCATATCCCTCGCACATCGTCTCTACATAGAAGCATGATGGAAACAAATGACACCCTGTATATTCTCATAACCCCCCGTCGAGTTATCTTGTCTTCTGCGGTTGTTTTAGTTCATATTTTTCTTTTATTTATAGGTAACTCGTAAAAGATTGTGTATTAAACTAGCTTTTAGCCTGGTTTTTCTACCGTAATAATGTCAAAATAATTAGATAACATGTCTTTGTTTGTTTTTATGAGCGACTAGCAGCAGGTCTCGGCTTCGACCTAGCCTAAAGCCTTTGTCGATAAATAGGCTATCCAACACTGAAATAATTTTTCGAAATTAGACCAGTGGTTCCTAAAATTAGCTCGTTCAAATAAACAAACTCTTCAGCTTTCTAATATTATTATGTTGTCTCTATACCTTGGTATTCACGGGCCGTAGCCCGGTCCTTTGAGGCTTGCATGGGGACACAGGTCCAACATGTAGAGGCCTTGTGAGACGTTTACTATAATTGGGGTGGAGCACAATCCAAGGCATGGCCTCAAGCAAATCAAAGAGATGTACTAGAGGTCAATTCCCAGAAGGTGCAAGTCTATGAGAAGAAATGGACACTCTACTTAATACCGGTCTATTACGTTGATAGGTTTAGTGATTTAGTTTTTAGGGCTATGGAAAGGACTATGATACGTGCTTGACCAATGTATTTTACACGGATAAAATAAGCAGGCGGTGACTCGCCATCTCAGCCAATGGGCCCCCGAAAACGGCTGCTCGACATAATGTGCAGCAAAGAGGGCAACACTAGTTGAGCGGCTAAAGGTGAAGAGAAAACGGCTGCTCGACATAATGTGCAGCAAAGAGGGCAACACTAGTTGAGCGGCTTAAGGTGAAGAGGTGTCGCTGGACTTTAAACAATGATCATTTGCTCCCTTAGGGTCCCATCACGTACTTACGTTCCACATCCACCTTTCAAGCATAAGCTCTGGCGACTCCATTCTGGCCGACCGGCTAAGGCAAGCCAGAGGTAGGGGTCCTGTCCCTCATCGGTAACCACTCCGACCGACCAACAAAGGCAAGTCGGAGGCGAGGGACGGAGGCCTCCCCTGGGAGCACTCAGGTCCACGGGGTCGCTACTCCCCAACAGCTCGTCACAAGCCGCCTTGCGGAGACTAACTGCACTGGGAAGGGAACCCAGTGGGCGATGGGGTCGTCACATCCCTACGCCTTATATTATTATTATTATTAGTATATAAGTATGGATAAAGTTTTTAATTTTTAGGGCATTTTGTTCAATTTATTTGTTCAAATTCCATGCAGTGCGTAGAATGCATCAGTCTGTTTTAGTAGTCAGTCCTTCCTTCCAAAGCCTTCAGGTAGATTACTACTTTATACTGTTGTTATGTGTGTTGCGTTGTTGTATGTTTGAAATACACATACATAAACAAATTATGGAATATTTGTGCGCCATTTCAAACGGCATCTCTTTGTAATTGCTCCATGGAATATTCGTCACTTTATACAAAAAATAAGAAATTGTAAAGTAGTAAACTGAAAAGATTTCAGGCCCTTGACCTCGACTTGCACCTAAACCATGTTATGAATTATTGTTATGTTATTATCTGTGTAATGAAGTTATTACAAACAAACCACGCAGTCAGTGTGTAGGCTTTGTAACAAATTACTTAAATTATGTAAGGTTAACAAAAGTGTTTATTAAACGGTAAAACGTCTAAAATAAAAAGCAACTTCTTTAATTAATCTTGTTACAAAACAAGTCAAATTTCGGATTATGAGCAGTTGTTGAAGGCTGAGCGCGTATCTTCGAAAGAAACGTTTATGTTTTGTGGTTCATATTTGGCGTTCTATACGAAGCTTGCGTCGTTTAAATGTGTGTTTTATATATTGGAGTTACGGTTGCTTTTTGCTTGTTAACTTGTGGTTTTGTCGCTGTACTGAGCTTAGTTGAAAGTTAGTAGAAGCCGTGGCAGAACGTGACGTAATTAAAACGTAGCCCTAAAGGCACGGCGTGGCTTAGCCGTCTTAAGGACGCGCAAAGAAGTCCACAGGGGAAGTTAATTTATGGGTTTGCGGCGTAATCTTGTATAGACCACACGTTTGATGCTCCACTTGTGTTCTATGGAAAGTTGTTGAATAAGTACTGAAATGCGAGCATAAATTGTGACTTACAGAAATGGGTAAAGTGACGGTGATGTGGTGAATTCGTTTCAGTTTTTTATTTTTATTGAAAACAGTGTTTGTTTTTTTTTAATTATTAAAGAAATGGTTCTAGATAATTCGTTTATTATATAGTAAATTAGGTTTAATATACACCGTTAAATTTTAGTCGTTTTTGACCCATCGTCCAGTGACTCCATTCATGCAACTGAACAACTTTCTCCAAGATACATGGGTATGGAGTAAATTTTTGGACCTCCCATACAAAATGTCTGATCAAGTGACCTAACTTACTATAGGAAGTCCAAATTTGTTTTTCATGTTTCAAGCTATGTTCCTTTGGGAAATTCCACACACACACTTCCAACTCCGTAGCTATACAATATCTAAATATCCGGAAAAACGTAGATCATTCTTTGATTTTACGCCGATTTGGATGACGATAAGACCTACGAGTCTGTCATTACAAGGGTCCACCCAAAAAAATATCTTTTTTTGGTATTTAATCAGCTCGAAAAGATAAAACTAATACTAATAAAATAATATGTATCTTGTATCCTGTTCGATTTACTGTATACAATATAAATATCAAATGAATATGAATTTGGTAAATAATACCGATCAATAACCCACAGCACAACTCTTACGTTTCATTAACCTAATCCAAATATTTGCAAAGGTTAGGCTAATAATATATGTTTTGTTAGCCGATTAACCACAATCGACCTGTAAACAAATAACAAATATTTAGCCGGAAAATAATAGTTTGTTATTCATATTGTATCCTTTGAACTGAATCATTGAACCCGAATAGATGTCCAAGGGAAACTCATAGCCAAGGGTATAAATTTGTTCATCATCTGCGCATCTACCACAAGTTTTCGTAAAAGCAGTCAATGAGAGCAGTTAGGATTTTTACATATAAAGAAGTTGTAAAATACCCTTGGTAGCCTGGCTAATGTAAACCTTCCTTATTTTATTTATATTGTATTTTTGGTAATATACGTCAGAAGTGGCAAGCCAGCCTACGGCCCTACTTACCTATTTTGGCTGAAGGCTAACCTTTACTCGACATATAGGTGCAACATTTTGTCGAAAAGCCATTTTTTAATGCCATCAATTCTGTCATCAATTTTGTTAGTACAGCAAAATAAAATATCATTCTGATTTTAAAATGCTTAAAATATTTAATTATAGGTACCTAATGTAAAGGGCATCATTATCATCATAAATTAAAAGCTACAAGCACCCTTGTCTATTATTTGCGAGTTCTTTTATTTAACCCTATACTTTATCAGTAAAGTTTACTCTGACATCTGGGTGTACGGGATCGATTGACCATGTATGTAACCCACCCGATATGAATGAATGAATGAAAGAATCTGGGAAGTATATATTTTTATCTTTCTAATTAATTTTTTTTTGCGATACCCTTAATGAAGGTCACTCATAGGAGTTAGTGACCAGAAATCTTAAGGATACTAAACAAGTTTCTATTTACTCTATTTAGAGGACTCTTTCCTCACTCCATGCGTTAATTGGTACAAGCGTTTACTAGTAGAGGAAAGTCGAAACAGGAAAATTGGATTTCGCGTCCATTGCGCGCCCTTTGACCGGTCAAAGTCACCATTCAACATTAACGCTCTTCCGTACTAACTTCATTACTTGTCAATTTCATACAACTCAGTTTTCGGGCTTTTACTGGGCGTGAACTAAAAAGTGAGAAGATAGGTTCAAAAATTCGAAATACTTTTAAATGTAACATTTTAATGATTGATACAGATCTTAACACACAGACTTATCAAAATTCGTAATAGTTTTTGACGAAGAAATATTGACATCAAGGTTTTTAGTCAATACTATTGACATGAATAAACCTAGTAATCAGATTCTATCTCAAAAGTCAAAAATTAAAAATTTAGAAATATTTTAATATTTTACTGACACTCTATCAAAAAAAAAAATTAATATATTCTTTTTATTTAAGATTTCAATGTATAATATTTTGACAAAGCATATTGCGGTTCGTAAGATGTAACTTTTATTTTGAATTTATAAATGTATTACGTGAAAATGAAAATGCTTTATTATGGAACATAAACAAATACATTAGGTACATACATTTAAAACAAAACGATGACACCTCCAGAAGTTATAATAAGATACAACTATGTCGCAGATGTCAACTTCTTCAAAAATGGTTCGGTTTTATTATGTCGTAATAAAGAATCACAAATGAGTACACGGTTCATTAGGTTTCTTTCAGTGAGCTTGTGAGGTACCCAAATATCGAGCTTTTTTGTGTATTCAGTTTTTGTCTTGGCAGGGGTATACAATTATTCCATATGTAAGAATCGATTGAGCAAGAACAAAGTACACGATTTTCATTGTTTTAATGTCTGCAAATGTCTTTTGAATACAAAAATTAATTTTCTAATGCGTGACGTAAGTAATTCTATGTGCTGTTTCCAGGTGAGTTTGCTGTCAATTATAATGCCAAGATATTTTATTGATACGCTTTCAATAGGGGGTACAGGGGAAATGTACAGGGAGTATGTGTATCAGGATTCATGCATGAGTGTGGACTGATTGCAAAGGATCAAGGGGCGTGAGATAGTATATGAGGAGCAAATGGGATAAACTTAGTTTTGGAAAGATTGAGTGTAAGAGCATTTATTTGTAACCAAGACATAACCCGCCCATTGACGACCGCTGACGAGAAGAGCAGTGTTATTAGCATAAGTTATAATCTTACAATTTATAAGAGAAAAGTTGCACTGGTTATTGACGTAAATGAGAAAAGGGGTGGGTCCAAGTACACTGCCCTGAGGAACGCCGTAGTTGATTTGCTCCTCTGAGCTCTCCATCATTGACCACAAACTGGGAACGGTTAGTAAAATAGGTGCGAAACAGTTCAAGCGCAATCCCCCTAATACCTTGGACCTCAAGTTTGCTGAGAAGGATAGAGATAGAAATGGTATCGGCTTTGGAGAAATCGAGGTAACTACTGTTTTTTTTTTTTTTGTAGTTTTTAATGATAATATCTGACATTTCTACGATAGCATCTTCCGTAGATCTACCAGAACCAAATCCAAACTGATTGGGGGATAAAACGTTATTTTTATTAATGAATTCGACTAGCCTCCTGTTAATCATTTTCTCCAAAATCTTCGACATCACTGATAGGACAGATTGGTCTGTAGTTTGACAAGATATCCTTGTCTCCACTTTTGAAGACGAAATGAACATAGTCTTTTTTTAATAACACTAGGAAAAATACCTTAACTAAATGCAAAATTAAATACATGTTTTAAAATCGAAATTAGAATGTGTTGGCTTGATTTTATCACTAACGTAGGAATACCGTTTCAACCAGTAGCGCTTTTATCTTTGAAATCGTTAATAATATTCTCAATTTCCGTATTGTCTACACTAGACATGAACATGGAATTAGGATTAATATGATCTGGTATCGTCGTTGATATGGAAGGGGTGCATACAATACGACTAGCAAGGATTTTCCCAACATTGGCAAAATAGTTATTTATATAGTATACCTTTGACAAAAAAGACATCAAATTTACAGGCATTTTAATTTTCATATATGATTATTAAGGCTTGAAGTAATGGCGAAATTATGTTTACACTATTGTTCTGTGTGTATGTCTAAAATATGTAGTGTGTATTTATGGCAAAATATTTAAAAACATCGAAATAAATTGACAGTAGATCAAAACAAAATACGGAATAGTTAAAACATTTAAATCAGTATATTGCAAAGTAGGTGCTAGTCATGCCTGATTATTAACCTTTTCTAGGTCAGATTCGCTGGCTATATTGATCAGCGGGTCATTTTCTTTTTTCCTGAAGAATATTTTTCCATAAAATAACCAGCAAAACATAAAATCGTTGACTTTTGCAAAATATCTTGCTAGAAAGAACAGTCTTTTCATTTTGGCAGTGAGGTTCTAGGAAATATAAATAGGCTTTAGTGTGTTTGAAGTTTTGTTGAAGCTACGATAGGACCATAAAATTTTCTCCTTTATAGGTACGCTGTTAAGATCAACTACAATTAAAATTTTAATAGGTATACCTAATTTTTTTAATTGAACATTATATATGACAAGACTTAATTGTATTTATTTTTCTTATAAGTATCTCCCCATCTCTCTGTCTGTCTGTTCTTATAAGACAGACAGTCCACGTGAAAGATTTAGGGGTATAAATTATAGCCGCGTAAAACAGGGGCGCCTGACACTAGCGTTGAGAAAATATTGCATTATGTTAATTAGACATTTTTCTTCAATATATATTTTTTAAATTATTCTCTCTCATCTAAGACATTTTTCGCCTTTAGTTGATCTCGGGACCGAGTAGTAAATTTTTGTCCGCTTCTCGTAGCCTAGCATAGTTTAAAAATCCCTTCACTAGTTTAGCTGTCTGTATATTTGATACGAGTAATAGTATTCATATCATGCATCCTTCAGGTGCGCAGAAACCAGATTTGGTTAATAATAATGGTTCTTTTATTGTTAACTAATTTATAGTAAGTGAAGGGTTAATCTATTCTGTGCTTTGGTTGTAAGTTCATTTGCATTTGCAAAAATTGCAAATTTTTTTAATTACATTTTGGGAAATACGTAATAAACCGATCATAATACCAAATGGCTGAAAAGTTATATTCTTCTTAGATTTACAATCAGCTCTCTCATTTGAAACTTTATTTTTATAAGTTCAATAAATTGAAATAATTACAAACTTATATTACTAAAGAGCAGTTTCCGGTATTCTTAATTTCTCTATAAAATTAAATCATGGTAATCAATGTGTTGTCTGTGTTTAAAAAATGTGTAGGTTTTTATTAATTTTCCTTCTTTGTATATAGTGTTTGTGACTAAAATTGGTTTAAAAATATTATTATAGTTTATTCTATTGCTATCGTTTGGCAGGTTTAAATGTATTGTTTAAGCATACCTCATAAATTACTTAATAATATTAATAAAAATACACAGTTATAATCTACAATTAGCAAAATAGTAGCTTGTCGTTGATAATTTTATTCGGTGTCAAGTGATATTAAAACACATGCAAGCACGCGACTTCAAAAGTAACAGAGCGCCGGCAATTTAACAAATTAATATGTAGCGAGTCGAGTCCCTTAGTAATTGAAGTTTTTTTAACGTTTTTAACTGTATTTAAAGGTTTATATCAAAAATATATTCAACAACTTGCATGGTTTAAAATTTGTGTCATACTCTAAACGAACCATCAAGGTTGATAAAAATAAAGATAAATTTATAGAGACAACCCTGACACCAGGGTTTCTCTCTCTTATCTCTGCGCCTTTCCGGATGCGTCCTCAAATATTTTTCTCAGGAGTGCTCGTACCTGTCATTCATCCACTACATCGTTTCACCATGTTTGGACATATATGTAAATATAAAGAAACAAATGTATCCCGTATATCTAAGTTATGTATGCCAAATAGTATTTGCTTTGAATAGCACATAAAAATTTTTCCAACACTGATCCTAAATCGTGTTCCATTAAGTAATTATTGGTAAATTACGCATAATGTCCAGTGATGGGTAATCGGCAATTTAAAGTTACTAGAGGGTAACTACAGGGTAGGTCCCCAGGGTTTGGGCAAACGAGGAGGCTACACGGGACTCGGGTTGCGACTGGGGACCTTTAAATTAATTTGGGTTAAAGATGGTTTCGCTTATGTCCCATTATTATCAACGTTTTTCAATATTTTACAAACAAATCTAATCAGCTATTTATGGCATTTTTACTAGATAGAATACCTACAAATAAACTACTAACAAATTTATATGATTTAGATGAATGTCTCTAAGTAGTGTCACGTTTTTAATCATCGTAAAAGTCTTTCAGAGTGCAGGTGGTTGGACACTCAGGGCAATATTCTCCTTGTAGTTTAGCTATTTAAATAAATTGATAGCTCCTCATCATTGTCCTTGATTTGGCGGAACTGGTTATTACAATAGAGCGACTGCCGTCTAACCTCCGTAACCCTTTATACAGGGAAAACAGACCAACAGGAACATGACCCGAGATGTGTTAGTGGCCAACACTGTCAGAATTTTTCAGGCTACCCTAAGGCATCAGACACAGTCTCACGACTGCTATTTATTGATAATAACCGGAACTAACGGTTTAATATGCCTTCCGAAGCACCGAGGAGCTCAAGATAGAAAATGCCAATTAATGGCGTCCAATAGTGGTCGCATGACGCCCTCGCTTGACACGCGCATTCGCTACAGAAACGCGGGTTGCGCTCGACTAACGAGCTCCTCAAAATAAATTGATAGCTAGTGAATAATAAATCGCTCAACTGATCTCAACAGTTTCATTTTCAATGATTACAGGTGTATCAAACGATTGTTCATTAAAATATATCTAGAAATAGCAGAAATACCGTGCCGAGCAATAAAATCGGCGAAGTGGAAGCCCCTCCGTGCGGACTTTATTATTTCCCGAGCTTGTCCTTAACAAGCAATTACTGTTTTGGTATTTGTTGGGCTTGTGCCGTCTAGTCGAGACACAGGCTATTGAAATTGAATAAGTTATGAGAAAACCTTGGAAAACTGGGCAAATTTAGCTTCCTTATTTTCCGTGCGATTTTCAAAGAGTTTTTCAATATAACGTATATAAAATTATAGTATTAAGATGTTTTTCTTTTTTCTTTTTAGATTTTTCTATGAATAAGGGGTAGAAGTAAACTCGTGATTATCTCTTTCTTTATCTAGTAAAAGTTGTTCTATATATTATATTGAAACACAAACTGACTACAACACAAGAGAAGTTCATCTACAACGGTTTTATTCTGTAATATGATCGCGTTGCATGCAATAAATGTAAGTAAATTAGATCCTGACAGTGACAACAAAATTATGGTCGTCTTGCTTGCAGCTAGCTTTGTGCATAAGACGCTAATGATTAAAAATTATATCGCGATCTAGTACCATCAAAGCTAAGGTAGCGAAGGATGAAAGCTGCCTAATAATTTCCTATGGTGAATGGTACAATTTGAGAAAGAATTGCGTTTATTGTCAGGTTTTATTTATGAAAACGTCAGTAAAATTAAAATGAGGATTGCTCACTATGGAAACGATTCAAACTAAGTATAAATATAATTCTTAAAACATAGCCCTCAGGACTTAGGAAACAGGCAGCTCCCTTGTACTAATGCTCTGTTCTCAATCGTATCCTGTTCGACTTACTGTATACATGAATTTGGCCCGTGAAATAAATTGCCATTACTATTCCTAAAATGTACCTTTGGTTATGTGTTAAGCTCCCCTAGCGTCATTTTCAATAGATGATTATTGAAGGGGTAACTATCAATTTATTAAGGTAAATAAGGGAGTTCATATACAAAATTCTGAAGAGTTCTCGTATTGCTAATCGAATAAAACTTCAGAAATTCAAAAAAAAAACAGTGACTGCTTAGGCATTGATTTTTGATCCGATTTATTTGAAGCAACCTGCATTATGTCGCAGTTCCTACCGCAGAATTTTAAAAAGGAGATTATTGGAAATCGCTGTCGCTCTTCACTTACAGCAGCGGAACCCGTCAGCAACGCTGTTATTTTGACATCGGACCCTAATCCGAACTGCTCCGCGGGGCGTCACACTGCATTTGACGTTTTTCAATTATAACCTTTTCATGTTGTAACACTTCTGCAAACTACCCACGCATTATTCTGGACCCATTTATCGTTTGTAGGTTTCATACGTAAAAACAAATATAAGAAACAATCGGTGCGAATATACCCGGTAATATACTCGGTACCCCATAACGAGTTTGCCTGGCGCAATGTTTTCTCTCCATGAGACAGATTACAAAAATTCGGTATCAACTTTAGGATTGTTTGCCTGCATGATGTCTTACATATTTCTTGGAACTATTTATCGGATTGGCAATACCAGTCGGTTCCTGGACACCGTCGACACTGAAAGGAGTAAACGGCTTTGGATTGAGCAGGAAAGAGCTGGAAGGAGACCAATAAGGTCTCCTTCCAGAATAATTTAAAATTCTTTGCCGCTTGCATTGAAGCTATTATATCCAATTTTATTTTCTCAGAGTTTTATTGACACCACCTCAGCCTCGACTTAAATGTTTGTCTCGACTGGGTCATATTAATATTATAAGCAGTTGCTAAGCTTGCTGGCTTGCTGTTGTAAATAGTAACCACGTAGCCGGTATATGTTTTAAATTTAATGTTTTGTTGATCATTTAGTCTGTAGATAGTAAATACTTATTTGATGTATATATTATCATCATCATTTCAGTTGCCATCAGTCCACTGCTGGACATAGGCCTCTCCCAATATTATACCTACATAACATTAATTTAAGGATACTGATAATGCTACCTATAAAAACTAGTAAATTATATAGATACATTAAGTAAGGGCAGTGTGTCAGCGTCCTTACTTACAAAACTTGCTAAGAATTTCCTGTATTGAAGAACTTTAAAAGTGAAGTTGTTCAAACTCGAGGGTATGTTATCCTTTTAAATATTTCAAATAAATGATGCACGGAGTAAGTTAAATGAAATACAAAATTCTTCACCTACACGTTTCGATGAATGACGTTTGACTGTCCGTGCAGTGAATATTCTGCAATCTTCACAGATTTTTATAATCAAACATCTATCTAAAACACCATTAAAACGTATTCCATTCATCAAAGATTAAGCTGAAGATGTTATTAGGAATAAACGGTCGGATGAAAAAGTCTAGATCCAAAACTGTTTTTGGGTCAGTCTCTCGTCTATTTGGAGGATTTAAACATTTATTTAGTCGTAATAACAAGAAACAGAGATTTCACTCTCTTTTGAACAATCATAGTGAACATTTTCATCTTTATTTATATATAGTTTAATTGTACTTGAAATAAATTTTCAAGTGACGAACTTTTTGGCAATTTATTCACTTCCAGTTAATTGTAGGACCAAACAGAAATTCACGTTTTTTGGATGTATATTAAAAAAAAAGTTTTAAAGGCTGTTGTGCATGCCCCCTTACAACCAGCTTCGCAACTTTAGCATCCTCTTTATTAGCAAACTTGAGATGAGTACAGTCTTTCAGTAATTACAGTGGATTATATTCGCTTGACTGCGTACCGACCTTGTTTGCAACATGATCCGTAAAACTACTACTTACTATTTACGTGTACGGGCTACGGAATAGTTTTGGCTGATAGGGTTTTTTGGTGGTGTTTTGTATGAGTTCTGTTATGAAAAATTATTTCATATAGACCCGATTCGACTGCTCTGGATTGTACACGATTCAAAGACTGTTCATAGGGTTCATAGCAACTGAAAGATAAACCTTTGAGCCAGATCAAGTCGTCATTTTATTTGAAATTGCGTACATTTTTATGTACAGATTATTTGAAATGTTGCACGTCCTTTTTTTAATTATATGCATTTTGTAAAATTTATTAATAAAAAACTTTGCATAATGTAGAAAATATGTCGGATTTAGGTCACTTTTTATGATTTACAATAAGACCGATGGGTCGGCAATGCACTGGTAACACTCCAGATGTTGTAGTTGTCTAGACTTCTTTGATCTCTTACCACCTGGCGGGCAGTATACTTGTTTGCCTACAAAATCATTTGAGGATCGGCAACAAGCAAGTGATACTCCTTGTTTTATAAATGTCTTTAGACTACTTGGATTCTATCTACTATCTAGATTAACAAAAATATTAGTCATAAATAGTAAGTATACAGTAAAAATAACTTGCATTATGAACAATGGAATTTTTATTGATTTATCTAGTTAGTAACAAGCGGAAGAACATAAACATAAGTGTGTTTTTAATGCAACTGCATTTCTAAACTCAGTGGTTTCGTGAAATGTATTGTATGTGATTGTTTATTTGTGTTTCTGTAAATGTTATAAATAAAATAAATCAGAATTATCAAAGCAATATGGCGTAAAAACCAGTAAATACAACGGTGTATTGTGAGGGTATCGAGAGCGTGTCGCTCGCACGCTTCCCACGAGCGCTCGGCAAATATCGGACGAGATCGAGAGTTGCCGATGTGCTAGGGCTGAGACTTTAGTAAAATTTATTAAATAAAAAAAAACTGGGTCCAAGTTATTTTTTTTGAAGTTAAAATTAGAGAAAGAGGCTAGTTATCCATATTCTTATATAAAAGTAAATCTCTATTTCCCTTGCTCATCGCATCACGCGTGAACAGATGTAACTATTTCGCATATTCAATTTTTTTATTGCTGTATTTATTATTATCAGAAGAAAATAATAAGAAATTTGAGCGTATCATTAGAAAATTTAAGAATAGTTAAGACAGGGCAACGTCTGTCGAGTCATCTAGTATATAAATAAAAGGAGCATGGATGTTCTTGATTTGTAGATTTTCATTGATCAAAACAAACGGAAGCAAGCAAACATTTAGGTACAATAAAACATTCAGAGATATATAAACTAAACATTTTAACTATTAAAATTCTTAAGTAATGCGTATAAATAAATAAAAATATCATACTCTCTCATTCTCACGTGTCAGTCATGCCCCAATTTCTGAATATTTCTGATTACCATACTCTTTTTAGATCTATAATACTCGTTTTATTCCTTCACAATGAAAATATTTTCTTATAATACTTCATTTAACACGCACTTCGTACACAAATTGTTTGTATGTTATATGATAAACATGTCTAGTCTAGTTAGGGTTGACGACGGTACGTTTTGCGGTGGCCGTCAGTTAGGCCCGCGTGTGGCAATGACGGTACATTTTCGGCTCTACTTTAGTTTATAATATACGTAAATTACATTTACTTACTAGATGTTTCTCGCGGCATTAGAAACTTTGTAGTATTTTTTTGGAAATATCTTCGTGTTTTATGATATTACGTCAGAGTAATATTACACGGTATTAAAAAATACAGGATTAAATGCGTATAATACCTTTATACTTTCAACGATTCAACAGTGTTTCATGGGCTGTTATTTCTTATGTTTTAAATATGCAGCGTATAAGATCAAAGTGTTTTTACTTAGTTATTTTGATAGAATAAAGATTATTCCATTTAGCCTTTGAGTAAACAAATTTCCCTTATCTACATTTTTTGTTTGAAAAGTAATAACAATAAATCCATTTAAAGCCGTAAAATAAGAAAAAGGAAATTCCCATTTCGAAAGTTTAATGCCTACGGCCAAATAATCTTTCAATTTAGTACCTTTGTCAACCCTACATTCGATACATCTGTAACATTCGCTAATACATACATACAAACATTTCGTCAGATGAAATTCGTGGTGCTCAAAATGTAGAATATTTTTTCGTTTGCTCGTATTTTTGTGTCATACGTAGTTATCCCGATTTATTGGTTTGAAATTCAAACTGTTATTTCTATGTTTATTCCACAAACAACTTAGGGTGTCAATATATTTATAACTAGTTGTTTCCCGCAGCTCCGCCTGCGTCAAAAAGTAGCCTATGTTTGACCCCGGGTCTTCAACTATATTCATACCAAATTTCATCAAAATCCGTTCAGCGGTTTGGCGGTGAAAGCGTAATAAACAGACAGACAGACTTTCGCATTTATAATATTAGTATGGATTACTTAGTAAATTTCACAAATAAAGGGATTAGCGAAAGATGAAACTATGTAATGCGAGTTTAGATAGATACGTTACACTTTAAGTGTCTATGTTTCATCAGAATCTTAAATTTATAAGCCAGGCAGCATTAATCAAAAATTCAATCCATCATTGTAATAAAACCGATCAAGAGCGAGTCGGACTCGTGCTCGTACATACGCATATTTGTTGTTATAGCGGCTACAAAATTACATCATCTGTGAATATTTCAACTGTTTAACTTACACGGTTCATGAGATACAACCTGGTGACAGACGGACGGACAGCGGTCTTTAGTAATAAGGTCCCGTTAAACCCTTTGGTTATAGGACCCTAAAAATCTAAAATTTGTTACATCGTTCGTTTCAGCCGCAGTCAGTCCACTGCCGGAGTTAGGCCTCCCCCAAATTGAGGGGTTGTTGCTATACTCGCCACGCTTGGCACGCGGGTTTGCGAGCGCAGTTTTAACGGCTTATTGTACTTCCTACGCTGCTGCCCATCAGAAGTATTCTTAAGCTAGGGAAGGGTGGGATATGGTTAGGTTTGGGAAAGGATGAGGTACTAGGATGCTACTGTCTCAGATGGACATGGGTTGGTTCAGTAGCAGCTTGAGTAAGCATACCCGTGTGTCATGTATCCAAGCCATCGGACAGACGCATGGAAATAACAAAACTGACTGCAAAATTTGTTACATAAATCAAAGATATTAAATAAATCATCGCATTTACAGAGAGAGAACTAAGTTTGGCATTTACTTTTCTTCGGCAAATCTAGAATGAATTCCATTAAAGCTAGGAACACTTACTCAACTTAAACTTACCGAGACACTAGTCTACATTTACAACTTAGAAAGCCTATATATATATATATATATATATATATATATATATATATATATATATATATATATATATAGATATATATATATATATATATATATATATAGATTCAAGCATGACTCAATGAAACTAATCTAATCAGTTACTCTATGTGATTGTTTGTTTTGTTTTAAAATTACTTTATTCCCGAATACTTAGCTATACTGAGATTGAGATTGCTTAGCAATAAGTCCGCCTTTGCTCCATATTGTAAACAATGATTTAATTTAAATTTTGTGATTTCACAGATGTGAGCAATAAAGTTATATTGTATTGTTAAACGGCAAAGGAAACTTTTGGGTGGATATGCGAAAGCTGTGAAGTGATGCAGCAAACAGAAAATACAAGTTAATTTTATGTTTAACATAAAATAATTGTTCGAAACATAAAATTAACTTGTATTTTCTGTTTGCTGCATCACTTCACAGCTTTCGCATATCCACCCAAAAGTTTCCTTTGCCGTTTAACAATACAATATAACTTTATTGCTCACATCTGTGAAATCACAAAATTTAAATTAAATCATTGTTTACAATATGGAGCAAAGGCGGACTTATTGCTAAGCAATCTCAATCTCAGTATAGCTAAGTATTCGGGAATAAAGTAATTTTAAAACAAAACAAACAATCACATAGAGTAACTGATTAGATTAGTTTCATTGAGTCATGCTTGAATCTATATATATATATATATATATATATATATATATATATCTATATATATATATATATATATATATATATATATATATATATAGGCTTTCTAAGTTGTAAATGTAGACTAGTGTCTCGGTAAGTTTAAGTTGAGTAAGTGTTCCTAGCTTTAATGGAATTCATTCTAGATTTGCCGAAGAAAAGTAAATGCCAAACTTAGTTCTCTCTCTGTAAATGCGATGATTTATTTAATATCTTTGATTTATGTAACAAATTTTGCAGTCAGTTTTGTTATTTCCATGCGTCTGTCCGATGGCTTGGATACATGACACACGGGTATGCTTACTCAAGCTGCTACTGAACCAACCCATGTCCATCTGAGACAGTAGCATCCTAGTACCTCATCCTTTCCCAAACCTAACCATATCCCACCCTTCCCTAGCTTAAGAATACTTCTGATGGGCAGCAGCGTAGGAAGTACAATAAGCCGTTAAAACTGCGCTCGCAAACCCGCGTGCCAAGCGTGGCGAGTATAGCAACAACCCCTCAATTTGGGGGAGGCCTAACTCCGGCAGTGGACTGACTGCGGCTGAAACGAACGATGTAACAAATTTTAGATTTTTAGGGTCCTATAACCTAAAACCAAAAAAAAAAAAATGCTAAGAAAAGAAAATGACCAGTTTAAAAGTTAATGAAATAAAACGCACACGTAGTTAAGAAAGCTCTTATTGTCGTTGTATCTACTTGTCTTTTGATATAGGTATCCAACTGTCAGGAAAATAGGCAGCGGTCGAATTAAAAAAACAACAACATTATCAGCAACTTTAATTTCAACGGACAGTACTGTCCATACAATTTCCCCTTCATTGTTTGCTGTCAATCCTGTTACTGGGTCGTCACAGATTTAAAACATTCAACAATATTCACACGGCGCACCAGACAATGGTGGCAACGAAAATCGCATTTTCTCACGTAGATATAAAAGCGAACTTTTCACATTTTATTCTATTGCACGGAATGAAGTTAACCGGCGTACAATACAATGCACTCATCACAGCGGCTTTTCGCTGTATCCTATTAAATTAGAGGCTGGCGTAATGGGTGGGAAGTTAATTGTATTTTTCAAATGTCCTGAAATGCTGATGGGATCTGATTCGTGACCGCATCAAGAGCTTGATCGCTAAATACAAACGACGTTGACGTATTTGCCAAAACTAAACAAAGACCGTGAGGGCTATTTTTGAGTAGGTACAACAGTGAGTCGATTGAAAATCGTTTGACTCAAAGGTCTTAAATTCTCACAAAGTCCTAGCTGTCATGGTTTGGTTTTGACAATACGTAGACGTGTTTTGCAGTATGCGCGGCCTGGGGGTAGTTTGATATACCTATAAGACTGAGCTAATTTGAACCAGTATGTTGGTATCACTCAGCATCTTTGCTCTGTCATCTGCAAAATCAATTAATATACAATAACGTAAAACGTAAGTACGTACATGTCGAATCTCTTTTGGAAATTAATCGCAAGGAATATTTGTATAAATTACTATAAAAGCACAAAAAGAGTTCAATTTGTTCGCATTAGAGGATATAAGTATGTTAAAACTGTCTTAAAAAGAAAAGTGAACCCATCTTTTTTTCTTCTAAAAATACTTAATTTATGAGGAGGAGAAAGTTATAAATTAATTATTACCCCGTCAAAACACAAACTAGCTTTTGATCTAAAGGCATGGGTACTTTAAGCTTTTGGGATATACCAGATTTGCGCGTAACTATACGCATCTATTCGCATCACAAACATGGGCCTGTGAGCCTAAAAGCGTAAGCGTTTACCCGTCCGTGACTGTACGGGGAGAGTAGGGATTAAGACTGAGCCTTCGCCCTTTGCTCTGGTTTTAGTGCCGCCTAATTTAGTCCTAGCTTGAAAATAAGTTTTGCTACCTGTATACCACCTTCGTGTATAAGATTTTCAAAGACTCTGGCTTTGTAGAGAGCTATAAAATTACTTAAAAACTCGAACGGCATTTTGATTTTGATGATTAAATATTACCAAATACTGGCTAAATTCAATTAAAGAATATTCACCCGTTTTTCGACTTTATGACGGAAATAGACGTTTTCACAAAGCCGTGTGTCAATGATGAATGAATTTCTAGGTAAAAAACTAGGTAAATATTGAGTAAATTATCATTTTATTATTCTACCTTTATTCACAAACACTTCGTTACATTTGCCTTATGTCAGAACTGCTGGACAACATGACTACTAATCAAAGATACTGTAGAATTAAGCACACACACACAACTCTATACCCGAGAAACTTGATGACACAAATTCAAAATGCATAGAGTAATAAACAAAACAGATCCGGCGAAGTAAGTTAGCATAATAATGAGCGGCTATTGCCAATCTATATTCATAGCTTTAAAAGTAACGTGTAGGTACGCGTTTGTCACGCCGCGCCCAAGCAATCAATTAGTACAGGCGTGGCTGTTATGTTATATGTTTGCTGGGTTTTCCCTCATTACTTACTGCCCATGCTCCTTGTCGACTTTATTTATTCGACCGCTTCTTATTGACACGGGTGTTAAAAATAGGTTTCCGTGGCACTACACTCGATTTAACCGCAACTTTGGCTATTATAGACTAAAATATGGGACGTGATATTTGGAACTTTGTGCTTGGTGATTGGTTTGTTTTCTTCATTGATTTATTGCGGGGTATTCATAGTTATGTTTATCGCATTATGATAAGTATCGTTTTTTGATTAACTAAGTAAAACATTTTATTTATATAATAAACTCGGTATGTTCATGTTGGTCAGGTTTCCCTGTTAAAAGGTGGTAGAGGTCAGATGGCAGTTGCTCTGTTAAAAAGAAACCAGTACCGCTAATTTAGGATTATGATAAATATACTCGTACGTACCTACCCCAGGGTCTGAAGAAGCTGATGACGCAACTGAAAAACACGCTTTATAATAAAAAATATCTTTCTCATCCTCTCAACTGATCACCTAAAACTGCACGAGCGGGTTGCAAGGTTAACGTTTAACCCATTGTTAGACTTTCTAAACCATTGATTGAAACCAATATTTTATCAACTTCACATTGACAGGAATGTTAGAAAACCAGACCACTATTCTAAGTATCTACTGCAAAAATTACGATTATCAATCTTAGCCACCAAATGCACACACAGGAAATAAAATCTAGTAAGTTTTTAATTTTGTCGAAAATAATAGTTTCATACGAGAACAGCGAACATCCGCTCTGCAGCGGCTGCAATGAATAAATTTCCAAGATTAAGACATTAATATCATTAGGTACTGTATGCGCTCCAAAGCACAAGTAGGTATGACTCTGACTCTGACATTAATCTATATAACTTTCCGTTTTTATTCTTGAGTGTACTCGAGAGGTTTTTGACTTGATAGGCTCTTAGAAAAACTAATAAAGTTAATTGAAAAAATCTCATTTCCGTCTTATATTTAAAAGTGTTTGGGAAGATTGAAAATGGCTAGGAGTCTTCGTAAAATCTTTGGGAAATTAATAACAAAGTTCCATCATGCCTAACATTTATTTAATTAGGTCTAAATATAAAAAAATATAAATAGACATAAAATGAATTTTATATACGTAGTATGTTATATTAAATAAGCCATATTCTCACACGGTTGACCAGAAAAAGGTGGCGTGTATGTATTCATATTTGTATGTTATGATGGTTGTTTATTTTAACACTAAGGTAGCATATAAATTTACGATAAGTCTGACTTTGCATATTCAATTTATCAAAAGTATTCTGTGTAAATGAATCAAATAGTTCTGCTAACTTCCTTGGCTGTCTCTTGACGATAATAAATACAACAAAAAAAAAAAGAATTAGCGAAGTCGTTCCATTCGTTCACGCGCACCAAGGAGAAAGAGATACATTTTTATAACTCTTGACTTGACCACACCGACCTCCTGCTACGTGTACACAGTCAATGTAAACAAAAACAACTCGCAGAAATACATTCCTTCGCCTCCAGCTCGTAATTACAAACTAAAATGCAAATCAGTTGATTATGAACTTCAAAAATATTCCTCCTAAAACACACAATTGCCCCCATCAAAGCTTGCAAAGGAACAAAGTTGAAAGGCGTTTGTTTTAAAGTTAAATGATTAAGATTTTTCTAAGGCCCCGCCAAATGATGTCGAAATTCCTTCAACTTGTTTAGGATTCTAATTGCTTGAATAATTTGTACCTCACTTGTACGATTACAGCATTTTTCTGCTTTGAACAAATTTAATGAGCACATCAAATAAACAGACATATTTAGGGTCCAGAAAAAAAAGTGGACAGAGGAAAGACTAGAGAGAATTCAAAAAGATTTTAAAGAGACAATTCAGAAAATCCTTATTATTCTCATTTATGTTTGTATGTAGGTATTTGTTTTAATGTTTACTATCCTTCAGTTATGTCGCTACGCTTATTAGATATAGATCCACGGAACTGTCTAGTCAACTAATACATTACGTTGTTATTTTTATATTCGTATCATTCGTATACTTTCAAAAATAAATACTGACTAGACCTAAGGACTAAGATCTATTTAAAATAAATTAAAAGGTCAGGTTTCTTTAAAAAGGGTTAAAAAGAGCAAGCAAGTCTGGGACCATAATGAGGAAAGAAAAGTATCCTGGGATCCACTGGTGGATCTTAAGGGTGGATTCAAGTGGAATGAGGGTAATAAAGAAGCATACCCTAACAGAAAAAGAAATCAGTTTCTTTATACGTGTTATTAATGACTAATAGGTAGTAGTTCCATGACGAGATACATTTAATTACGAAGTAAATATGAAAACTAGACGAGGTTTCAACGGCTTAGTTCAATGTAGAAATAGTTCTTAATTAGACCCTAGTGGACTACAGGAACTTGGTAGTATTGAGTCTCATTTCGCAATAACATTCCAGAACTGTGAGTAGGATTGTTATAATTTCTAGTTGACACTTGTGAAACTGTTTGAAGTATTTCTTACCATTAAAAGCCCTTGAAGTATTGATTTTTATCTCGAAACCTGCGACGCAATATATCTGATAACTTTTAATTTTTTGCTTTCTTAGTTACACCGTTGCACCGAAACGAGAGAGCGTTAAATTCTTCGCGATGTCTTGCCAGTTCACAGATCTCATCTATCGTGACATCTCTGGTGTTGCAGGCGTTCATAGGCTACGGTAATTACTTACCATCAAGTTAGCCAAACGCCTGTTTGCCTACTTAGTTGTTTAAAAAAAATATCGCAGATCAGCCCATCTAATAAATAAAGTCGATCTAATAAATGTGCAAAAAATATCAAATTTTAATAATCATTTGACTGTTTATCATTACTAAATACGGCAAAGTTAGAAATTTAATACAAATAAAGCTATTAAATATATTAGCTATTAATTAAAAGGCACTCTTTGACTCAATGAATTCATATAATTTAATGAAGCGAAACGTTTTTAATAAGAATCGGCTGAAATTACACAAGTATCCTAATAAAACTTGATGAAAGTTGGGCGGCCGCGAAACTTGTCAGATTCCGAAATATTTACAATTCCAATAGCTTCACAAAAAGCTTTTGGTTAGAAGAACATTTTCAATAAGCTATGATCGTATGTAATATTTTGTTTTTACAATAAAGGGTTTTGTGATATTTTATTGTAATCAACTCATGACTAGACTAGCTTTTCTGTAGTTATGATTTATTTTTAGGTGAACAGTAAAGCCGACGTGTTAACATAAAGTCATGTCTCCATGAACAAAACTGGATGATTTTGTTCAGCTGTTTGAAAAAGTTCAAATTCAAATTCAGCAAATTCTGTAACAAATGTTTAGTCTACCTATATACTTATAGATTGATATCTTAAAGAAGTATTCCTGTGGAATCAAATGGGAGCGGCTGAAATACTAGGTACTCGTACTGGACTAGATAAAATTAGAAATAGTGAGATAAGGAAAAGGTGTGGTGTGAATGAGGACGTAGTAGTGACAAAAATAGAAAAAGGCATGTTAAGATGGTTTGGGCATGTAGAAAGGATGGATGAAAGGAGACTTACGAAAGGTATTTATAAATCAAAGGTGACAGAAAAAGTCGGTAAGGGCCGGCCTCGGAGAACATACTGCGACCAAATCGCAGACATATTAAAAAAAGGAGATGTCAGGAGTAGAAACCTCGTCTAGTTTTCATATTTACTTCGTAATTAAATGTATCTCGTCATGGAACTACTACCTATTAGTCATTAATAACACGTATAAAGAAACTGATTTCTTTTTCTGTTAGGGTATGCTTCTTTATTACCCTCATTCCACTTGAATCCACCCTTAAGATCCACCAGTGGATCCCAGGATACTTTTCTTTCCTCATTATGGTCCCAGACTTGCTTGCTCTTTTTAACCCTTTTTAAAGAAACCTGACCTTTTAATTTATTTTAAATAGATCTTAGTCCTTAGGTCTAGTCAGTATTTATTTTTGAAAGTATACGAATGATACGAATATAAAAATAACAACGTAATGTATTAGTTGACTAGACAGTTCCGTGGATCTATATCTAATAAGCGTAGCGACATAACTGAAGGATAGTAAACATTAAAACAAATACCTACATACAAACATAAATGAGAATAATAAGGATTTTCTGAATTGTCTCTTTAAAATCTTTTTGAATTCTCTCTAGTCTTTCCTCTGTCCACTTTTTTTTCTGGACCCTAAATATGTCTGTTTATTTGATGTGCTCATTAAATTTGTTCAAAGCAGAAAAATGCTGTAATCGTACAAGTGAGGTACAAATTATTCAAGCAATTAGAATCCTAAACAAGTTGAAGGAATTTCGACATCATTTGGCGGGGCCTTAGAAAAATCTTAATCATTTAACTTTAAAACAAACGCCTTTCAACTTTGTTCCTTTGCAAGCTTTGATGGGGGCAATTGTGTGTTTTAGGAGGAATATTTTTGAAGTTCATAATCAACTGATTTGCATTTTAGTTTGTAATTACGAGCTGGAGGCGAAGGAATGTATTTCTGCGAGTTGTTTTTGTTTACATTGACTGTGTACACGTAGCAGGAGGTCGGTGTGGTCAAGTCAAGAGTTATAAAAATGTATCTCTTTCTCCTTGGTGCGCGTGAACGAATGGAACGACTTCGCTAATTCTTTTTTTTTTTGTTGTATTTATTATCGTCAAGAGACAGCCAAGGAAGTTAGCAGAACTATTTGATTCATTTACACAGAATACTTTTGATAAATTGAATATGCAAAGTCAGACTTATCGTAAATTTATATGCTACCTTAGTGTTAAAATAAACAACCATCATAACATACAAATATGAATACATACACGCCACCTTTTTCTGGTCAACCGTGTGAGAATATGGCTTATTTAATATAACATACTACGTATATAAAATTCATTTTATGTCTATTTATATTTTTTTATATTTAGACCTAATTAAATAAATGTTAGGCATGATGGAACTTTGTTATTAATTTCCCAAAGATTTTACGAAGACTCCTAGCCATTTTCAATCTTCCCAAACACTTTTAAATATAAGACGGAAATGAGATTTTTTCAATTAACTTTATTAGTTTTTCTAAGAGCCTATCAAGTCAAAAACCTCTCGAGTACACTCAAGAATAAAAACGGAAAGTTATATAGATTAATGTCAGAGTCAGAGTCATACCTACTTGTGCTTTGGAGCGCATACAGTACCTAATGATATTAATGTCTTAATCTTGGAAATTTATTCATTTCAGCCGCTGCAGAGCGGATGTTCGCTGTTCTCGTATGAAACTATTATTTTCGACAAAATTAAAAACTTACTAGATTTTATTTCCTGTGTGTGCATTTGGTGGCTAAGATTGATAATCGTAATTTTTGCAGTAGATACTTAGAATAGTGGTCTGGTTTTCTAACATTCCTGTCAATGTGAAGTTGATAAAATATTGGTTTCAATCAATGGTTTAGAAAGTCTAACAATGGGTTAAACGTTAACCTTGCAACCCGCTCGTGCAGTTTTAGGTGATCAGTTGAGAGGATGAGAAAGATATTTTTTATTATAAAGCGTGTTTTTCAGTTGCGTCATCAGCTTCTTCAGACCCTGGGGTAGGTACGTATTTTTATCATAATCCTAAATTAGCGGTACTGGTTTCTTTTTAATAGAGCAACTACCATCTGACCTCTACCACCTTTTAACAGGGAAACCTGACCAACATGAACATACCGAGTTTATTATATAAATAAAATGTTTTACTTAGTTAATCAAAAAACGATACTTATCATAATGCGATAAACATAACTATGAATACCCCGCAATAAATCAATGAAGAAAACAAACCAATCACCAAGCACAAAGTTCCAAATATCACGTCCCATATTTTAGTCTATAATAGCCAAAGTTGCGGTTAAATCGAGTGTAGTGCCACGGAAACCTATTTTTAACACCCGTGTCAATAAGAAGCGGTCGAATAAATAAAGTCGACAAGGAGCATGGGCAGTAAGTAATGAGGGAAAACCCAGCAAACATATAACATAACAGCCACGCCTGTACTAATTGATTGCTTGGGCGCGGCGTGACAAACGCGTACCTACACGTTACTTTTAAAGCTATGAATATAGATTGGCAATAGCCGCTCATTATTATGCTAACTTACTTCGCCGGATCTGTTTTGTTTATTACTCTATGCATTTTGAATTTGTGTCATCAAGTTTCTCGGGTATAGAGTTGTGTGTGTGTGCTTAATTCTACAGTATCTTTGATTAGTAGTCATGTTGTCCAGCAGTTCTGACATAAGGCAAATGTAACGAAGTGTTTGTGAATAAAGGTAGAATAATAAAATGATAATTTACTCAATATTTACCTAGTTTTTTACCTAGAAATTCATTCATCATTGACACACGGCTTTGTGAAAACGTCTATTTCCGTCATAAAGTCGAAAAACGGGTGAATATTCTTTAATTGAATTTAGCCAGTATTTGGTAATATTTAATCATCAAAATCAAAATGCCGTTCGAGTTTTTAAGTAATTTTATAGCTCTCTACAAAGCCAGAGTCTTTGAAAATCTTATACACGAAGGTGGTATACAGGTAGCAAAACTTATTTTCAAGCTAGGACTAAATTAGGCGGCACTAAAACCAGAGCAAAGGGCGAAGGCTCAGTCTTAATCCCTACTCTCCCCGTACAGTCACGGACGGGTAAACGCTTACGCTTTTAGGCTCACAGGCCCATGTTTGTGATGCGAATAGATGCGTATAGTTACGCGCAAATCTGGTATATCCCAAAAGCTTAAAGTACCCATGCCTTTAGATCAAAAGCTAGTTTGTGTTTTGACGGGGTAATAATTAATTTATAACTTTCTCCTCCTCATAAATTAAGTATTTTTAGAAGAAAAAAAGATGGGTTCACTTTTCTTTTTAAGACAGTTTTAACATACTTATATCCTCTAATGCGAACAAATTGAACTCTTTTTGTGCTTTTATAGTAATTTATACAAATATTCCTTGCGATTAATTTCCAAAAGAGATTCGACATGTACGTACTTACGTTTTACGTTATTGTATATTAATTGATTTTGCAGATGACAGAGCAAAGATGCTGAGTGATACCAACATACTGGTTCAAATTAGCTCAGTCTTATAGGTATATCAAACTACCCCCAGGCCGCGCATACTGCAAAACACGTCTACGTATTGTCAAAACCAAACCATGACAGCTAGGACTTTGTGAGAATTTAAGACCTTTGAGTCAAACGATTTTCAATCGACTCACTGTTGTACCTACTCAAAAATAGCCCTCACGGTCTTTGTTTAGTTTTGGCAAATACGTCAACGTCGTTTGTATTTAGCGATCAAGCTCTTGATGCGGTCACGAATCAGATCCCATCAGCATTTCAGGACATTTGAAAAATACAATTAACTTCCCACCCATTACGCCAGCCTCTAATTTAATAGGATACAGCGAAAAGCCGCTGTGATGAGTGCATTGTATTGTACGCCGGTTAACTTCATTCCGTGCAATAGAATAAAATGTGAAAAGTTCGCTTTTATATCTACGTGAGAAAATGCGATTTTCGTTGCCACCATTGTCTGGTGCGCCGTGTGAATATTGTTGAATGTTTTAAATCTGTGACGACCCAGTAACAGGATTGACAGCAAACAATGAAGGGGAAATTGTATGGACAGTACTGTCCGTTGAAATTAAAGTTGCTGATAATGTTGTTGTTTTTTTAATTCGACCGCTGCCTATTTTCCTGACAGTTGGATACCTATATCAAAAGACAAGTAGATACAACGACAATAAGAGCTTTCTTAACTACGTGTGCGTTTTATTTCATTAACTTTTAAACTGGTCATTTTCTTTTCTTAGCATTTTTTTTTTTTTGGAATAGGCATCATTCTTATGTTTTCGGTAATGCGCAAGCTGAATTCATAAAAAATATTTTTAAACCTAATACTAAAAAATTAAACTGAAATTGGGGTTGAATCAGTATGATGAAATTACAATGCATAAAATATACTTACATTTATGGCTTTTACTTTTGTATATTGTAGAGTGCGAATAGAATAAATTCCGAAGAATTTCGAATTAAAAGTATACAAACGTTTAGTACGTTAAAATACACCATTACAACTTCCGATAACAAAAACGTGTAAACAAGTTCATATAATTTGTAAAAAAAGTTACGAAATAACATGATTTACGGATTTGATCCTTATTATTATTGGAATAGGGTGTTATTTTATTTTATGCCTTAGTCGTGTTAGCCGGAAGTTCGGCGTGTCAAGCCGGACCGAGCCTGCTCGCTCGAAAATGAAACCAATTAAGCCATTGGTCCAAGTGTAGTGCGGTCAATAAAATATCTGGTAGTGTGAATAAAATTACTAAAACTTTAAAAATCGAACTTTTTATTAGGTTATCAATATTTTTTTTTTTAATAATTTGTAGGTACATTTTCAATATATCCAATGCACTGTTCGGTACTCGAATGTATTATCATTACTTATGTAGTTAAAAAGCTTATACCTTTTGCCGACGACGTCACATTTTTCTCTTTGCTAAATCTATACAATTTAGAAGTTCAACTACTAGTACCAAGTGGCTCACAATATTGAGTACTAGCTGTTTCCCGCAGCTCCGCCGGCGTCAAAAAGTAGCCTATGTTTGACACGGGGTCTTAAACTATATTCATACCAAATTTCATCAAAAGCCGTGATCGGTTTGGCCGTGAAAGCGTGACAGACAGACGGACAGACAGACGACTTTTGCATTTATAATATTAATACGGATTAGTATGGAAGTATTGTTATGGAAGTATGGATAGTATAATAGATATGGATTTCTCAAAGATATTCTAAGCACTGTCTGTCCGATAGTACAATATAGCATAAACAGAAGCGATTTAGAAATAAGTACTACTACTCCCTGCTTCAAAATATTTTGAATGTAAAAACTCCAATTCGTTTCTACAATGGCCTAGACAGTAAACTTATAACTAGATTGGTACTTACTTATTTATAAATGTAAATATAATTTTTCAAAAATTTGTGAAAAAAGTAAAAATACCACAGCATTTTGTATGAAAATGGTACATATAACACGATCCTCTTTTAAATAACTGTCACGGATTTGATATCTCTAAGGCGCTGTGTAATACGAAGTTAGGTGAAAATTTTACGAAAACGCTATATTGTTGCGTTGAGACAAAATGAAATGCCAAGATACTTTAGTCCGTATTTGATATACTGAAGGCAATTTAGTATCTTTTGAGACACAAGTTGCTAAAGTGTGTTGAAGGATTTTGTGAACTGAAGACGTAAGAGAACTTTTTATGTAGTTATTGCTGTTCTACATGGATTCATCTGCACTTGGTATATCCATACTAATATAACATAACAAAATTATAAGTGAGAAATTCTGTCTGTCTATTACGCTTTCACGGCCAAACCGCTGAACGAACTTTGATGAAATTTGGTATTAATATAGTTGAAGATCTTGAGTCAAACAATAGTCTACTTTTTGACGCAGTCGGATAACATCTAGTTTGTTCTATATCCTTCTTTTTTATATTTATTAATATTATTATTCAAAAATTACAAACAATTTTTCAACAATGTCTCATCCCCCATCACGTACTTATTTTTTTTTTTAGATTTTTTATAGAAGAAACCTTCGTTTGTTTTTTTTTTTAAATACTGTAATTTTATACACAAATGTCGATGCTAACAAGTTTATTTACAAAGGTGCATTTTATATTGAACACATGAAAAATATAAACAAATATATTGTATAAAAATAAGTTATATTAAATACTCTGTATTTTTCGTGTAAAATATTTATATCTCATCTTAGATAAACACGAAGCGATAATATCTCTATCTGTAGACCCATTAAGTCAACATAAACCCAACAATAGAATCCACAAGTTGCAGAGATCGTTCAAACAAGATATCTTAATCCGATCCCAATATCAAATGTAATTAAACCCTTTCCCATCAAAAGTCACAGTAATTACACGTTAAGCAAAAATCTATGGAAGCTCTCGTCAAAATCCAAATTTAGCAGAAATAAAATTTAAACTGGTTCAATCTCATTAAGCTTATTTATAATGCCAGTGCAAATGCCTCCACGTCTATTTTTAACCTACGTTTTCATAGCTACGATAATATAATATTATTAACAACTTTCCAGGGCTCTACTACCGTTTCCGATTTTGTGAAATTTCTTTTTAGCTTACTTATCAATTATGTGTAAAATCCATCGATTGATTCAGAGTAAAATAGAACGAATTTTTAATGGGTTAGGTTTATAACATAGGAATTTGGCCAATTTCAAATTCACTTTAGTCGTTATTATGATATAGACAAAATGAAGACCTAAATTTTCGTTTTGTTTCTATAGAATAATAAAAGAGGTAGGAAAGTGTTCGCCCCATTCTAACATTCTCGCTCGTTTCACATTTGTGTTATAAGTCAAGTTGACATCGATTAGAAATAAATAATAATTAATATTTCAATTTGTTAGGATTATTAATAAATATAACAGCCTTCTTTCGTATTAGATAATCTGAAAGTTGGTAGTCAATTGACAGTTAGCCGGCTAGGTGAGTCGACGCATATCAAAATTACTAACAATTACTGACTGGTTTGCATCTTGTTGGCATTCTGGTCACTCCCAATGAAGCGAGTCGTGATGAGGCTGCCGAGGTAGTGGCCACCGCGCCGGGGCTGTGGAGCATAGAGAAGCACATGGTCCCGGCAAATCGCGGATGTGACGTTGATACCGTGTGGTTTTTAGTGGGTCCAAGTGCCACATAACCTTCCAGCTTCCCGTTCTTGGCTGGATGGTAGGCGAAGGCCTTTTCCACAAGAAAAAAAGTGTTCTTATGTCTAACAGTTTTGACGATGATAACATAAAATACAAAGCAACGGAATCGCACATTAATGACAGCGCAAATTCCGCTACTTTTAATTTTATTATGAGCGAAACGAGATCTTCACTCCTCTGTTGACACAGTTTTTACTCTGATAAGCGATCTTGTAATTAGATTTTATAGTTGCTCTTCGGTTACTCTCGGTTTAATATTAGTACCGTTAAGCTTTTATTAAACTTCTTTGAGTTTAAATGGGCTTCAAATAAAAATCTTTTAGGCTTACCTGAATGACTAAATTCTTAGCTTTTATTGCTGAAACTTAATTAACATTTAAAACTGTTTCTTGGGTATCATTTTTCCTTTTAATATCAACGTATTTGTATCGTTTTTGAGCCAAGGTGCGAATCCAGGTTCTTTTCCGAGTTCAACACTATTTTCACAGCTCTTGTTGAGCCTACGCGTCATGTTATTATTTGCACCTTTTGGGGTCCGAACAGTTCTAATACTAAAAGTTAGGTACTAAAAGACAACATTTGACTTTAAAAAAATTACGACATTTAATCGCCGAGACATCCATACTTCCATACTAATATTATACATGCGAAAGTCTGTCTGTCTTTCTGTCTGTCTTTCTGTCTGTTACGCTTTCACGGTCAAACCGTAAACAGTTAGTACTAAATATATTTGACTAGCTTCCGCCCTCGGGTTCGGCCGCGTGTCTCTAGGATTTTGCGACCATAAGTAGCCTATGTACGTGCATGGTTCAAATTTATGCCAAATTTCTGTGTAGTCGTTTGTAAAGATAACAGACAGGCAGACAGGCACTTTGAAATTTACATTCACGCCTTGCTTGCGTCTATATGTCAGTGGGAACATCTCCTTTTATATAAATATAGATAGATATAGGGCATATACACAACACGCAACATAACACACAAACCACAAATACACTAAAATAAGAGAGAGTTTCAACACAAATACATAACAATTTTAACGTTCGATCGAACTTAATACATGAACCCGCCAGACCCACAAACAAGTTGTAACTATGACGTCACTTGCCAAAAAGTAAGCTAAACTGGATACGCGTCAAATTCACACAGGGACGCAACTTGTGACAGCCTCTCGTTATACGAAAAAATCCGTCGATCATAAGGCTTGTTAAAAGTTGTGCGTTAGAAAAAGTTATTGGACAGAAAAAAGTTTTAATGGTCCACAGATAGGTAAACAGGATCAAAGGAGTCGTTTTAAGAGATGTTCCGATTCGTCGAGAGAATTTGGAAGATTCAAGATTCGATGTTTAAATTGACTTAACTCGGAAATAATATTTGTTTTTTAAAGACACTCATACACATAAAGACACGTATACATACAGGTGCAAAATAAGTTCTTCATATCATGCTTATTCAAGTCATAAGTATTCTAATTAAACCATATCTAAATTTTCTATGAGTTTCATCTAGAACGTTAACAAGAACTATTTAATTATTATTAAACCTAATAATAATAACCCGAATCATCATAACTGGAAAAAAAACAAATGGTAAACAATTAGGTAAAAACAAATGGTAAACAATTAGGTAAAAATAAATGGTAAACAATTAGGTAAAAAGACGCACTCATTATAGTATATGGAGAATGGAATGAATACGTCGAATAAGTCTGATGACTTTGAGACACAAAATGTTTTGGCAAGATTGACAATTTGGGTCATAATATAACTAAACAATAAACAAGAAAGGTAAAGTGCAAGTCTCGAGCACGAAGGGTTCCCTACCAAATATCTTAACAGTAGCTTCACAATATATATTTGAAGTTATCATGTATACGAGGAAAAATATGACTACTTTTAGAAAGAACTCGAATATAACTGATAGACTGCGCAATAAAGATAAATAATAATTATTTTTACCTTCTTATAGTCTGTGTAGGGTTAAAGACTCATTTGTGGGGAACTGTATACGCTTTTACAATAAGCTTCTTTATTCAATCACTAGTTTGCCTGATGGTCAATTTTAAGCCTAAAGATTTACTTTGTAAAAAAGCTAATTATGGTACTGGTTTTCTTAATGACAGGAGTGTTGAACTTAAGCGTGGTGCAGAGTCCTCGACAAATTGGCATATTATTATATATTCTGTTTTTACATTTGACATATTTTTCATTGAAAATAAACGATTTCATTTCATTTCATTATCTATAAAATACAAAACATATGTGTTGTATGGTCCTTTAAATATTTATTTTATTCGGTTTTATTGTATTTTTGTAATAGCGGCCCATAGTAATAGGATCCCGTTTTACTACTTAAAACTAAGGAGGTTATTCAGCTTTCATTTACCCTAAAACCTTAATGTGATTAGATAAAGTTAACTGTATACAGTTTATTTTATTCATGAAAGAACCAACTACAACCTGGCCAGAAGGTGTTTCAAAAAGGACATCAAAAATCCAAGACACGTAGCAATGAAAAAGCTCAACGTTCGCTTTGAATTTAGGTCAATTAAATATTCAACCTCTTTTGTAAGGAAAAACCTGTTTTGATAATAATCAAATTTGAAAGTCTTAAAAATATAAGCACAAAAATTATCTACCTACATTGACAACCAGGACCCATATATATGTATGTAAAATTCTTTATTATCTATATATATATATATATATATATATATATATATATATATATATATATATAGATAGGCCTTCGATTCGATCGAAATGTGGGCGGTGCTTCAGTCTCTCCAGCGGTGCCGCATAGACTATCGGTACATTGAAGTGTTGAAGTGTTTATACAGCAACGCCACCATGTCAGTCCGAGTACAGGAGCAGAGCACGAGGGCTATTCCATTGCAGAGAGGTGTAAGACAGGGAGACGTCATTTCTCCGAAACTGTTTACCGCTGCTCTGGAAGATGCCTTCAAACTCCTGGAATGGGAAGGACTTGGCATCAACATCAATGGCGAGTATATCACTCACCTTCGTTTTGCCGACGATATCGTGGTTATGGCGGAATCGCTGGAGGACTTAAGTACCATGCTCAGCGACCTCAACGTGGTCTCCCAACAGGTGGGCCTTAAAATGAACATGGACAAAACCAAGGCAATGTGTAATGTCCATGTTACGCCATCACCGGTTTCAGTCGGGAACCACACCCTTGAAGTTGTAGACCAGTATGTCTACCTGGGTCAGATGATCCAGGCTGGCAACTCCAGCTTCGAGGACGAGGTCTTTCGTCGAATCCGACTCGGATGGGCGGCGTTCGGGAAGCTACGTAGCGTCTTCTCGTCTAAAATACCTCAGTCCCTTAAAACGAAGGTATTCGACCAGTGTGTGTTACCAGTGATGACATACGGGTCCGAAACGTGGTCTTTGACTATGGGCCTCATAAGAAAGCTCAAGGTCGCCCAGAGAGCTATGGAGAGGGCGATGCTCGGTGTTTCCCTACGAGATCGAATCAGAAATGAAGAGATCCGTAGGAGAACAAAAGTCACCGACATAGCCCAGCGGATTAGTTCTTTGAAGTGGCAGTGGGCGGGGCACATAGCGCGGAGAACCGATGGCCGATGGGGCAGAAAGGTTCTCGAATGGCGACCACGTACCGGTAAGCGCAGCGTTGGACATTCGCCGACCAGATGGTCGGATGACCTGAAAAGGGTCGCAGGCGGACGCTGGATGCAGACTGCTGCCAACCGATCATTTTGGAAATCATTGGGAGAGGCCTATGTCCAGCAGTGGACTGACTGCGGCTGAAATGATGATGATGATGATGATATATATATATATATATATATATATATAGTTATTTTTCTAGTAATTGCTTGTATTTAACAATGTATCCTTGTTGTGCAATAAAGAGTTTTTGTATTGTATTGTATTGTACAAAAAAGAAAACAGTTACAACATCAACAGAAAAAAAAACTTCAACTATTAATGTACAATGGCGGACTTATCCCTTTATGGGATCTCTTCCAGTCAACCACTATAACAGAGGAAAGTTTATGGCTGTAGTAGGAGTATAGATTATAGGATCAGATTATAATTATGAATACAATATTCTCTCACTTAAAGTGAATATTGTAGGAGGCAAAGACAAATAAAACTGTTAAATTTTATTAACACAGCATTCTGGAGAAGGGTTGTCGTCAGACCAGAGCCTGATCAACAAATCCGGAATGTCTTATTTAACACCTTTAAAAAAATACGAGTGGTATAATAAAGTTTTTGTCGATTTTACGTACGATACTTACTGTAAAAAGATGCGACCTTGCGAAATTAGTGAGCCGAATGATATAATTGATAATCGATCAAGTAAGTCCAACGATTTTCATTCGACTCACTTGAGTTTTGAGTGAATCATCAATCTCAAAAATAGCATTCTTGGTCGTGACTTAGTTTTTGTAATAGCGTTAAAAATTTTTATTAAAATTACACGCTGTGAAGTGAGGAATTGGCTAGAATGCGTCGTACATTATAAAATACTAGCGGTTTCCCCACAGCTTTGCGTGCAATTGATTATTGAAGTATGGACATGAGTATAGATATGTAAGTATGGATAACAAAATACCACGAATCAGAAATAAAATGAGGGCAACAGCTGATTGCAAACCGAAACATTGTATGCAAAAGCTTGAACTCAAATCAAATTGCGAGGGGAATTGTGACCCTACCAAATTAGAGAGGCTTTGAATTACGCCGTTTTTCTTATACCAATATTAAGGAACCCCAGAATAAAATGAACATAGTACAGAAATGTATCTTTATCTTATAAGTTTTTAATGTAAACTTTATCTGATTCATATTTATTTATCTGTCCAAGAGACAAATTTACATATTTTCGAAAAAAAAATAATACAGAAACAAAAAAGAAGTAACAAACAATCTAACATGACTCCACAATGAAAAAATTAAAATTACCATTTATACCTACAATTTTTTAAGTTTCTTTAAATTGATATTAATGAATACCACAATTGAAATGTCGACCAAATTAAAATGGTGTCTGAAACAGCTTTAACATTGTTATCGATAGGCTCTCTTTGATATGCGCTACTTAAAATAATAATTTATGATTTTTTAAATCTTTAATCTACAAAACTGACGGTAATTGTTCTATATAATGAGCCTTTCTACGTTTTTATAATTTGCAACCCCAGCTACAGTATTAAGCTTCCGCTCTCTGAATAATGCGTATCATTTTTTTCCTTCCAGCTTTTTATGAGGGCTCCTTTATTAAAATTTATAAACATATAATGTGCTATCAATAACTAAACGCGCTTGTTCAAGACAAGAGAGTGTTCTCATGTGTTTTTAATATGTTATTTATTGGGGAAAATTATTGCAATTCACCGCGTCTGTGTATCTATCAATAAAGGCTGTAAATAGTTATTTTTTTATATCAAATATATGTCAACGAACTAATGAATTGGAATTGTTCAGCCCCCTTTTCCTTAATTTCAGGTGAAATCGTGACTACAATTATTAAATTTGTGACAATGACAAAAGGCGACATAACCTGGGTACAGAATTTGATCAATATTTTTTTGTTAATTACATTTTTTATTTAAATTTTTCCATTTGAATCCTTGACTTCTATTTTATCCATATCCATACTATCCATCCATACTTCCATATCCATACTAATCCATACTTACTTATATTATAAATGCGGAAGTCTGTCTGTCTGTCTGTGACGCATTCACGGCCTAACCGCCGAACGGATTTTGATGAAATTTGGTATGAATATAGTTGAAGACCAGGGGTCAAACATAAGCTACTTTTTGACGCAGGCGGAGCTGCGAGAAACAGCTACCAATATTATAACTGCGAAAGTCTGTCTGTTTGTCTGTTACGCTTTCACAGCCAAACCGCTCAACGGATTTTGATGAAATTTGGTATGTATATAGTTGAAGATCCGAGGCCAAACATAGGCCAATTTTTGACGCAGGCTTGTCACTCAATGTCAAAACAAAAGTTATCACTCAATGTCAAAGCAAAAGTTATTATTCATAACCATAAATTATTAACAAAATCCCAATTAACTTACTTGGGACTCAAACTCCACCGCGTGCCTTTTCATTTGATCAACTCATGAATAAAATATTGAGTAGTGAGGTGTCGTTACCGATTTTGATTTATTCGGGACCGGAAACCGTCACTCGATTATGATTCGATCATTCATGCTTTTGGACGTTTGAAATATAGTTTGCCAAAACGTTATCATGTATACAAATACTGAAAAGAAGCTTATCATAAAATATATCTACGTTTGGCAAATGAGCAATCAAGGCGTCAAAGAGTGGATAAACGTGATAGGATAGGAGTGCTTATGGACTCTGCCAAGGATACCGAAGACCAAGCGAAGTAGAGACATAAGATCCTGGATTTCGAAGTAAGTAGGTAAGGATGAAACCGAGGAAACGCTACGATGAAAAGAAGAAAGACGGATAAAAGTGACCCCTCCACCGTATCTACCTCATTGGCCAGGGGATAATTTCACCAGCCCTGTCTGTACATGGTAACAAAAATTTTAAGAGTAGAAAGGAGCTGATGAGGGCTGGTGGGATCCAGGTGGCATGGTACTCAGCAAGTTTAAGGCTTTGGCGGGCTCCCCTGCTAGGCTGTTCCTGCATATGACTAATATGGAGGCCCTGCCACACGAAGTAGATGATAGAAGTGTAGTGGTGGGATTCTTCAGTGAAATGCACAAATCTTCTTAGACTTCACAGAACTTTATTTTATTACAGATTTCCACATTTTAATCAAATTGATAAAACAGAAGTTAGATACTTAAAATAAAAAATACTGAAAATAGAAATAGAGCTCTTGCTCTTACGAGATGAATATGGAAAGTGATGAGATGACGTGAAAACAATTTGGATAAAAAAAGATGATTCGTTAAATGAAATGATTTTAAAATTAAAATGTGGTGAAGGATGGTTATGAAGTGAAAAGTATGGAGAAATGAGGAATGATGCAAGCGCATCAATACAAGTATAAATAGGCTTTTAAAAGTATCAAAGGTTGCAAATATTTATATTTAGATAGATATGAGTAAGTATCAGAAGATAGCTAACATTTGTAACTCACAAATTCAATGACCCTACAACCCTTATACTTTTCACCCTTAAACTGACTCTGATAGAGTCCATCCGTCACTAAAAAGATGGTATATGCATTGTAGAAAAAATAAATTCCGTTTAAAGTGAAGATACTGCCTAAGCTCTGGGCACGTTCCATAAGACAACGGTAAGTCGTGGCATTGATACATACTTTTTTATTATTAAAGCAATAATGTTTAAAATTCGAACCAATAACTTTTTTACTTAATTATTTGCTAAAGATGAAACTCCATCAGTACATATTACAGACAGTGTACGGTATGCCTCTTGTATCAGATGTTCGATATTTCACACACGGAGGCACTAGACCTCTTAAGTTTACTCGAATATAGATATTTTCATTGAGAAGGCACTCGGTCGTCTGGGGCAATGAAATAGCGATTCATATAGCATTAGATTGGTAGCCGCGTCACGTACGAAGGTGGACACATATGACGGAATAACCCAGACTGAAGGTGGAATCTTGATGTTGAAGATAGTTTTATCTATTTATACATATACCTACTAAATACAACTCGCTTGGAATAATAGAAAAAGACAATTTTCTTTAGAATAATTCACAGAGACAAGATAAGGTTGTCATTTTTAAATTAAAAAAAGAAGACTATAATATTTGACAAATAAAACGTGTATATGAAAAATATAATCCTACTGTCATAATTTTTGACTCGCATTAAATATGTACTAAAAACCCCGCGTAGTCAACAACTATGTAAACAGATGCCATAAAAACATGTGTTGGATAACAACACGGCTAACGTTTGTAGATTGTAACACTACAAACACAACACGCGGTCAATATGATTCGCTGAAATAAAAACCGCATGAACGTACGATGATTTATTTAAACTTACGTACAGACGAACAGATCCCTTATCTGCCACCTCGCGTTATCTTATTGCGTGTTTCCTAAATAATTAATGCAATATAGGGCATCGATTCTGAGGTGACGGGAGGGTGCGGGGCGGGGACTGGGGTGCGGGGGTGCGCGCGGCGCACGCACGCTATTGGCTGTCAAGCCTGCGTGAGTGCGTACCTCCCGCGTGCGTATCGCTCGCGAGCGTCAGTCGCGAACCAACTGCCGAACGAGACAGTCGCGTCGTGTCGCGCTTTGAGTAACGTACGAACGCGTCCGCTCCCGCCCGTCAATAGAACCTCATTCAAATTTTGTTTAAAACTGGGATTAATTTATCTGTCCATATGGTTCATCTCGTAGATATATTGCGTTCAGCAAAAGTTGAATATCCACCGCCTGTTATTGTAAGTAAACATTGTAGAATCACACTTCAAAACTTTTGAAAGTGACTTTTGGTTTGTTTGTTTTTCTTTGTTCTTATTTTTATTTTTTCTTCTTTTCAGATCAATTCCAGTATTTGTTTAAAATTGTTGACAACTAGAATTCTCACATCAAGCTAAAATGGTTATTGCTTACTTTAGTTCTGACTAAAATTGACTAAATTACATTTTACCTCGGTGCACTTTACAATTATATTTTATTAATGACACAATTTAAACAATGTAATATTTTATTAATAAATATTTATTTTTTGCTTTTTCTTTTATTTTCCTCGCACATTATGTTAATTTGCCTCAAACTAATATTTTGATTCTCAGATGTAAACATAAACAACAGCAACATTGGTTGAAAATCTTAGCGATTCAGGTTACAAAATACGTAAACAAAATAAATTAATAGGCAAATAATAAAATTACTTCGGAACATTATATGTAATTGATTAACTTTTATCCGTAGGTACTGCGCTAACCGATACCTATTCATGACCTACATAATAAAAAAAGTATGTCTATTCGTTACATCGAAAAGTAAATACCATTTATTCTTTACAAATATAAACAAAAGTAGTGAATTTTATCTCCAAATAACTTAACCCTTTCACCAATCCTTTTAACGGCTAATATGAGGCTAACCCCGCTAAAGCAGTTACCACATCGTTCCATTACACTCTATTGGGGGTACATAACGCGTTATGGATTCCAAAACTGGACCGTTCCATATAAGGAACAACATAAAAAGTTTTATCTCGGCCCTTCCAGTAAGGGCAAAACTTGTAAAAGAATACCCTTCGTATGCCCCATTTCCCCCGGCTGTAATGTTGGGTAAACTCCATTTTTTCAATGTTCTATAAAATATTTTGTATGCGACGAAAAATCGCTTTGGTTGAACTTGACAGACACTGGTATGTGGTCATTATATGAATGAGATACCAGGATGGTGGTATTCTGTAATCCGTCGTAACAAAACGTGAACAAGGGACAAACTTTTTATCACTTTTTTTCTACCGACATAACCGATATCATTCCCAAGGACTATTGGCATAAGGATCACAAAAAATAACTGAAAAATACAAGTCAAAAAAGAATATAGATTGATTATGTCTTGCAGTTAACTTCATCCTGCCTTCTCGTAGATAAGGCATCCCGCCATTTCAAGCAATTTTAACAGTGTTCATTGATCAATTGATTACATTCACCATTATTGATGGACCCCAAAATTTGATTTCGGAACACCTGGATGGATTTAAGATAATTCGTTTGCAGATGCGTTATCTTCTTTTATAACTTAATGGGTCACTTTAATATACCATTAAAATACAAAAACAAAATGACTGTTGAAGATTCACTAAAAAAAAATATTCGTGATTGATATGAGCATTGAGTATTTACATTCACATGTGGTCAAATTAGTTTTGTAATACACAAAGTTAGTTGATTACCAATAATTCGTTTTAGATATCCTTATCCATTGAATGGCCTTGCGCTCGATTAAATCAGCATGACCTAGTCTTAAATATATTATAATCACATCTCGGGCTGTGACGTAGTGTATTTAGATGACCTTCTAGTATCATCGATTAATAGTAACGATGAATCCCGATTTGCGAAATCATCGGAGAGTATAACTAAATTAAGAATGTACGTTTATATTCGTCGTTTTTTGCAGTATACATAATAAAGATAAATTAATAAAGACTAAAGAAAGACTGGTTTTTATTGAGGAATTTTATGAGTCAAGAAATAATGAAGATTATCTAAGCTTAACTTAATGTTACGGTAAAAGTATGATCCTCAAGGGATTCGTATTACTTAAATCCAGACATAAGACACGCATTAAATCATTGGACATATGTAAAATTACATGACACGAATGTAATAAAAAAAAATTGATGGTGAAAGTAGAGTATTAGCGCTGTAAGGATTATAGTTTTGTTTTTTAACGGATTCATAAATAAATTATATTTTCCACATAGGTAAGCAATGTTCAAAATTTCCTGTCCAAAAATATTTTAAATCCTGAAAAATAAAAACTCAACATCAATTTGTATGCTGAATGAAAACTTAGACTTAAAGATAAATAATAACTTTCATACAATAATTCCATTTAGCTGAGAATAGTCTAAAATTACAATTTTCAAAGCTACTTTGTAAGCTGAGGGACAATAAAACGAATGGCCGCATTACATATTCATCATACAATGTCTTTTAATAAAATTAAATGGGCCCTTTCGAAATTCTTTCGCAAAATTTCTCTCTAACCCACGGGCAGATATTTTATTAAATTACCTACCTACTTAATAAATTCTGGTTGAGTTCAAGGAGTGGATAACAGATTTCTAATTTATGATCGGTTTTACTTTGCAACAAAAGCTAATAATTTGTTTCAGAAATTTCTTGTTGGAACCACATCGTGTTCAACTTTGCCAATTTTACGTGTTAAAATAATGTACGTTTAACTTTTGTCCAGTTTCCTCTTTGTGTATTCGATTAAAAGGGTAGCGAGGGACGGGTTATTTCGAGGAGTGAAAATTGTATTTTGTTTGTAGTTACAAAATTAATGTTACTGTATATTAAGTACAACTGTAAATGGAACTGATTTATTTTTTTTAAAGTACGCAGAATAGTAGTCATTCAAATCAGTCGTGTTTTAGGCAGTAAATTTAGATCATTTCGTTACTTGAAGTGAGTAAAATCTAAATGTAACAAAGTTCAGTAGTTCACGAATATTTCGGAACATTTTAGATAGTAGTAAGTTTTAATGATTTCTTATGTTTTTGCGATTTTTACATATTACTTTCATTTTTTTTTTTTTGTTTAATTTAATCGATAAGTTTTGTTTGTCAGTTCAAATGATCTTGCGTCACCATTTAGGGTTATCACAAAATAGCTTTTCTCGTCCTTGGAAATTTAATAACTAAGCTTTTACATTCTCGTACACGTAAATTAACGATTTATTATTTAATATCATGTGGGTCTATTGGTCTGCTCACCCTAGTATCAGTAGTAAGATAGGTATTAATTATTGATACATTAACATAGAGTTTATTGATTGAACATATTTTCTAACTAAAGAAATGTACGTGTGTATAATTCTATGTTGCCCAAAAAACTTATTGGTCTCACGTACTTGATTTGTAACGTTTTAGAATTCTTATAGTAAATAATGTTGTCCTAGTTTTACAGCTAGTTCATACGGTGTCCGCGGAAGACCAGCGTCGTAGTTATACTACGATATATGCTAAGCGGAGATTATTTTGGTACTCTTCTCTTTTTGTAATAATTATATTAATAGGTATTGTAAATTTTTGTGACATACCAAATAAACGCCTTTTCTTTCTTTCTTTCTATATTTGGTTCATCGATCATCTTTCCCCTAATAAGTCTCTGGCTCTTATTGTTAAGAAAAAGAAAAAGTATCGTCCAGTTCATGAACCATGCATTTATAAATAAATTATAACTACCTATCTACCGCTGACATGTCCACGGCGTAAATGGCTTTTGTGGCGATGTCCATTTGTCCGAAATGACTCAATACATTTGGGTATTGTTGTCGGTCGGTAGCCAGGCAACCGGTGTCATCGTGGTGTCACCCGCGCCGACAGCGTGTAGTGTGGCCCACGATTTATCCAAGATGACAGCTCTGTCTGAAATGTTCTGTTGAGAATAAACATTGTTTTAGGGCTTTCAATTGGCGTTGGAAATTGTTTGCGTTTTTTTAAATGTGAAATTGAATATTCATTGTGAAATACTTAAAAAGTAAACTTAATATATTTCTCGCCATTGACATATAATCAATCCTCATAGTTAGACACGTTGTCTCATGAGAATGTTAGAATTAGGGAATGAATTCGGTGCAACAGATTTAGATTTTCTTAAATTCCGCATGAGGGTTTTAAAATAAAGGATGATATCTTCAGGATCAGCAAGGTAGCCGCCCTGGCACTACTCCCTTACTAACTACCTACTGCGTGCTTGTTTGACTACCATCAGAACAGTATAAAATAGTGTATAGTATGAGTACAGTTTCTTTAAAGTTTAAATTTCTTTATTAAAAGAAGTAATAATGATTTCTTACATTAGCCTATTTTTAGCTATCCACTTTGATAAATTAGTAAGATAATGTTTGTCCAAGTTATCAATAACTATTTTTTTATTCAATTTGAAAAATATAATTTTGTGTAGCGCATTTTGATTATTATTTTTTATGATATCTATTTAGTTCCAAATTTGTTACTATGACTTTTCAAAGAGGTATAATTTTGTATCCAGTGTCGTGAATAAATAAATAATAAAAATAAAAATCCTTTATTTTCAGACAACATGGGTCCATATTTGTTAGTACATACTTAAATCTATGTTAGTAAGATTTGTGACCACAAGAATGACCACAGCAATATTAAAATAAAATTAAAATATTGATTACAAAGGTGATCATAGAGGTGTGTGAGCCTCCATTATCACCCTTCTAACCAGACATCGCCATAGCGGGGACGTGTATCTGTCCGCTAGCGTGCTCAGGATGCTGTTGCAACTGCCCCGTACTCGGAAAATGAGCGATGATGTTTTTTTGCGAATGATAGTCGCGAAGCTGTCGGTAAGAAATTCGGCAAACATTGCCGAAGCGCTACAGAAACGAGGCAGTCCCACCAACATCCTGAAGACATTGTTATACTGAATCCTTAAAGTATTCAGTGCACGTTTGGAATAACTAACCCACAGATTTCCGGTGTATATGTTTTGGCAGTATGCCTTAAAAAGAGTGATTTTCACTTGTTCGGTGCAACGCGAAAATCTGCGAGCCAGCATGTTTCCCCTAATCGCCAGAGCCCTTCGTTCTCTGTCTATGTCACAATCATCCCGAAGTTCGTCAGTAAGTAAATGCCCTAGATATTTAAATTTTGTCACACGTTTGACCGGCACCCCGTTGAGGGTGACTTGTGGGTGAGCAGGATATTTACCAGAGGCCTTAAACACCATATACTCAGTTTTGTTCAAGTTATACGAGAGCCCGTGTCTGATCGCGTAAGATTCGCAGACCCTCAGAAGCCTATTCAATCCCTCCACCGTAGGGCTAAGCAGCACCATGTCATCCGCGTAACTTGAATAAAGTCAGTTGTTAATTAATGAAGTCACTATTTAAAAAATACAAGAATATTAAATTAGACTTGTCTCTCAGTGGCCCTTTACGTCATCCAAGGGTCTATATACACTAACGTAATACGTTATCATTATTTTACAAATCTAAAACTAGTGTTGTTTCCTTCAGAAAAATTGTCACGGAAACTCAGGAGAATTTGCGAGTAAGAAAAAAAAAGCTGAGCGTTTAGTAGAACTCATTAAGAGTCCTTTGTTATTAACGTAGTCGCATCGAACTGAAACACACGAAAATAACACAAGAGCTCGTTAGCAAGCATTAGTGTTGCCAGTAATAGTGATAAACTATTGGTCCTACAGATAAACATCTAGTCACGTGTAACTCACATAACTACATTTGATTGTCCAATTAGTTTTATGCAATGGTATTTTAAAATTGTTCTTTAAATTAGGAATAGTTTTTATATTTTTTTTTTTTTATTAGAAAATTTTATTAATCAGATTTGATTTGCACAATTAGCAACGAATGTGCTTGCATAATTTTTAGAACAAAAAGTGAAACAGTTTACGGATGTTTCCGTTTTGCAGCTGATCTGTGCCATCTTTTAACATAGTGTACATGTTCCCATCACACACGCAGGTCTTTCTCCATTATAGTGATTGACTAAAAGAGATCTCTCATAGGGATAAGTCCGTCATTTAAATTTATGATTATGTATTTTTCTTTTTTTTTACTGTGTGTTATTTTTGTACAATACAAAAGTTTACACACTTAGAGTATTTTTTTTTAAATTAGATTTTAGCTCTTTATTGATTTATAATATAGATCCATACTAATCCATACTATCCATACTAATATTATAAATGCTAAAGTCTGTCTGTCTGTCTGTTACGCTTTTGCGGCCAAACGTCTAGACGGGTTGGGTTGAAATATGGTATGAATATAGTTTAAGACCTGGGGTCAATCATAGGCTATTTTTGACGCAGACGAAGCTGCGGGAAACAGCTAGTTTTTTTATATATTAGTTACACTCTTTTAATTCAAGGAGCATAGCTGGCTTGATAAATTTTGTGAAAATTGACCTAATCATCAAACAAAAACTTGAATTAAATCATCTTAAAATATAGTTTTCTACAACACGTTTTCAGACACTTAAATTAAATGATACAAAAATAAAATCAATATCAAACCTTTCATTAACATCAAAATCATTTTTTTCTCCTTCTCCACTATAGTTACGAACCAGCAGTTTCGATATCGGCCTAAGGGGAAAATGTCGTCCAGCATAATAAAGCTAAAAATTTAATTTGCTCGGCGAATGAAAATTCTGAAATTTCATTTAAAAACAAAAGCACTAACTTCAAAGTAGGCTGAATACCTAAAGTTGGTAGGTGTACTATTTTCAACGCCCCGCCCACGCTGCACCGCGCATATATTTTTGTCTCTTTCCTACTATCTAGTTATTTTTCCATATAGTAAATTAATTATATTAAAATTACGACTGAGAATTTATTTTTGAATATATTTTGCCCGAAATTCCTTGGAGTATTACGATATAGAGTAAAATAAATAAATAACTCTGTATTGCACCAAATAAAGTACTAACTTCCAAGTACTTACTGAAGAAAAATGTTTTAATGAAAACTGACGGAATAGTTATCGGCTACGAAAAGCGCTACGAAGCTACGCAAAACGCTACGACGATCCCCAAATATTTTGTTCTTATTAACATTTTTGGCATATTTTTGGTAAACATGCAACCTGCTGGTATGTGGACACCATATTTAAATTACTAGCTGTTTCCCGCAGCTACGCCTGCGTCAAAGTTTAGCCTATTTTTGACCCCGGGTCTTCAACTATGTTCATCTCAAATTTCATCAAAATCCGTCCAGTGCTTTGGCCTTGAAAGCGTAACAGACAGACAGACTTTCGCATTTATAATATTAGTATAGATATGTAGATTAGATGTTCTCCTGTAACCAAGAGACTAACCTGCACATTGGAACTAATGATAATGTTTTCACGCACTTTTTGAAAGACCTCATACGACATACTCTACCTAAATGCAATTTTAAAGTATTATGAACTTTCACCATCTAAACACTTGGTCCGACTGCTTAGTCCAATCCAGGAGCAATTCTAATTTTACTGAAAAACGTAGTAGAATTTTTGCTACGAAAATAGTTACCAAGCTACGAAAAGTGCTACGAAGCTACGCAGAGCGCTACGAAGCTACGAAATTACTACTAACGAATATTTAGTTGTTATTAATGCATCATTCATCATCATCCTAGCGTGATTCCTAGTTGCTTCGGGTACGCTGTAAGTCATGGTCCAACATTTGGAGGAACTGATTATTACAATTCAGTGACTGTCGTCCGATCTCCTTAACCCTTTTTACAGGGAAACCAGACCAACAGGAACATGACCCCAGGTGTGTTATTGGCCAATATATCAAAATTTTCAGGCTGCCCCAAGGCATCTGACACAGCCTAACGACTGCTATCTATCGACAACAACCGGGACCAACGGCTTAACATGCCTTCCTAAGCACGGAAGAGCTCAAGATAGAAAATGCCATTAAATAGCAACCAATCCAATAGTGGTCGCGTCACGCCGTCACTTGACACGCGCATTCGCTACGGATACGCGACTTGCGTATAGGAGCTCGCTCCTCCAAATCGTTATTAATGCATACTTCCCAACAAAACACGTATAGCACAATAACCCCGTTTTCCTCGGCAATCACCATGCTCCCCGCGTCCATTCCATTGTATAATTAAGCCCAAGAGAGCTTTTTTCAATCTTGACTTCTGGATCGTATTACTTGTGTTCTGCGGCTGGGGATTTAAAACGGGCGGTAATTCCTTTACGACGTAATAGCGTTACTAAACGTGAACGTGACTACAGAGGATACTATATTTTTTTTAAGTTTGTTTGTTTGTAATATCTTTATTGTACAAAAAAACAACAAATAATTTACATACACCAGCATGGAAAGACAATAAGTACAATGGCGGACTTATCGCACTTAGGGATCTCTTACAGTCAACCAGCGAGTGACAGGAGAAGATATGCTTACCAGAAGGTTAGAAGCGTGTACAATATAATATTATTAAATAAACCTACATACTTATAAAGAATAATCATACATACATATAAATAAACATACATGCACCCATGTAACTAACTTAAACTTTTAAATGTGTAAGTTCAGCAAAAAAGAACTTGCTTTTTTTTTCTTTTTGTTGAACAAAACACAAAGTTTAATTTTTTTAGTGGGTTAATTGATATTGTCATATTTTTTACGACAAGATGGTCTGGAGGTTGTGGTTTAAATTTTATTCCGAGTAGAGGGCCATTTCATTTTTTTTTATATATAGCAACATTAAATTGGTTATACGACAAAGTTTAAAAATTGAAAAAGCAATGTGATAACATGATATCATACATGTATTTAAGTTCATTGTTGAAATTTTCACTTTGAAATTTTGCACAGGCGATGATATAACAACTAGCTGTTTCCCGCAGCTCCGCCTGTGTCAAAAAGTAGCCTATGTTTGACTCCGGATCTCGAACTTCATCGTATCAAATTTCATGAAAATCAATTCAGCGGTTTAGTCGTGAAAGAGTAACAAACATACAAACTTTCGCGTTTATAATATTAGTAGGATTTTAAAATCGATCGGAAAGACCATTTTGAAAATATAAATTTACTAAAAAAATATATTATAATCGATGAATACTTAAAAAATAAAGAAACTTTCATGTTGGAAGTATTTACATAAACGCAATATTTATAAACTTTTGTTAAATTTTTCTCAATTCGTCCTAAAAAAGACAACATATTTGGTTTTTAAAAAAGGGCAATAAGGATTTCTTTCATTTAACGCATTTAGGACACCACGCGTCCTCCATTGGTATCGGTAATCACTTTCCACCAGATTTCCTTGTCTTTGTTGGTATGTTAAATGAGATACATTAAAACCGGTCAAGTGTGAGTTTCACCACGCACTTACAGGTTCCGTACCACGTTCTATTAATTTTTCAAGAATCTACTGCCATTGTTAACATCAATCAAAAAACGGAAAAAAATTTTTTTATAAGAAGCTACACTGTTATATTCATTTTATTCTTTATTTTGTATTTAGAATCAGAAATATATCATCTGTGTTAATTTCAAGTCTCTAGCTATCACAGTTCATGAGATGGTGACAGACAGACAGCCCTAGTAAAAGAGTACCGTTTTAACACTTTCAGTGCGGATCCCTGAAAATAAAATGAAATATTTTGCTTATTTAATACATGGTAACAGAAATTTTTTGTGAGATATTATTAGTAACAAAGGATCCTACAATATAAAATCTATTAGATAAAAGGTCAAGAGCTTTGATCTAATAGGAAATTCTCGTCCTATGACAGATTTAATGTAGCGAAAACGTTTGTCCGAAGGATTTTGTCACCTCATTCTCATTCCGAGCGACGCGGTACTTACGTAATCATTTAGCACCTGAAACAATTCAGTTCAATCCGACAGTCGTAAATCTGAGCGACAATAAAATGCTTAAAATGAATAAGGACTTTTTTTTCTTCTTTAAATTGATTTTGGCTCTTTTGCTGATGTTGGTGTCTTGATATTAAAGATATGTTGAATGAAAGTAGATATTGTGTTAGATTATATCTTTATTAGACCGTACCATTTTTTGATACCAGCACTTAAAATATTTTGAATTCTTTAAAATGCGTATAGATCCCGATTATGGGAGACGACATTAAGGATAAAATCAGGTGTGGGGTGAATGAGGATGTAGTGACAAAGATAGAAAAAGGGATGTTAAGATAGTTTGGGCATGTAGAAAGGATGGATGTAAGTGTCTACTTTTGCAAGTCTTTGCAAAAGGTATTTACAAATCAAAGGTGACAGGAAAAGTCGGTAAGGGCTGGCCCGGATAACATACTGCGACCAAATCGCAGACATATTAAAAAAGGGAGATGTTAGGAGTACCCGTAATCTACGAGTGTGTATGACGAGAGTGATGAGCGTAGAAGAAGCGAGGGAAGTCTGTAAGGATAGTTGCAAACGGAAATCCGTAGTCTCTGCCTATACCTACGGGAAAAAGGCGTGATGGTATGTATGTACTTAGGAAAAATGATCTTGCCCTTGATAGTCTTATAGATAACCTTTGGCGAAAGGACTTTGGCACCTCATTCTTATTCCAAGCGAGGCGGTACTTACGTAATCATTTAGCACCTGAAACAGTTCAGTTCAAGCCAACAGTCGTAAATCTGAGTGACAATAAAAAGCCTGATCCGAAAGACAAATGAATGAGGAGGAATTTTTCTCTTGTTTTAAATTGATTTTGCCTCGCTTTTGTCCGTAGCTTTGTTTGTGAATTTAGTGGTGAAAATAAGGAATATAGGTTTTGAAATTTTAAGTAATGATTTCTTTTCATTTTATATAGATATCAGTACATATTAGTAAACATCACAACCCGTAATGTCATCAGATGAGTAGATGAAGAAAATACGAGTATATTCATATTCCTAGAATTTTTATATTCAAAAAGGTGTTTTAATTTTGGAGTAATAAACATGCACACATTGAGGTACTGAAATCTTAGAACAAAGCGTTCAAAGGACCACTGAAAAAAACTCGCAAACTCCATTAAAATAAAACAACATGTCCATATGTCTATGTCCTTTGTTTATTCTGTTGACTGGAAGAGATCCCTGAATTGAAAAAGTCCGCCTTTTGTTTTACCCTGTATTCTTTTACTATCTTGATCTTTGTGTATATATTTACATACATACAACATAATCGCAACATAAAAGCAATACAATAATGATGATAATATTTTTAAAAATTAAATAAAAATAATCATGAACAAATCTCTACACAGCACTATGACAACGACGACAAAGCTGAACTCCCAGTGGTTTACAAATATGTCCGATTCCATTGCAAAGTTAGTTCAACTACAGCGATGGAGCAATTAGTACAAGGCAGAATTGGATTAGCGCTCGCGGTGAGCACTCGCAGCAAGATGATAAATGATAGTACAGACAGAACAATCGCATTAGGCGACATTAGCGCAAATTAGAAATCGCTATGAAATTATAAGTATACACTGTAAAATTGTATTAGAACCAATAACAGGGTTAATGCCAGTTGTAAGTATAAAATATTGGTTAGTCATTCATTTATAATGAGTAGGTTTTTGAAACCGCCTTACGGCCTCTGATGTAGGTTCCTTAACGACCACCAGTGCCTATGAGATATTACTAAGGCAGAAGCTTGCGACTAAGTTAGATTTAATATGGATTATTTGTTACCTTACTATCTACCAGGGGCGCTGTATAGAAAACTGTTGTAGGCACAGGTACCAGACTGAATCAAAGGCTTAAAGTGTCTCATCTTTATTAACAGACAATCAGGTGATTCACACATTTAAAAATGGCGGAACATCAAATATAATAGTTAAGACGTGGAAGTCCTCCAAAAGACTGACTGATAAGCAGTGGCACAAAATAGAAGTGTCGGAGACCAAGATCCTTTTTGGGTAGGTATTAAATCAATCAGTTTTTATGGTTCATAGAAACCGATAATTATCACTAGCAACCCGTCCCAACTTCGTCCGGGCATATATCCTTCCTCAATAAATAGGCTATCCAAGAATGAAAGAATTTTCCAATTCGCACTAGTAGTTCCTGAGATAAGCGCGTTCAAACAAACGAACTCTTCAGCTTTATAATATTAATATATAACATATATTATTAATGTAGATTTAATATAAATATTAGTGTAGATTTGAGAGTTCAGCAGATAATTTCACTGGCCAAAGTTCTGTATGTCTATCTGTTCCGTACCTATCGGGGGTTAATAATTTTTCGATTTATATGTGTTTAGTTCCAGATTTTTTTTTTATACAATTAAGTAGGCACATGACAAAATGCACAAGTTTTTATCAAACTAAATGCGTTATTCTTGCGTGTAAAGAAATTCCTGTATAGCACCTTTAAAATATGATCAACATTCCCTCTAAGCTGCATTCGCCATCCATAGACATAATTATTCAAGCCCGTCCACGACTCGTTTATTTTGGAATACATTAACGCCAAAATTAACTGTTATTAAACTTCAGTAGGCCGAAATAGAATTTATGTAAATGCGTATTGTCACTGCTTATCATTTTGTGATTGTAGATTGACTATTGTGAATTTTGATGCGTATTTAAAGGAAAAGTTTGTTTATGTTTTTAGAATGAGAATTGTTTATTTGCAGAATTATTGTGTGTTATCTCGTAAATATTGTTGAGACACAGGTAATAGTTAATGTATCACCAAACTCGATAAATAATTCGATAAGTTTAAAATGTGATTCACGGTGTGGGTTTTGCATTTATATAGACTTTTTGTAATTCCTTTGTAACAAAAATTTTTGTAAAACTATTTATAGACCCAATAAAGATATAAAAATAATAATAATATAACTCTTTATTGCAACAAGAAATTAAAATTACAAAATTACATAAGAGATATGCAATGTACAATGGCGGCCTTATCTTATATTATTAGATATTTGTAACTATAAAAAAAATATATGTTAAAAATCGCCCCTATACAAAAAACATTACAATGAAAAGTTTGAATGATTTTAGTAAAGGTGATATTAAGAGCGAAATTCATGTTGCTAGAATAATATTGTTCTGTTTTTGCTTTCTTGTTTCTCCTGAATATTCTGGAAACTTTGCGTGTTACTGTGTTTTTGTTTGCAGTGTTTCATTGTTGATAATTCACACATTCATACTATATCCAATCCATACTTATAAATTCGAATGTCTTTTCGTCATTCACCCTTTCACGGCTAAATCTTACAACCGATTTTGATGAAATTTGGTATGGACACAACGCTAGAAACAGCATTTATAACAAACCGATATGTATACAAGTAATGGTCACAGCTTCCAGTGTAATTTCAGGTCAACATCTAAACATAGTTCTGATTAAGCCATTTCGAGCACACGTAGCCAAAATACGTGTTTGGACAAGCGCCAAGCAAAACTTTTCGCCGTAGAGTTTCAGTGAGACTTAAGGTGAAATCATTGCCTCTTTGCGACTAAATGTCGCGACGGAACTACTAAAGTTGGATTAAATTGTCAATGGGTATCTTTATTTACTTTTGATTCCTCAGTATTTTCTTGGCTTTCCAATCATGTTGGTATTAAATGAAAACTAATTCGATTTGATAATTTTCTTTCATACATGTAGTAAATTCCAGTAACTTACTACGATGGCTCAGCGACCCAAAGAGGTTCTTGGCCTGGCACTGGCAAAAGATTGCGCTGAACAGGGAACATTGGAGATCTCTTGTGTCGGAACACAAGAGATCTCCAATGTTCCCTGTTCAGCGCAATCTTTTGCCAGTCTGCTCTTTATCAGGCTTCGAGGTCCTTCACGGATTGGTCATACCGTGTACGCTCTCTTAGCAACTCGTTCTTCTCCCATTTAACCTCTCCACGTGTCCCATCCTTCGCTTCGCTGCCTTGGTCTCGCCCGTAATATTTGGCAAGACCAATGTGTCGACTGCAAAAGCAAATGAAGTGTGTAAGTGGCTGGTCATAAATGCCCTAAATATTATGCCTAATCTTAGGTATTCCAGTACTAGAAAGTAAGTATGGTTAACATATGAACCAGAGGCAAATTTAGGAATATGACGTGCCCTAGGCTCCGAAGCGTAAGCTGTGGACGACTAGAAGAACGCGCTAGGATGAAGAAGTCTTATAAACCAGAAACCATAATGCTAAAAATATAAACTACGTTACAGAAATATAATTGTACTATTTCTTTTCAGATGAACCGAGCAATACAAGTGAAACCGGCAGATAGCGAGAACAGAGGAGGTAAGTAATTTTTAACAAAAAAGTTTTAATAACGACATTTATAACGTGAAACTAATGAATTCGTGTCATACTTCAACTAAATACCAAGCAGTTGAGCGTCAAAAAATTTTTATGTCCACTTCATGTTTAGTATTATGCTAATACAACTTGTTGCTTCGGCAATAGGCATTTCTCTTATATGAGTATAATTTATTTATGGTAGGATTAACGCGTATTTCTTTGCTTCGTAACGAAATTCGCCGATCTAGATTTTCAGTGGAGTTTATTTTGCTGCATAAAAATTGAATTTATATAATAAGTAACTGAATGATAATTGCTACTTTTAAATATAAGTACAAAACATAGTACTAATTAAATACCAAAATATTGTTAATAAATACCATATGATAAGAAAGCGATGATAACAAAAACGTGCCAAGAAGAACTCGAAATTATGTACAAACCATCGAGGTATATAATTTATTAAAGATATACTATGGTATATGTAGTTGGACACAAAGATTTACCTACATCTAACAGTAAAAAAAAAGTTTTCATAACAACGAGACATTTTTATCATATTACAAGCAAAACATCCAAAAACTTTAGACTCAAAAAGCCCTATAAAAGCCAAATCAGCTCGTAGTCGACCCGGAACCGGGCCTTTGTTTCACCGATGATTAACTTTATGAGATGCGAACTCATAATTTATAAGACGTGCTTTGATCGTCGAGCCTCCGCCTCCTTTTAATTCACCCCTCTTTTTAAACAGGCCACTATGATCTCTGTAATAATAGGCTTTTATGTCCTAAATCAGCTTAATGTGTACATGAAATTTCAATCAAAATGTCTTAAATTTTAAACGTAATATGATGGTGTTCTAGCTGATTTATAAACAAGTCATTTTTGTTACAATTATAAACTTTCATAAAAATTAAACAACGTTTGCAAATCCAATTTAAAAGAGAATGGGCAGAAATATATGGGACGCGGTCCTGGGACCAATACAAATATGATTGACGATATAGAATACGTAAGACAAAGGCGCTTTTTGAAATTCGACAGTTGTTCGAATTTTTGGTACAGTCGCCAAGATAAGTTTTTGTAATAATAATAAAAATTGTCTTCGTACAAATGATCATGCTTATCCGTATTGGTTTAATTTGGTATTTCTGACAAAATAGACTCATCGACAGTTTCAAGTCAAAATTGAATATTTCTGAATAAGAATCGTTCTTCATTCATTTTTCACTAGCAATTCAAGTAAGTCCATTTCGTTCAAAAGATTTTACAGGAGTCCAAAAACACGCAAGGACACGGAAAATAGCACTTATTCAAAGCTAGGCATACATAATTTAAAGTAGGTATATATCTTCTTTCATGTCACTAGCTAAACCGAAATATATTCGGCCTAATAGGATGCAACACCCACAGCCGAGTCGGAAGCCACAGCCAAACCGTCAAATGTGCATGAGAAGGGGCACCTGGGGTATGATAGCAGATGGTCCACAGGTACAGCCGCTGCTCTGGGATATATTCCGATTCTCCATATACCTACCCATTCCCGATCGCAGTCTATTTAGGCACTTCCACACAACCCACGGCAGTCTATAGATAACCAACTGGCATAGTTATCGGGTATACGCTAAGATGAGAAAAAGGTAAAATAATAGGCTTGATGTGCGACAAGTGATCTCTGATTCTCACACAGAAAACATAGGATTACCCTTTACTTTACACACTAAGCGGCTTAACACAATACGTGGCCTATTTGATGATCCTTTCATTGTTATGTGTAAAAACGAATTCCGCACACACCTAAATTGGCATACAATAAAAATACGTCGCAAACTCCATATCCTATGTTTTTTATATGTACTTTTTAATCCTTTCTCTCCTGATTATTTAAAATCCAAATTTCCTTTCGTAATATTGATCCCCGCCTTCGAGCATCGCACAGCCTGAAACTGGATTTACCTGAATACTCCTCTCAGTGCTACGCTAACTCTTTTGCAATACTTGCTGCACATTTATGGAACAAGCTTCCTCTGGAGATCAAACAGTCGTCCTCTCTTCATATCTTCAAATTCCGGGTTAGGGAATACTTTGAGCGTTCGGACTTGAGTTGACTTAGGTTTTGGTTAAGTTAGTTTGTTTTACATTTATATTTATCGCATCTATTGTACTGTACACTCTTTGATGCCCATGTACTCTTTTTTTTCCTTTGGTTTTCGGGTTGACTGGAAGAGATCCCTATCAGAGATAAGTCCGCCGCGTTGTAACAATGTTCTTTCTGTACAATAAAGTTTTTACATACATACACTTCACTCTTTTTTTTACTTTACTATTATTTTATATTATTTAAATAAATAAACATAATTACAAAAAAAAAATAATTACTTATTCATACACAATTTTCAGTTAAAAATAAAATATTTGGTATCCAAGTGTACAAGTACCCGGTTGATTAGTTTTTTTTTATTATTATTATTTCTTGTTATATGCCTCATGATCTTTCACAAAAACCATGCCTCTTTTGTATTGGTCTTCAGCACCAATTTGTTGCAATCTTCTTTATATATATTCTGTCTAGGTTTATCATTAACTTTTAAACTAACGCTCTGCTTATTTAAAACGGACAACGGCAGTGGTCACAGCCGTTGTAAAACGGTTGAAACGTCGGTAGTATAAAGGTATTTTACGCACTTAATCCTATAATTTTATGTTTTGGTTTTTTTATTTCGAAAATTTATAACAAAGAAAAAACCGGCCAAGTGCTAGTCGGACTCGCGCACCGAGGGTTCCGTGCAAATTTGTAGGTATCGCGTTCACGAGGAATGGGGTAGTACGTTTAAAATTATTAAAAATATTTTTATTATGTAACTAAAAATTTACGGTTTTCGCAAATTTTTCTTTATCTGTGCTATAAGACGTTGCTCCGTACCAAATTTCAATGAGTTCACGGGAAATACTCTGTAGGTTTTGATTCCCTTGCGAGTGTCGAAAATTTGCGGCATTACCGGCTGTATTTTTTGATTGCGTTGGCTTACAAGTTTGAATTTTTCACAGCTCTAAGGGACAGTAGACTTGAGTATTTGATATAAATTCCAGCTGGATACCTCCACTAGTTCCTGAAAAAAAGGATCTTGACAGACAGACAGACGGACGGACGGACAACAAAGTGATCTTATGGGTTCCGTTATTTCCTTTCAAGGTACGGAACCCTAAAAACATCAACAGTTGACCATGTAACCCACTCGAAATGATGATGATTTAAATTGGGTTTACCATACATTTCTAACTTGTATGGCGGTTAGTTTCTAGTCGCTTAATGGGAAAAAAAGAAAAAATATCAATCTTGTTTTCGGAAACTATTTCGGAAGCCTAGATACACTTCGGGTCGCTGAGCCAGTGTAACCAAAAGAAGTTTTTTTGCTTATAGTTTTACTTATTTTAGACTAGCTGTTACCCGCAGCTCCGCCAGCATCAAAAAGTAGCCTATGTTTGACCGCAGCTATTCAACTATATTCATACCAAATTTCATCAATATCCGTTCAGCAGTTTGGCCGTGAAAGCGTAACAGACAGTCAGACAGACAGACTTTCGCATTTATAATATTATAGTATGGATTGCTATAGTTTTAATGATTGTGAACTTAAAACTGCAGACTTGGTTGAGCGTCTGCAGTCTGTGAACATGCTCTAGACAAACCCAACCACTATATGCGTTTTAATAATCCTCAAGTCCTTGCAAAGGAAAACAGATTCATTCCAAGGATGTTACGTGAAGCTATTGAAATTAAAAAACATCCTAATTTCAATAGAGAGGATGGATGGCAGGTACCGCCAGCTTGGGACCCAGTCATTAACTTAATAAAATCGCAAACTCGGAAGCAGACTGCAAGACCCTTAGATACTGTGAGCCAATACTGCGTGAATCGGAATAGTTCCCGATAAAAATTTCAGGCGGTAGTTTGTAATCTTATGACATCAAGGACAAATGTTAACTTAGTCTGCCTGCGACCATGAACGCTGTAAAGTGTTTGAAACGTCAGGTGTAAATAAATAAGTAATAAACGCAATAAAAACCGTATTAAAATAGTTTAATTTAATGAAAAGTATTATCTTTTTAAAAAAAAAAACACTTAACTACCTACTTAGTTAAATTATACACTCCATTTAATTAAATTAAAATCCCCTAAATAAATTAATTATTTACTGCACTTCGCCAGCGTCGTATTGAAATGAAATATTAAATAGTTAATCCATTAGACGCGTATCGATTAAGGAATAAGTTTGTATCGTGAGTTACTCATATTAGTGAGAATCGATACTCATTCGAGTTGAATAATCGATATATTCGAAGTTTAATCACTCAGCACTAAGTTTTAGTCATTCCTTGTTTAAGTTTATATTTCCCTCGGGATTAGGGTTGTTTTTTGAGATGGTGTCGACAGTGAATTATTGAAATTTGTTTGGTTCAATCTAAAATCATCTTGAATACCGACAAAGTGATGAAATTCTTTTGTTTGAGAACTATTATGGAATAAAAGCATGAAAACTAAAAGCTGAACAATTTTTTTAATCTTTAGAGAAATACCAATGTTACCACATTTATGCAAATTTTTATAAACATTAACCTAATTCGACATAGTTTTCATTTTATTAATTTTATTATTTCTATAAATGGCATAAGAGAGAAGGTCAATACAATAACTTATAACAAATACATACATTGATAAAACCCAAGACCCAAAGGGATATTTTATACCGGTCAGTAGTATGTATTTACTTATTCAATTAATGTATGTTCTACCACAATTTCATACTAAGTAGTATTGTAAAGAAGTAGATTATACTATACGTATGGCCCAGTGACAAAAGCAAGCAAAATAACTTGAGAAAAATGTACCCACATTTGCAATATTAGTACTTGTATGTGTAGTTTATGTATTGTTTATATTAGTATACAATAATATTATGTATTATTTGTAAGTAGTATTTGCGTAATATTTCTTATGGATCACCATTACAGCTTGATATTTTATATTGTCTTACCGCTTAACTTTCTCGGCATCGCCCATTTGTTTGACTGGTAGATAAAGCCTCAGGCTTTAAGTCCGCCATTTACAATTATGTAATAAAGTTAAATAAATAAATAAAATATTGACTGCTACTATTGACTTATTTCTAGACTTATTTTCTTGACAAGTATCACAACACATCAAGTAAAGGAAACACGAGTAAAGAGGTACCTAGTCTTATTCGGCTTAGTCAAATTACACCACTCAAACAGCACGATACGTTACGTAATAGTGTTGTGACTAATTGATGAGGACGTAACGGGAGTTATCGATATTTTTAATAATACAGTTAGGTACGTCGATGACGGTTTGATGGCGGTAGCGATGATTGGATCCGATGTCTAAAAGCGATGTGTATTGATGAGATTGAGGCTATAAGTAGCTGGATGAATTCCTTACTTATGTAGGTGGCTGCTATTAGATTTAATAACCGGTCAAGGACAGACTCTTGTCGAAATAGTTCCGTATTAATCGTAAACTCTTAATTTTAATTTTTTTTTAATTCATTTATAAGTTCGGGACTTAATCATTTGCGGCGTCATCCGGTTAACTGTGAGCCTGTTAGCTTATTCAATTATATAAATAAAATATTTAATACAATTTCCAAGTTTCTAAAATGCCTCAAGCTTATCGTAAAATTTCACAAGCAGTTCCATTTTACGTAAACAAATAAACCTCACACCTCAAAATTAAACAACGGGAAAAGGCGTAACTCTAATTTTCCTAAAACATCGCATACTCGATGGCAATCGCACAACTTAATTTCCAGAACACCAGTAAACTTGTCGGTGGGCATATACAAACGAATTGCCCAACAAATATACTAATTGATGTCGGCACTCATTAAAATTACGTTGTAAATATGGCGGCACGCGAACAGTTCTTTAGTGAATGGGCTGTAAAGTTTGTGTGAAACGGAACACCACACGAATGATTCGGATTTGGAGCCACTTCAAACTTTTACGTTGAATTAAATTCTATTTATTGTATTGTATAGCCTTATTTTATGCTTCTAAACTCGTGTTTTGATAATCTCTAAATTGTTCATTATCATCAAATCTGGTTGTTTTACAAGCTGTATATAGAGTATCGATAAAATGCAGTTTTTTTTATTTATTCATTAATAAAAAAAACTGCATTTTAGGCTTACATGGTCAACCCGGTACATCCTGATGTCAAAGTTTATATTTTTTTACTAATATAATGATGTTCGTTGGAGGAACTAATAAAGAGCAACAAAACGATAAGGTATATAATAATCAGCTTTTTATACAACAAGGAAACGCTACGACAAGAGCTAGAGATAATCCAGGTCACCTTACCTATCATTGCTATTGTATTTCTACCTTGTTTGTGTTAATAGTGTGTGTATGTGTAGTAAATATGTTGTAATATTGTATTGTATAATTGTATATAAGTAAGTGTGTAATATACAATATATGTGTAAGTTTATGTTCTGATATTTATAAATTTTTTTTGCCACCTATTGCTCACAATCTTTAATAACCTTATTTAATTTTCCGAAAGGTTTCCTGGAAGAAATTGCTATTGCGATAAGGCCGCCTTTGCGCAAGGTTATTTTTCTAATTGCTTGTATTTACAATGTATCCTTGTTGTGCAATAAAGAGTTTTTGTATTGTATTGTATTGTTTTATCACTAGGCCACTCAACTTATTTATAACCTACGCTACTTTTAATATGACCAAATAAACCTAAAACGCTATATCTTCGTAATGAAGCCCGTTCAACTCGCAAATTATACATGACGTCAACGCGCGCTGACCTAACATAGGCAATATTAAATAACTGCAAGCGATTAACATCTGGTGCACGTACCCCGTACCCTGAAACCCCTAGCCTTTATTACCAGCTAAATAGTTATTTAAATTCAGGGTGGGCCGGCCTTAATGACAGTAGTTCAGACGGATTGGGCGCAAGTGATTCGAATATTAGAACGCTTTAAGAATACAAGGAAAGTACTTAGATTTGATTTTTCGTTAAATTGTAATTGGTTTTGTTTTGTTTAATCTGTAAAAATGTCCACTTCGCCGTTTTCGGTGGCATGGCGGAATAGCACTACCTCACCTGCTGCCGCAGGCTGGTTGAGAATCCTTGATGATGATGATATGTAAAAATATTTACCTCACTGATATTTTTTTCCAAACTTCTCTATAGAATGGTGAACGTGTGCGAAAATATAAAATACTAACTGTGGCTTTACCTACTTAGTTTAGCTATATAGATTATTTCATCTGGAATAATATACCTTTCAAAATTTCAAATGCAGTAAGTAGTTCGAAGTGTATTATTTCTACATATTAATATTAATCTTGACATAGTATAAAGACTGCCATCTTTCGATAAAAGTTGGGACCTTCGGAGTTCGGCTCATAACGTCTTTCAAAACAAGGAGACGCTCAAAATTGAAAATGTTACAAATGGTGATCAATCAAATACGGGCCGTTTTTCGCCGTCACTTGACGCATGCAATCGTTACGAATACGAGGCTGCGCTCATTTATCGATCTCCTAAGCTCATAAGTCCACTATAATTGCGCTGAAATTGTATAGCTTTTTAGTCTTAAGACTATTTTGTAATAGTTATCGAACTAAAACGTAAAGTAGCTGTTCATCGAGGACTTAAGTTCAACACTCGGGGCGAGCGTAAACCACTGCACCAAACAGCGAAGTTTGTAATGAATAATAATTTAACAAAGTGGCAACCATTTTGAACTTAGCATTTGTTACGTGTAGATAATTTAGGACGTTGTACACAAGATTATTTTTTTTAAATAGAAAGGATATTTTCTACTGATAATAGGTACCAGTTACAAAAGCATTCTCAAATAGAGTTGGTGACAAGCAAGCAGCCAGTTATAAAAATAATGGCAAAAATTGTCATAACTGTCTCATAGCATGACTTTTGGCGGGAAGCTGTGAAGAGCAGTATCGTCGCTGTATTTTATTTTCCAAAATTTGTGTTTTTTTTTAGTGTTTGTGCTTAATAATGGTGGATTATTATTCTTATACTCTATTATGTGTTTTTTTTTTGTTTGTTGCAAAAAGCTCCTGGAAATCGCTAGGTGCAGTTTTTACTTAACTTTTCTACTGATGTGACTTTAGACTTACTTGATTAAACAACTTAATTTAAAAAAATACCTGCTACTGGCCAAATACGAAAGTAAAAACCATGTTAAAAAAAAAACACTCATAGCATTTTAGGAAGAAGAATTGGAAATAACTATAAGTCTTTGTACAATCGTTCGGGATGAGATAAGATTTTGCCAACCTAATGAAATAAAATCTCACTGACACACACTACAATAACACGTTCTAAATTCAAACAACAAGCGAACGAGACACCTTTTGCAACCCTATTAAAAATGTAACAGGTAATCAATCAAAACACACTTTGAACTTATTTGCGCAGCCAGCATACTCATAAATATACCGATCGCGTCGCGGGTCGCGATCAATCTTTCACTGGATTTGATTTGATTTTGTGTATTGGGAACATGGTCTGCTTGGTTTCATGGTAGCTAATTAAAATATGTTTTTGTTTTTAAGCGAGTTAAAAAAGGAGGTTCTACGTTCGACTGTATGTATTTCTTTTATTCAATATTTTATTACTTACTAGCTGTTTCCCGTAGCTTCGCCTGCGTCAAAAAGTAGCTATGTTTGACCCAGTCTTCAACTATATTCATACCAAATCCGTTCAGCGGTTTGGCCGTGAAAGCGTTACAGACAGACAGACTTTCGCATTTATAATATTAGTATGGATATGGATACAAAATGCAATCGAATAGCACAATAGGCGAACTTAATGCTAAAAGCATAAAAAAACCTTAGTCAACGTTAATGATTTTATAATTTCTTAAAACAAGAAATTAGCTCTCAATCTAGTTATAATTTTGATTTTTCTAAACCGCTTTTTCTGCGGTTTGGCAGTTGGGATAGTTGAGATGAAAAAAGTTGCTTCGGCACTTATTAAATAAAATATAATAAGGCGAGTAAGAGATCATTATTTCTCCTTAAACTCATAAATCGTATTATATATATATATATATATTATTTATATATATTAGTAGGTATATTTATTGTATTTATTATTTAGTTTATTATACATATAGTATTATAAAATAGGTTTAAATTGTGCTTATTATTTTTGTATTTTATTTTTTTTTATTTTTATTGTACGCCACTTTGCCTCTTTCTTTCGTAGTTCCTGTCGCGGGTCTGCTGGAAGAAATTTCTTTAGAAATAAGTAGAACCCTTGTACACAGTTTTCCTAATTTTAAGTTTCCAATGTATATTTACAGCGTGTACATGAAATAAATAAATAAATAAATAAATTCAGAAAAAGGATTGGAATTTCAAACCGGTACCTCTTGTCTCATGGTCTTAGCATCAGCAAGGTAAAATAATAAAAATATCATCACAACTGTAGGCCAATCGCGCTAATTTTAACGTTATTACCAAAAACTAAACCACAACACAAAGCGCTAATGTTAAAATCTTGACTCGAATGATTTTCGTTTGATTTTAAATTATTGTATTTTTCGAGAGCATGTTTTATGTATGTATAGCAATAATAATTATAAAAATTCTTTATTGCATCAATAACTACAATACAGGTTACAAAAAAAATATATATATTTATGTACAAAGGCGGCCTTTATCACAAAAGTAATTTCTTATAATTGTTGGGCACGCTCTGCAGCCTGAACGGCTCTTTTTTGTTTTCATTTCCAAATTACGCAGAAACGCAGTAGGGTCATTTAGTTGTTTAAATAACTGTTATCTTGTTATTCAAAAAATGTAAATTAAACATTTTGCAAAACTAAAATCAAAAGCACAGGTGTGCCGGTTAAAAACATGTGTGCATTTAGAAAGTAATGCTAAAAAAATAAGGTGCCCCACTCACCTTACAGATAGTTGTCATTAAAACATCGTTTGTAACACGTCGTGTTATTTATTCAAGCAGTTGCTTGATTCCTTTCAATGAATTATTTAGAGTGGGGTGCTTTTGCGTGTGGCATTTTGAGGTTTCTTCGCCGCTTTAACGATGGTTGTGGAGTAGGGTTGTTTCTCTTTTAGAATAAATCTACTTACAGAAGTAATTTTACATGAATATAAATAAGAGAAAATAGTAAAATAATATAAAAAGATAATAGATCGATCGAAATGGTGATCTTTAGATCGGATGCTTAGTCTCACTTTTGGGTCGCTACGTTATATTAAGTAAGTAAGAAAAAATATGACAAAAATATGAAAAAATTGAAGTTTTGAAACAGATTTAGGTATAAATAAAGTTTTAAACTTGTGAATATATAAATACTAACTCAAAAGATACCATATTTTTACAAATACATATAAACAGAATAGTCTACCCGACTGTATTCATACTTGAGCAATATTTGCTTACGAAACAATTATATACAATAAAAAGTAACCGATTCTAAAAACAACAACAAAATTGGTTGTTAATTAAGGCAGTAATTAGATTTTAAGGTTTTTTCAAGAAGATAATTGGGAGCGTGGTGGGGACGTCTTGCTATCTCTATTGTACGCACGAAACCAAGTAGCAGTGACGTCACTGCATACACAGTGCATCCTTTTCTTGTTTTTCGACAGTTTCCCCTGCCACTGAATTTATTTCTGTTTTCAGTTTCTGATAGAGAAGTGTTTCATATGAATGATAAAAATAAATTGAGTAGAATACCCAATTGCTCAGATCAAAAAGATTGAACTCCCAAATAGCCGACTAGCATATTTACCATTACGTTACGTTGTCGTACTCGTAATAACTCAATATACTCTTACTCGATACGATGACGATACGATACTCTTTGACTCGTAGTTAGGGATTGCAAATCCCGCAATATCCCGCGGATCCGCAAGCTTAAACCGAGACAATTTTTTTAAATTACCTCCATAATCTTCTCTGCAACGTGTTTTATGAGGAACAATGAAGATTACACTTAATGATTCAACAGACAATAACTACTAAAGAAAAAGCTTTGAAAAAAATATTGAAAAAAAATATATGAAACCGATGGAGTGAAAGTCCATTAGAAGAAGGTATTTATGCGACCCAAAGTGAGTCTTGGCCGGATCTCCACTGCGATCTATCTAACAAGTCGTATGCATCCGGATAAACCTCCGGTGGTTTTTGGATTGCACTGTTTGTAATTGTGTTTTCTTCTTTTATACTTAATAAATTTAAAAAAAAAGTGTAGAGGCAGATAGAGCCTTTTCAGCCGCCGCTGCTCTAATTGTTCTAATTGTTTTGTTTGAAATAGAGAAAGGACTGATTTCATATTTTTGACATTACGATTTTTGTTCTCTCTCTTTTTTTTTATTTTTTCTGCACCGTCGCCAGTCTTTTTTTCCTCTCTTAAAAGTAGCCTGGAAGAGATTGGACTAGCGATAATGGTAAAAGATACCCTATACATAAATAAAGTATACATCTTTGTTACAGACAACATATAGTAAGAAAAGTTAATATAGTCTTTGTAAATACAAAAAACCGATTAAAAACTGTTACAAATACAGTCGTAATTAATATTTTTATTTAACTAGTAGAGTACGAAAGTACATAGTTCTACAAATCATTGATATTTTTATATTTCTGGAGCTTTTATTAATACAAAATTAGCCGGATTAGTGAAATTATTGCCATTGAACAGTAAGTAAAGAACCGCGTTACTTTATATTAAAAGTCGATTATAACCCTAATGACGTTGATTATTTTTAAATACCATCCAAAATACAAAAATCATGCGGGATCCTGCGGGATCCCGCTGTATTGAAGTCAATCCAGCAAAAATCCCGCGGTGTTGAAAACAGGGCGGGATTGAAATTCCTATTCTTAGTAAACTTCAAGTCCTTGCTATTATTAACAGACAAGCATACCTGATAGACTACCCCTACTTAGACGGAACATGCTTTTACCACAGAATAAATAAGGAATTTTCTATGTTTTGCACAGCAGTGTATGAATGAATGAACACTTCATTGCACCATTTACATATTTTTAATAGCTATTGTGTCCCACTGCTTGGCAAAAGCCTCCCCTCTTTCCACACGTCTCTGTCCAGGGAAATTTCTTTCCAAACCCCATCGAACTCCCTTAAGTCATCGGACCATCACATTTTTGGCCGACCTCTCTTTCTATACCCATCAGTTGAGACCATTATATTGACAAGCACCATTAACATACCTAGAAAAAGAAATATGCACTGAATCCAATGAACATTAACAGAATTGTGTACAATGGAGTGAAAGTAAGATATAACACCGAAAGTCTTGAAAAAAAAAGTAAAAATCTGTCAGAAAAGAATATCTTTTCAAATTTTTCTTCCTAATCGGGTAAAGCGTGAAGTCCGTTAGAATTATTCGCGTGTTGTGTTATCTGGCTCGGTGTTGACTGAAGCGGCGACACTGACAAATCGAGCGGAGTCGGTAGTAATAACCCTAGTGTACGGCACGAAGACTGAGCACATTGTATTTTTATATTTACTTGCATAGTTTCACGTTGACATGAAACAATAATGGAAGATATTTTAACATTTTTCTTTTCAATTATTTTAAGTTTTTGCATAACTTGATATTATCATGACGCCGCCGTTTCCCTTAGGTTGAATTTCTTTTTTATGCAACCGTACGTCATACATGGCTCGTGGATTAAGTATTTCAAATTATTTCAGGATTTCCTAAATTAGCAATCATTTGAAAAGTCAATTTAAATATCTTTATTTATTATTTCATTCCGCCAAATTTAGCAAATACAAATGTTTAAAATAAATACATTGAGTGTTATTTGAGAGCTTATATTAAAACATAATAACTTCAATAATAATTGAAACAGAACTTAGTTTAAATAAAAAAGCTGTCAAAATCGAGCCCCACAATAAACAGATAAACACACCAGTAAACAAAACAACCTCAATAATAACCCAATCTATCATAAAACTTGGATATCGAGATATAAATCGAACTGGGCATCCGAATGCCCATCCCGCGACCCGCAAACTATAAATTCACGAATTTCGCCAACTCTACGTCGTAAATATTTTAAAGTAAGTTCGCAGGAAAGTGACAGGGAACGTTGACGGCGACTTGGAGGTGGTCGAGGCGAAATAACTAGAGAAACAGTGCCGAACTTGGAATATAAAAGTTTGAACCCTGAATTCAGTGTTTGTTTCCATTTCGCTTGACGGTCCCGCAGGTCCGAGTTTCGAGTGAGTCTGTGTGTTTTTTTTTTTTAATTTTTTTGGCGGTCTTTCTTAATTCAGGTTTTGTTAACAATGTTATAGAGAGTGTGATTAAATTCTTTGGGAGATTGTTTGAGGTACTCATGGTTCACTCAATAGGAATCTGTCAGAGACATAGCTTGTGGAAAAATGGAATGAATAAGAAACATTTTTCGGCGTCGATCATCTATGCTCTTTGTGAACAATATAGAGTTTAAAATTTATGAGATATTATAAAGGTTTTTATTATTCACATGCATTTAACTAGGAACAAAGATTTTTTATTTAAACTAATGTCATAAATATCAAGACATTTTTCGAATAAAGAATGCTTGCCTATTTGTTATAAAAAAAATAGCTTTATCTTATACCTCACGTGTCTTAATGACAAACCATTGAAAAAATTACACAAAAATAGTTCCTTTTTTCCAAGTATCTCTAAACAGTGCCACGTCGACCTGTTTTCGTATATAATTTCACCAATTACGATTTTACCCGGATCCAACCTCTTGTTATCCACTCCGAAATGGCTTTGAGGGCAGGTTCGGCTCCGTAATTCAATTTTGAACGTCTCTTAATACCCCTTAGCCGGGCAGCTTTTGGCATAAGTCTAAAAGTTTTATAGGGATTGAGTGCCCGAGAATATAGAATTTACGAATATTTAAGTGACTCCATATTTCATTATTCTATACAAAACCTACGGCTATTATTGAATTTCGTAACTATAAAATAAAATCGAAGTAACTATATTTTTCAAAATAAATAAAGGCATTTTTTTTATTAACTAAAGACAAAAGTCTCCCAATCTCCTTCCAAACCTCTCTCTGATTCGCCATCTCTGACCACCTGGCCTCGAATCTTCTCAAGTCGTCGCTCCATCCTATTCTCGGCTTTCCTCTCCTTCTCAATTTAAAAACATTACTTAAATGCATATTAAATTATAAAAAACCTTTGAGTTAAATCCTTTATGAAGTTCTTTCATCATTGAATTACAAAGATCATTTTATTACTGCCACCTAGTACATCAACCTTTCTTGACCAGTCAAGCACAGTAAACAGTCAACTAGTGTAAGTTGAGACCACAATCTTCTTTATGTCGAGTCAAAGAAGAAGAGACCACTATTATTTAGTCTTATCTTAAGACACCCAAGAGAAAAGAGGAGATGGTCTATTCTCATACTAATACTACCTACCTACCTACCTAAAAATACACAAACTCAAAAGTTATAATTAACATAATAGACCCTAAAAACCCTTAATATAATATTTACTTCATCTGAGATCAAAAAAGAATGAGCTAACTGAATAATAAAATAGCAAAAAAAAATAAGATAAAAATGGAATCGAATTCCCTTGGACATGGGCGCCGGGTGTCTGAATTATTTATATGCTGGGTTCCGTATACACGTACTGGACTTATAAATGAACGCATTTTAGCACTTATGACCCGTTAATAAATTATAAGTGAGATTCTCTCATGATGGCGCGCGTCACGGAAACCTCCTTCGTAGTGTGGCCAGGCGTGACGGAAAATATGGAATCAAATAACTTGTTAAGACTTTATCTTTATTTATTTTTTTATAATTTATAAATATTTTATTTTAAATATTAAATATAGTTATATTTTATTTTAAAAATATAGCTTTTTTGGTTCGTTTATTATTTATTTATTTAAAGTTATAGACTGTTATCAAAAACATTATAGACCCCTAAATTAAAAAGAAAATTAATTTATTTTAAATATTAAATATTTTTATATTTTATTTTAAATATTTATTTTATTTTACATTTCACTTAATTTTATGTGTAGCATCGCAAAAATATAAGAGAGCAAAAAATAAAATTTGAAAAAGATGAATTGACGAAAATGCACTTTGGTTACAGTTCTAAATATCTTTGCATACATGCCCAATATGAGAAAAATATCATTACTTCAGTTTTCAAAATGCATAAAAATTTGGTTGGCCACTGCCATCATCGTAACCATTGCAATCTATGTTATAAAACCCCGATTCTTTATGAGATGATGAAATTAATATTTTATACCATTACCAAAAATTATAATAATCAAATTAGCTATAGCATAATACAAATATCATGATAAGAATTATTTAAAAAAACTTTTAATTGTGTGGCAATAAACAAAATTTTTTTTTTTTTTTAATTTATAAAGAATTTTTTTTTCGTCTAACTTCATTGTGTAACGACGGAAGGAAAAACATAAAAATTTATTGTTTATTTTGTTGATAATCCACAAAATATTAAATGGTGTGCAATATACACACCCTAGTGCAGAAAACTTAAGGCGTTTTCTCAGAGCTCTATTATACCCTTATAATTGATATGATTGTCTCACGATACAGTAGGTACTTAATTGAAATTAAGAATTAAAATAAATGCTTTTCTAGGAATGCTAAAATTTTCCTATACTATTGATGTACTTTAAAAAAAAAACTACTATAAATGACTGTTGCTTTTTAAATTAGCCATTGTATACGTTCTTTAGCCTCATAGATAATTAAGTATCAGACTCAAGTACAGGGGCTTAGCCAAAGTAGCCAAATAAAACTGAAACGGTTTACCAACACTCGATGTCATTATCGTTTCCAAATTGTGTTTTGGATGAGCGGTATTTAGGAAACAAAGTAAAAAATAAATAATAAGCAAACGCGGAAAGGTGGAAGTCTTCTTCATAACACCTAGCGATTAGGCTTTGCAATCTTCAGACCGGACACTGCGCTTACAGCAGGATTTTCTTAAAGCGCTAATAACAGTTATTCGCGCAACTCACGCTGCTTACAAGACAGAAAAACAGTTTTTGTTGGTCTCCATCATCGTGTTCTTGCTTCAACGCTGTCGTTTTTTTCCCCAAGACCAACTTGCAGCGAGAGAAATGTGAAAACGTTTTTCATATTTTTTTTTCCTAGGATTTTCCTATAGAAAACGGACTTGCAATTTCAAAGCGAGAATGCGCTTCATATTTTTTAAACCTCGTGCATTGAAACGCAATAGGATCTTATTAAATTGTTGAAATGTGTTAGAAATATTTTTAAATGCCATTGGTAAAATAGAAATGCTTGCTACGTAAATTGCGAGGTAAATTCTTGCTCTTTAGATGTTGTTAGTGATGGAAGACTATTAGTATGAAATCTTTAAAATGTATTTTTTGCAGCATACGGTTGACCTGCTTGGAATGAGAGTATAATGCTGTTGCTTGGTTTTCATGATAAATTATCTAGATACGTTATCTTTCTTCTTTAACAACTATAATTTTGATGTTTTAAAAAGTACTAATAGTTACCAGAGGTGGGAACGTCTGGTAACTATTAGTATTTTTAAAATGTCTAATCATTATCAGCGATACTACGAGTACATAGTTTAAAACCTTTTAAACATTATTAATTACTAGGTATTTTAGTTAAAAGATAAAAAGAGTTTACTTGGCAAATATTTATCCTAAAAAGAATCGGATAAAATTTGAGAATTTCATTAATCCTCGCCTGGATGGCTCTACTTCTACCAAAAGATTGCAAATTTCCATAAGTGATTGGTCCGATAACGGCATACTATATGCATGAATAGAACTGATAATATCCCTATATTATTTCATCGGGACATAATAGGACCCCGATTGCAACCAACATACTTTGAGCACGTACTGAGTATAAAGAAAGTAATATGATGAGACTTGGGACTCATTTGAGATTAATATGTCCCAAGCAGGCTCTCGCATAAAGGTTTTAAAAATAATTTTACAATATCGACTCACTTGAGATTTTTCTGAAAGCTTTGAACGTAGCATGATTTTAGAAATGTTTATAGTTTATAGAGAAAATAGGTATATATTTTCACTTTTAGATAGATTTTTCACAATATGCAAATGATGGGCATAAAGTCTACTATTCTGTTATATATTTTGCGTATTAGTTAGATGTTATTTTTAAAGTGCTTATTTAAAGTCCATTAAAGGAGGAAGGACTGAAATATACTGGTCAACAAATTACGATACCACCAGATACGAACAGGCATGATATTAATTGATTAATTGTATGTTAAATGTATGTATGTAAATTTATGGTTTTTACTTTAATAATATGACCTAGATTATTAACAAAATAACTAATTTTAACACCGTAATTCTTCATGTATTGCTTTTATCTCTAAATATTATAACTAAAAAAAAACATGATTTGAATGCAAAAATATCACCACATTCATGTGACCGTTTTTCAAACCGCTTTCTGGCATCTGACGTCATAAAATTACATTTTAATAAGCGATCGGCGTTCAATACTTTACAATTTAAGTTCCGAAGGGCGACATTCACAACATTGTGACGGCAACGAGCCATTTTAGCGTTGTACTTGCGATTTATTGAAGCTATTAACATGGAAATAATAATTCCTCGGTTTATCGTCTATAAAGCACTTTTATATCAGCTCGTTTGATAAATAATTCTATCTTTAGATATTTGGTTACTGCTTGCAATAAATTACGTGTTTTGATGGGACCAATCAGTTTGGAATTTTGTTTCTTGTGATTCATCGTTTTTCAGGTCGTATTACAGCTGTCATACATAAGTATCCGATAAAAATTATAAGCAGTTAGTTACTGTATTTTCGTATTTCAAAGATACTGAGCATTCTTCTTCTTTCGTATCGATTTTATTAATGGCAAAGTAAGCATCGCAATATTTTTAATCAGACTCAATGTAATCAGTACCTACCTTAATATACAACGAAATATTTCATAGAATCTTAAGAAATCATACTTGTTTATATTTTAATAATATATCGAGCCATTAATTGCCGTGATAAGACTTTTTTACCCTTTGAATGTGCGCTAACCGAAAAATGTTAAACAATATCTTACATTTAAACAAAGTTTAACAATTTTATTTCTATCTACTGCACTATTTGTTTTATTAGCCCTGGTTAAGCTAATGCATCTTTTCACTCCACCCAAAATCCCTAAATTTATTCCACTTCACGTACTGAGGCTTCCACTGCTTTACCTATGTACATAATGTAGCATGAAACTTTACCGCAGAAACGGAACACCTAATTGAAAAGTTATAAACGTCAAGTGCTCTTAAAAGGAAATGACATGAGATATTCATACGATTGATGATAAATTCAGCCAACACAAATAATAAATGACGAGTGGGTATTTTGAAATGATCTTAGGTGGCGTGTAACAACCTTCGTCAATTCCGTGCATCTCAATGCATTAATATGTAATGTTGATGTTTTTAGGTCACATTTCGAGTTATGTTTTATTGGACATTTTAGATGCTTTGGTAAACTACTGACTTGCACTTCATGCCCAGTTCATATGATATTCATGCTACTTTATGTAATAACAAAGCTTGAATATAAGATGTACTTTTTAAATTATCATTTTTTATAATACCTCTAATATCTGTACAAATTTATTTACTTACACTTATTCACATATGAAATTCCAATACATAATATTTATAAATTAACGATAAAAAGAAAATGTTTAAATTAAATATTGAGCCCAGATCGCTGTCGTCGCATGATGGCAAGGTGCCCAAAAGGCTGGCGACGTTCCCTCGTTGTATGGCCAGCTTGATGCGCTGGTCAAAATAGGCGCCAGCTCTTGGGTCTCCAGAGACGTCAAATCTCTAATATCTTATATCTTACCTCTAAATTAACTGCCTCTGTGGTCCAGTGGTTAAGGCGTCTGCCTTTGACGGCTGAGGTCGCAGGTTCGATTCCTACGGGAAGAATACTTTGTTTAGATGTTCGCAGTTTGGTTAGGACATTGCAGGTTTGAATCGCCTGATTGCCTGAAAATAAAGATGATTCAGTGCTTCGGAAGGCACGTTAAGCCGTTGGTCCCGGCTGCCATCTGATGGTCGTTTAAGAACCACGTCAGAGGCGGAGAGGTGGTTCCGCACATCTCTGACACCAGGGTGTACATAGTCGATTGGCAATGTAACCTATTCGAATTGATGATAATACATCTCAAGGTCAAATCTCATTTTCACACTAAGGGATCCGTACCTACCTACATATCAGTATCAGCTTTAAATTAGGTAATTTGCGAAAATTTCTAGTATCTAGGTAAGTATCATTAATGAACTGATACAAAGCTCAATAAATCAAAGACAAACAGACTTTTATTTTTATCTCTTATTTACATAATAAGTAATCTTTAAAAAAATCTCACAGGAGGATCTATCATCACTTGTTGGTATATAAATAAAATAATATTTTCTTTGAGAAAATGTAAGAATGATATCCTAATGAAAACCTAAAGTTATAAAAAGGAGAATTCAATAAACCCAAAATCTAGTCTAGTAGTTAAATGAGAGATTGAGTTACCGTTGTCAATAATAAATATCAAAAATTCAAATACATAGGTTTGTTTGTTTGTAGTAGCTGTATTGTCCAAAAAAAAAACAAATAATTTACATAAACAGTATGGAAAAACAATAAGTACAATGGCGGACTTATACCACTTGGGGATGTCTCACAGTCAACCAGCGAGTGACAGGAGAAGATATGCTTACCAGAAGGGTAGAAGCGTGTACAATATAATATTATTATGAAGAAAATACATTAAATAAACCTACACACTTATATAGAATAATCATACACACACCCATGTAACTAGCTTATACTTTTAAATGTCTAAGTTCAGCAAAGGAGAATTTGATAGTTTTACTTTTTGTTTTTCATAATCGCTTATTAAAAGCATATAAAACAATTAAGCCCGAAATCAGATAGTATCGGTGTTATTAAACAATCAATGAGGATGTAATCAGCCGGGATCGAACCCGGGCCATTATTGTTGTCGATATAACCGAGCAACTTCGTCATTATCAAGGACCCCTAAATTCATTATTAAATTTAATGGCAGCTGGGATTATGCCTTGATATATAGGTTAATTATCTACTTGAATTGCCCCTCTGGTTCTGGTTTCATAATTGACTTTAGTCAATCCTGCTGGAGGTCAAGTATCACTAACTTCTGAACATGACTTAGTCTGTCTTTCTATTTACCTCTCAAATTTTTACGAAAAGATTTAGTGCGAATTATTTTTTTAAAGATAATTTATTAAAATTACCATGATACCTTTGTAAGATTTACAGTAGTAGCATATGTGAGACACATATGTTGTCAGGACGGTCGATTGTAAGATCTGATAGATTTTATTAATATTTTTATAAGAATCTGTAAAGAATCTTAACGTTGTTTGTGCCATTTTTGGGGCAACACTGAAAAATTAAAAAAAGGAGGACTTGACAGTTGAGAGATGTCAATAATGAGCCGGTTGGATTGATTCGAAAAATTAAGAAAGGAAAAATGATAAAAGTTGGAAAGTGAATAAGTTATGAGAAAAAGATGAGTAAACAGAAATACAAGTTTACAAGAGATTATTAGCAGTTTTATTCGACTATCCTCACACCTTATAATATTTATGGGAAAATAAAAGTTATTATATTCATATTTTTTATTTTATTTAGAATTTTATTATTATAATAATAAAAATGAGAAATGATATATTCAATAGTGAATATTCTAAGATAAACCTGAACGTGACATTCTTAAAATTACTTTGACGTTGAGCGTGACAACTCTAAATTTTTGCTTTGTCGCGATTAACCGTCATCATTCTATTCTGCCTGAGCAATTTTCATTAGAGCATCATTAAGAAGTGCTGGAAACTTTTGGAGTATGCCTCTTATCCCATTGGACGGGACCCCTGTCCCAGTTGATTAATTTACGTGGCTCCAAACGCTTACCTTAGCTGCACAACCCATTGTTGTCTAGAAGAGTGATGTCTCATGAAATATTATTTTCTCTGACATTTGATAAAGTCACGTGCATTGATAAAATTTTAGGTCTTTGCATGTATGACATGAATTATGGAAACCTAAGCTCAATTTTTACTGAAGTGATACTAAATTAACCGGCCAAGGGTTATATGCAAGTGAGTAAGCACACTTTATTGCACCGTAGATTATTTTTATAAATATGAATCATGTCATTTCCATTATTTTTGTCATGAAATCGCAGAGTACGGCGCTTTTAACAAAATGAGTTGCGCCATGATAAATTAATAGGTAGGTAGTATTGAAGATGACATATAAATCATTAAAGTATAACTATGTCACGTCATGGAAAAGCTGTACCTTAACGACATATTGGTCATGTGATAGAGAGTATCATTCCAAGGAAAAATAAAGAAAATAATATCAACGTCACTTCCTGTATGATTTCGTCAGGGATCCGCGGACGAAGGCGTATTTAAAATGGTTTAAACGAAACGCTGGCCACGTGACAAAAAGTGTTACACTGCAAAAAATAATAAAGAAGTAGTAGGTATTGGAAAGCACAACAATGACATTTCCAGTACAATATTGTCACGGACCTGCAGAATAAGGCGTGTTTAAACGAAACGCCGGCCACGTGACAGAAGGTGTCACGCCAGACGCTGCGGAACAGAACCATTCGTCAATGTTTATTTTGGTTATCTTTGTTCGGTACGTTTAATTTATTGCTGCTCTATTTGGGGGAGACCATTATTTATTTTAATAGTAATAGCCAAGGATATTTTCTTGTATTTTCGACGGCCTCCTAAAAAGAAAAAAACGATTTCGTTGTACTTATTCACGATTTACGTTTGTTATACTTATCGTCATTCTGTTGCCCATAATTCGATTTGTAAAAAGTTTTATAGAATATCGCAGTTGTTCTTCAAAGCCTTATAAAACCCATGTATAATACGAGTATTTACCGTACTATTGTGTTAATGTTTACATCAATTGTAAAAAAAAATATTAGGTCCGACGTAGGTTTTAGATTTTTGTTATTGGTTTTTCACATACATTTTCTCAAATTGAAATATCCAAACTAATATTAGAAATGTGAAAATGTGTCTGTCTGTTAAGCTTTTACGGTCAAACCGCTGAACGAATTTTGATGAAATTGGGTATGAATATAGTTGAAGACCCGGGGTCAAACATAGGCTATTTTTTTATGCAGGCGGAGCTGCGGGTATATTTATTTTTTAGTTTACGTTGTTTCTACAACATCAATTACATTACAGTACACAATTTAGGACAGACCTAGAAGTTTTTATTGTGTACAATTAAAACCTAAGGGTTGGAGATAAAACGTATTCACTTCAAGTTGTTACATTTGATTAGGGGTGGCAGAAAGTGCTTATTATTGTATGAGGTTTATACTATTGTATAAATGTGAAAGCTGGCTGTTACAATAATTAATTCCGAACGGGTTACATAATCAATTGACTCTGTTCACCCTGGTGTCAGAGTTTAACGGAACCGCCTCTGAGGTTTGTCTTGAAACCAGAACCAGATGGCAACCGAGACCAATGGCTTAACCGATCATCGGTACATCATAAATATCAATTAATTTATTTAAATTAAATATATAATATATAGTTATAATGGCATTTATGGCATCAAGTCCTCTAAAGGGCATCTACGCGTTGGATCAATATACCCGCGCAAACCCTAAAAAGGACCTACTAATAGCAAACAAGAAAATTAAATTAGTCTTTTTCAATATTTCAATGGAAGGAAGTGAAATCCACGGGAGGTTTTAAGCTAAAAACAACTCAGCCATTCAGTTGTTTCATGTGTTTAATTCAAATACACAATTACTTTGTTTTCTACCTAATACACCTCTATGTAAGAGGTGTCAAAAGGGTAACAACACCTTTAGATTCCGACGAATTTAAGTGATTTTCGGCTCTCATCAAGCGCTTATCAGATTAGTGAGGGTGGTGTTGCGGTAAATAACAGGGGCGGGGGTTAGATATCAGACACCGGAATCCACTGGTTCGACGACATTCTGTGAAGGTAACTTCTCAAAATTCATAACACCGTTTATACGTACGTGGTTAACTTGACGCGTATTTGGAATGACGTCCTTGAATATGATAATAATAGTTTCAAGGGTGGAATTTGAATATTGTTTTGAAATATTGATTTATGTAATGTTGTTAACGTCACCTGTTTACCTGTTTACTAAATGGGATATCAAATAATGTGAATTTTCAAAACGACCTAGATATGTATAATATCGACTCGCAAACAATAAGAAATAGCTGTTTGTTTATTAAATATATATATAAATATATAATAGTAAAAAAACAGGTGCCTGAAACAAAAGTAGTTTGGCGGAATTATCCCACATAGAGAGATCGTGTTTGTAATATAAAACATAGCTTTTTTTTATTATTATTCAACCATCGAGGGAAGGAGATAACAAAAGTTAAGTGGAGCTGTGTTCAGTGAATTCCTAATACCAGTTCTTAAGTTATTCGGCTATTGAATTAAAAGTTCTATTTATTTTATCACGATGAAGTAACCAAATCAGTTGAATCAATTCACAATATGCAAAAGTATCAAATTTAACAATTGAAATAAAATACAGATATTTTTGTATTACTTACATATAGACGTGGAAATAAATTGTAACCCGATACTGCGAATCGAAGTCACCGGTGTCGTAGACAGGTTATAGAGCTGTCATCTATTGCTTTTACTAGCGAACAGAGATGTACGGCGATATCGAGACATCGAATGAAATAAATCTCGATTTACTCGATCCTGCGACTCGGGACTTGTAGATCCGCAAAATAAAATAATACGCACATTCGATATTGTGCATAAAATTTTAAGAAACTTAGTGCCTCTATTATGCGAATGCGTAACTTTTATGTTGAATATGTAAAGCGCCCCTGGCGGATAATAAGGCAACTTAGAAACTCCTTACAAAATCGAATGGAAATCGCTGGTGTTTTTAATTAAATCTTGTGGTAGAGGCACATTAAAAAAAGGTCATTATTGTTATCTATCTTTCTTCCTACACACATCCATACTTACTTACTTACTAATATTATAAGTGCGAAAGTCTGTATGTCTGTCTGTTACGTTTTCACGGCCAAATCGCTAAACGGATTTTGTTGAAATTTGGTATGAATATAATTGAAGACCCGGGGTCAAACATAGAGGCTACATTTAACTGAGGCGGAGCTTTGGAAACAGCTATTAATTCATGTGTGTTGTACTATACATAGGTACATATATTCACAAACTGAAATAGTGTTCTCAATGACAATACCGCAAGGAACAATAGAGACTAGTCAGATCAGATGTAGACCCTGTCTGTATAGAAGACGGGCATTCCATCAAGTAAATTCATTAGTTAATCCGCTGCCTTCACCCACTTGTGCCGCAAACACATGAGTAACTATCGGAACAGAGAGAAATCGGACATCGAACTCGTACCGATATAATCGAAATAAGTTTAAAGTAGTCATGCACGTTGAACACTGTCGAAAAAAGTGTCTCATAATAGCTATATTCTAATCGCACATGGTTATATAATGTGGCCGCACATCTACAGTCATCAAACAGAGTAGTATTTTAACGCAGATCATTTGCAAGAAGTCAAAGATATTATTAATTACGGCTTACTTACGATATCATATCAATGGAGCAATATAAATGTGCTACACTTTGAACAATAGGAAGAAGAGAGCTTTATTTAACTTTAATGAACAAACCATAGAGTACATATTTATCTATCAATTTGTCAACATGTTATTTACGGATAAGGACGGCAAGCATTTTGCTTATCCATCCCTACTAATATTATAAATGCGAAAGTCTGTCTGTCTGTTATGCTTTCACGGCCAATCCGCTGAACGGATTTTGATGAAATGTGGTATGAATATAGTTGAAGACCCGGGGTCAAACATAGACTACTTTTTTTAAGCAGGCGGAGCTGTGGGAAAAAGCTAGTGGTATTATAATACTTTGATGATTAACAACAAAAGAATCTTTAGGTTGTCAAAAATTGGCCTGCACTTCCTCGCTGCCGCGGTATCTTTGGCGGCAGTCTGGTCTTCTTTTTAACTTTAGCGCAACAATCCTCACTCTAAATTTTCAAGCCAGGTCAGTTATGAAAGCTTTAAACTGGCGCAGAATAGAAAAGTCAATATTCACTTCGGGTTGTTAACACTTTCGCGGACAGTAACGTCTCTCGTCGTAGATAACAATTGAGTGGTGTCGTTGTTATTTTCTTGACTGTCCGTGAAAGTGTTAATTTACTTCACTGAGACAACGAAGTAAGTTAAAAACCAGACAACAGTTAGACCACTGACAAATACAATTTAAAAAAAAGATAAAGTTGTCTATTTCGTTATCTACTCATGCGACACAGTCCTCTGTCTTTGTCCCAAGACACCTGTGCGACCTCCAATTATCAATGTAATTGGCTATTCAAGTTGGTGCGATGGAGCGGGCATGGCATGGCTAATTAATGGAATCAAAGGAACATTGAAAATTTCTTCGTTAAGCCACCTACAAGCAATTTACGAGAATTTACGCTGTAAGGAATGATCTTAATTGTACTAAGCACGGAGTTGTATATTACACTCCGGGGATTATTCAGAGTTAAGACAAATTGGCCTTTAAGCTACGCATCTGCTGTTGGAATGGGAATATGAAACAGATAAGACGTTCAAATAATATAAACTGAAAGATTTGTAATGAAATTGCTTTTATAGAACTATTGTTTACTTCACAGCAATAAGATTATGTAGAAGTGCCGTGTGCCAGTTAAGCCTCTCGAGACTAGCAAATCTTATTTCTGTCTTTTTTACACTAGCTTTTACCCGCGTCTTCGCATGCGTCCTTTAATCCCACGGATACAGTTCTCAGTACTCCAAATACGTGTTTGTTTCAGGAAGATTGGATCAGTAAATGAAGTATGAACACGTTAAAAACAATGCAATGAGACAGAAAAATATTTCAGATTCTATAGAATAATGACAGACCTACTTAGTCTTACCCGTGACTTCGTCCTTAAACATAAAATCAAAAATTAATTAAACTGATTTCAATTAGTTCATACAAATACAGATAATAATTTCAATCCTCAATCTCAAACCATAGCACTCTTACAGTATTTAAGTCGATGCCCTAACCCTTTTATACACTTCTAGCTATTTCCCACAGCTCTACCTGCGTTAAAAATTTGCCTATGTTTGACCCCGGGTCTTCAACTATATTCATACCAAATTTCATCGAAATCCGTTTAGCGGTTTGGCCCTGAAAGCGTAACAGCCAAACTTTTGCACTTATAATAATATTAGTATGAATACAGTTACAATTTAAGCTTACTGACATTACGCACATGTAGCCAAATTGAATGAGATGTTACAAATCCCGATTTACAACAAACAGAGCTTACAAAATTCATTCCAATGCCGGTTGCATGTGAAATAAACGAAAAATAAAAGTGTATTGGGGTCGGCGATCCACTGCTAATGTACCATGGAACCTATCAATAATCGGCTAAACCCTCATAAATTTGCGTTACGGGGATGTTATCCCTCAGAGCAAACAATATGTAGCTATGATGGATCACGATACAGATAACCAAGGTGCAAGTGATCCTTGTTTATGAATTTTTTATGTATTCCATTTTTATGTATTTACCTGAGCATGTTGTAATTATAGATGGGCAGCGGGAAGAAAACAAGAAGGAAAAATTAAATGCAAGGGAAGAAAAGAGAAAAGATAATTCGTTCCCATTAACTCCCGGGAATTTATAAATTCCGGGAATAAATGGGAAATTTTCCGGGATCGCGCCCATCTCTAGTTGTAGTCTCTCGAATGTTTTTGTAGGGCAGTATGCTTTATTTCATTTTTTTTATTCATACTAACTTTTTGTATTACTGAAAAAGGTTATTAAGTATTTGTCAATAAAATAGTAATAGGTACACTGTATAATGAATGTATATTTAAAACCTTATTTTGTAAAATAACGATTATTTGTTAATATTTTAAAATTCTGATATCCTCTTTCTCTCGCATAAAATCTTCCCAAACATCAATTATCGGTTGACTGGCAGAGGCTTTCTCTGAATCCGGAAAAAAGGTACATAGTATTTTGTCATAAAGATTGAACACAAATTAATTATGTACAATAAAGAGTTTCTAACTAAAAATATATACAAATACACGTCTTTGCATTGTAGACAGAGCCTCATGTTGTTATTTAGAAGCAACAAAAAACTAATGCTGTAATAGTAACAAATTGCTAGCCTATCGCCTAGATATAGTTAAAAATTCAATTCCCTTGATCGACATTTACGATTTGCGTGGAAAGTAGCAAATCATGGAAATCTTAAAACATTCTCGAAATTCTGAAGGTGATACTAAAATTGCACTAACCCGACTTTCTGTAATGTAATACGTGTTATTCACATTTCCTTTTATAAAACTGCTTCCAAATACACATTTCCGATATTTTCCTTTAGAATTCTCATATAATATTGTCGTAATGCTTACCTAAATGATTATGGGTATAGATTCTGAAAGTCGGGCGCAATTGGAACTCAAATATGAGTGCATTAAAATTTATTTGAGTTGGAATCCGGAGTGAGTCAACAAGCAAAGGAAGACTGTAGCTTGGAACTCAAACAGCTCATAACAATAGCTTGGGTTTCGAATCGACGGAAACCATTCCAATTCGTTGGCGACCGATAAATTTAATCCCTTTGCTCGTTCCTATTAAATTGCTCATTTTGTGTTTTCGCATTCGTATTTTTGAACACAATATGTGACATTTATGTATGGAATTATAAAATATGTTCGTTTATCCATACTCATTATAAATTTGAATTGGTTAAAAACGATGTATTGGCGTAATTTATTGTATTAAGATATTTAGAGATCCGGTGAAAGATGTAGACTACTTTTAAAACGATAATACATATATAATACTGTCATACTAATTTGTCTATATAGCTTTTCATTCTGCAAAGAGACTAGACTCTGTCTTCGGCTAACATCAGTAACTAACATCCATACTTCCATACTAATATTGTTAATCGGAAGTACAAACAAAATGACATACAATATCTATGCTTTCTCTAAAAAGGGGAGCGTTTCGACTCTATCCACCGCTAATACCAGTAATAAATATCCATCCATACTTGTAGTAATATTCGGAAGTCCGTCTGTCTATCTGTTAAACTTTCACGACCAGTTTCCCACGAATTTTCTTAAATCGCCGCTCCATCGAGAGACCTACGCTTTATTAATATTTACGGGCGAAATTCAGGATAATTTAATTTCTAATCTACAATGCACTGGCCAGTGCCCGCAGCCTTATTAGCCGCTGTGAAATTATCTCAATTTAGATGGTCATTAGCGGAGTCGCACGGGAGAGATACCACCGACCGGTATAAATCTGAATTTAATGGCCGCCACACCATTGTTATATTTCCAAATGTTTTGAGACACATCCGAACGTGCGGATGACCCTTTATGCTCGGATATGACGACCAACACATTTTTTCAGAATTGTTTTTTTTTTTAAGAACTTCGCCTAACCTTTGCCCCCTTTTGAATTATGCCAATATAATTTGTTAAGCCCATAACTAAAATGTGTTTGTTTGGTCTCGTTTTTTCACAATGCTCAATTTGAATTAACTAGGTATATGTTTCTTTTGTTTGTGCAAATGGTTCAATAAAGTGTTTATTCATTCATTCAATTTGATTGAAAGGGACAACATTTTACAGATAAAAAAAGGTTAAAAAGTATGCATACATCCCGGGAACCATTTTTCTTAATCATCATCTAAACGGAACGAATTAAGTAAAAATCGTGCTTTGAATCAATAATAAAATTACTAAATTATTTGTTTTTTTCTGTACAACAAAGATATTACAAACAAACAAACTTATTTGGCAATATCTGCTAAAAACACACTGGCTATCTTTATACAATGCATGTTATAATTTTATTAACTATAAATAAACTAAATACTTTAGAAAAAGTATAAAGTCCGTTTGATTTTATGGCATCTGATAGATCACAGCATGGTATCGCTGGTGCTCTTAGCACGAAAATTCCAAAACTAAAACCGTTCATTTCTCATTAACCTCCCTAATACGCCACACCCACGTACAGGGAAATAAAGAAATTCAATATAATGATACGATTATAGGAAAATGTCAACATCTACTTAGACGTGATAACTTAAATAAAATAACACAGATAACATTTACAGAGTACGATGGCTCATCAAATACTAATGAATAGGGAGCCCATAATAAGTATGACCTTTCACATACTGTGTTCAAATGTCTATTTTTAACTACATTCTACTACCTGTCTGTCTGTCTGTACATACGTAATCGTAGAGTAATTTTGTATCGACGATTCAATAATGCCTTTGTTTTTATTTGATGATAAGATTAAAGAAGTAGATCACTATGTCCGATATCGTTGGAAATAATAAAATAAAAATACGATCGCGTTACAAAACAATTTAAAGATAATGATATGCAATTCAATAAAACACTCTTTATTGCACAAATAGGATACATAGAGTACATCACTGAAAATTATTTTAAAAACACGAATTATCTTTTTATTTATTGTACTTAAATTATCTTCGACTTGACGAAACTTATTTTACTACAGCATTTCTCGCGGTTTTATGTTCATATCATACATTCAAATCCATACTAATATTATAAATGCGAAAGTCTGTCTGTCTGTTACGCTTTCACGGCCAAACTGCTGAATGGATTTTGATGAAATTTGATATGAATATAGTTGAAGACCCGGAGTCAAACATAGGCTACTTTAAGACGCAGGCGGAGCTGCAGGAAAAAGCTAGTAGAATATTGGTTTATAATATCTACTTGCACTATTTTGCAGATTCTACAAAAAAGGATAGTTATAATCCAACACATTTATCATAATACTCATATGACGCTCAACACTGTAGGTATTTCAAAATATCGATATAAAATTTTATGTCAACTTTTAAACCAGAGAGCTACTAAGTGGAGCGATGGAGTAAGCGTGTGTAGCTTATTTTTGTGTTGCAGGGGGCGAGGGAAGACGACGCGCGTAGGCGGAGCCAGGTAGCGTTTGTTGTGCGTGCCCTAGGCTGTACTGTTGTCACTGTTTGTCAATAGCGCGCGAAGTGAGCTAGTTTCACGTTGAATCTACCTAGTGCGCCTTGCTTACTCCATTTATTGTTTTCGTTACTCCTGTAATGTGTTGTATGATTGTAATGTTTTCGCTTATAATTTTAAGTTTGTTGGGTTTTTAATAATATTTTCATCGTATTTATTTAACCTTTTAGATATTGTTATTACTTGTAATGTATGTTATAGTTTCCAAGGCGCACTTAAACCACAAGGTAGATTCGACAGCGAACAGAAATACACTCACTCTGCACTTAGTTATCGTCGTGCTGTAAAAATATTTTATTTTCCTCTTGATTTCGGTAATTAGTGTGGATTTATGTTATTCTGTCATTAATTTATTAAAATCACGTTGATTTCTGTAAAGAGCCCTATTAGAAACGCCCAAAATTCATTAAGCTCGAGACGATTGAAACATGATTTGGTTACGCGAACCTAAAAGCTCGAACAGAAGTCTTTTAAGTTGAACTAATCGAAAGTTTGACCCCTGAGGGTTCCGTAGTTCACTAGCGAATCCCTAGCTCCTTTATGTGTGATCATCCTTTTGATTTATGTGGAAAGTTTCCTACGGGACCCTCTAAGTTATCACCATTGCAACATTAGTGTAATGTGCTAATTTTTTATGTGTTGAAATGGGTTTGGATTTTGTTCGTTGTCTCATTAACTAAAACTGTGTGTTATTTGTGTTATAGCGAGCTATGGTTGTATGTCGAAATCATGGTGATAAGTGGTGAATGTGGGGTCGTGGGGGCACAGGGTTGCAATTTCGAGCGCCCCTCAAACAGATAGGGCGCTGTTGATTCTACAAATTGGGTGTAAACACGCCCAGAGATTGGTGATAAGCTTGTTTGGGATAAAAGATGCGATTTTCTAAATCAATTTCCTGTTTTTACAACTGACCAAAACTTTTTACAACAAGTCTAGTAGCTATATATTCTTATGCCGCAACAAAATTACTGGCTGAAAATAAAGACAATAATAAAATAAAATATAAAATATAAAAGAGGTTAAAAAAGAACAAGCTTATCCTCATACGGGCGTTCCAAATTTAAAACTCAATCAATTTTCCCTTTTTTCTTCTTTCCAACATTGACAACAGTAGCAACTTAGAGCGTGCGCACACGACGCTGCTAATGTAATTGCGCATACAGAATTAAATTAAAAATAAACTTTAAAATTCGAATATTAAAAACATTTAGTCCATTTTGTAAAACTTTCATTAGTCAACATTTATTTTGTAAGCGCTATTACGATTTCTGTCATTAAAAAATATGGAAAATGGCTTACACACACACGCCTAATCAGTTAAAATATCCTAGATCTATTCTACAGCATACACACAATGATATGTTTCAATGATTCTTTGAAGTTCGAATATCATCCTGGCTGATTTTTAATTTTGGAAAATATTGTAAGCCGTTACTCATAGTGTGTCGTGGCGCTCACAGCGGCTGTGGCGCTGCGACAAGTGGCGTTGTGTACGCGTGCATTGGTCATAAAGCGCTACAGCGCCCTGTCGATCACAGGGTTACCGCTGACCCTTCAGAGCTCCGAGTCTTCAAGTCCGTCGCTCCACGCACCACCGCTCGGCTTATGTGGTGTCTGCGAAATTGTTCTCTATTATACCATAGTAATAAGGCTTTATTTCGTCACAGATCGGAAGCTGTTCGTTGGCATGCTCAGCAAACAACAGACAGAAGACGATGTCCGTCAGCTGTTTACACCGTTCGGGACAATAGAAGAGTGTTCCATACTTCGTGGTCCCGACGGAGCTAGTAAAGGTAAGTCGAATTTTACATTTGCGAATTTGATTTCAAAACAAGGGTAAACCATGGAGCAATTACAAAGAGAAGCCATTTGAAATGGCGCAGTGATGTGATCATTGGCGCCTCGCCGCCACAAAAGTGGGCGGAGCTTGTCTTTGCTCGTGCTCCATGGTTGGAGCCACGGGCGAAACCAAGCACCCCGCACGTCTGCCTTCCGCCCGATGTAGCCTCACAAATAATTTCTTACAAAACGCTTATTACGGCATCTCCTCTTTGTAATTGCTCCATGGGGTAAACTCGTTACTTCACAAAATATTTTTATGCGCTATCCTCCATGAAATCACCCGGTCAAAGTTATATTGCCAAAACGGTTCAAACAAATTAATTTAACGTAGGTCATCTTTACATGAAATGAATGAAAGTTAAATAACTTTTTAGGAATAAGACAAGAAAATAATGGGAAAACGTATGAAAATCATTTTATGATTATGATTTATTAACAAAAGATATTATTGTCTATTGTCTGATTCTGTTTTATAACATCTAATTCGTTACGAATTCCTATAAATTATGCCCCAATTAAAATACTATAAAAACAAATCAACTTGTTCAAATACAGATCCATTGAGACAATCGCATAAAACAGCCATTCAAGCATGTTCATCTAATACACAACATGGCGTCGCCACACGCAACTTTAATTTAATTTCGTCAATTCGTACTCGTCTCGCAGTCGTAGGATTTAATTTAGTTTCAGTCATAAAGTGGGAAACATTGCTCAAAAGACTGTTGGTGATCTAAGCGGCTGTTTTTATGTACTCATTAAGCTTTTTACGCCCGCCAACTCATTATTGGACTATAAAGTTATTAAGTGCAGATGTACTTAACAGCGGAATGTTAATTTGAGTAATCTGCCGCCTGCTACGTTGGATGATAAACATTTTATGCGACTCTTCAGATTTAAATGCATTGTGTTTAAGTTGAAAATGTTCCATGCTAAGTTATTTTTATTGCCATCTTTTTATTTTTCGGTTTTTTATGCTAATGTCTTGTTTTCTACTTGGTTTTCAAATATTTTTTATCTCTAAATCTCTGACTTACTTTACCATTATTCTGATGGTATGCTCGCAGTGCATCCTATGGCCACAGTATACAAACATTTTTTGATGTTATCTCTTCTCTCAAACCTTCAAATATAAATTTGATTAAAAAGTCAAATTAAATTTAATGACTAGCCCCTGTGCTGTGCACTTTAATAAAAAACTGGAAAATGGAGCATTTTCCGCTTCTCATATAAACAAAGTAACCAACAGCTAAAATTGTCGTGTTTTAACTTAGAAATAAACCGTCACAATATACCAGCACCTGAACAAACGTATCACCTATAATTTGAAAAAACATAGCAAAATACTTTTTATCTTCATTAGCTACAAAGCGAAGTTAATTAACTTCACAAACGCTTACTACAAAGTCAATAATTAACTAATTCAAACCTCAAAAAAGCAGGCTGCTGAAGAAAATCATAATTTCAAATTAGACCTTAATAAACTCGCAGGTACTTAACAAATTATGAAAAAAGGGTCGTTAGTCTATGACCCGGTTAATTAGGTAGTTAATTCGCGTATTATCGTTGAATTGTACTTATGAAGTGGAAAACCACGCTCGGAGATAATGGCTTTTGCCGCAGTCCTCTTACAAAATATTTGATACTGAATAACGTTATTATGGCGCCTTAGACATTTTATTATATGATAATGTTTCAGTATAATTATGCTGTGTGGTTTGCAGCTTGAGGATTTTTTGTAAAGTCATTGAAAATTTAAAAAGTAAGAAACTCGATTAAACCGTATTTATATAGGTAATTCTAAACAAGAGCTAAAACAATTATTTTTTTCTCGAAATCTACGTAAAACGCGAGTGAACACAACGGCAGGAAGTAATAATAATAAACACTTTATTGGACCAGGAAAATACAATTTTAAGGCATTTACATGTAGACATAATGATGTGCAAAGGCGGCCTTACCCTTTTTGTAGGAAAAATGCAAGAAAAGAGATTTAGGCATGGTGCGGAAACACAAACTAAATACAATAGTATAAACTTACACAAAATAAACTAAAATAAACTTACTTAGAGTTACATATCAGTACAGATATAAATATAGAAATGTATTACGATACATCAAATAATGATGTAAGATCAATTTTCGGACCTAACGTAACATCTTACATCATTCACCCCCACCTAGAAAATGCTCTTTCACTTGTGCTTTAAAACTCGCAAGAGTTTAAGCACGCCGAATTGCACTGTGAAGGATTGAGGAAAAAATGGGCCATTGTAATCAGGCATCACAAGACTGAAATTGTAGGAGCTGCGTAGGACCCACTCTTCAAATTCGCTATGAAATAAATGTAATTTGTAGTAGAACACAATATAAAAATACTAATCTTTTTTATACCTGAAAATACCTCATACGGCATTATACACGTGAATGTTATTATTTATTTATTTATTTCATACAAAATAATTCTTATACAATATATAAAGATGGATAAAAATCTTGATAGGTTTGTACGTACATCCACTACATTTGGTTATTGTGGGAAACTAAATGACAAATCACTGGATTTTAGTTTATATGATAGATTAAGTTGTGTTATTACAACAAGTTTATCTGTGTATTACTTTTAGTAGAGTATTACTTTTTTTTAAATAAAACAAACATATTTTTACCCATGTAAATTTATTTATTTAACTCGTTATAAATTTATCTTTAAAATATTCTGGTAAAATAATGATCTTGGAAAAGATATTGAGAGAGCGGTAAACGTAGCTACTTCATACTTCTATGCTTACCGATTTGAAACAAATTTGACAAACTAACTCTTTTGGCGCTACAAGAAGAATATGTTAATAATTAAAAGAACACGGGCCTATCATGTTCCACCTCCATAACCAAGAACCGCTCTATATCTCAGCGCCCAAACAGTACCATAAAAAGCGCTATTTTCCCCCACTGTGCCGAATCACTCTCAACGGTAACAAAATCTGCTAACGGTCAATAAAACTCGTTTAATTCGCAATTTCACCATTATCAGCTAAACTCACGCCAACCTGGAGGATTCCAGCGCTAAATAAAGCCACACTAATCCTATTATATTACTAGTTTTAGTCATTTATCTTTTAGCGGAGTGTTTCATATTTCGCTTATTAAATTTCGTTTTAAGCCTAGAGTATCCTTTAATCATAGTCTTATTGTAACGTTTTTTCTATTAAGAAAATTTAAAAAATCTTACTTATGATCTTTAAAAGTTACCATTCGCGGGTCGTATTCTTAACTACCTACGCAAACGTAAAAAAAAAACTAAATAAGCCAAATACTATGGTAATCTCTTAATAAAACTGAATACTAACTCACTAATCTCTACTTATTACTGGTTTTAATAATAACAGAATTAAAATAAGCTTGCTAACATAATTGCACTCTCTCACAGCTCATAAATTTATCTTAAAATTTTTAATGAACACAGTTTTTTATAACTATGTTCTCATAATTTATAATGTTTTAATTAAAAAATAAATAAAACACAGCTGCATTTTGTTCACATTTCGAGTCACTGGGGACCACGTAAACGTGGGCGTGCTAGGTTTATTTATAATTATTATTAACATGTGTTAACAAAGCATTCGGCTTTCTCTAGGGGCCATAACGTGCAAAGTAAAATATTTATTGTAAATGTTAATTAAATATTCCGCCAGCATTCATTGTGTTACATAATGAATCTTTTTATTTTTTCTGTTCAACTGTATTCATGACACTTACTTCGTTCATCTATCATCGCCAAACTTGATAATATATTTGAAAGGGATCTAAGTTCTGTAAAATACTAATATATATATAAATGACTTCTTAAACACTAGTCCATCTATTGCAGTATTTTTAGTACGTAAGAGTAATTAAAAAAATCGACCTTCCATACGAATCAAGTGGTCAGCTGACAGGATTTTGTCATTGTTGTTTTTGTCATTGTTGTTGTTTGTTGTTCATTTTACTGAAACCATTGAGACACGCTCTAGACAAACCCAACCACTATATACTCGGAAGCAGACTGCAGGACCCTTAGATACTGTGAGCCAATACTGCGTGAATCGAAATAGTTCCCAATAAAAATTTCAGGCGGTAATTTGTAATCTTATGACATCAAAGACAAATGTTAACTTAGTCTGCCTGCGACCATGAACGCTGTAAAGTGTTTGAAACATCAGGTGTAAATAAATAAGTAATAAACGCGATAAAAACCGTATTAAAATAGTTTAATTTAATGAATAAAATTTTCATCTTCTAATTCTTCACATGGCCAATTTATTGCCATAATGGTAATACTCAAAATAGCTATAAAAGCAAATGCTTAAACGAAAAATTACCAATCTTAAAAAAATCGCAAACTGGTTCGTTTACTACTCTAGTTTTGATTATTCATAATATCCTAAATTAATTGAATTTATAGGGAGTAAAACAAATGAATTGTCTGTTTATAAAGGTTACATAACAAGAATTAGCCCATTTTGCAAACTGGGGGGATGAAAGATCTTTGTTAAAATTTGTACAGCTCCCTTAGGGCCAAATGCGACTAAATCCAGCAAACGCCCGTATCAAGCCGCAGCATTCCATCTTGAGGTCTTGTTACTCCGCCGTTTGGCTCCGTATTACTCCGTAATAAGGGCACCGGTCACGGAATATCCATCGTAAAATGCCGTCTACCCGCTCGTTTTACGGCTCCGGTAATGACTGGATCGTAAAATATCACCAATTTAGTTCACACTTAGCGACGCGACTCACGAGGTCACATTCATTGCTGTATTTCGCTGTCTTTTACCTGGATCCCTATTATCACGCAAAATTGGCGACCCGAATAATTATTATTCGATATCGAATGATTTTTGTTCGTTAACGAAGGACTTTTGGTCGAAATCGATCGATATATATATGTATGTATATGTCATTTATTTATTTAGCTTTATTTCCCTTACAAATGATTGTAAATTATTAAGTTATGTTAGTTTTTGTACTTAAAATTATATGTTAGTATTATTAGGTGTAAGGGCCGCCTTTTGCAGTGAAAGCCTTCTCCCAATTGTTGCAGTTGGCTCTATATGTGTATACAGGACATGGAATCGTTAAATGTTTTGTAAAGTTTTAATAAATAAAGATACATTCATACATATATGTCGTATATTTCGGACATAGTGCTCCTGTACATCTAAACGCATAGACAATCTATAATTTCAAAATAAATTGTAAATGTTAGTCTTGCTAAAGCTCGTGCTGTGAGACTACCTATTTGCAGATATGAACATGATCAATTTCAGAAGTATAGGCCCTTTGCTGAAAAACTGATTCCTAATATGGTGCTACAAAGTAGGATTGGTAATAAAATATGTCCTTTACTGGGACGTCAATCCATCACTTGCAAAGTACTATAAAATACAATGATGTGTTACATGAACGCGCAAGGTAAAGAAATCAATAAGTAGGTAAACAAATTAACATGAAAAAGGTAATTTTTCCCAAAAGAAAAAACGACTAAGTATATAAAAGAGAGCGCTGACAAAGAAATTTTGTTTCAATACTTAGAAAGATATTTACTTTGAAGGATTTCCTAACATGAACAAGCTTATAAAGGGTAAAAGGCTTGATACCTACTGCTTAAATTTGGGATCCATAGAAACAAAGAACATTGAGAATTGAGAGTGAATGAATCAATTTTTAAATCCATCGGTAGCTATAAAATTCATGTTTACTTTCTATATTTTTTTGGCGCAGTCACATTTTGCTATTTTAACCGTTCTAATGATAGGTCAAAAGTCAAAAACGACAAACTGATACACATTACATTATATACTATGTTAGTTATATAACAGTATCAATTTCTGTCTTACACAAATCGACCAGTACAAACGTATTCAGGAGCCAAATCAATTTGAAATGGAACGCGCGCATTTAAAATATGCAATTTTTTTTTTGAATCGATATAATACGTGATTATTAAGCAATTCGAAAATAGATCTCTGTCCTGTTTACGTCATTGAATTCGTTTACTTGCCATGGTATTATAGTAACGCCCGTACTATTGGTGCCCCGAGATCTATAAGCATTTTAGAAGGAAACCCTCGCCAGATATTTGGTATACATTATTGAACGCGCTCCGCCCAATACTCCTCGAGGAATTTTATATATTTTCTAGTGGTATTTTATCTAATAAGTTTCCCTTTTATATGGGTCCATGGAGTTTTTGCGGGCAACACGCTAAAGAGTATTTGGATTTTTTGGTCAAAATATTCTCTAAACGTTCCTGTCACCTGTGTTTATCAACATTTTTGTTTCATATTTCATCATCATCATCTCACCAAAAATGTTTTTCAGAAAAATTGTAGTGATGCCTTAATGTATCTTCTCGTGGCATACATAGGATACATACGTTTTTACTGTCCATCCCGCAAAAGGAAAAGACTTAAAAATATTTCCATAATCCAAGTAGTGGTTCCTGATCGTCGAATTCGTTATTAACAAGAGAAATTTGATATAATCTCGTAATACCCGCGAACCTTTTCGCTTTGCTAACAAAATTTCGGCCAAACACGCTTTGAGCGCAAATAATCCTATTGTACGCACTTCCGAACAAAATATAGGCGCGAGATTCGCAAGTAACTTAATATTCTGTTATTTTTTCTGCTTATCGGATGCTCATTCTCATAATCTCCGAGTTGTTTCATCAATTAAGCGTTTATTGCGTTGTATTCTCAGCTTACCAGTACTACCTGTTACTTACCAGTGTAGAAATGATGATAGTTATCAGTTTCTACACTGCGACCAGAATGGTTGTGTGTATTATATGTACTATATAGTGTATAGACTAAGTTACGTTTGAATATAATGTGAATTTCTCATATCTCGTATCTCGAGGAGCTCGTTAGTCGAGCGCGACCCGTGTATCCGTAGCGAATACGCGTATCAAGCGACGACGTGATGCGACCACTATTGGATTGGTCGCCTTTTTAGTGGCATTTTCTATCTTGAGCTCCTCCGTGCTTCGGAAGGCACGTTAAGTCGTTGGCCCCGGTTGTTATCGATAGATAGCAGTCGTGAGGCTGTGTTAGATGCCACTAACACATAACTAACACATCTCAGGTCATGTTCCTGTTGGTCAGGCTTCCCTGTAAAAAGGGTTACGGAGGTCAGACGGCAGTCGCTCCATTGTAATAACCAGTGCCGCCAAATGTAGGACCATGACTTACAGCGTACCCTAGGCTCCGAAGCGTAAGCTAACGACGCAACTAGGAATACACGCTAGGATGATGATGATGAATTTCTCATATCTCAGTAGTAGTAAGTAGAGATATATGAGTATTTCTTATTTATGAGCTGTCCTAGTCATCAAATAGAAAACAATTTGTGTGAACAAGTGTTTACTAATTGCTGATCTTGACCCGAATTGAAACTATTTTTTTAATGTATCTGTTTGCGTAGCAAGTTGAAGAAAAATACTAGTCAACCAACTTTATGTAATGTATTATTATTTAATTGTATAAAAAATTACAAAAATATTGTAATCTCTTTTTGACATATTGTAAAGTAGGTATACGCATAAATTAGCAGTTTGAGTACCTGAAAGCATAAAATATAAGTTATAGCCAATCTGCGGATTATGCCGTTGTCATAAATCATACAGGTACTTATTCAAATAAGGCTGTTTTTGTCAAATTTAAGCGCCTAAATTTATACAATTCCGAACATAGAGTATATTTTTAAATTATTAGAGAACAACGATTCAAGTTACTTGATTTTCGACAAACTTACTTACTTAAGTCATCATTTACCAATCAGGGGGACTATAGAACCCAAACCACTTGTGATTAATAATATAGCCATTAATACTAGTTAATATTTGCTAAGCAGGTTTGTAAATCTTCTCTTTATCATATTTCCACATGTATTAAGTACTAGCAGTTTCCCGCAGTTCCGCCTGCGTCAAAAAGTAGCCTATGTTTGACCCCGGGTCTTCCACTGTATCCGTTCAGAGGTTTGGCCGTGAAAGTGTAACAGACAGACAGACAGACAGGCAGGCAAACAGACAGACAGACTTTCGCATTTATAATATTAGTATGGAAGTATGGATTTTGTTTATTTTCACTACTTCTAAGATTAATAGATATTTTCCAAATTCCTTCAATTCTTAGGTGTCTCTCGCTTCATCAATAACTTTATTTAGGTTTTTCTTTTTTAAAAAAGCAAATCAAATCAGACTTATTCCCTAGAACCAAATTGAAAACGTCTTTACAATAAAAATAGAATTTGGCTTTGGTAATCCGTTCTCGAATTACTTGTTACAAAAGTCGGAGAGAGGTTACCGACGCGTAACGCAACGTAATCGATGAAGAACGCAAAGCGACCGCACATTTATTACCATGTCCTTTTGTAAGGTAATTCGAATGGGTCCTTCGAAACATGTGACATACAGACAAGCAATCTTTCAATTTTGGAACGTTTTTCATATTTGGAATTTATATAACTAAAGACAAGTTTGTTTCTAAATGTATTTTATTCGTGGCCAGTCTTGTAATTGAGACCAATTTTTCCTTAACGACTGTTACTTCCTCAAGATACCAACAGGATATTTAAATGTTGATCGTAAAACCAAGAAACTTAGATTAGTACATATTTTTGGCGCATTTCGCCTAAGCCTGTAGATTGAAAAAATATATTTTACTTTTAAATGAAGATGAAAAATAAATTATCTGTAACTACACTAAAGCATTATTTTTTTCTTCTACGAGCTCGACATAAAGTGAGGCGTAATAAAATATAATCAGACCAACTAATAGAAAAGCCAATTTCTTTGAGTCGCATACTATCTTGCAAATTAATATTCTATTTGACGGTAATAAAAACAAATTTTCAAGTAATTTCTGTTACTCTACAAACGCGACAATACTCATATTTCGTCGGAGCCGTGAATCACATATGCAAACTCAAAAAACGTGTGGAGTGGTGAAATTGAAATCTCATCGGCCGGGACGAGGGTCTCAATGTAACAGTGATTTCGATATTTTATTACAAGCGCCTTATAGCTGGCTAAGGTCGCCCCATAATTTTTCGAGTTGACTTATAGCAATACTTTTTTTTTACCTTCCGACTCTATAGCTTCCGACTCTATAGGTTGCGAAATCATTGTAGTTTTGGTGTTGGGTTATAACAGTTCACGGATATTTTTTTTTATTTTCATTAAATTTTAGAGCACAATGTGGCTAATAAAAAACGACATCTTTTAAGATTTGCGTTTAAGCAATGTTTTTTTATTTGTTTTCAAAAAAATAGAAAATATTATAAAGTTTAGTTAACACTTTCGCGGACAGTAACGTCTCTCGACGTAGATAACAATTGAGTGCCATTGTTATTTTCTTGACTGTCCGTGAAAGTGTTAAGATGTTAGAAAAATTCTCAAAGAGGTCAGTAACTTAAAAATACTAAACGTTTCACTAAACACTCTTTATTTTTGGGTTTTGTTCCATTGCAGACTTAATTAATTCGTAATTATCATCAAGTGGGCCGTAAACATGTTTGTCTACTTAGTATAGTATCAAAATAACGCAAGAAAAGACAAAAAATTCTTTGATGAAATGCAAATGTCAAAATGCGTTTATCTCAAAACAGAGTTAAGTCCCACGATAGTTATGTATGGTTGCAAGTTTCGGGTCGACTTAACAACGACTTGGCGAATTTTAGCCAACTCAATAAGTAGACAATTTCACAGGAACGTAATGAATTTACGAAGCCCGAAGAAACTGGGCGATTTGTGTAAATGAATGCAAATTTAAAACTAAGGCGGCTAACTAATTGACGGCAATTTCAGGAAATACGAGAAACCAAGTGCGAGTCGGACTGGAGCATTAAATATATGATAATTTTGTCTGCCTGTTGCCGTTAATTAATATCAATAAAACAACGGAAAAAAAAGTTTTTAGTATGGCAGCTCCACTTAAATATTTATATTATTAGAAATACCTACATCACGTGAGAAAATTTCAACTCTCTACCTAACACGGTTCATAAGTAAAATACAGCTTGGTCTCGTTTTTAGATACGAAACCCTAAAAATACCAATTTTTAACGCTCTTACTGATTTCTCGGAAGTTACTGCTAATTTCGCGTTCGTTTCACCTGAGTTTTATGCCCGAGATTAAATTAATGCCGGTTGTCTTGTTTTACGATTAATAAGCGAAAGTCACATTAATTTGATTAGAATTATAATGAATTCGGATCCAAAGTGCCTTTTCCTTGCCGAATTGAATTTTCGCCTTCAATAAAAAAAAATATGCGTTATAAGTTGGAAGAAATTAATGATAAATATTTTAGATTTTAGCGGTTGCCTAAAGAATATTCAATTACCTAAGGATGTGACGTCAGACGTTTCTTGCCTTGATTTATATAAAATCATCGTTTCGTATGAAATGTCCATGAAATATACAGAATCGAGAAGGGCCTACAGAGTAAGGAACTCAATGACTCTAATAAGCACATTACCTTGGAAACAAAGTAGGTACCTAAACATAAACTAGGTGACGATAGTAACGCCTTCATGATTACTTTTACTAACACTACAAATCAGCAGACGTCAAAGAACTTTACAGCCAAAACCACATCACCAAAGTCAAAATTAACGTCGCCAGCTTCAAAATTCCATCATGTCACAAACATCTACCTGTACCAAATTAAAATCGTGGCCAATATTACCCCGCGGTTGATTTGCGGCGTACGGCCGCAGACGTCACGCCCGCGTGACGCGCCCGCCACACCGACGTGACGCGCGCGTTGCGTCGACGTGACTTGACGTGACAGCTAGGGAATTGCGTTCTGTAGCGTGTTCAAGCGAAACATCTTGTAGCGGCAACTTAGCACCACCATTTAATTTGTAATTCATGACGCGGTTAGTTAGTTTCGAAGAAAGCGTTTTAGAGCTCCGATATGATTTTTGAGTTTAAACTATTGTTTGACTTTTGGTTTAGAATGGATTTACAGTAACATTGTTAGAAAAGTCCAAATAAATGTTGGCTTTAATTACCTTCAATGTTAGATCGCTTAAAAGACTACACGTACTTAGTGATATTTTAATTTAATCTTCTTCATATATTTCCAAAAAAAAGAGCTTTCTGTAGCTGTCATAATAACAAAGTACGATTATTAAAATTTGTTAAGATTTACTATAGCTAGAATTTTAAGAATTTCAAATTATACGCCCGGACGTCAATCAAGCAAGTCTTACGGGGTCTATAGGTATCAAACAAACAATTAAAATTGAAAATTTGTAAAATTTGAACAACTCTATCGGTAAACCAAATTATATAGGCCTTGTATAGAGTGGTGAAGCAGTAATTACGACGTCGAGGTCGGTTTTTGCTCGTCACCCTGACAGGCAGTTAGCGCGTGTGGCCAACCACGCAAAACCGCGACCGAGGTGCCCAGAAAGCGAATATTCGCAACGTATTCGCTAGGAATAGTTGAACTAGTTCTATATGAATATAAAGGCTATTAAAGACCGAGTTAAAATGGCCACCGAATACGGAGTTATATTTTTATATTTATTTATTTAATAATAAAAAACAAACATCTTAAATATACATCACAGTACACTACAAACTTAAATTAAGTTTTTCACGGCACTGATTATTCATCTCATTCTTTGTGGGAGATTACAACAACACATATACATATAAAGACTTAAATTAACGCTTAGATCTTTGAGTAAGTACATCCATGAATTGTATCGCCAACACTCGACTCGCCACCGTGCGCTTCTCAGTCGGAACCGAAAAAGTTAGTAAGTTGAAAATAGGTGACCAAGCAGATGCGTTTCAATACAGAATGTGTCATTTTAACATTTAATCTAGGTAAGTAAATTACCTTTATTTATATGTATTTAATTTATTAATAAAATAATGTTTGAGTTTCGTTTCTTTTCTTTTTGTCTTTCGAATAAATATTACGAAAAAATCATGTAAAAAAAATAGGTCCGTACTTTTAGTTTTTACCTCATCTTTACTTGCATCACTCATTTGATATCCTGTTGTTCTAAAGTCGTTTTAAATTTGTTCGATATGAGTACACGAAACAGATATTGTAGATTGAGCTGTATCTGACTTAAAAATATACCATTTCCATATCAGACAAGATTGGAATTCTTGACATCGACATCTCCAGCGATGTCCAGTATTGTAGTCATTTAGAGAGCAAGGTAGAAATTGCATACAAAAAGCTCGGAGTTCTCAACAGGAGGAATTGTTCGACATGATGCCAACAGCTATATTCTCATCTCTTGCCATCGTCATCTCGATTTCATCCCCATACCTTGGATCCCATGTTATCGCTTACAGTACGCTTCAAACAGAATTTCCTCCTTCGTACACTGCGATTATGGAATGAACTCCCTGCCATGGTTTTCCCTAGTGACTATAACATGGGACAACTTCAAAAAGGGCTTGCAAAAATTCCTTCAGAGTCGGCATCTCCGGTGTTGCAGGCGTTCATAGGCTACGGTAACCACCCGTATCTACGCCTGTTTGTCAACTCAGTTGTATAAAAAAAACGAACATAAATATAAAAAAAGAATTAATGATTAACGGTAATTTATACTTTCATTGTCCATTCATAAATAAAAACTGGCAACCTATTTTTATCGTAGTACATTTTCATTAACTTAACTATTTAATGCTCCTATAAATTACATCGAAAATATTAAGCTTAGAAACGGGGATCGCAATAACATCAACATTTTTGATTACTTAAATTCTCATATCTTATATTTCGTCGCATTTTCTACGACAAATATGGCCATGCGAAGCCTTACATACACTAGCCCGGGGCTATGCCGATATTCAACAATGTGGAAAAAAAGAATTTTCTGCTTTGTACGAGATGCGCAGATATGAAATACGAAATTAATTAAGTTCTAGCTACATACTGACTGAAATTCAACGTACATCGTTAAATTTCAGTCAGTATGTAGCGTGTAATATTTTGAGATTTTTTTACAAAATACATATGGTTTTCAACTTTAGAATAGATTGCCGTACCTATTTTCGTGCATGTTGTAAAAATCGACTGACGAGCATAGGTTTCAGTGTCAAGTACTTGATGAATTATTAAGTGGTTTGCTTTTAAAGACTAGTGTCCCTGTGAAAAGGGTTACGGCGGTCAGACTGAAGTCGCCCTAACTGGGCGCACGGCAGTGCCCCCGTCAAGTCGAGTAAAAAACCGGCATGGCCGTACTATCATTTTCTCGAAGCAATTCAGGCCTTATACTGTACAGCCAAATCGCTGGTTCTAGGGATGTGAATAACAGTGACCCCTAAGTTCTCTAAGCTGAGTAAGCAACTGGAAAACACGCTTGGAAGAAGAAGATGAAATTATATCCAATTCTGTGTCTTATATGATAAATCTGAGGAATATCTTTATTCAAACGCTTTGAACTCGGAAACAACATACGAGAGGGTACAACTTAAGAGAGGTAGGACATTTTGTAAGGAGTAGTCCGTCTGGGGAAGTACCTCCACCCTACAGAAAACCACAGCCAAATAACACTGTGATGCAGTGTTGCGGCGTTCATAGGCTTTGGTAACCACTTACCATTAGGTGGGCCGTACGCCTGTTCGCCTACTTATTTGTATAAAAAAAAATTAAAAAAAACAACAGGAAAATTTTAAAAAAAAATGCATGGTTGATGTATAAGTTCCATAAGCAGGTGAAACTGTGAAACAAGTGTAGTGTTAAATTTAAGTACGAAAAAACTACAACGATAGACTACATCTTTACTATCTTACTGGAGTACGCGATACAGTTTTTCATCTGTCAGTATTATTGCCAATCAGAGTTCCCATACACGGCAATCGTCTAAGTCATAAGCTGAAGTCGTAAACGTAATAGCTCAAGATAGGCGAAGCAGCCAGTCGTGAAGATGACTTAATTAGCCACTTACTATAATAGAAAAACGTCGCTATGAACAATGAAGCTATTAGTAGAGCTAACGCTTTCCCTGTTATGACTTGAAAGAATATTTATTTTTTAAGTATTGAATTTATTTATTTGTTTGATACACAAACAGAGTAGTCACATTCATAGATTCGAACTAAAAAAATAGCTCATTTCATTTCATGTTAAATTTTCCAACTTTAACTAGAATCCAAAAAGATTTCTTAGTATATCTTTATTAAAAGACAACATCAATTTACTAAATTTATAAACAACATCTTTGTTTACTACAGTAATTCTTACTAAACATGAAATTTTTGTATAATTGATAGATTGAGATTCTTGAGAAAACTGTTTGATAAAAAATTGATTTTAAATTAATGAATAGTACTTACTGCAGTAATACCTAGTGAAAATAAGATCCTTACCATCAGTAGCAATTTATTAAAAAAAACTGTTTAATAAAAAAATAAACAGCGTCGTTCCTCACTGCAGTAATACCTAGTAAAAATGAAATCCTTGCCATCGTCTAGAAATTAAATAAAAAAAACTTTTTAACAAAAATGTCTAAAACTAGCATTTTCCCCACAGCTCCGCCTGCGTCAAAAAGTAGCCTATGTTTGACCCTGGGTCTTCAACTATATTCATACCAAATTTCATCAAAATCCGCTCAGCGGTTTGGCCGCGAAAGCGTAACAGACCGACAGACTTTCGCATTCATAATATTAGTATGGCAGTATGGATATGGATTATCAAGATACCAAACAAATAAACAACGTTTTTACTTACTGCAGTAATACCTAGTGAAAATGAGATCCTTGCCATCGCTAGCAATTTATTACCCGTCATTACAGCAATATCTCGGTAATGACGCGATCTCACTGAGCTCTGTGCGGAGTTAAATAAGATTTTAAGAGATAAATGGTCAATCAGATCTTCTTTACGGGTAAATGACTCTTACTTTCAAGATTGATTTTTTTGCATGTAAATTTCTATGCTGATTTTATTTCTTACTCAAAATGTTTATTGAAATTTGAGTGAGTTTGACTTTATCGTTTTATTTTACTGACCGAACACTTAAGTTGCATTGACAAAAAAGATTTGATTTGATAAAAATACCAGGAAATATAACCTTGACTCTTCAAAGTTGTACTTTTGAAAATCTTATGATTAAAATGGTGACATTTATAATATTTACTGGCACAAATCTGAAGCAAGGCACTAGTAAAACAAACTGTGATAATTTTTATTTCCTTGTGTATTCAGCGAAAATAATTTAGCTTGATTCAATTGTGTTTATGCAATAAAGAAACATCTGTTAAAAATATACGCGCTAAACATCAAACAGGTAAAATGGAGAGTAAATTAAATACGTTGATATTACAATGGCATTAAATAAAGGCTCGAAGAGAAATAATTCAAATTAAGTCCTGCTTCCTTAAGCACAAAACAAGGCAATTGTGTCGAGCCCTTCAACAAAGGGCATCAAGAGTGGCGATTAGTTCACGTCAGAGAATCAGCGGAAACGTGGCGGGAACGCGACGGGAACGCTGCGTCATCGTGACGACGCACTACGCGACGTAATCCAGCGTATTTAAATTGATGAAAGCAAAATACCGATATATTGCTGTCCGTAATAGACTATTGATAATCTTTGAATTCATGTCACTCATTGTTTATTCTGGTTGTATTGTTAGTGTAATAAAAATGTATTGTATTTTTTAGTTGCCAATGTAGATATAATTTTTCATTTTATCTGTATGAAAAATGGTACTTTAAAATCGAATCAGTCCTGCGTACGTCCATTTTGATTTGACCTTAGGACATTTCTACTATTGAATATCCATAAGTAGATATATTTTGAGAAATAAAATCTGACATTATTTTACCAGCATTTATCTCGTAAGAAAAAAATGAAGAGTTTTTGCCACTTCCAGCTTGGGATCATATATTTACTGACACTTACTTCACCTAGCTATACATATTATTATTCTACATATTCTTTGCGTATCGATGGCATTATATTACGTGGAAACGAAGAATATATTATTTTTAAATATTTGGTGCAAACCGATTTTAATTTACCAGTTGTTTTAGTTCGTAGCCCTAGTCTGTTGAATAGCTATTTAATAAAATTGTGCGCAAAATATATTATTTTAGTTGGTAATATTGATATCAGGTATAAATATCTGAACCTACGAACAATATTTTCTGTCTACAGTTTTCAGTGAAACATAAGTTTTCAACGAAACGTGTTAATTAGAATAAGCTTGTTACTGGGCTTTCTATTTCTATTCGTATCAGATAAGCTATTTTTTATTTAGGTTTCATACTCCGGCGTCCTGTTAAAACGCTCCTTACACTTTGAGAGTGTAACGCGGGCTATCGCATCGTAGTTTAAGATCTTTTATTCTCTAATCTCTTTATTTATTTAACTTTTATTTGAATTACTAACTGTAAAGCACGATAGGCGTACTTAAAGTTCCATTATCTAACAGTCTACTTAATAAAGAGAAGAAAAAGAAACAATAACCCGGAAGACAAAAAAACAGTAACTAGGAGCAAGACCGGGGCCCCACTTGATTACAGCTCACTCGCGTTATAATGTCAGGCAGGCGTGCGAAATGGTATTTGTGCTCATTAACCCGACGACAATGTGACGACAACGAGGCGGAATCATGACGTGTCATGGTCGGAAGTAAGACAGAAGAGACTAGCGGTTTAAATGATCCGAAAGCCATGGATTAATAGCGTCAACGTTCGGTAATAGATTTTTATAAGCCTTGCCGATTTCACCAAAGTCGGATAAGTTTTATTCCAAGGATAATGACGCCGCAATTTGTTGACAAATAATGAAGTTCACATTTCACTACACAGTTAACCCGAGAATAATAATAATAATAAAAACTCTTTAATGGACTTCATAAAAAGATCTTACAGTTAAAATACAATAATGTACAAAGGCGGCCTTATCGCAGTAAGCAATTTCTTACAGACAGCCTAATGTTATGATTAGATTGTTAATCAAGGTATAATTCCGGTACAAGAACTCAGTCTGCAGAATTTGTTATTCTTGGATAGAAACAATGTTGGTGAAATCGGCCTTTAGTAGGCAAAGAAGCATATTGCCCAGCGGGTACGAAATAGTTACCATAACCTATAGATACCTGCAACTTTAAGAAAGTCACGTGCGCGTTGCAAAACGGTATCCAAAGTTAGTTCCATAGTATTGGTAATACATGGTTGTATTTGTTTCACAAGGCTAGTTTTTACCCGAGGCTAATGGGAACAGTGAAAAAAAATCCCTCTTAATATATTTTGTTTTTCCTGACGATTTATAATCAAACACAGCGAGGTCCACACAGACCACATCTGCGCTCAACATAAGGTGGGATCATGGTCAATTGCTGGACATTCTAACATAAAAAAAACCTATTTCAGTAAATACAATTTTCATCACGTTTATTACTTATTTATTTACACCTAACGTTCCAAACACTTTACAGCGTCCATGGTCGCAGGCAGAATAAGTTAAAAGTCTTTGATGGCATATGAATACAAAACTACAGCCCAAATACAATACATTGCAATAGTCTTTAATCAAAAAAATAAATAAAGTCTTTCAACATTAGGATGTTACAAAGGAATGCTTACATTTTTTACAAAATCGCTAGTAGCTTTCGAATTAGGTCTATTATGGGCGTGACATTTGACCCCCGCGCCCCACCTGGCGAAGGCAGTATCTGTATTTTACTCTAATTATGCACACCAATCAGGTGAAATGTTAACATTAAAAAAAATAACTAAATAAACAAATAGGAATATACAAGACTAGTTTTTACCCAAGGCCTATGGGAAAAGTAAAAAATAAGATTATTCCCGGAAATACATTTTTGTTTTTCCTGGTGGTAAACTCGTAAAAGAATTGTTACTGTGGTATTATATACTACTAATACTAACATAGTGTTTAAGTTACGCTACTAGTACTAACACTCAATGGACTATTTGTCTGAATATTTTTTTATTATTTTCCTATTGATAATGAAAGAAATAAAATTACAAAATACTAATAATTTATTATTTTTCCAATAAAATTATTTAGTTATTTTTTTTTTACTTTTTACAGGTGTTACAAAAGAATGCTTACAATTTTTGTACGAAATCGCTTGTAGCTCTCGAATTAGGTTTGTTGTGGGCGTGATTATTGACCCCCGCGCCCCACCTGGCGAAGGCAGTATCTGTATTTTACTCTAATTATAACATTATGCACTCCAATCAGGTCAAATGTTTACATTACCTTAATTTATTTCTAAAATCAAATCGTTTTATGAGTTTGTACCCTAACAGCTTTGTATTCATACTGAAAACTGAAATTATTGAGATGATTCTTACACATATCTTTTCTGTTTTTCCTAATGGTTGACTGGGAGAACTTTCTCTATTATAATTATTAATATTTACCTAAGAATTCTTTGAGAAAACATCATAAAATCCATATCCATACTTCCATAATAAATGCGAATGTCTGTCTGTCTGTTAAGTTTTCACTGCCAAAGAGCTGAACGGATATTGATGAAATTCGATAAGGATATATTTGAAGACCCGGGGTCAAACAAGCAAGTAATACAATAAAAGAAAACTCATAAGACTTCGTCTGACTAATAACTATAAATTGATTCTAGATTTATTTCAACAATATTAAATGGAATGAACCCAAGTCAGTCGTAGAAATTAATTAAGTTGTCCATAGAGAACTGGAAATAAATAAAAATCGGATGAAAGCGGAATAAGATTGGTCCAAAGTAGGAATTTTAATAAAGCGAGGTCACGTAAACACTGATAGCGGACACCCAGGTCTAAAAATAATGAAGGTAGAGAAGTACAGCTTACATACAAATTTCTATGTAGTGTTTTTAACTCACTTTATACTCTACAGGCACCGCCATTTTTATTGACTTTGGTAAATTATGACAGTAATTTCGTTCGCTGTTCATTAATTCAGGCCGGAATAACGGATGAATATGTTTTTATAATGTAATTACAAAAGCAACTTAAAGACTTGGAACTTGGAACACATTAGATAATTATAAAAATAGCAGTTTGATTACTGTTTCTTTATATTTTTTTAAGTAATTGGTTTTACGGCCATGGATACAAGTCCTTTATAGCCCTTCTTAATTTTTATCTTTTTCAGTCCTACAGTGAAGTGAAGTGCTAGAAAAACTGCACTTAGCCGATTACTAGGAGCTTTTGACAACAAGCATAAAAAATCACATAAATCAAACACTGTATCACTTCCCAACACTCGCGCTTATTCTCGAACACTTTGCGAATAATAATCCACCTATAATATGTACAAACACACTAAAATACAGCGCCAAAACCGCTCTTTTCAGATTCCCGTCAAAAGTCCCGTTTCTTCATAATATTTTGCAACCTGTCAGTCATCATTTGTTTTTAGGGTAAAATTGCATTTAAGTTTATGGCAATAAGCTCTACGTCTAGATTTCTAGGCATTATGACTATTTGACGTCATTATTCAAGCCTACTGCTTTTTTAATGAATTTAATATCTGATCAAAGGCAGGATAGATAAATAATATAAATTTCACACAACGATCACGACCATTGCCAAGTACTGAATATCATACATATGGAATATTATACAAACAGTGAAGATTATACAAAGCCTTGCTTCTGTATCTACAATATTCTTTAACCGGGCGTAGCCAAGAAACAGGGGAAAAAATCACGCCCTAGCCGTATTTATTTGTTTTTATGTCCAACTTGTCGACTGCCGCTTGTAAACAAACTAGGAATTGCTTTATTAAAGTTAACAATAAGCCATGGCTTTTGTATTAAAAACCCGTCCGGAAATAGAAAAATACGTCATTTAATTTTAGACGGAACACGTTAATCCATATCCATACTTTCATACTTGTATTATAAATGCCAAAGTCTGTCTGTCTATCAGTTTGTCTGTCTGTTACAAGTTCACGGCCAAACCGCGGAACGAACTTTGATGAAATTTGGTATGAATATAGTTGAAGAGCCGGGGTCAAACATAGGCTACTTTTTGACGCAGGCGAAGCTGCGGGAACCAGTTTAAAGCAGTAAAGTCAAATTTAGCACCATGATTAAACATTCATGACCTTGGGTTCTGGAGTGCTATGTATGTAATATATAGGTACTTAAGAAAAGTGTCATAATTTTAGCGTGTCCTAAGGCATCTGACACAGCCTTACGACTGCTATCTATCGATTACAACCGGGGCCAACGGCTTACAGTGCCTTCCGAAGCACGAAGGAGCTCTAGATAGAAAATGTCACTAAAATGGCGACCAATCCAATAGTGGTCGCGTCACGTCGTCGCTTGACACGCGCATTCGCTACGGATACGCGGGTCGCGCTCGACTAACGAGCTCCTCAATGTGTAAGAAAAGTGTGACTCTCGCAAAATCGACGAGTCAAATAATTTTTGTTTGATTTTGAATGAATTTCGTTCGATATCGAATGGTTCTTGTTCGACGTATGAGTCAAACGATCATCAGAAAGTCATCTATCTCTCTTTCTTTTACATCTAAAGACGTCAACGAATCACCATAATTTCAGATACATATTTGAAAACAAATATGCTACATTAAAATTTCAGTCAAGAATCAATGTCAGTCGCTGAGGGTTAATAATACTCCAAGCATGATCAGAACGGCCGGGTCAAAGTCAAAGAGCCAGCGAAGCAAAGCAGGGTAACTAATTGGAACATGCACATCACTAATGCCCTCTGACTGTCACCCGCTGACGGCCGTCCGACCCGGTCGCCCATCCGACCCGGTCAGCCGTCCGACCACGAAGGGTTGTCGGCCGGAATTTCCTGGGCTTTCATGTTTTGTCCACCCGAAAATGAAAATATTTCTTTGTGTTTCATTTCGAGTATATAAGCTATTGAGTATTAAAACATTGTAAAGCCCGGTCGATTTCTAAAGATTGTCTCCTTTACGATGTGTAAACCAATAACTTCTTCATTTTGACATTTATTCCTTTCTTATGTAAACCACGCCTGATCAAAATAATGACTTCGGGCAAACAAAACAGTAATTTGCCCAAAGTTATTAGATACAAAGTCTGAAGAAAGTTAAGCAAAGATTTATAATTCACAAGTTTGTGTATCGCAATATATCTGAGGCAGAACATTTCACCTAATTATCATATTGCATAAAATTGTCGTTTAAAGTCGACACAAGTCGATAACGTTAAACTTAGGCCATTGTTCCTTTTTTATACCACTAGTAAAATTATGTTCAGAAAATGGAGGAAGGCTCCGCCTTTTATGGTAGTGTAAGTAATATACTCTATAGTTTTCAATGCTGTTGGTTAATAGTCTGAATTGAATCCCAAAAAGAAAAGAACTTTCAAGCCTTCGTGGTCTTGTAGTGAATTTAGCATTTTAATTATTTAAAAAAAAATATCAAAAAATAAAAACCTCGGAAGTATAAAGGTAGGTATTATACGCACTTAATCCTGTAATTTCATGTTTTAAATAAAAGCTACTATTCCACGGAGATGTTATAGGCCAAACAATGTCGAAAAATTACTTTTCAAATGACTCCATAAACTGCAAACGTAATGATGTTAGTCTTCAGTTAACATTATTTTTTTTCCTCAATGTCAGCACCGCTCAAAGGCATCATTAGTAAAATTTAACATAATTTAAAATTTCGCAACAATTTCAGAAAATAAAAATAACAGATGTGACAATCGTGAACATTTTCCTGTACGGCAAAGAGCATTTTGTAAATCAGTGAGACCATTAAAAATAATGGTTGTAGTGTTTGCACGCGGCAAATTGTATGGAAGTGTTATGATATGTCGTACATACACACAGGCGCACCGCTGTTGTTGCACTGAGCTGTTTACGTTATTGATTTTGATTATTAAGTTTTTTTTAAATCGATAGCGCAGCTACGGACCTAGATACTCGTCGTAACAACGAGCGTGGTCTGACTCGAACCAGTCGCAAATAGTCAATTCCATCATGAGCTCGTTTGTGCTTCAGAAGACAGGAAGACCATTATATCGTTAGGTTGATCTAGTGTTGTGCGGGGCATAAGTTCACAACACCGTTGACGTGTAAAAGTGAACTAACTGAATTTAATAAAGTCCTGATATTGTTGATATTAGTTTATAAAAGCTTTTATCCGTAGCTTGACACGAATACTTAAATCCTACGGGAAACAGTTCTTTTTACAACACCATTTTTTTTTTCGCTGTCAATTTCAATGGATGGCAATATGCTGAGTTAGGACCTTTTTTGGGAACCTTTTTTTCTAATGCTTTTTCATTTAGATTTCTTTTTTCTTTTTTTATGTTTCTAAAATATATTATTTTCTTTCTTCCTTTATTTTTTCCGGGATGCAAGTTGAAGGAAACTCTATGTCTTTCTCAATACTCCTAAGTGTATGTGAAACTTCAAAAAAATTAGTTGATTATATAAAGCGTGAACAGGTAACAAACAAATATACGAGTATAAACATACTTTTGCTTTTAAAAAGTGTAATAGTACAGTATGTTTATTAAATTTCTCAAATCAAGTCAAACTCCAACGATGGGAATCAAATACATTCTCACTAAATGGCGTTCACTATAGCACGACAAATACAACCGGGAGTTTAAATGTTGTTATCCCTTGCTCTTAATTGGGAAAAGTTCCCTCCAAAAACTACGGAACAAATGAATGAACGGATGAACGAGTGAACGATCACAGGGAGCCGAGACAGTGAAGGTGTAATTACTCAAAAATTCTCATGAGAAATGTGTCGCCCTCCCACGGGACCGCCCCGATTCTTCTCATTCATTATGGCGCGCTTCTAAAAGGTTTCAACTGAATTACTAAATATTATGTTTTATTTTGTAGCTTCTAATTTCCGCGTTTGTATTGATGAAGTTTGAAAGTAACTGAGTACCTATTACTTCCTACAAATAAATACTACGAATTCAATATTCATGTAGTATTTATTTTAAGCCTACTTTCTATAGAGTGGTGGTTTTTTTTCGGGTTATGTTAAGACTTTATCATCCGAAATGAATTTAATTTTAGACTAACTTGCGAAAAGGTATATTTAAATGAATATATTTGCATGAACTTATTAATAAACTAAATATATTTTTTCTATTAATATATTCTAAGCGATAACCGCCAATCTTACGGTCAAATACCGATGACCACGGATCTGATATTATATACGCCTCTTCTACCAATTAACATAACATACTTTATTAGTAGGATTATAAAATAAACATTCAGATAGTATGAAAATAAAATGTTATATTTTTATTACAAAACAGCAACATTTCAAGAGTCGTAACAATAATCAGAAATCCCAACAGCAGCTGTAGTTATCGCTCGTTACAACGCAACTTGCTCATAACTACACGCAATATAATTTTACATATTAATAATGCTACTCATAACATTCTTCGCAATTACATTCAAAAGTTAACGAGGACACATACAAAATGTTTTTCATATATCTCTGCGGCTATGTTATGACAACTGGTCGTCACATAATAAAAATGGAAAGCAACAAATTACGCTTGGAAAAATGGCGCCGACTGAAAGACGAAGCTACAGTTGCTCTCATTAGCCCCTAATTACGGAACCCGCCGCTAGAGGAAATTCAAATTTAAATTTCGTACGTTCGCCGCTCGCAAATTGCGATTTTTCAACAATAAAACCGGGCAATACCGGTTCGAATTTTAAACGGTTATTGTTTCCTTTTTATGTTAATGACTCGTATTGAAATATCCGAACGGATGTTTCGGATGTCGGCCGGATCGTTTCGCTCCGGCGACCGTTGTACAAGATTGACTCACTGAACGCTTTTTATTGCTGTTACACCCTTTGTTTTGTTTGTGTAATGGTCCTAATTGTTTTTCTTTTCAGTGTTGCCATCTATAAAATAAATATTCCGAGCGCGTAGATTGAGTAATATCAATTTCCTCGTCAGCGCTTAAGCCCCGGGAGCTCTTTTAATAAAAATATAATAATCCCTCTCCTCCATGAAGCACTTCATTAAGACACTCAAAGAGGCTCGACAGCGATTATCAACTTTGATAGCGTTTAACGTGGCAACACCATATTATATTAAATATTTATTTTTTTTACTGGTAAGCTCATCTTTGACCGCGGGTGGGGCGGTACCCTACTTTTCATAATTATCATCCCCTTCTGTCATCGCACCGTATTTTTAATTTTTGCTGTCATCCTAAACGAAAATTTTGGGAGTTTGGTTAAAAGACGTCGCTATAAAGGGGTGGGGGTGGCTGTTACTTCTTATTAAAAATGACACTAAAAAGCCATAACACTGGTACATCCATTTAGTACTTAGTACATAAATTGCAGATTTTATCTGTGCGGAAAGGAAATGAGTATATCCGTTTTTGTTGTAATATTAAGAGCAGTATTTTATTGAGTTGACTGCTGAAGCGGACGTTTATTTCTTTTGAAGAAGTAACTTTGGCTTTTTACACACTCATGCGTACAAAGTTTATCTAACTGTTTATGTATGTAAATATAAATTATAATAATTTAAAAAGTAGTTCAATTTAGCTGTATTTTTCAATTCTAAGGAACAATTATTAAGCTCATGTTAACCAAAATTTGTTTTGACTCGTTTATTCACATTTGATAAATATCTCATCTTCTGAACTATCCTTCAGTTTCTCCCTATGGTTAACTAGTAGAGAATGCTCTTAGCGATAAGTCTGCCAACTGTCATAAATATTTGTACTTGTGGAAAAATAGAGTTTTATTAAATAAACATGTTTTAGTGCATATGACCTCCACAAACGTTTCGTAATCCGGGCATTAGATGTAAATAGACGTTTAAAATTTAAACATATATCGGTAAACTCGGGTCTTAGACTAGTGTGCCGAGGAAGCCAACCGTATGCTTGTGCATGGCGGATCATGCAGCATATATTAAACTGTTCCACTCGCTCGACGTTTTGCCAAGCGTGAACTGGACTTTGATTCAAAACTCGTGTTTGTTTAGGCAAATATCGCAGACGTCACAGCCTTTTTCGACCTTTAGTAGAGGTAAAATATTTGATGCGTGATATTTTTTGGGGCCGTATTTTTGTATCTTATCCCTCTGTAAATCAAATATTTGTTTTAAGAGTGTATTACCTATTGTTAGAATTTTGAAAGACCCAGGCGCTTTCTTTTTATCTAGCTCTGCTACTTAAACGATTGATGAAAATTCAGTATTGTTGCTTTTTTTCCGCAGCACAATTTTTATTTTTTAATAACTATATATATACATTTACCGTCAATTTTAACATTGAAACCGCCGATTGCTTTATTTATTTATCTTAAGTTTTAGTGAATAATAAATAAATATTAGGGACTTTCCGGCTAAAACATCTGGGACTTTTTCAGTAGGTAGTCTGAAGGAATTTCAAATGTCGTTCTTAGTAAATAATTTTATTTTTTGAAGGCACATTTTGAAATAAAATAAGCCTTTCATTAAGTATCTACTTTATACGGCTGATTTATAAAATGTTTTAAAATAAAACATTACTTGATTTTAAATACACAACTATCTTCTTACAAGTCGGCTAAAAAACATTTAAATCAACGAACAACACGAGCTCAAACCTTTTTGTTTAAGTGCTCATTAAAATAATAGTAAAGAGCCGCCATTAATCCGGCGCGATCGAACCGAACCCACCCGCGACAATAAGCGGAGTGCTTCCACTAATGATGTAGTCATATCGGGATAAAGGTCTGTCCTTTTTGTGCACACATAAATATAATATTATGCAAAGAAAGGAACTATTTACTCATATATTACACTCATGTAGTGTACGTACGTGAAGTGTGCTCAGGCTTATCATTAAGCTTATTTGAAAATAAATGCACTGGCCACTAATAATTTAATTAAAAAAAGATAGAACTGAATGACATTCCTTAATAAAATATTTTTTTACTGCAATTTTTCCGCGCTTTCTCTCAATTCTGTTGATTATATTAGTTTAAAATTAATAAATTTGATTTTGCCCTATACAACAGTTTCGTTATAAAAAGACCAAGAAGTAGTTTGGTTAAGTCAAAATGCTATAATTGTAATTTATCAGCCGTTAATTTGTGAACTATCCAAATCCTATCCTATCCTGATTAGTCTTACAGTACGGGTTTCTGTGTCCATAGTGTTCGTGGATATCAACGTTTTTTTATTTCACCAACAAAATATACATACTTATCTGCCTACAATCACTACCGAGTTGCAAAATCGCGGATATCGAGTCCACCACTAATCCATTAGTGATGTGACTTGTGCACAATAGCACGATGCCACAGTCCGAATTCCCCAAATCCAAACTCGTATCGTCGCCGATAACATCTAAAATCTGAGTGACGAGTTTCAAAGTAATTGTGCTAATTGAACCAAAAATATTTGCAAAAAAAAACATATATCATAAATGCGAAAGTCTGTATGTCTGTCCGTCTGTCTGTCTGTTACGCTTTCACGGCCAAACCGCTGAACGGATTTTGATTAAATTTGGTATGAATATAGTTGAAAACCCGGGGTCGAACAAAGGCTACTTTTGGACGCAGGCGGAGCTGCAGGAAACAGCTAGTTTTTAATAAACCATGACCAAGATAGAGAATCCATTGATCTTATTGTAACAACTGGGTGCCGATTCTCGCGCTTTTAGATATGAAATCGCATTTGTGAGAAAATATGGCGGTTAACTTGAAAATCCGTCTACATCCATCATCTCTTTTAGCACATAATTATTAATGGTACTAACTTTTAGTCCAATAAGTGTTGCGTTAAAATATTTCTCTAAAAACGCGGGATTGCTATATTTGAGATCTATTACTCACTCAAAACCGATGAGTACTATATAAAATAAATATATAAAGTAAATAAATAAAATAAAAATTTGTTTATTGGGTAATAATAAAATAAAAATTTGTTTATTAGGTAAGTATATAAGTCATACTTCTCAAAAATTGCACTTAGATAATATATCTACGTAATTTTCGACTATAAAACATTTCGTCTCATCCATACTTCCATACATTGTTATAAATGCGAAAGTCTGTCTGTTATGCTTTCACGGCCAAACCACTAAACGCATATTGATGAAATTTGGTATGAATATAGTTGAAGACCCGGAGTCAAACATAGGCTATTTTTCAACGCAAGCCGGAGCTGCACAAAACAGCTAGTAAGCAATATTTTGGATATCCATTTAGTCACAATCAGGTATTATCGAAATAAAATGTATGCTTGTTCTCTTAAAAATTGAAAAATAAATAATGTAGACCTCCAAAATTCATAAAGTGGGAATTTTAGGAAATTACATTTATAGGCAGTAATGATATATATCACTACTCCCTAAAGATGTGGTTTCCTAAACATAGGAAATGAGTAAAAGATGAGTAGGTATTTTGGAACGTGGGAATTTTGTGATATTTCTATCAGAGAATATAGGGCACCCGAAACTAGTTTCATCAGACAAACCCTCCAATTTCAGTATGAAAATTGTTTTATTTACAAAGTTCGCTTTAAAACTATCTGAAATTAATTAGCGCTCCGAGTGATGTGTGCCAAGTAAACACTGTAAGACGAGTTTACACACATGAATAAACCGGGTTCAGATTTCATGTCCTTAGAACGAGACATATGTTGTGTTGAATTAACATTGCATTTAACCATTGGGAGTTGACAGTTAAAATTAACTTTATATTTTTATTTAGTTATTTTTAAAAAGTATAGTTAAAGACCCGGAGTCAAACATAGGCTACTTTTTGACGCACGCGAAGCTGCGGCAACCAGCTAGTTACAGTATAATTGACAAGTGTACAGTCACGAGCATCAATATGTATACACATTGGTTCCTAGGTCATTAAAAGAAGGTCTACAGTGTATTTTAATTTTCGTGACTGTACAAACGTATTACAATATTATTCTCTGTCATGTCCTCATGCCTGAAGGACGTGACTGTCATGATCATGGAGCAATTACAAACAGGAGATGCCGTTTGAAACGGCGCAGTGATGTGATCATTAGCGCCTCGCCGACACAAAAGTGGGCGGAGCTTGTCATTGCTCGTGCTCCATGGTCAAGCACCCCGCACGTCTGCCTTTCGCCCCGTGTAGCCTCACAAATACTTTCTTACAAAACGCTTATTACGGCATCTCCTCTTTGTAATTGCTCCATGGTCATGATCTTCACCTGCCACAACCTTTCTCCTGCCGATCCGATGATGAGCCAGGTGTATCGGTTTCTGTAAGGATGTGCCAGTGGCCTCCTGCACTGTGTCCATTCAAAGAGCCGAAACGCCCTTTTCCTCTCCTATTCTCGAAGCTGAAGAGGTTTTCCGCACTGACAGGATTATTACACTATAAGTGACACTATTTGATGTGTTACACATATACTCGTACAGTACGAGTATACTCGTAGCTGAGAGAAGAGTATAAGAATTTATTGAAATGTAACCTATAGATACTTTTAAATGAAATTTATATGCTGTTCGCTAGCCATAAAGCTCTTTTTACTGTAATAAACCCTAAAAATCAAGTCGTCGACATCAGTGTAACATTCGGAAATGTATTATTAATGTACATTTTCTTTAGAAAGAAAACCAAGCAAGGGCACGACCTTTGTAGGGAATATGAAGCCAATCAACAGGAGCATACGAATTTCGTGCTCAAAGTCCTTTGTCTCCGTTACAATTTCCTGGGATGCTATCTTTTAAAGTGTGAGTCACGCAAAATCGACGAGTTGAATATTTTTTTTCGATGTCGAATGATTTTCGTTCGTCATTTTTCGAAATGGGTCATTTTAAGCCATTTCGAAAAATAAAGTCAATACAATATTATTTTAATATGTAACTTGAACACTTGTAGCAAGTTGAACAAAAAATATTTTCATGGTTTGAGTATTTTCGATTAAATCTTTGCCCAACAATAATCTTCATTGTCTCATTCATACTGACTTATTTAACAAAAAGTAAATAAATTACACGCGCATATTCACGGACAAATATAATGAAACTCGCTCGCCCTACTCGTAAACCCAACTCCAACAAAAACTCAAAGTATACTCGTACAGTAATCAACAAAATATAGTCGAACTCACGTACGAATCACAACGTACGCGAAATAAAGTTTAGATGTAAAAAGTTCCTTTTTATTTGCCGCGCCCGCCAAACTTGCGAGGTGCGCCGTACGCAAACTTGCAAGTCTTATACTTTGTTATGGGTTTGATGGGTCTACATAACATTGGAGCTGTTTATTGCCAATTTATGTTTTAACCGATGAGAGAATACGGGAGCTATTTTCTCGAGTTATTATTGTTCTTATATGTTCTTTGTTTCTTATCTCCAAATGGCCCAATAACATCCCAGACTTGCTAGAAAAAATCTTTTAGGCAAGGTCGAGGGAAGATAAATGACCTTCTAACATACCCACTGAAGAATTAATGGGTTAGATTCATAAACTCTTTACATATTATTTGTAATGTTAATTATATGAAAAAAAATCGAAATAATTTTGGAAATTTTTCATTACTTTGCACTTTATTACTTTCCAACCATAAATTGCATGTTTACTCGTGGAATATCGAAATACTTGCACAATTTCTTCAATACATTTTCCACAGTAGTTAAACTCATAAATTCATTAAATTAATCTATTTAAATACAGTTTGTGTCGGGTTCACATAATAAATACAATTCACAAAGCAATAAGAATCCAGCCGTGAAAAGCGCGAATTATCATCACATACAACTTTTTGACATGAAAATATATTAATAATATCCGCCAAATTAAAAACAAAATTGTTTCCTATCGAAGGCATTGTTTCATCGGCTTAAATATTAAAGTGTCAACGATAACTTAAACCAGAAAGGTGGTAATAAAATCTCCGGTATTTAAAGGCGGGGCAGAACCGACCGCAGGCAAGCCTTGAATACAAACGAGTTAGCAATCTCCACTTTTCTAGGTGAGGTGAACATTGATTTTCTAATACAATTTTAAGTCGAAGTATTGAATGAAAAAGGAATCTTGCTAGGTTATTGACCTGCTCTTGTGGAACTTTGTCGTGCTAAACATTGTATTTGTGTCCTTTCCCAGAGTTTCACGGCTACGGCTAAACGTCCACGAGTCTAATAAATGCAGCGAAATATTTAACACATCCATTAAGTAAATATTTTAAATCTAACACTTGACTACTTTCTCTTAAAAAAAATATTTGACAATCAAAAATTGTAAGAACGTGGCTAAGGCACGGTGAAATTATTTAGTTTTATGGAGAATATAAACACATAATGTAGCAGTGGACCTATCTTAAGTCGAAGTTTTTGCTGACAACCAAAACAAACAAAATTTTAAACATTACTAGGCAAATGGCGAAATCAATTGAATTCTTGGAGTGCGTAATTCTAAAACGATTTTATTATTATCTCCACATATGCCGAGTAAGGACATTCTAACGTATTTATGCCTCCTATTTTATAGGCTTATGGCAATCGCTTTCCTGCCGTCAATGTGCGGAACCCGCAAAATATTCGGGATGACGTCGTAAACACGCTCCCGGGAGAGCGGATAAAAATCAAATATTGACGGAAGCAAATTAGGGAATGGTGGAGATCTTATTTTGCATATCAAGACCTGATCACATCATGTGTATACATGTGTCATGTTGCAAAATTAATTAATATTGTGACGTCACTCCATGGCGAGGCGTCCGCTTCTTCGGAATTAATATTAGAGGCTAAATTAATAGTTAATCTAGGCATTTTCTTCCCATACATTTTACAGCTTTTTTTGGTTTCTCAATCGATATCATAACCAAAAATTACGATCCGTAACAAATGTTTTTGGGTCTGAAAAACACGGATTTTCGGTTGCATTCAGAGAGGTAAACTGAAGGTATCACAATCGTAAATCAATATACTGGTCGTATGTTTTCACAAATCATTTATTTTTGATTGATTGATATATTTGGCTCTTAATTGCGCGTTTCATATAATAATGCGAACACGTGTAAATCCTGGAAATCAAGAGCAGTAACCATAAATATTTATTCTTTATTCGGTATAAATACTGCAATCTCTTTGAAGTGGCAGTGGGCGGGATACTAGCACGGAGAACTGATGACCGATGGAGCAGAAAGGGTTTCGAATGGCGATTACCAGCAAGCGCAGAGTTGGACCGACCTGATGGTCAGATGACCTGAAAAAGATAGCACTCCGTCTAGATGCCGGCCGCTTCCAACAGCTCATTGGAAATCATTAGGACAGATCTATGTCCAACAGTGGACTGACTGCTGCTGAAATAATTATTATGACTGCAATCTCTGTATTTTGCATAAGACTGTCTTAATGCTTAAGATGACGTGCGGTGTTCAATACACAAACTTTTTAATTATTTAGTTATTTGTTCTATGATTTCTTCAAAACGAATACATAAGAAAATGTATGTATCTAAGTATTCATGTAGCATATTTTATGTAGTATATAAGTCATTATAAGTTTATTTTTTTAAAGAGATTTGTTCAAACAACAACTTCTACCACCTGTCTTTTTTAAACTGTATTCCTGTAACGTCCAGGTTGACTGGAAGGGATCTCTATATGGGATAAGTCTACCGTTGCATTGATTTTTAGTTTTGTATTTACTGTAATGCTATTTTCTGGTGTGATAAAGTTATTATAAACAAACGAAAATATTCATGGAAGTGCATTTTTCGGAATTATGAAAGTTTACCATAATAATCAAAGGAGATCACATTATAATTTATTATTTATAAAATTGGTAATATAATAATTTCAATTGCTTATTGCTCCTTTCAATCCCAGCACGGGTAGCAACTCTCATCAAGGCAAAACATTTGTATAAATAAATTGAGCATATTTAAAAAATAGATTTGAACTATCAATTCTTTATTACTTTTCATGATTAACAATTAAAATCAAGCTAAAAAGTCACATTCACCATTAATAAATTAATTAATTAAGATAATATCCTTTGAAAGAGACCAATTAATCTTAGAAACAGTTCAGAACATCGCTTATGAAAACACTATATTTGAGTAGTCAACTACATTAATACAGCGTTTAATTTAACTCCAGTCAAAGTTTGCTCTACAAAGTAAATCTAATTCCACATTAGATCCACACAAACAAGTACAAAGAACGTAATAAGTCAAACCGTACATACAAGGGGAATTCAGCGCGCGTCTCGAAAAGCTTTTTTAACCAAGACGAGAAGGCATTGTTCTTTAAAAAGGGGCATTAGGAAAGTTGTCGCGACACGTCCGCGGCACATGTTTTCCGATTCTATCGAGATCGTATCTGGGACTTAATAAAATGGCACTCTTTAAATTTATGGCAAAAGTGACAAGCGAAAGCGACGGTCAACATTTGTTTTGACAAAGATTGGCAAAGGATGTTCAATGTGGGACAGTAAACATTGTTTTGTCGTTTGGCATGGGACAAGGCTAGAACAATCTTTAAATATTTAAAAAAATAATATTTTTTTAAAAAAATAAATGCGATGTCGTATGTGTTTGCGATTGTTACACATTAAATTAATCTTTACTTTACAACTTTACATATTAAGTTTTGAAAATATCAGCGTTTTCCCGATTGCCACCACGATGTTTCAAATGGTCTATGGCTTCGATTAATAGATCTACCTTGAAAAGTTTACTTTTTTTAATTCCAGTTATCTACCGGCATTTAGAGATTCACAGAGATAAATTGGTATTAACTTAAGGATAATGTATGTTTTTCTTTTAAAATTTAGAATTATTTATTTATCAATCACATTTTGTTAATAATATAATCTTAATTATTAATTTAAAAAAAAAAATTAAAATTAAAACGTAAAAAAAAACAAATTTAATTAAAATTTGCTCAGTCAATCAGCGAGAATAAGAAATATATCCCAACAAAATAAATTTCAGGTCTTGGAAAAAAAATATATATAACTGAAATTAAGAACAGCCCTTGAAAAATACAATATATTACAAAACTACACAAAAAGAAAACATTATCAAATACAAGTTATCATAAGAAATGAACTTTTACTAAAGGCAGTCTTATCGCAAAACACGCTACTGTTATATCGCTACCGCGTATGACTTATGAGGTCTCAAAAGAGTCACTGACACGCGATAGTACAACATCTTTGTAAACAAATACTTGGAAGTCTTTTCAACTCTGCTGTACACTTTCTTGTGTATTTTCTTTGCTTATATAAAACATTTTTGCTAAATTCTTTTATCCTGAACATAAAGACAAAATAAATTCCCAAGTATCTTTCTGATGTTTCGTTTACTAAATTTGATGATGAAATTTTCCTACGAATAGTTTACTTTACCCATTTTTCAAAATTATACCCAATAAAACTTAAAAGTAAAAATAAACAGTATATGTGACAATTGGTTACAATTTAATGAACAACCAGATTCCGCAATTTCTTAAGCAACTTTATAAAAATCATACTGACTATTATAACTTTTATAAGAAGAGTCAACTTCAGCAGAAGCCATTCGAATTCAAAATTCTTTATTATTTTTCACAATGTATATATAGCACAGACAAAGTACTACATAGGACATATCATCGAACATTCGAATCATATCATAAATGAAAGAAAGGTCCTTAATCAATTTTGACCAGTACCTGGCAACGTCTACCACATGGTCGCATGCCTCTCTTAGGTCCTCTATTGCAAGAGACAGTGCAACCAGGGCACGACAGAAGACATAGACTAATAATCTAAATGATAAAAATCGGTTAAAAGAACAAATAATTATATACATTGTAATAAAGGTACGTATTACTTCCATGGTTCTAACTAAATATCCCAGGGAACCCTAATCCCCGTAAGCCTCTGTAGATATTTATTATACAAGTAACAAGGTTGTTACATAAGAGGTTAATCGTGTACAACGTCTACGTTAATGCGATAGCTGTCGTAGAGCCTCTACGAAATTTCGTAGCAATCTGCTACGAGTACATTGGCGTGCATTGTTCATTCATACACTATACATTTTTCAATACTTCATTTAAGTTTCGTTTATTTGAATTGAAATTTAAGTTATTGTGTACAGGGATAACGTTATGGCATTGTTCATAACAGGAATTCCGCATAATGCAATAAGAATTTTTACTTGTTGAACAATAATGTTTTAATGAACAAATAAATTATGTCTATGATTAAAATGTTATCTAGTTGCCTTATGTGCAAATATTCTGTAAGTATGGACAACGATGTTATATCTGGTTAAATTTATTGACGATCGTTATAATATTAGGCCAATTTTTTACAGTTTTAAAGCATCTGAAAGAGGACTGAAAGGTGAATTGATATTTTAATCATAGATATTTATAAATTTGCACGAATGAATTAATTGATATAATGTTTAAGTTTACATTAAATAAATCATTAATTTTATTATACAAATTACACAAACTGTAGAAAACAATAGGCGAACTTAATGCCAAAATATTATCTAACAGTCAAATCTGAAAGGTCTTTAGGTAAATCTGAAAGGACCAAAGTTTAGTAAATTTAAGTTTTTTCTTTATTAATCAATTTTCAGCATCCAAGAACTTTCCTTTTATTATATTTTTTCATAACTTTTAAAAGCGTACTAATTTCCAGTTAACCAGCAGCCATCACTATCAGAGCGAAATTTTGCATCTCGCCGATCAAAGTGCACGGAGTTCAAAACATTTTCAAAGAGATTGTTAAGCAAGTTCCTCCGATGACAGCCATAACATATTTCAAACAATTTCGAAGTGTAATGCGCGAAAAATAAGGTGTTCATATCGCTCCTGCCTGAGCTCTGTCGAGTGCCGCCGACACGGAAACATGCATCTAGAAATGTACATTTAATGATCATACACGTATAGGAAAACGAATATGACATAAACGTATGTTAAATTAATAGTTCATTATTGCAAAGGCAGCGAAATAGGCAATTGCCATTTCGGCCGAGGCATATATAGTGCTTTTCTTAAAAAAATGCAAGGAAATAAAAAAGGGCCTTTTACATAATAAATTTAATTTATTTTACAGTTTGTGCCGAAAGGTAAACGCATCTGTGGCTATACAGCCACGAGTACGCAATGTGTACGATAGATAAAAGAGTTCTAAATTCAAACAGTCCACCGTTTCATACAACATTGCCGGCGCGCTCTTCGTTCCAAATTCAAAGAACGCGCCGGGAAGTGATTTTGGTTTTTCAGATACAGCCATGAGAACGTAATGTGTACGATAGATGAAAAAGTTCTAAATTCAAACAGCACACTGTTTCATACAACATTGCCGGCGCGCTCTTCGTTCCAAATTCAAAGAACGCGCCGGGAAGTGAATTTGATTTTCAGTCTACGTAAATATTTTACTTCGCGTGTTCTTTATTCAAAAGTAATGACAATATTTCCGCGCATGTTTAAGAAAACTATTTTTATACGGTTTTAATAGCGTTTAATACTTACTTATTTACACCTAACGTTTCAAACACTGCAGCATACGTGGTCACATGTAGGTGTAACAATCGCGTAAACATAAGAAATCTTAAACATGTATTCTCGTTTCCTGTATATGCTGGAATAGATTTCTTTTAAAATGAAACTGTACTCTTGTTACCAGCCAGTGATAAATTTAATTAACATCGACAATTAAAAATAATAGTAACGTTGCAAAGAGAAGACCAAAAGATGCTGTGCAATATCTAACGTCGGCTTCTGTGTACAACATGAATTTGACAAATAAATAATAATATATATTATTTATTAGATAGAAAAAATTGTTTTTGGACCTAATTTTGGGTTCCTCTCTTTGATGTGTATTCGAGAATTTTTACAATCTTTATAGAAATAAAGTAGCTTATGACTTAAAATATGACAGGCTTTATGTAAGTAAAAATTGCATAGCGATTATTCTATCCTCATTTGTGACGTGATAACGTGACGACAACTATCAAAACCTTAAATATCTGGGCAGGATTTGGCTATAAAACGTGTGGTATAAAAGTGGCTGTCCACATCCAGCATACTACATTGTGTATCGCCGCTCATCCTCGAAGGGGGATCCCGGCTGATCCATTTTGTTCCCGGCGACGTATCTCGATATTGAGCTCCTCGAAAAACTTTAAATTTTGTATTTATATTCAATATATCCGACCGTATTCAATTCATATGGTTTTTCCTGGTTTTTCGACGCTGCTTTCACATTTCCAATTGCGTATGTGAAAGCATTGAAAAGGCATAAAAAGGTTTTTTTCAATTATTCTCGACGTCAAATTAAAAGCGATGATTTTGGTATAGTTTATCAACTTTTTTAATTCATAGATCAGTGTCATACATCTAAATGAAAACTCGTTCATTTTTTTATATTTCAAACCAACAAATTTAAAATTTTCTGTAGTGCTTTATAACAATTTCATCTGCATTCTGTCACTAATTATTGCCAAACTTACTCTTAGTTTTGTGTATATTTGGAAGGCAAAAAAATAAAATCGCAGGCCCCTTTTTTACTTTTAGGATATTAAAGGATTAGGTACGCAGAAGAAGCATTTTTTAATATACCTATGTGTGTAACATTGCTTAATTTAATATATACATAAAATGTGACATATCATCCCCTCTCAATGTTTTACAAGTTAAACTTGTTCACCATGAGACAGCCACTGATTAATATTTGTATCAAGGGAGTTCTCGGCTTCGTAAAGTAATGTCAGCTCATTTAACTCGGATTAATGCTCACTGTGGCTTATTTATTGAGCTATATATGTAGGTTTCGTCGGTAATGTGATAAGGAATTATGTCAGATAAAAGTTTTGTTATGTATTACGCAGTAATGATGTTAGGAGGCGCGTGATAAGTTTTGTCTATTCTACGCCTGATGTTGCCATTTTTATAATTTACTTAATATTTGTTTTGTTACTTACTAGGTAACATAATAATAATGCGACCATAATAATTTCACGTTTGTTACACATTCATAAACTATGTTAATACAGTTTTTATCGCGTTATTTTAATTACACTTAAAGTTTCAAACATTTTGTAGCGTTAATGGATAAAAACCGTATTTAAGTCATTTAATGTAATATTGTAGCAAATTTAATTTAAAACCCAACGCGAGATAGATTTAAATTTTTACTTTTTGGTAAAATCTATAGCTGACTAACGGACTTGAGCTGAGCTTACTATTTTTATGTGTAATTAAATTTGTATGTTACATGTAAGTCTATGTATACTTTGTACCTAAGATTTCTTTGCGTGTTGTGCCCTCTTCTGTGCCCATATGTCCTATGTTTGTTTGGCTATCTGTCCGCTTTTTGTTGTAACCTGTATTCTGATACTATGTTCTTTGTGTACAAGAAAGATTTATACATCTATTTTCTTACATTCGATTTAAAATATTTCACTACAAAAACAAGACGTTTTACAAGACCGACCAATTCCCTTAATAAGTAAATAAAAAGTTAGCAACATTATTCGTGCTAACGACACGCAAAATAAATTTGAGGTCGGGACTACAATTTACTGGGAATCTCAAATTGTGCGGGTCCTTTCCTAAGATATATTGTAGTTACAAGATTTGGGTTACCTCGGTCTCCGCTAATTCCTATTTTATTTTTTATTTATTTATTTAACACTTCTTTTTTGTTAAATGTTGGGACATCTTTTCAAACTATTTGAAGATGATAGCAACCAGATTTACATGATTTCATTATCATAAAGAAGCTTTATTATATTATGTCACTAATGACGGTGACCAATCAAAGTGATGACCAGCGCCAAAATATCCCATTCAGCTCCTCCTTAAATATTAGAAACTGCCTCTGGTGCAGTTGTTAAGGCGTTCGTTCGGCCCGGGGGTCGTGGGTTCGATTCCCACGGAAAGCATTTTAGTGCAGCACAGTTTAGTGTTTCCAGTTTGGTTAGGACATTGCAGGCTTGATAATTAATAATAAATAAATATCTTTATTCACGAAAAACATGGTATGTATATTGATCACCTGATTGTCTGATAATAAAGATGATTACGTGCTTCAGAAGGCACGTTAAGCCGTTGGTCCCGGCTGCCATTAGGTGGTCGTTTAGGGAATCAAGTCAGAGGCAAAGAGGCAGTTCCGCACAACTCTGACACCAGGGTGTATGACACCATGGTCGATTGACAATGTAATCGGAATGTTAGAAAAATAGGTATACATTTCTCATTTATTTTTCAGGTAATTTTCTCACTAACGAGTACATAAGGTAATATAATGTTAACTGGAAGAAAACACTTTTAGTAATAAGTCCAATTGTAAAGAACATTTTTACACATATGGAAAACTTTGATATGAAGACTTCTTCGGCTGATGTCAGACATTTTGTTTAACAAATTACAAATTTAAGAAACATAATTACATTCACCATTAATTTAAAAGACAACGTCAACCCTTGAAAAATATTACTGCTAATCAACTAACTGACATAAAGCGCATTCATTCGTGTTCATTACGGACTTTCAACTATTCGCAGTTTACGATCGCACTTAAACACATAAAACCGCTTGTCCAGCAATTAGCGATGAACTTGCGCGATAAAAATGTAATTTAAACTTATGCGACCACAGTAACAACGAATTAAACTTTATTTTAGTGTTGTTTCGTTGTGCTGGGGCGCTGGACAATCGTGAAACATGTGACGTTTATTTTTGTTTATATATCAGTTTTGTCTTGCCTGAGGCTTTGTCCGACTAAGTGCCGACAAATGAAGCTGATTTCTGAAGTGTGAATGTGTTTGTATTTGTTTTATATTACACTAGCTTTTTTCCGCAGCTCCGCCTGCGTCAAACAGTAGCCTATTTTTGAGCCCTGGTCTTCAACTATATTCACACTAAATTTCATCAAAATCCGTTCAGCGGTTTGGCCGTGAAAGTGTAACAGACAGACAGACAGACAGACTTTCGTATTTATAATATTAGTATGGAAGTATGGATTGAAAGTCTGAACAGATTTCAAAAGTCAGTGGTAGAGAGGCATATATTTTTGCTTATTAAATATCTTTACATTGTTGTTATGTTTCAAATAGATTCTAAGCTTTAAATTCGAAGAGGGTTCGAATAAGTTCCTTTTAAAATTATTTATTCAACTCTAAGTCAATCTAATTTAAAATAAGAATGTTAATATTTAACTTTCATCGAAATTGCGTCCGCGATCCCAATTTAAACAAAACTTTAAAGTATTGACAATACAATCGAAAATCAACTTTCAAATTTGAATTTGGAACAGCGACGGCGACCTGTAAACGTAACATGTAACCAGTCGCCAGTGCCAGTAATTGATGCACCACCGCCGCGATTCACTGCTTCGTGACAACACTGATGTTTAATTAGCTAGCGCACAATAGGGTTGGCACAGATGGATATTGACACTCAATATTCTATTGTAGTGTATTGAAATTAATTAATTATAATCACCCTTGGGGTTTAACATACTCTAATCGTATAAGCTTGCTAATTATTTGGGCTGCTTTACAATTAAAAAATACCTAAATATTTTTAATGACTTCTAAGTCTACTTTCTTCTTTATCCTAGCGTGTATTCCTAGTTGCGTTGGCTGAGACTTTAGTTTTGAAACTGACAATTTAGTTTTGAAATATTGCAATGAAGAACGTGTTTTAGCATTAAAATGTTTTAATATATTTTAATAACGATTTATAGGTATAATTTAGTCGATATGTATACCAAAGTTCATGAATCTAGTTCAGAATCAGTTCACATCGTAATAGGTGCTCTTCCCCGTAATCACATAAAATATATTTAATCTTTAATCGATAAAAATTCACAGCAGCAACCCCAGCACTAGACAGTACCAATATTATAAATTAGTTCCTTCAATAACGGACAATGGGCACGCGAAGTGCTATACGTACAATTTAATAATTGCTATGGCACTCTGTATTAAAAGTAGTAGTGTAATAGATATGACATGATAGAAATATAATTAGTGTTTTTACTTAATCATGTTAGGGATTCCGTGTGCATGGGCCCTTAGGGATGGGTGTGCATTTATTTCAGATTATGATCGACAACTTCATGCACTTAAAGTCAAAGCATATGTTAATGAAGTCATGCGATGCTAAGCTTATTCGAGTACTTATACTATGGTCGCCGAGATCTTGGCCACATAATTAATAATAGTACTGACTATCGTGCATCGTGGCATCTAAGAGGCATCCGAGATGACGGTATTATGGAATTTATGTAACTTTATAACCTTAAACTAGTTATTGCGGTATTTTGCCAGCAACTTCTAGCTCCTAGGCTATATGTGTTTCAGCCACTTACAACTGCATTCTAAGGGCGAAAGTATGTATGGCTATTTTACATATTTACATACTAAAAAACTTTCACAGTCATAATATCTTCTTAGCGTGTCGACTCTGGCAAATTCTATTTGTGTGGACCAATATTCTGCCACTGGCAAGGTATTGTCAGGAGCTTCGTAAAGGTTTTTGATAGTGCAAGTGGCTGGATACTCATGTTATATTAAAAGATATAAAAAGGCTAGCGACAGAGAGTCATCATCATCATTGCGTATGGCGTTCGCCGTGCGTGGATCAAACGCCGACATCAAAGTTCCTCAACCAACTTGCGGCGGCCATTTTACTTATAATATATAGCAAGCATACTCACACTATGTATTGTATTTTAATTAATTTAGTCGACGATGTCATATTGTTTTAAAGGCTACCTGTCCAGTGAGGTGCTATAGCTATACGCGGACGTAGCGTACAAAAACCGATTGCCGTCAAAGCGAATGTCGTGCTCACTAGCGCGCCCCAATAGTCATTAAACGTTGTTTGTTTTGTGCCCCGTCCCGCTCTGAGCCCTATTTTGTATACAATACTACCCCGTGTCAACGAGGGTTTTATCTGCTATTAAAAACAACAATTATTTCGAAATTTTGTTAGGAATTGTTAAAATTTTAATATAATGCTTTAAGAAACTGATTGACGCAGCTTTCTTGTTTAACTAATTCATTTGCATTCGACTTACTCGCAGCTTGAGTCTATGATAATTTTATTTGCCGTAAATAATAATCGTTCTATGTTATTCAGAATTTCGACAAAAAATATTTAGATTTTCGTTAAATATATTTATTTTAAACTATTACACTTAATACAGGTAATGCAAGTGGAGTTAATGCTTTAAGACATTTTCTCGGGATCAAACAAAAAAGTTCTTAGTTTTTGTGTTTGTAATTTTGAAAAAACTAATTATATTTTAGGTTAGGTAGGTAGGTATAATGTTTTGTAGGTATGTGCACTGTTATCTAAACATGCCTTTTTATTTTCTACTAGCTGTTTCCCGCAGCTCCGCCTGCGGTATATAGCCTATGTTACTCAGGGTGAATGTAGCTTTCCAATGGTGAAAGAATTTTTGAAATCGGCACAGTAGTTTTTAAGTTTATTCATTACAAATATACACACAAAAATACAAATCTTTCCTCTTTATAATATTAGTGTAGATTAAAAGAAAAGGCTTTTGTATCGTGCTGTTATTAATTTATTATGATTAAATAAATAATTATAGTAATAGTATTTCCTAATTTGTTTATATTCAAATTGTTTACTCGGTGTAACATGGCCGTTTCTTTCCGGAATTATGTTTTTGTGTTAACGTTGAATGTTATCGCTCATAATTGTGTTTGTAAAATTGTACATTATCGTCCTTTTGATGGCTTTTTTAATGTGTTCCGTGTGGGGAAGGTTAATGGTCAGCTAGGTTTAGAGACGTGAAATAATATTCTGTCATTGTGTATTGTAAACTATAATTTTACGGTGTAACATTGCACACAAGCATTGAAAAGGAACGTTTATTGTACGTGTGCGGTTTCGATGCTCTTTATGCACAAGTGATCTGGCAACTCCGGCCTCTATAGGTTTTGATAATTATCTACTTTATATATATTTTTAATAGCCTTAGGTTGCTGTTCACTGCTCCGGCCTCCCGTTTAGCTTTTCGCGTATCTCGAAGCCATTCACTGTCGAATTCGTTCGTGTCATCCCGTCATCATTTGCGTGATCTCCATCTAGGTGGCTGTATAAGTGGAAGTGTAGCTAGTCTCTTGGTTGTTGGCGGAATATTACACAGAATACGTAATAGTACTTCCTTGACTTACGTTGACCACTTAGGTGGGCCGTAAGTACTTGGTATTACTTCATTATGTAATTTTTTCAAACAATAACTACTTAAATAAAATATTGAAATACACCGTTAAATTTTAGTCGTTTTGAACCCATCTTCCAGTGACTCCATTCATGCAACCGAACAAATTTCCCCAAGGAACATAGCTCGAAACATGAAAAACAAATTTGGAATTCCCATAGTAAGTTAGGTCACGTGATGAGACATTTTGTATGTGAGGTCCAAAAATTTACTCCATATTTCGACCCATGTATCTTGGGGGAAGTTGTTCAGTGGCATGAATGGAGTCACTGGAGGATGGGTCCAAAACGACTAAAATTTCACGATGTATAAAACAAATGCTCATTTACTCTCTTTGCCAAGTTGTGGGTAGGCGACAGTAAAAGTATTATATTTGGTGAGATGCCACAAAAAAGTAATTATAACTTTCCACAGCTAACTATCTTGATCGCTCCCCTGGCGATCCGACATTTTGTACTTCGTATTTTCGTGTTTAATCCCTTTTTATTACTTACTGTCATCATCATCATCCTAGCGTGTATTCCTAGTTGCATCGTCAGCTTACGCTTCGGAGCCTAGGGTATCCTATAAGCCATGGTCCTAGATTTGGCGGAACTGGTTTTTACAATGGAGCGACTGCTGTCTGACCTCCGTAACCTTTTTATTACTTACTGTGAAACCCTACTAATAATTTAAATATTACAATTTTTAAAGGATATTTGTGACCCTATCCCAGTAACTTACGACTAAACGGGTCTAGAGTCTAAGATTTAATTTGGCATAATGATATTGTAGAATAAATTAAATAATACTGTTCATTATGAAAAAAATGGAGCAAAATTTAATTCGTTTACTTAATGTTAATGTTAAACACAAAAAAAATGTTCGACCTCTCAAACAAACCGAGTGATCACTAAGCTAACGGAACTTTGAATCTGAATCTAATTTGAATTTAGAATATATTTAGAATGTCGCCATGTTTCAAATACGGAACTCACTGTAAAAATTTGGGTAGTATTGAAATAAAACTGGTAAATTAAGTGTCATACTCGCGCAATAAAGGTTCCGTACGGTTTTCTATAAAAACCGCAAAAAAAAAAAAACAATAATATATCTGTTGTATGGTTGTTTTAATCTGTTTTTATTATTTGTAATTAAAGCGGAAACAAAAATATACCTTTGATTTACTTAAAGTCAAATGCAAAAAAAATGTTCAACCTCTCATATCAACGCTGTAATCTACATGTTTGTAGATTTTATACGTAAATAGTTTTAATTAAATCGGCTGTTTACGTTGACGCGCCGCTGAGCCCTTGTCACACAATATTTAAATTATACACGATCAGCACGCACTGATTTTATTTTAATTGCTTGCAATTATAAATTTACTGGCAGACTTGAACCTTGTACCTTGTACATTAAAATTAACACACGTTAACGTTTGGTTCTTATCAAAAAGAGAGAATCGAGCGCAATAAATTGCAGCTAAAGTTTTTAATAAACGGTGTTCAATAAAGCATAGCATACGGATCTCCGTATGCTATGCTTTTACCATATGCTTTTTCCTGACTAAGGTAGAAAACTATAGAATAAAAAGAAAGTCATTACACTTTTTTTTTGTACAAGAGCTAAACTAATTTATGAGATTTCAGATATTCTCTTAAACCTTCTGAAGCATTGCTGAAATTTTGCATTTAGAAGAGGTAACCTGATATTTTTTTTATCTGTTCAAAATCAAAAGGGTCGCGACCCCAGTCAAAAACTAGTACATAATAACCGTTACAGTTGAGTGCTCTCACAAAATAAAATCTATTCGTAGAAAAGCGAAAGTAAGATTGATCGCGGAAGTTCGACAAAGTTGTCGAAGGAACCCTGTAAAGGCTCTGTTATGATCCGAATGAGGCGGACTGGCATGTATTACATTACATTTGTGTGTTAGGTGCTCTGGTTTTGCAGATGGTTCGAGAAACTTGTTTTGAATTTGGAATAAGTAATTAAGTCAGTAATTCCAAATTTAAAACATCTAAAACAATGAAATCTTTTGCTAACCTAGTTAAAACTCATTATTAGTTATGGAATACTTTACCACCTAGCGTTCAAGAGTCCCAAACTCTGTCCACATTTAAGAAGCGAGTGAGAGATCATTATTTCTCCTTAAACTCATAAATCGTATTATATATTTATATATATATATTATTTATATATATTAGTAGGTATATTTATTGTGTTTATTATTTAGTTTATTATACATATAGTATTATAAAATAGGTTTAAATTGTGCTTATTATTTTTGTATTTTTTTTTTTTATTTTTATTGTACGCCACTTTGCCTCTTTCTTTCGTAGTTCCTGTCGCGCGTAAGTAGAACCCTTGTACACAGTTTTCCTAATTTTAAGTTTCCAATGTATATTTACAGCGTGTACATGAAATAAATAAATAAATATTTTATTCTATGATTTGCTTAGCGTAATAATGAGCAGTTGCTGTATGCATGAGTATAAAAATATTTATCGTACACAAAGAACATAGCAACAGAATACAGGGTACACTTAAGTATGTATTTTTTGGTTACTGTCATCCAGAAATATTTGTCGGCATATACTTTACTAGCAGCCCGTCCCAACTTCGCTCATATTCTTATAGCCTTCCTCGATAAATAGGCTATCCAACACTGAAACAATTTTTCAAATCGGACCAGTAGTTCCTGAGATTAGCGCGTTCAAACAAACAAACAAACTCTTCAGCTTTATAATATTAGTATAGATGTGCTACTTTTCTTAATAAAGTTCGTTTCATTAAAATTAAATTCATTTAATACGTTTCATTTCATTTCGTTCGTGCCTGCGACTTCACAGTTTTACTATTAATAATTCTAATATGTGTGTCATATTAATGTGATGTGATATTAAATATGATGTCATATTCGCCAACCTTTGGAGCAGGCATTTCACGCTCGCTGGCCGCTCGCAAAGCAGGTTATATAAGTTTCCCCGTTCAGTATTCCGTTCAGATACAAAATAAATAGTGCACAGGTATATAGAAAAAAAAAATACAGTAAATAATTACGTGGTCTTTTAGAAAGGGCATGAAATAATTTTTTTCCAGAGTATGTGACTCATATAGAGATCGGTTAATCGGGCGCTAATATACCTAAACTTAATTTTTATTCCTACGAAAGAAAAATAATAAGTTACTTAAAGTTGGTTTTACGAAATTGTTCAATCCCGGGAATGAGGGTTACTTATTAATTCAGGAAGGAACATCCATATTATTCTTTCTAGGAAAGAAGTTTAGGTATATAAGCGCCCGATTGCCCGACCACTGCATATGTCACCCTGGAGGTCTATGTTTGTAAAGCATGACTCAGGCAAACCCGGTGTGTCTAATGATTTTCATTCGTATAATCGGTGAGTCGAACGTTTCATTCGACTCGTTCGCATTAGACGAATCATACTTTTCAATAACGTGTAATAAAATAACATAAATAAGAATGTTTTTACAGATTATGCAACTAAAATGTCGCTAATATCAATGATGTATCAAGCTTCTCCTTTACGGCGTACGGCCCACGTGATGGTAAGTGGTTACCGTAGCCTATGAACGCCTGCAACACCGGAGATGTCACGAGCGCATTCCGACCCTGAAGGAATCTTTCTTATTGGAATTGTCGCCATTTAGTAGCATTTTGTATCTCGAGCTCCTCCGTGCTTCGGAAGGCACGTTAAGCCGTTGGTGCCGCTTGTTATCTAAGTATAGATGGTAGTATTTAAGATACCTTTAGGCAGCATGTAAAAATCTGACAGTAACTATTTAGGAAAACACGTTTGGCAGAAATAGATCTTCAACCGAAATCAATATCGTTTTCGATTTCGTCAATTAAAAAAATAAGCAATGAAAGGACAATTATATCAGTATTATAATATTATAAAGCTCTGTATCGTCTTTATGTTGTGTTGTTGGATCCCGATCACATCCGCAGGGGGACGGGCTTGCAGATTGATATTTGATCCTCCTACTCCGGCCGCGGGCACATCGACTCACTTGAGTAGGATTCAGGAATAAGTGGACGCGATACTATATTTTTACCTGTATTAAGCCCAGCGATGGGCTGAAACCTTCTTTTTAGGGTTCCGTGAACAAATATTTAAGGGGCTAGGGAACAGACACGGTTTTTGCTGTTTTTGATAATGGTTAGAAAACCCTTAGTACACATAACACTAGGATGCAGTGTTGTGTTCCTGCTGGTGAGTAGGGTCGCCAGGCTCCAGAGGGGTCGCTGTGCTGACAGCGGACAGGTCGGTGTTGCGGGCGTTCATAGGCTACGGTAACCACTTACCATCAGGTGGGCCGTACGCCTGTTCGCCTACTTAGTTGTATAAAAAAAATCTGACTTGCGAGTTTATTTTTTATTTTTGTACGACCTTATCTGCCGACGCTGCTACTCTGCTGACTCAGAGACCCAAAGTAGATCTTTGCCTCCAAAACGAAAGAGTGCTAGAGAGTTCTATTGTTTCATTTAAAAATGTATTTTATCCTATATCCCCTAAGCGCTCCTCATTCCTTAAAAATAATTCCGAGTATTGTAAATATCTAGTAATCATGAAATTGGGAAGGAAAAACCACGACTCTGTAGTGTTTTGTATGAAATCGATATAGTTAACACATGATTTTGTTATTACGATAATTTGAATAAATATTTGCCCACATTTACACCTAAGATGGTAGGTACAGTACTTACTATACTACTTTGGTACGGTAGGGTTCACTTAAACTGTAATATTCTGACCAACATAATAAAAATTAAAGTTTGACTAAGAGACGTATCCACATATTCTTATTTCGTGTACCGTGCCGGATCTAATAATGTAGATATTTCGTTTATTTGACCGTAGGCAGTCTTACATACACGTATTCGTTGTTAAGTATATAAGTAGATAGTACCTCTTTCTAAATACAAACAGTAATAAATATAAAAATATCGACAAGTAGGTACTTAAATTCGAGAAAAAACATACATTTGTGTTTTCGTAAGAGCATACTTAACTCAAAATAATTGTTTTGGAGATAGAGTTTGTTTAATGGAATAAAATGAAAGGGTTAGGCCAGAAGCTAAGAAAAAAATTGGTGACATGCAAAGTCGATTTTGTATACAGGACTTTTGGCGGGAAGCTGTGAAGAGCAGTATCGGCGCTGTATTTTATTTTTTTAAATTTGTGTTTTTTTAATGTTTGTGCATAATAATGAAGTGTTCGATAACAAACGTGAGTGTTTGGAAGTGATACAGTGTTTGATTTATATAATTTTCATACTTGTTGCCAAAAGCTCCTAGTAATCGCTAAGTGCAGTTTTTCTACCACTTCACTTAGTCTGATTCTTTTGACTAGACTTGACTACCGACTAGACTTTTAGACTTGACTAGGACTTGAAGAAACTACACTATAGGACTGAAGAAGATAGAAAAATTAAGAAGGGCTATAAAGGGCTTGTATCCATGGCCGTAAAACCCATTACTAAAAAAAATATATATTACAGGTAATATAAGTACTCTATTCTTTCATATTTTCAAACATTTTATTGAGTAACAATTATTATACCAATCCAATAACATAAAAACAATATCACAACTAAAACACGCAATAACGATAGCATAAAATTCCGCTCGCACTATAGAAAAAAAGGAGACAGAAAACGTTCCCTTTGTCCCAATTTTTGCCTATTTCTTCCACATTTTCGGTAGATAACACACCTGCATAGCTACTTTCGTATCCTCATTCACGTAAAATATTGAACAAGAGGTTTGGGCCCTCAGTGCGATGCAAATTGCCTCAACAGAGGCTGCCTCGCTCCGGAGGGAACGCCGTGCATTCGATTATGTGACGAATACTATCATACACCTCGCTACATAATATATTAGGTGGCTTATTGTGCACGAATATTCTTTTTTATTGTTTTACTTTGGCTTGAGTTTTTTTTGCTGTGGTGTATTTTGATCTAAGGTGAAAAAGAGGAAATTGCATTAGAGTTTTAAATAGTAGATATAAACAGTTTTGATAAAACTCGTGTGATCTTTTAAATATTAATCTAGAACATTGAAACTTTGGTTTATGAGAATCGATGAATTAATGATTGACGCTATATTAGAATGTTAGTATAAATGGATTAGGCTAAATGGAATGGAACATTTCCGCATGGAAAACAGTTTTATTCGTATACCCATAGGAGGATCCAGTGATGGTTCAATTTACCTTATTTATAATTCACATTTAATTTACCAAAACGTAAGTAATTTGTACTTAGGAAAATTCACTTGATTTACTAGATAAAATAATTTTATTTATTTTATAATTCGCAAGGCTCTTATAAAAATGACACTCTCTGGAAAATAGGTTAACCGCAACTTTACGAGATTCATCATAATCGCAGGAAATAATAGAGACGGAAGATCGTATAGAAAGAGACGCAATATATGGACATGGGCATCTCGTCAAAAGGGAGCACTCAATGCCTTGTCGAAATCTATTTATAAGTTGCGGGCAAGCGCGGCACGTCTGCCGTCGTAATGTAGACCATGGATGCAGAAATAAATGGAGTGGGCATACAACTATATTCAGTACACGTTTTTTGTACTATTACTTCGGCTGTCAATAACACGACTCGCGAAAGAGTGGCGAGTATTCAGTATAGCTTATATCTACACTTTCACTTTTTTATACTTTGTCACTTGCGTTGCTAATATTGCGAAAATTTAAGTTAATTTAAATAAGTATAAGATATTTTTTCAATTCAAAGATAGTATAAGAAGTATTATTTTCATTTAGTTCTTCATAATATATAACAAATAAATAAATTTAAAAAACTATTTCAGCGAAATAATTTTACTCTCAATGCTTTTAAATAATGAAAATACGCCTCATTGCGATGCAGTACAGGCTGATCTGCGAGAGATGGGAGCCAACAACTGGCGAGCCATCGCGCAGAATAGAACACTCTGGCACTCTCTTGTTTCAGAGGCCAAGATCCTAAGTTGCTAAGCCAGAGGAGTAAGAAAGTAAGTTTTTTTGTTAAATATGTTTCAGTAAAGTTTTCGTTTTTGGTGCAATAAATTGTATTGTAATACGGCTCCTCCTTATTTTTTTAACTCCAAGACATCAGCAGAGAACATCCCGACCTTTTCATGCACGGCTTGAGGCCCAACAAGCTTCAGTGAGGGGAGGAAGGGGGATCCAAGGGAGAGGTTGGGATATAGCCGAAACTCAGGTGATCGACTTTTAAGATTGCTGGCAATTCGCTGATAGCTCTGATTGATCTAAAGCATTTTTCTATAGAAATTAGTAAGTGTTTAAAAAAAACTTGTGAAAATTCATATTTTTAGACAGTAAGTATCCCCTCACGTCTGCCTTCCGACCCGCGTAACCTCAATCAATTTTTGTAAGGAAGCTCTCGAAACGCTATCTCGTCTTTGTTATTACTCCGTAGTAAGTACCTAAGTAAAACACTTTATTTCACCATAGATAATTACATACAAAGATATGTTACACAATATGTACAATAGGCTCATCATCTTTTTCCGTTTTCATCTCTTCCTTTATGTATGTTTATGTATGTATATGTATGTATAGTTATGAATATTGTATGTAAATCTATGTATGTTTATTTAGCAGTTAAGTGTTTTTTTTTGTTTTTTTTTTCTCTCATTGTATTCTAAAATAATTCGCGCCGCACATAACTTTTCTGTTTTTCCTAATGGTTGACTGGGAGAGAATGCTTTTAGCATTAAGTCCGCCAATTGTAAACTTGTGGTACAATAAAGATTTATAAATAAATAAATAGGCGACCTTATCGATAGTGCAATCTCTTCCAGGCTTTAGGATACGACAAAAGACTTAGACGGCAGCAATTTTATTTAGTGTGAAAACGTTGCAGCCCTGGTCTTTGTTTGCTACTAGAAAACGGTTCTTATTCAGTATTCTACCATAATGGTTTGATACCATATTTTAAACCGCGTACCGGTAAACGTAGCGTTGGACTTCCACCGACCAGATGGTCAGATGACCTGAAAAAGGTCGCAGGCAAACGCTGGATGCAGACTGGAAATAATTGGGAGAGACCTATGTCTGTCTGTATGCAGTGGACTGACTGCGGCTGAAATGATGATGATGACCATATTTTAAACCTATCACTAGAATATCAAACACAAAATTTCCAAAACAATAACGCATAATTATTCACGTGCCCGTACCAATTACAAAGGTTGTATATTAGTAGCTAACAGACTTCTTACGTTACACTGTGGTACCGTGTAACGCACATCATTAGGGCCTTTTGACACCGGAGCCTAGTAAACTTGTTATATTACACAATCAAGACTACACTGCCTTTGCTTACCAGCCGACTAACAGTGTCGGCTTTGTAATTTGGTGGGATAATAGCTGAAGCCATAAGGTACAGTTTCGTTGCTTAATTAAACGCATTATTACATCAGTTTTGACGATGTGTAATTATTTGTATATATTTATTAAGCTCAAAAAAGAAGAAGGTTCTAAAATAAATTTTATTTAAAATTATTACCGCGTTAGATATTAATTTTCTATCATTGTCATCTTCTGAAAACTTAGTCTTTTTTTGTTTCGAGAACATAATATAGAGAGAGAGATAACTACGCTATCTCATCACCTAAATATTAGTACTTACGGCTTCAAGTTGGCCTTGGTAGGTACACAAAAATCAAAGGCCGATTTTCCCTACCGTCAAGTAGGTAGATAAAATTTATCATAAATTAATTTTGTGCCATTTGGTGACCTTTAAAGGAACCACGTCAGAGGCTGAAAGGCGGTTTCGAATAACTCTGACACCTGGGTGCACAGGGTTGATTGAGTACGTAACCCAATCGAAATGAATGAATCATTAAATAATTAAATCCATACTTCCGTACTAATATTACTATTATATACTATACTAATATTATATATTAAATGCGAAAGTCTGTCTGCCTGTCTTTCTGTCTGTCTGTTACGCTTTAACGGCCAAACCGCTGAACCAATTTTGATTAAATTTGGTATGAACATAGATGAAGACCCGGGGTCAAACATCGGGAAAAAGCTAGTATGAAATATTTTATACTAGCTGTTTCCCGCAGCTACGACACACAGACAGACAGAAAGACAGACAGACAGACAGACTTTCGCATTTATAATATTAGTATGGAAGTATGGACTCTACCTATTTATTAGTATTATATCAAGTTATAAAATATAACTCAATCGTCCTAAATTATTCAGTTCAAATGTTAATTATTTCATACTTATTAGTTAGAAAGCCGAATTACGAAAACAGCCTCACTCCCTGTAGGAATCCCTCACCACGCCGTAGATTCAATTAACTTTCCTACTCTAGTCGGCTACTAACTTCGGTAGACATGTTAACCCTTTCAATACAGTAAGTCTTAGAGAATTAAGTAGAAAAGCTGTATGTATACGTTTTGGTAGGTATTGCCCGGTGCTTTGAGTTCGTGACAATTTCGTGGTGAGTTTCGTATGACAATGCAGATTACTTCGTGTAATATTGCCAAAATACAGTCGATTTCCCATTTCCTCTTATAAACGTGAAGTTCGTTCTATCTAACCCAATAAATTTTAGCGTTTATAATACAAACGACAAATGAAAAATATTACTGATGCATGCGGTTACATAAAATATCGTCGACTAGCTGTTTCCCGCAGCTGCGTCTGCGACAAAAAGTAGCCTATGTTTGACCCCGGGTCTTCAACTACATTCATGCCAAAGTTTGGCCGTGAAAGCGGCTTAATTCTAAGTTTGAGACTTAGAATTATGCCGTTCTTAAATCTATGATATCAAATATTTTCTAAACTTGAACGACATCACATTTTTTTTATCAAGCGAATACAACTTTTATAACTAGCCGGTAAAGTAAAAAAAAAAACATCGAATCTCAACGCGTTATCAGAATCTATCAATGACGTGTAACGTAGGCCGGATTTGCTTTTAAAAACGGGTCATTATTTTTTTTATTACGGCGCGAAGCAAAAATGTACTTATTTCGCGCTCCGTTGATCTGAAAATGTGACATCAGCGAGTGTGAAGGCGCATGTCGTGCTTGCCAGCGTATATTGCGGAATTTACGAGGTGCCATACTCGATATCTGCCCTTTTAAGTTACGGTCACTGGGTTTTATTCGGGCGCCGCCGTGAGATGTTCTGGCCGACTCGATTGATAGGGCATCGTTGTAATTGTTATGTAGGTAATTACGTTTGAGTGGGCGGTATGTGAAATTTTCTTTCAGAAATATAAGAAACAACCGAATTAAGTTAATTTATGTATAGCAAATACATACTATTGTTTGTTAACTTATGTGTACGGTCTTACTGTACATAATTTAATTTTGCTTACGCGGCGATCGCCACGGCTCGCGCGTAATACTTGAATTTCACAATATTTATAAGTAGAGTGCATTCAAACCTACGGCGAGTAACACAGAAAGGAATAGCCAACGTCAAATTGTAGCTTTACCTAAACAATATACTTTTAACTAACTGTGACTGTTTGGTTATCTTTCTCTCCTGCACTCCACAACTACTAGCTCAACTACTACTCCAGTACATTGTACACTATGACTAAAATACAAATAATGAAAATGCCACATTGACATGCGTACTGTCTAAACTGTTAGCAATGTATGTAAGTTTGTTAAAATTATAGGGTTAAACAACGAATGGATGGTACTACGTATACACCATGCGATTTTTTTATAAACACAACTTATCCCACTGCTCTTACCTCTTTTCAAATTTCTTTCCTCAGGGTCAATTTCAACTTCCCTTCATGGAAAAAGGGGCCTTCATAAAAAAAAACTTATACTTTTGTCAAGGGCATTTTTATTAAAATGTGTTCCACCTCGTTCTATACGTCAAATATGGATAAAATACAATAATTCAGTTAAACTTTAAGTTAAACATTTTAGTTAAAATAGAGTTAACAAACGATTTCTAAAGTTAACTTTCATGAATAAGGCTAAAGAAAAGCCAAATAACTAAAAAAGTATTATCTTTCCAATTCCAACATAAACTAAATTCAAAAAGAATAGACAAAAACTATTTATTTTAGAAAAGGCCTTAAGGTCAGATGCCCGACAATGCTTTATTCAGGATTTGTTTTGGCTGAAGTCATTCAAGCATTTATACGGGCCTTTCAGATTTATAGACCCTTCTCCCTCTTATAGTTTAGGTTCGACGAATAAGAAAATAACTGTCATAAAATTATGAATTTTACTGCTTTCGTAAAGTATGTGCTCAATATTGACGGATAAAAATATAAACTTATGTTGTCACCATATTTACTGGTATTAAATTTGGATGCGTATTGGTTGATAGAATAACAAAATATATATTTTCATTTTAATAAAATTTAAATGATATAATCTTGAATTGGCATAATCATTACTGGTTATATTTTTAAAAGCTATATAATATTTATAATATTTCCAATTTGAATAGTATAATTCCATTTTATGTAACGTTTACGTACACTAAATATCACTTGTTAAACAACTTCGGAAGTATACTTGCCAAAATATATATCATTCGAAAAGTATACTATTTACAAAACATATCAATCAAAATGTATACTATATTTTATTAACAAAATATAACTGAGGAAAAATGCGAAGTGTGCGAGCGACAGACCTTATGACAGAAGCCACCTAGTGTCAAAAAGCTTAGGTTATGGTTATACCATAATACCTACCTTCTGCCAATCAATCTTCTACCAATGACCATAACAGTAAGCGAGGGCGAAGCGAGCGAGCGACACACCTTGTGACAGAAGCAACTAACTGTCAGAAGGTAAATTGTGAAAGAACTATTAATTATTTACGGCTAGCCGTTCCGTAGAGTCCGTTATATCTAATGATGATTATGCTTAATATTATGTATATTATATTAACGTTTATTATACTAAACAACAAATATATTTATTAAGCTTGATAACTGTAAAACTGTACATCAAAGATTTGTTATATAGAACAATTGTTATATTAAAAGATATTATATTTTTTTAAATTATTTCTTCCGATTTTTATTTAATTAGAAAATTATACTAAGTAATAAACACAAGATAGACAACGAATAAGTAATATAGATCAATCGTTTTAAAACCCCCAAGAAAGTTCTTACCCGCGTATTAAGATTCGTTCGTTAAGCACATGTTAGCTAAAAAATGTTTTATAACTTTCTCTCCTATTCGATATTTAGGGTAAAAGAACGAGACGCAGCACATTTTAGGTAACATCTATAAACATTTATGGTAACATTTATAAACCAGAATAACAATTTCTCTGCATTAAAATCTTTAAATATATATGTATGTATATTATAGTCCCTATTTGTGTAAATCTATATATGTTTATTTAGCTGTAGGGTTCTTTTTTTTCTGTAATATCACACGAAGCTTTTTTGCGCCGCTTTGTATTTTCTCTGTTTTTCCTAATGGTTGACTGGGAGAGAATGCTTTTAGCATTAAGTCCGCCAATTGTATTTTTACTTGTGGTACAATAAAGTTTTAATAAATAAATAACATGGGCTTTACAAATTATTCTTAATACGAGGATTAGACTAAAGGCGCCCATATAACTCATCGTCTGGATAATAAATCAACAACAAACGTATTAAAAATCAAGTGACGTATATTTAAAACAATAGACAGTCGTTATTTACTTTCCGCGCCATCTACCGCCGACTGCCTTATAAATTGAAGCGAATTCTTCACAAAGCACTTTTAATGAGACCTTTACGAACGCCGAGACTTTGATGCGATAACTTTTTTCGATATTTTCGTCCCCCCGTGGAAAAATATACTTTGTCCTTTTCTCTCTTGAGATGTTTCTTGTACATCCATCTCGCTTTCTCTAGGTGCAAACGGAACTCCCGGCATCTGCAATCAATGGACCGTTGAAATTGAAATAAGATAGCTGAAGGTACATGTCTCATAATACGGCACTGCCTTGATACTTTTCAGTCTTTCGTTTGAATGATTTTATGTTTGTGAGACTTATTCCTGAGCTGTACTCATACGGCTTGTATGTTTCCTTTGAGTTCCAAGAACTGGCTACAAAGACATAAGTACCAATCGTAGACAATGCGTTCTGAGATTCTTTTAACTTTTAAGAATATGAGCTCTGGCCATGACGTCAATTTTTGACTGCAAATGATATTGAAGACTAAAGTTACTGGAAAAGAAGCTCCTAAATAGGATAAGTTCGCTATTGACGTATCTACATTTTATCTCGTTATATGAATTTTGAATCTGAAATAAATGTTTGGTTATTTTCACATTTAGCGTGTCGGCAATTTATTAAAACTATGCAAATGTGTCCTTTTTAGTATGAAATATAGTCAAACTTACAGATTATATCTATAACATTTCCTTATCTCTATACCAATAAGAATTTTTTTTGAAATACATACATTCTATCACTGCGTTCGTTGTTTTAAAATTAAATCTTTTATTTTCCTTACAAAACTAATTAAGCATCCGCAATCAATAAAAACATCTTATTACTGAAATGATGTTTACCTCTGAGCACGAAAACGGATTAAGTTGCGAAACTTTGCAACGATACCGAAGCCAGATATTCTAGGAATCGACACGACCGGGACCAATTCCCCGGCAAAAACACTACAATTGTGTCAACAGACTCAAGACATGAGCGATGCGCTGGAAATAGGGAATAGAACAATTTGTGACTCGACCAGACAGACAGACAGACAGATATACCATTGGATCGACAGGAAAGTAAAGACAATAATCGAGTGCGAGGCGCAAGTATTGGATAAGAGCCTTGATCAGAAAGATAGGAACTATCTCTTCTGATCAAGGCGTACACCACGAGCGAAATATCTTGTGTCTCGTAGTCGATTATTGTCCAAAATAAGCTTGAAACTGGGTATTTGTAATCATGATTATAGAACTCCAGTTAATAGGAAAGATCAAATTAGAAGGATAACATAAAACACTAAATATTAGTCACTAAAGTTTTGTATATAAATAAGTCATAGATGTGTACAATCATATGTTACAAATAAAAGAAACTAAGTAAAACATAAATTGATATTAAAAGTAAAGGAGAAGATAACCACAAATTTTTAAAACACAGATTACTAGAAAAAAAAAAAAAAAAAAAAAAAAAAAAAAAATACAAAGTTAATTAAATAAACTAAAAATATAATAGACTAAATAATAAATAGATATAACTAAATATAATACAGACCGAAATTAAATTAAAGAAATAGATAAAGAGCAATAAAAGCACAGATAAGTGTAAATTAAATGGAACGTAAATAAATAGAAATAAAATAGGAAATATTTAGTCTAAGAGATAAAAGTAAATTGATTACAAAGCATAGATAACAAACTACATAAACACACACATACACATTTATAGATAAGATATACAATAAAAGAATAGTAGCCAAGGGCGCCTCCACCCGTAAGGCGGAAAGAAAGTTAAATCATTAAAAAAAAAAAAAAAAAAAAAAAAAAATAGGGAATAGAAAATTACAAAAAACGCTTTTAATTTATTTAAACTTTATTGTTCCACAAAGTACACATATACTTATAACAGTTGGCGGACTTAATGCTAAGAGCATTCTCTACCAGTCAACCATTGGGAGAAACGGAAAGATAGTTTGGCGCAAAAAAGTTAAGGGGGAAATAATGTATTACTTATAGAGCAAATTTTATCAAAAGCTTAAGTTCATGCACTATGTAAACATACATAAAACATATACAAATACTGTTTCATTTTAAATATATACTTTTATTATCTTTCGACTAGTAGAAATAATTTTAATTTTATGCAGAAAAATTATAATATGTGCATACATAGAAGACGCATGTTGTCAATGCAAATGATGTTTCAATTGGGGTGTGTATGTAATAGCTAAGACTCAGGTGGCAGCGTACTCAGCACACAAAATTTGTGAGTTATCAACAAGATGAAGTGTCAAATTGTCATTGTGTAAAAGACAAATATACAATTTATCATAATTCGTATAAAATACAGTTAAAGAAATACAATACAGTATAAATACTTTTCATTATACCAAACTAAAAATACAACCAAAATATGAAAATGAGTTACCTACAAAGACGATCTTTTCGCATTTTCAAAAACCAAAAAACAAAAGTAAGAAAGAATAATTTCCGCAAAATTCTCAATGCATCCGCTTCAGCTCATAAGTTAGGGCAAACAGCAAAGTTAGAACTGAGACAGTCAAGTTCCACAGCAGCTTAATTAGCCCCTAACTTAATGGTGACCGTGTCGTCTAGCCCCAGGGCACCGTCCGGCTTTCGAAACTATCTCACTTATTTTGTAGACACAAAGTAATCAAATCATACTAGTGTTTCTATGCAATTGATTTTAATCGAAATAAATTTTTTAATCAAATGAGTTGCATCCCATAACACAAGTCCTGAACTTACTTTGGGACTAACTCAATCTGTGTGATTTGTCCCTGTATATTTATTTATCAAGACCATTTGCTCCTAGAAATATCCATCAAAGTGTCATTTTACATTTTGGATTTACCAAGGCAAGAAATGAATTCGAAAAATGATTTTTCAAATTAAAAAAACCTCTTTGAGTTTGAGTAAATTGACAAATAAATTTCTTATTAATGTGTGGTTTTTCATGAAATACTAACGTGTGTGTTTTTTTTTCGTTTCAGGTACACGAAGTAATTTCAGTAAGAGCGCAAGTTCACAAAATTTTTGAGTTCGTTTTTTCATATGACTTTGTTTCTGTCCTCATAATTGTCTCAAAAGGGCAGCAAATTATATTTTCTTGAATTTATTTATTAATTTCATACAGTGAAACGAATATTTCATAAAAGTTAAAAATGCTAAAGTTCACAACAATTTGGTAAAAAAGTTCCCGGTCGATTATTGCAAAAAAACTACCAACAATACCGCATCGATTAAGAATCATATCATTTATCGAATTCAACACGAATACAAAATTTGAGTGAATCTCGAATTTCACAAACACTCACGGATCAATCACAAAGGTCATTCACACTTCAAAGTTAATGTGGCCAGCCGCCGAATTTACGATAAAATCTAGACTTTGAAACTTCAATGAACTCATTACGAACTATATCTACGGGTTCACTAAAATTTCAAAAGAAAGACCACTCCAGAAACTCTTGTAACTTTTTCATTTTATTAGCAACTACTCTCGTGGAACGCTTTTTTTATTACTTTTATATTTAATAGGCGAGTGATCGTTAGAGAATGTTCACTCTATTTAGTGTTTAGTTTCAGGTATAAATCCATACTAATATGATTCGTACGCTTTTACGGCCAAACGGATTTTGATGAAATTTGGTATGAATATAGTTGAAGACCCGGGGTCAAATATAGGCTACTTTTTGACGCAGGCGGAGCTGCGGGAAACAGCTAGTGAATTATATTCTAATCTAACTTTATGAAAAGATTTTCTATTAATTGTCGTATACTACAAAACCTGAAACTAAAGAAACTTGCTTATAATTGAGAAGAATGGAAGAAGCTCCAACGACAAGAGCCCAGCTCTTTTTATGGTGATGATGACGACACCAGGCTTTTTTTATTCATTGTATACAATTTTCACTTAAGAAAAAGTTCGTTAAAATAACAGACAAAGCAATATCCTAATTAATAGAGGCACGTCTCGTACGAGTGTAGATTAAACATTTATTAGTTTAAAACAACTCTGAGAGTTGTTATCACAGTAAACAATCGAATGTCCGGAGGCGTCCGTAATCAGGGCTGTAACGAGACCCTTACATTTAGATCATGGCGCAGATAACGAATGTTTTGTAAGGCTATGGGGGCGGGGAGTGGAGACGTAGCTGATGAGGTGTAGTCCTCGGGGTTGATGTGTTTATGACGCCCCTTACCTACCTACTATGATAAACAAACCATAATATGGATCTAATTATTTTATTCACTTGGCATTTTTTTTTAAACTGAACGTATCGTTCGTACATAGTAGTAAGGAAACACGTCAGAGTATGAAAGGCGGTTCCGAATAACTCTGACACCAGAGTGTACAGTGTCGATTGACTATGTAACCTACTCGAAATTAATGAATAGTCCTAAAACAAGTGTACCTTCTATCAAATATTAGTTTCTTAATGGCAAAAAAGTGGTAACAGCGAATATAATTTTAAAATTGATACAGTCAGTGCTCACTGTATTGCTAATTAGTTTGAAGATTATTGCAAACCGATAATATTAATTATTTTCAAATTCAAATTCCTTTATTATTCTCTACGATCTATATATAGCACAGGCAAAGTGGGTACTTAAATGTTGTTATTTAGATTGTTAAAGACTGGCGTCTGAACTAAGCAAAGCTGTTTAAATAGCATTTGCCAAATAAATAAATAATTTAATTTTTGCCTAGGACACTTAGCTTACTAGTTACGCCACTGTCGAGGGGCTTCCTCTCAACACTGCCAGCAGTCAGCATCATAGTGCTGAGTTGGCTACCTTTTATTTGGAGATTTAACTCACTTAACATTCCGCGAAAAACGAATTTCACGTCAGCTCTCTTATCCTTCGCGCCTCGTAAATATTCTGTCTCTCTTTCACATTTAAGGCCCGAGAATGCTGACGTGTCGTTTAATTTGATCTAAAACTGAAATCTGTCAACAGCAATCCCTGTTGGTATAATTTTAAATCGAATTTAGGTTACTCTTGAACTAGGATCAATTAATTAATTTATATATTTGACTTCATTACATGTAAATGTTGGACTTACAGCCGTGAGCATATCAAAAGAAGCGTACCTGTCAAACGAAAATTTAATTTGTATCTATTTTCTTAATAACGGCTTGAAATAGTTATTGACAGACAAAGTTTTTTTTGGGTTTTTCCTCTATTCTTTAATTATAGTGCCTGAGACCCAAATAATTAAGCAGAGACGACACAATCCCACTATTAACAAAAGTAACTAAATTTACACAAACTAAAAAAATCTATATATAATATAATATATATTCTTAGCTTAAGGCAAACACTACACAGGCAATAGCGCTACTGTGGTATTAATAACGTTATCAGTAACACGTCGCAAGTTACCGGGCACGTACCTAATATCGGTACACGGTAAATAATCCCGGACACGAGCGATACGCACAAACACTCGGAAACATGACGTCATAAAGATCAACAATCAACTGAGAAGGGATAAATTATTAAAATTGACAACCACTTTCTTCTTTAAGGGCTGCTATAAACTCTGATTATCTGATATTCGATGGTATTTTTTTTTTTCGAGAACTACTGAAGTTTTATTAGTAACAGTTATACGGTAAATGTCACAATTTTCGTAAGTGTTTTAGGAAAATAATTGTTTTTGACTATTTCTTTCACAAATATTTTGTTGATTTGGTCCATCACGACCGAAACACATATATATAGCATATATATTTTTTTATTTTATCAGATAAGACGATTATTACATTGCCCCTAAGGATTGTAATTAGGAAAATGGTAAGTGAAGATTCGTAAAAATGAATAGATTTAAAGTCGTATAAAATGAATTAAACTAATAAATCAAATCATAAAGTAGCTTACTTAGTCATTTCCATTCATTTCATTCGTTCACTCAAGAACGAGCTCGTATCTTTCCCAAACATAGAGTGTAATTTTGTACCATCTCTCAACAACTTTAGTTAAGGATACCATAAAACGGTCCGGAGTTAGATAAAGATATACTCTGTATACGTGCCACAGACATATAAATACGTAGACTAGATATTTGTTAGATTACAATTTAGCATTACTTTTAAAATTTTGTCATTATAAGGAATTAAAATGTCATACATACAAACATACATACCATCACGCTTTTTTCCCGTAGGGGTAGGCAAAGACTACGGATTTCCATTTGCTACGATCCTTACAGACTTCCCTCACTTCTTCTACGCTCATCACTCTCGTCATACATGCTCGTCGATTACGGGTGCTCCTGACAAAATGTCATGCTAATGTGAATTCTAGTAAACTAGTAATAAGGGTGACATTTTTTCTTTCAACCGGCCATTTTAGAAATCATTAGGAAAAGCCTATGTCCAGCAGTGGATTGACTGCAGCTAAAATAATTAATAATGATAAAGGCTGTCATTGTTTTATTGTACTTTACATAAAAACCCTACAGCAAATTTCACGTTATGAACTAATACGCAAGCATCGTCACAAACGAAAACATTAATATGGTTTAAAAAACACCAGGGTATGCATCAGATCAGTTTTGTTATAATTATAAATAGTATTACGAACACAGTATGAAATATAAACTGCATTGACTCATTTTTAATATGTGTTCTAGGAGAGGTAACTATTGGCACACGTCTTATGTGTATATGCAGTTTTTGTCATCATTCGTCTCCTGTTCCCACTTTTATGTGGGGTCGGCACAACATGTTAGCCTCTTTCACTTGTTGCGATCTTTACACATTTCGTCTGTCAAACCCATGCTACACATACCAGCCCAAAATATGCACAGTTATTTATTTTTTTAAAGTCCTAGGTGTCCAACTGCTGTGCAAAGGCCTCCCCTTTAACCTTCCACGCATCTCGGCTAAGTGTTGAGATAAATAAGATAAATTCTAAGTCTGTCTAGTCTGTATTCTCGATTGTCTATGGTATGTGCAGCTTAACAGCAGTTGCGGTGTTTCGCTAGATTAGACCACGGAGTTCAATAGTTTCTAGTACAAACTAAAATGGAAATACTAGCTGTTGACCGGGACTTCTTTCGCATGAGTTTGGAATTTCACAAATCCGTTCGCATGATATGATTATTATTTAAAATCATCTCCTAAGACTCTTTGGGTCTATTTTGGTTTTAAAAAGTTCAAGCTTTAAAGTAGTAAGCAATTATTATTTATTTCTTTGAAAAATGTTTTACAGTAAGTTTGTGAAGAATATTTTTTGGAATGAAACACGTTGAACTGTTCTTATCATTTATCACATTTCGGAAAGTCTTGTAGCTATTATACCTACAGGAAAAAAACTTATCACATAACCAAGAACAACAATAATACATTTTACATGTCAATATAAATTATATATTTTTTTATGCGGTGGAAATTTCGAAAAATAAACTATTATTACGCTAATAAATATAAATTATAAAAAAATAAATCATACACAACCATTATCTTCACAAATTATTTACTAGACATGTAAAATGAATACAATAACAGATCTTTCACAATAGCTTTTAATGATTATGAAATGCAATACACGTGTTTTGTTTTAATAAAATATAGATTTAATACCTGACGTATAAAATTAATACGCATTGTTTCAAACAAAGCATACATACATACACACAGGATATATTTTACACAATCACTAGTACTCGTAATCGAAACTGATGGTTCATAACCCCTTGAAAAGGAGGAAGAATTGAATTGAAACATATTTCATCAACACATAATTTTCATTTACATACAAATTTGTTTTTTTTTTTTTTTATTACCGCCTTCTATAGAAATACAATGCCATCGATTTTTATAGGATATCTATGCTATGGCATCCATATAATAAATGGCCGTAAAGGAGCTAGTAAAAGTCAACATGCAACGAACAAAAAGTGAATTCGAATGTTACCGCGCCAAAAGCTATCGGACGTCATATAAATATATTTTATTCAGTGTTTTCTTCGAAAGTCACCGCCGATTTGGCACGGGAAGGCTGGCGTCGAGCCAACAAGTGAAAGTTTTCAAGACATTGGCCTATGGAATTTGTTTATACGAAAGTCCTGGCAGGGGCAGACCTGCTCCGAGCCAAAAACGAGGTTCCCGTAAATGTAAACATTGCGGAGACGTGGACGAAATTTTATGTAGGACGTGCGGAAGGGAGTGAATATATTGGTCATTCGATGTAGGACAAAACACTTTCTCGGTTTCGATTAGGCTCTTTCTTTTTTTAGTTGGCTGTTGTTATTTCTCATGTGTAAAGTGGTTGACGATGAAAATTGGCGTTTGTCGTATACATGGCGTATTATTCATACAGAGCGATGTTGAAATGAAATAAATAACTCATTTGATAGAATACGATTAATGAAACTATTACATGTTCTATACTCTATGTCACATAGGTGTACTACTTTTGACGTAAATTTTTATTTATCATCCTAAAATTTCCACGAGAAAGCAGCGTCGGTTGATAGATAAAACATAAATCACTTTAACCTTTAGATCGTATAGTTTATGACTTAATTTTTATACAAATCCTTTTTGAATGTTCACAAAATACGTGGAAACAAATTTCTCATAAAGCGCGCTGTACTCTACGGGTCTAAATGTACGACGATGAATTCCCTCTCAATGGCGAGGGGCGATGTTTCCTTACAACGGAACTAGTTAATTTGTATTCGAAAAACACTAGTGAGTACGGTCTATTGAAATCTGGGTCTGTAACGATCTGCCTGACATCAATTCAGATTGCCGGTCCGATGCCACGTAAAATTTACAGCGCGCTTCACTGTTTCAAACTGCGAATGAATCGAGTTTTGGTCACCGCTTCTATCGGACTTTAAAATAGGAACATAAAATAGGAATACGAAAAAGTGTTTTTGACGTCGTCGTATTCGAAAATTAAAATTACGTTGTTTACCACCAGTATTTTGTTTTATGTGTCTTTCATAGTGTTAAATATCGAACTCTAAAATAGAAACAAAACTATAAAAATGCGCAAAGGAAGTGTGTTCTTGACGTTGTCGAATTTAAAAATTAAAATTAGAATATTTACCACGGCTCTTATATTTTATAAACTCAAATTATATATCTACGGTTTTACTCATGAACGGTGAAATCCAGATTTGCTGTCGGCCTTTTTGTTATTTTTACGCTTATAATAAGTTTTAGCTCAATTACAACTGTTAAAAATCCTGACACGATGATTTTTGCCCTATTACACGTGTCTCTATCTAAGACATCACGTTACAAAACAATTTAAATTCCCAATCCTAGAAACATTTCCCGATCCCAATAACGATCTTAATTCCATGTATTCCGTACATTCCGTGTCGCAACAGAAGCCGGCTCGATGGCTGCACCTGGTAATTCCGTCGGCTGATCAGCTTTGTGCAGTAAGCCGCGTCACTGCCGAACTGGTTCTAAGGCGAAATGTAATGTCGCCTTGTGTTACAGCAAAATTAGCAGATCAGACATTCATTTAGAGTAAGATATTAAAATTTTGTAACAAACGTCAGAACTTATTAGTAAAGTAATAGAGTTCTATCACACAGACAGATGAGAAAATACCTATATGTATTAGAGGTAAATATGTAAGGTAGAGTAAATTTGTCAAAATTGACATATCGTGTGCTAATAACGAACTAAGGTGAATATTATTGTAACTATTTCTTAAACCCTACCTGCATAGATAATTTAAAAAAAACATACCGTAACTTAAGTTAATTACAATATCAAAAAAACAACAAAAACATACAACAACGTTGAAGGTCTCCTAATATTCTATTAATCTCCTAATCCTAATATCCCTAATACCAACCGCGAATTGCAAATATTGCAAAAAAAAACATCATGTCCCGATGATCAGTGGAATATTTTTGACAGAATCGTCAATGGACTCGCATACCCTGCAACCCTTTTACAGATAACTAAATTACATATATTATTTACTCCCATTCCACGCTAGTTGCAAATAAAATGTAATATACCGCCTAATTACACGGCAATCCTACAAACGCTCGAACTAGGTCGTCACAATGATAATGGTCTTTGCATAACAATAACTCATAAGTAATCCTGGAGCACGTTAAGACATCCACTACGATTACCCAGTGGCAGTTGCCTCACAATGAGACATTTCGGGACAAAGGCCAAGTGACATCCATGAATTATCCTATAGTGCTATGTGCCGTGCCCTTTCTAACCAAGACTTATGGTGTGACTAATGGGGGGTGTAGGTAAAACGACGGTTTATGCCCCCATAAAGTCGTGTGAAACACACCTAGTCGTCAAATAATTTTTAGCCCCGCCTGTTAGGTTGTAAAGATTGACCTGAATTTGAAAGATTGTAAAGAACGTCTATTCGAATCGTTGTTATGGCGTCATTACTTTAAACAAATTCGTTGTCAATGAATTATAATAATGCATTTTCAATTATTTACGACGCACGTGTGCGTTCCCGGCAGTGAATGTGTTAACCTTCGTTGTCCTACTGATGAGCAAATATTTTTGTCAAATCAATAAAATAGCGTTCTGCTTAATTATTTCAATCATAGGTCATTACTATCTTTCTTTTAACATAATTCAATATTATTATCTCATTGGCGTTCGATTTTAACACAGTTGAACTATAGGTATAAAATGTAGATTCTAGGGGGTCAATTCCGCTTATAAACTTTAAAATATGCAACTGATATTCAGTTACGACTCAATTACTCAATATTGGTATCCTGCTAACACAACTTTGAATCTCAATTTAATTGCAACTAAAACGTAATCGAATGGCAATAGTAGGAAAAAAAATTAATATAATAAATAACAGAGTACCGATTATTGAAAAAGTTGATGATTGATAATTTTTTGATTAGCAAAATTTTCCAGTTGCAGTTCAATGGCATGCCAATGGAATACGATGTGTCTTAAAATGAGTAACAGAATACCAGAAACGTCAAAAGTTGTCTATGCGATCCAATTACGATTCAATTGTGCACTATGTAAAATAAGCGAATTGACGCCCAGATGAATCTATATTTATTTTTCTTTTATATTACTTAGTGTTACAGCATTGATAAAAAATGTTATCACAGCCTGTAAAATATCTATAAGTCTACACTGTCCTGTAAAGTAACTTTTTCTAACTGAAATCAAGAACAAAATATCTGAACTCCAGATTTGTTTAAAAATCTGATATTTAAAACCGCAACAAACGCTTTCAAAATACCCACGCTACTAAACCAGATTATGCAAAGTATACTTAACATAAAGTGTAAAGTTAATTACGATTCGACCGGCTGGGCCCGTGACGGACTGACGGACAAAACAAACAGTTAGATTTGCTCGTATGTAAATTTTGTAGCGCGTCAAAACCGGGAGTTAGGAACCAAATCAGAATCAAAATTGAACCTAGCACGTTTAATTAAGACTACGCTAATAAAATATACTTCGTACTGACTGATCGTATTTTGAGTTTTTTTTTTACTTTTTTCATTACTTATCGTAATTGCTCTACATTCACTTTAGGTATGTTTAACTTACATAAAAATCTCTTGCTGAGAGGAACAATTTTATCGAACATCATTTTCATACGAAATCCCTAATGGCATTGTTTTACATTTCACTACTTTCCAATACAAAAGTAAGTACTTTTAGTTTTTCTACAGCAGTCTGAAAATAGTCTTAACATTGTATTGATACTGTCCGATTCAGGGCGGATCAAGGCACGCCTACACTTCACGCCCACCAGTTTCTATGTTTATAAACTGTGTTAAAATAAACACTCTGAAACTGTTAATGTATGAGTGAAAATTTGAAGTATTCAAGACCAATTTACAATTTGAAAAACGATAACAACTTTCGTGTTTGCAGTTCGTAGCGATTACTATGAAAATTTTGCGCGGCTTGTGTCAATCACATGCATTTTTCGTTTTGAAATTGTGATTTTTTCTATAAGCCCAGATATGCCAAGTGATGTCCTTTTGGAAGACTATATCGCACACATCGATAGAAGCAGTAAACTGATACTTGCCGCTTACTTTAGCTGCAATGTATAGGAAATGGCTGAGGTTGAATATTAGTGAAAAGCCAATCCCAATTTCCATTTAAGATACTCCTAAATGGAAATATAATTTGGGATCCTGTACATTTATATAGCTTAGCAAAGAGCTGTTTAAGTAGATTGTTTTTGGGTTAAGAAAAATCCAGATCGCGAAATTTCTACGGCGCTGAAAACTGTGGCAAAAATTCATATTCTGTTATCTGTGCATACATATTTGCTTGCAATTCCCATGTCAATTTGTAGCTCAAGGGGTTCTCTACTCTAGATTTTAATGAAGGCTCTAATGAAATGTGACCTTCGCAGTCACATAAATCTAACATAAATCTAAAGTTAACTTTAGTGGGTAGTGTCCACATCACGCAAACACATTACAAACCAAAATGTATATTTGTATGGTGAGATTGTGTGCCTATTGTAGGTATTTATTTTCCTCCCCCCGCACCCCTCGGGCCGGTGACAGGCATTATTTGTCCGCCCCGGGGTGCCAGCCCACGTGAGCGCGCGGGTGACAAAATGTACTATTTTATTTATGTCCGGTACAATCAAAATTATTTATGCTTTTTATATATGGAAATCTCAGCTTTTGTCCAGCGTGGCGACCGTGCATTTTTTCGTCCCAAATTGCTTTCATTCGACGGGTGACTTAATAATATTTCTGTAATTAAAATCGCTCCGGGAACGTTTCATCGCAGCGGGGTGTTTTGCGCAATTTATGCGATTTTTTTAGGGGAAACGTATTTTGGGACGGCAATTAATCGCGAAGATTATTGCACCATTTTATTTATATTTTACTGGCGAATTTGTAAGCGCTAATATTATCTTGTTGCCAAATATGTCGTACGAATGCTGCGTAATTTTTATGGAAAAAATTCTTAGAAAATGAGCACATTTTCCTTATTTTTCGTTTCATCGATGATTTTGTAACGTCTCTCTAACATCGAAGAATTCTTTCACGAGAATCCGATAACAGGAATTCAGTGAGTATTTAGAGCAAAATGTGCTAAAATTATGTCAAACATTATTTTTAAATTTCCTTACTAGTCTTAAAAATTGGATGCTTTTTCTATTTTCTAAAGATGTCGTAAAAAGCGAAAGAATAAAACAAAGGTAAACCATACTATGTTACAAAAAGATTTTGTAAACAGTGGTTCGAATGAACCAAAAAAAGATACAAAGACTGATCAACTATCTTAAGGCTAATAGGCTACTTGACTGTGTTCACATTTTGACAAGATTTTTATACGGAACAATACATACACTAAAAAGTAACTGAACGGGCTCGTTCAAGGTTTTTTTGTCGTCTTGTCAGGGTTTTCGTTGATAATAAAAATACCTAGGATTAATTTAGATATCTTCGTCTCGTCGTCAGTCCAAAAGTGAAATCCAGTCCCTTCTTTGGTCGCTGTCAGTCCGTCTTTGTTTTTTATAGTCGTCAAGTCATAGTCATGCCAATAAGGAGGCTGGACGCCGCAACAGTAACCGATTCCGAAAACAACGACAAAAATGGTAATTTGTTAAAGCAGTTATTAGCATTTAAAATTTTCTAAGGGAGAAAACCATTAAGTGCATCCTTTTCTTGTTTCTTGACAGTTTCTCCTTCCACCGGATTTCAAAGGCTTATTAGCTTAATAGTGTATTTATTATATATTACAAGTAGAGATACTAGTCGAGGAGCTCGATAGACGAGCTCGATCCGCGCATCCACTATTAGATTAGTCGCCATTCAGAGGCATTTTCTATCTCGAGCTCCTTGCTTCGGAAGGTACGTTAAGCCGTTAGTCCCGGTTGTTATCGATAGATAGCCATCGTGAGGATGTGTCAGATGCCTGTAAGCAGCCTGATAAATTCTGACAGTGTTTGCCACTAACGCACATCGGGGTATGTTCCTATTGGTCTGGTTTACCTGTAAAAAGGGTTACGGAGGTCAGACGGCAGTAGCTCTATTGTAAGAAACCAGTGCCTAGGCTCTAGCTGACGACGCAACTAGGAATACACACTAGAATAAAGAAGACAAGTCTTCACATGATATAGTTTAACAACAGACCAAACTATTTTTCCGTTTCTTCCAATGGTCGACTGGTAGAAAATGCTCTTAGCATTAATTCCGCCAATTATTATAAGTATATGTATACTTTGTGGAACAATAAAGTTTTAATAAATAAATAGACAGTTGATCGTTGACCCCGCTTGTGATGTAAACACAGCAGGTATCGATCACTGGGCAATATTACTAGTAACTCTCCTCCCACGTCTCATTGATTCGGGATTATCCGCCAAGATTAGGCCACCGAGCCCAACTATACCGAAAGCCTCTTTATTATACACACACACATACACCAACACAGTACCAATGCAATTTAGCAACTATTGCCGCGACGTAGAGGTCCATTTTATCAACTGTGTTTTTGTATGTGTAGGATGTAACCATTTCATACATGTTTCACTTATTGGAGCTGCGGTCCCTTTATGTAGTGACCGTTCTTAATTGCAGGCGAATTTTGTAACAATACCAATAATTGGTGTAAATAATTGGGTGAATAATATCGTATTAGTATATAAATTCACTGATATTTTTTTCTTAAATTTAATTTTGAATAAAAATAATACAAAATTTAATTAAATTAAACTATTTTAATACGGTTTTATCGCGTTTATTACTTATTTATTTACACCTGACGTTTCAAACACTTTACAGCGTTCATAGGCAGACTAAGTTAACATTTGTCTTTGATGTCATAAGATTACAAACTACCGCCTGAAATTTTTATTGGGAACTATTCCGATTCACGCAGTATTGGCTCACAGTATCTAAGGGTCTTGCAGTCTGCTTCCGAGTTTGCGATTTTATTAAACCGTATTAAAATAGTTTAATTTAATGAATAACAATCGCGAAAACATAAGAAATCATTACAAAATTTAAGTTATTTAGTGAGATGTGTTTATTATGAGTACTGTCATTCCACACCAACCAATTGAAGATACTAAGTAACAGAAGGAATAAACTATTTTCACGTCAAAACAATTGTTTTTAATTTTAGATTTGTAATTACAGTTTAGTCGCTTTTTTTGTCTAAGAAGTTTCGAAGTTTCAAAAGGCAAGCTACTGCCCAATAATTTTACCTTTACAAACAATAAATAGTCTGTTTATCTAATTAAAATTAGAGTGAACTTCTGATTAAAGAATGATTTGGAATCTCAAAATATTTTCATTGGTAGAAAACTGAAAAGAGACGTCATTCTAGCGGGACTTTATTTAACTAAATGAAAATTAACAGCACTAATTTTAAAATACAGAAAGAAATTCTATGTTGCAAAACATAAATTTAAAAACATTGGAACAAAATATAATCGGGTACACTCGGGACGAGCACTTAAAATTCAGCGAAAGAAAAACACGGCCGCCTCCAAGGACCTATTTATACAGTAATCGTTTTAAGAAGTCGACTGCTCTCGAACGTGAAATATCCTTCTTAAAGTACCCTCAGCCTTTACGTGTGCAGAAGCAATCATTTTAAAATGTGTGCGGCGGGTTTTTTATTGAGAGCAAACGTATCGTTTTAAAATACTTCTCTCTATTGCGACACACGGCTGGAGCGCTATTTTTGAAGTGTATGATATATATGTCGAATGAAAGTATTCGATATCGAACAAAAATCGATTTGCCGATATTGCATGTGTCACACTTTTCAGAAATAGCACTCGTGGTAATATTTTGAGTCACTCATGTGGAACTTTAGAATAATTTTTTTTTACAGTCGTTGTTTCAATCTAGGTTTATTCGTGTTCCTTTTAAACAATTTAGTCATTAACCATCTTCGACTTTCCTAGTTGTCCTGTCTTTAGCATGAAAGTAGATCGGTTTTAGTCATACGGCTAGGGATAAAACCAGGAGAATCTTTAGATACCTAAAGATGAATGCTTAACCTTATATATTATACATGTATATTCATTGTAAAAAGATTATTCACTAACAAATAACTTAATAACACATTCTAGAAGTTATTATTTATTTAAATAATAAGAAAATAATACGACGTCGCATCTTGTGTCGAATGTTTTAACAAAAAGTGTAAGTCAATACTTGATATTTCAACGTCAATATCACTTCGATAAATAGTAATCGAATTAGCTTTATAGAAACAAAAATAATACTTTCTTTGAAAAATTGCTATATTCTTTATGTTATATAGTTATTTTATTGGTGTTCTTTTCTTCTCTTTTGGAATGAAATATTGAGTGGAATTCATTGAATTGACCCACTTCGACATGGAAGTGTTGGCACTTCGAAAGGGCATGCACATATATTTTGTATTCTATGAATAAAATAAGTTCGAAAAAGACGGAAACAAATTGTATGCTAAATAGAACACCACTGCTGAGACAACTCTATACGAGTATAGAGCAGTTATACAGAATAGAGTAGCAATACTCTAGCTCTTTTTCATTTCTAGATCGTCGAGTTACATTCCAAGTTTTATATACATATATTGAAAATTAAAAAAAAAAACATTTTTAAAACACATTGTACCCGAAGCTTTATGAGTTACGCCTTGTAAATATTTACAACATTGACATTTTTTCATTATTTAGTTAACATCATCACAAGCGTTAATTTCACAATGTATATAAATCTTGTCGTTGAAAATATCATCCTTTCCATACAAATAACTAGTCGGCCGACTAATCCACTTAACATTTATGTAGAGCAGTAAAAAAACTCCGACCTAGCTTACGCCATAAAGGTATTCACGACTATTCCCACAATACTACCGTAAAACGTAGTGATGTGGCTGTTAGGGTTAACTTGCTAGTGTGTACGTTTATATATATATATATATAAATATATATATTATATAAATACATATATATATAAATATATATATTTATATATATATATATAAATAAACTTTTAGAAACCATCACTTGCTACCCAGTATTTGAAAAATATTGATGAAGTCAATCAATAGTGCGTAGTAGGTTCTAACATTTTGGAAATATTAGGATTAGAATTTACTTAATATTTGTGTGCCTTTACATACACATTTGGATGAAACAACGCTCTTTTCAAGTATTTGTATATTTGTTGCAATTACTGCTTTAGTAAATAGACGGATTAAAAAATTGATTATGGCCACACAATGAAACATTTTAATAATGATATCGACAATTTTAATTCCTGCCAAGAGTCACGGCCATCGGCGGTTTGTCCTAATGGCCGCTTTAATGGCCAGATGAATATTTAATCACGATGCTCCGATTAAAATGAAATAAAATTAATTTCACGTATATATCGAGAGAGTGATTCGCTGATTCAAAGATTTAACAATCGCTAGGCCTTGCCTAAAATTCATTTTTGTAATCTTGCTGCTTACTGATATAATAAAAACTTTGTTTATATTTTAATTTACCACTGTACGCAACTTTGTCCATGCGAATTCAAAATGAGAACAAAAAATTTTGATTTTGCACCAATTGCTCTTAATAATTTCGCTCGCTGACTGCTAGAAATACCCTCCTGGGAAACGCCCTGGTATATGATTCAATAAATATTTTCATAAACAAAGACTTTACTAAACAACGATCCTACAAAAGCTCATAATAACTCCGTTAATACTCAATGCATAGAGAAACTAAGCACTCCCGGTCGCTCATAAAATCCTATAAATATCGTATCGGCGTCAGGTTTATAAATCACAAAGAGTACAATATGGAAACATTTCCTACAGAGCACCCGCTCTCATTAATAGTAAAAAGCAACCACATCACCGGACCGGCTGAGACAGCGAATGAAATGGGTAATAAAGGTAATAAAGTGTATTGTTTGCTCCGAGATCGATAGCCAAAGAACCGTTTAATTAATGACCAATCTCCCGAGACTCACCGGCACTTACACTAATTAATTAAAGTCTACAGCAAACGAAGTAATAAAGTGAACTCTCATGTAACAGTCAGCCATTGTTTAATACATTTTTCGCTGCCAACGCTTGTGTTGCAGTCTCCGATAAAATTTCCCTACATATCGTCGCTTGACGTAATCATGAAGATTCGATTTGAAGCAAGATTGGGCTCGATCGAGATTAGATGAAGAACCTATCGCTTCTCGATCACCTGAACTGAAATGGCAGCTTTCAAAACATTGCCTCCGAGCGTTCTACCTCCCTGTTACATCATCAAGAGGAAATTGTTTCATTGGGAGTATTTTTCGTCCAATGCAAACCAATATTTTGTACTCTTTGATGTTGGCTTATTTAAACAGAGGGTTTCAGCGCCTTTATTGCGTCACTTCAAATGTTTCCCTCGACGTATGTTGCAAAATATATTTTATTTGAAAAAATATTTTGATAGGCTTTCCCGTTTAATATTGACTTTATTTTAATAATACACTAGGTTCATGTTTATAGAATATGTTTCCATTTGCGTATCAAACCAATAACCAAGTAAATAATAAATTATTTATATATTTTTCTCAACGGAATTTTTATAACCTAATGTAGGAAAATACAAAAATATTACACAAACAAAAGAGTTGGTATGTTTATACAATACAATACAAAAACTCTTTATTGCACAACAAGGATACATTGTTGTTGTTGTTGTTTGTTATAGTGGTATTAGAGGAGTATGCAATGTTATGTTGTTTAATAATTATGCATAAATCACTGTTCTTATTACTTATGATGTACCCACCCTAACTGTTTCTCTTTCACCTAGTAAGGGTTAACTGGAAGAGATTGCCTAGCAATAAGTCCGCCTTTGCTCATATTATGTTGAAGTCTTTGTGAATGTTATATTATTTGTTACTGTATGTGGGCAATAAAGATATTTTGTATTGTATTGTATTTGTAGCCTACTATAAATAAAACGTGGAATTAGACATTCATTTAATTTTTACTAGAGCAGTAGGGATTTTTATAACATTATAAATAATAAATGGAACCAATTATTTCAAAGTACATCTGCTAAGATCAACGAGAAAGGTCCGATCATTAAAAGACTAGCGCAAATAATTCTGAATCTTTTCTTAAATATTTAAAAAAAAATACTTAAATTATATAAATAATTCCATCAGCATCGCTCGCCGATATTTACAACGGCTGGCGGACGGTGAATGAGAACCGATCATTAGAAGCGGAGCGGAGAAAAGGCTAAAGTGGTGCAGAGAACCCCCTTCAAGGAGTTTTGTTGTACACTGCTAACGAATGTGAGAAATAATATAGAATTACTACTTTTAATTTGTTTATCCAGTCTATTGTCGTTTTTCACCTTTAGGTTGCTTTCATAATCCTAAGAGTGCCTGAGACAGAATCAAGCCTAAGATTATATAAATCTTTTGAATTTGTTGACTTATATAAACATATAAAACTTTTAGAATTCTTCCTTAATCGACTTTTATAATATCAAACTTACAACATGCCATTTCATTAATTTAAAAAATAATGTAGTGTCTTTTTGTCTAAACATTTTTTCTTTAAAAATTATTCACAGAAAACCACTTAAAAAATCTAAACTGAAGAGAAAGATAAATAAAATGTAACAAAACCAAAACGTGGCAGCGTGGTACGCGCCGTGACCTCTCGTCGACCGTAACCGACCATAAAAATAATAGTCGGCAACTCCCTCCCACCCAGCATTGCAGTAGCTAAATCTCAATAGTATTCTATTGGAACAGAAGCATCTATCGTGTGTATTTACCAAATGTTTAACCTGCATAAAAAAATCACAAAAAAATAATTAAAAATCTTAATAAAAGAGAAAAATAAAAATAATTGTAACAAAACTAAAACGCAGCGTACGCGCTCCAAATCACGTGGTATGCGCCGCGACGAGAGGCAGTAGCCGACCGTAAAAATAATGGTCGGCAACTCCCGCCCGCCCAACATTGCAATACTGCTATAGCTAAATCTGTGTCTACTCATATTAAAGAATACACCTGGAGAATGAGAATTTTTGAAGTTCGAGTTAAAATAACTTTTTTAATTAGTTTTTTTTTTTCAATAGTTTTAGTTTGACTAACATTTTTTTATTGATTATTGTTTTCTTTTTTATATCTATGTAGAAATGTCCCCGGGGTCGACCTCATACCGTAATATTATAATCTGAAATTCTGGACGTAATTTTTCTATCAATTACAATTCAATGAAGTTTAAGTTTGTAGATTGGATATTTTCATGGTCCGCCTCTTATAATGGTGTCAATAAAAAAATTTAAAATAGTCATTTTTGCCTAATCGTCGTTCTAGGAGAGAAAATATACTACCATGAAAAAAATAATCTTAATTTTCTTTAATAACGCAGAGGGCTAAAAAAATCTACAATTTTACAGTTACCCGCTTTATACCTACATTTATACTTGTCACATAAATATAACTGAAACATTAATTATTACGTCAACAAAGAACAAACCTTATTACAATTCATGTCACTGACTACTTCGACTGAGCTCTTAAATTGTGATGCTTAACTGGACTTAATACTGTTTTTTTTTTATCAAAATTTAAGGCCCCCAGTTGCAAATAACAGTCGAGAGAAGCTGAAAAATAGTAGTATTGCGTGCCACAAGGGCGACGTTGGCTGCGGCGTAAGGCATAAGCGATGAGCATATAAATAATTACACGTAAATGTTTTTGAAATTTTCAACTGTCAATGTGGATCGGACTCGAGGGCGTTTTGGGAAAAATATTGGAATACTTACATTCTAAATTATTTTAAAGAGTAATTTATTATAGAGTTATTTATTTATTGCTTGTATTTGACGATGAATCCTTGTTGTGCAATAAAGAGTTTTGTATAGTATTGTAATTTAAAAACTTTATAGTTAGCACAAATCGCAGCGTAGTCTTATCGTCGTAAATGTTTTTGGAATTTTCAACTGCCAATGTTGATTAGACTCGACTTGTTGTTGAACCTTATTTACAGCAGTCGTTCAATAATAATAATATTTAATTGTTTTTACATATAACAATTTCCTTCACATCTAGTTTGCTAAGAAGCTATGATTTATTTTTTCGCAACTGTTATAAAAATACTAATGTACGCGATTTCAACAAAGTACAAACAGCAAAAATATTATTATCAAATGAAAGCAGAATCTTGCTCTTTCTAAATTCCACCCTATTTCCATGGTAATCGTTTTGTAAAATAAAAGTACTAAGAGTACATTCGAAGAAAATTGAAATGAGATCTGAAAAAACTTTCGATCGTCATCATTAATCCTAGCCTTTTTCCCATTTCAATTGTGGTCGGCTCCGTATACTCTTGCGCCAAATTGTGCGGTTATAGGTTGTATTCGATAAACTATTTCTTTTTTATTTCAGGTGTATGTGTCTTATCGCTCATAACTTGAGTAGGCGATTACCATTTATCGTGAGCAATTAACTGGTTAGTGTACGGGCGCTGTTGTTATCTATGACAGTGCGTCGTGCTATCTGACTGATGCTTCCACTGAATGCTATTAATAAGCCAACTCTGCAATTAAAAGTAGCTCTACCAAATTAATTATGAACTGAATGAAGTGGATCAATACGATGTTATAAGTAGTTTTGAATTAGGAATCGATTTTCTTTTTAGGCAACTGGTTGCAGAGATTTTATTTTTGTAGATTAAATGCGTGTTGTTAGCCAGTTTACATTTAATTATAACGAACTTATATGAACAACTTTAAAAAAAATGTTGCAAACATAATTACTTCGTAACATTGTGAAATTATGTCATATCTGTATGACCTAAACTCCTGTTAAACATGCAAAAAAAAAATGCTACCAACGCAACATTCCACTTTAAAGTACGTACAAATACATCCACAAGAAGAACTTCCCGATGGTCCTCACTTGCCTTGGCTTGTTAGGAAGTCTTTCAATAGGTTGCGAACCCAAGTGGGTCAATGTAGAGACAACCTTAGCAAGTGGGAAATTGAAGCCGATCATTGCGAATGTTATATTTCATAACATTTAATATATTATTTTTTATTTATTTATTAATAATATTTGTAATGTTATTGGTTTTAATCTAATTGTATTAATTTTATTACTGAATTATTGTATGTTGTATCACATCTCTATGTAAAAACATATAACACATGTACGAGTATCTATGTTCTACAAATAAAATATTGATTGATTAATTTATTAGGTGCCCAAACACCTGAACCATGAATGACTTATCGGTCTTTCTTGTTGTCGTGAAGTGAACCCAAGAGGGTTGGGGGAATATAAAACCAAATACACAAAGAGAAAGGCAAAAATACCGTGATGATGATGAACTCTGACCGATTTCTTCCATGGCGACCACTTACTGCTCCTAGCCGGTAATTTAGCGCTCATGCGCCTTAAGATGGCTTATGTAGCCTATCTTTGCGAAAAACGTCCGTACCAGTAGTATATAAATCTAAACAATATTTTAGACGCAAGAAAAACGGCAAGGAACGCCGATCAATAATCAATAAGGACCCCTAACAAGCACAATAAGCGTTAATAAGGACGGGCTGACCCATTTCTGGATATTGGGAGTCGATAGCGTATTAAGACCGACTGTTTCGTCAGATAAGGTGGCCAGTCAAACGATTAATTGTATGGAATAGATCATGCTATGCTCTAGTAGGTTTTTTATCTATATCGACTGTCGACTTGTGTCGTGACCCTATCCTAAGCTCTGGTAATTTATATGAACTTCTGAAGATATATTTATGACTAAATATATTTGTCTAATATTTTTGTGTGGTCTTTCTAATTTAAGCGTGACATTGAATGCGTGAATTTTTCAAATTAATTTAATTTAGTTACAAATTCAGGAACATTAAATGGTCATTTTAAAATATTATCCCTAATGCCATATTTTCTTGTTCGTAAACGCAAACGCAACCACTTCTTTTTTTCTACTTAATTTCGAATATTTTGATGAATCCTGAATATTTCGTAAGAGCAAATCTTATTTTCTCAATTATTGAAACTAATCAAATACAACAATAGAACTGTAAAGGTAGAACTTTAGCTTAAAATTCATTCATACTAATATTAAAAATGCAAAAGTCTGTCTCACTGTCTATCTGGCTGTCTGCCCGGGGTCAAACATAGGCTACTTTTTGACTCAGGTGGAGCTGCGGGAAACAGCTAGTATCTTATAAACAACGATCTTAAACTAAAACATCTAGTTGATCCAGAAGCTTCGAAATAATAACCTTCAATATCATCACCTCGTCGTAAAACAGTCGATATTAAAAAGCGGGATGGTGTCCGCGTAAACGGTACATTCTGGGCAAATTCGTATTCAACCCGCACGGCACTATTGCGGCTATATCTTTTGACGGCCCAGTAAAGGGCGCCGCGGGCCCAGCGTGGTTGCAAAGTGGTTATAAAACGCTCCTAAACCTGGTAGGGTTGCCAACTAACAAAATATAAATTAAGCTGCATTGACATACAACCGTAATTCACTCATTAATTGCGAAATAAATGCCTAGTTTAATTTCAAATTGCATTTCTTTTTCCAATCGTCACAATAATTGAAAATTTGGTCAACGTTGAGAAAATTGACTCTTGTTAAATTGCACGGAGTTGTTTCGCTTATAAGTACAATTCTTTTTAAAATTGATACCAATCAGAAATATTTCTTAAAAACAGCATTAGGATCGTTCTTTGTAATAAATTATTTACTTTATTCATGTGCATAATAAAAATGCAAAGGATTATACATAAGAGGAAAAAACAGTACAAGGGAACAATATGTTGAGAAAGGTTTCCTTTTCAAGGCACATTTTAAAAACTGAAAAAAAATTATTTTGCCACTTATTGCCACAAATAGTCAAATAACGTTTGTAACCTATCCATTTTTGCCTCTTATAAAAAAAAAATAAAAAAAATCCTTTGGCTTTTTCCAGGTTCCCAATTTCAGTAGACAGCCCTGATAAGACGCAACATTGTAAGCGGGCTTAACATAAGACTGTTATACAAGTACGTGTGATTCCCGTCATGCAGTCGTTTAATATGACGACGCGATTAAAGATATTACCGCTTTCAGTGTGCACAATAACCCTGAATATTGCTTTGTACTATGTATGAATTGTAGGTTACTCTGCTTGTGTTATTTGAAATGTCTCAGTTAGAATAGTCATTTATTGAGACTTCATCACAATCACAAACAAAGTTAAAATTTGTGCGTCACTTAGACCTTATCCTGAGAATGATCCCACCATGTTCCATCACATTATATTCATAGGTTACGGTATCAGCGACAATACATAATAATCAATATTATAATACTTTAATGCCCAGTCCATCATAATACATACATTTGTCCTAGGTACGCTTTAATTATGGTTTAATATGACGGTCCATCTATCCACACATGACAGCTCTTATATTATCCTTTCTAGACTAGGCCTCCTCCGTGTCCTGTAATATTTTCTCTTCTATCCTTTAATATTTTCACTTCAATCATTTATATTGGATGGGCTTCATGGTTAATCGAGCTTGTACATCCTGCTGTCAGTTTGTCGGAACCGCCCTTCGGCCTCTGACGTGGTTCTTTATATTTTCATATTTTCTTGCTCCCTCATAACACACCTCATTCTAAAAAAAATAGTGCCATAACTACGCTACACCTTAATAAGTTTCATAAAACTTTTATTTAGTAGTAAAGATGCACGAATATGTAAAATTACTCATTTCATCTCTAAACAAAGAAATATTACGTCAGTTTGTATCTTTTCTTCCAAGCGTGTATCGAGTTGCGTCCACAGCTTACGCTTCAGAGCTCAGGGTACACTTTTTTAATCATTTCATTGGAGTGTCAGCTATGTGACCTCTGTAACACTTTATACAGAGAAAGCAGACAACCAGACCAGTCGGTCGACCAGTTATCCTCCTCCTTCAGTCGTTTGCTCACAGATGAGATATACCAATCTTTTTGAGGATCTCCTTCTACTTATGACGATCTTTTGCTCAATAGATTGCGTTGAAGATCTGGATGTTTTGCTGCAGCCTAATTTGGTCAGACAATCGTATCGGGCTACGTCCTCTGCCGTCCGTCCATCCCGCTAGTGACCACAAATTTTTCCAGGTTAATACTGTATGTTTATGAAGAAAACATTGTACCTAAACGTATTAGGTCATTAATGAAAGTTAGAACACCCAAGCACTTGATATGACGTGGTGACAATTAAAATTTTATGGTAATCATAACACTATAATGTTTACACGTTTCACAACAAACGGCCTGAAGCTGCGATCACACGAACGGTGGATGTAGGTCAAACTCTTACACGCTAGTCTAACGATAAATTGTTGCTTTAGATTCACAGTGTTCACTATCGAATTTAAATATTAATTACAATTGGTAATGTTTAAAATAGTACTTAATTTAAATAAACATTTCACGGTATTATTTTGGGCCGCTTTTACCAACGGTCTTAGAACTTCCACGTTACTCCCTAGTTGGTCACGAGATAATGACTGATGACACTATTACGACTGAAGTCGTATTAAACGTTGATTAGATATAGGGCATTTAATTCGATAAAATTTGCACATACTCATATATTTTCGTTTCGGTAGAAAAATGCAAAACGACGAAGAACATAGGTCTATTCTATAAACAATACATTTTGACCCCATGTGATTATAATTAACATTGGAGCGATAAATGACCTATAAAAAGGACAGCAAGCCCTGTCTGGCCGCAGCCTATCCGCGGCTTTGCGTGACCATCTACTCGTTATCGCGGTCGGAGCCGTCTTGTACTGACACCTCTATCAGGCATCGTTCTTCAGCTATTAAACGCAAGAGTTGAATCATGTCGGCTTACGTCTATCAAATGATTAAGGCACGCTTTTTGAATAACGTTGCTTTTAGGGGTTCGTACTCAAATATTCAGAGATATGTTTCAACGCTAGTTTATATTTTTTTATTTCGTATCCGTGTAGACTAAAAATGACCTATAAAAAGTCCACTTAGATACAGGTCGTTTTGTTTATGAAGTCTTTTATGCTTTTACACAAAGAAATACTTATCTATTTCTTTAAACACATTTTAAAATATTAAACATTTTATTCATAGTTTCACTAGCAGAAAACCAGTATTCACGACACCAATACCTTCGACTAGCCGTATAAAAATCATAAAAGTTGAAAACGATTATGAGGCGTGTTCGATCGAGCGTCCAGCGCCATCTTGAGGCGGGTCGCGTCAATCGTGCGTGAACAACCGACAGCTTACAACCAGAATGTTTAAAGCCATTGTTCTTTGCTCCGCCGTTCTTCTAACTTGATTGTGAAACAAAAGACGACCCCCTCCAAACTTTAGCATTGCGACAGTCTTTTGTCTGACACAAGCCAATTTGTAAACGCGCACGTTCAATTAGTATTTCCAGATAACTTGACAAAAACGTTCAAGACATGAAATGTTTGTTGAATTTTTATTATTTGAAACACAATATTACGACATGGCAGTAATTGACTTGTATGTACATGTACCGTTTGCCTTCACAGCCCTTTAATTGAGTTTCTTTTGCAGACACAAATTACTTGTTTCGTATCTCTACTGAAGTACAATTTTTAATTACAATTTCAAACCGAAACTTCACGATGCAAATGTGATAGCCACATTGTATTAAGTAACCCGATAATGTATTATTCATTAATATACAAATTGCTATGATTAGAGGTCGTCTGCCCTATGCAAAATTTTAGGGCTTAAAGCACAATGTGACAAAGGAAAAAAGTAAAAAAAAATTAACATCGTTATCGCCTTATGGAAGGTGCTCAATAGAGATCATAGCCCTCAGTAGTCAAGAATAAATAAATCTCTTAGTCATAGTTAAAAAGACGATGACTTGAGTTCGATAAAAATTGCCCTGGGGAGGCTATTGCCCAGCAGAGGGACACAAAATAGCTATAAAATATGACGTGTTCAAAACTAAATTTTACTATCGATTGATTTGTAATAAGTATCTTTGTTGTGCGATATAAATAAACAAAATTAAGTGGCCTATGAAGAAAGGTGGTAGTTCGGTATGAAGCGTGGGCGGGAAGAACCATTACTCTCGGCCCGAAATATCTTGCCCACGTCTAATTTAGGTCCTGCCTTGTTACTGGGGAGGGTTATGTTTTATTTATGTGTCTTTTAAACAAACTTAAATCCATTTTCTAATTGATGAGACAGCTATTTTTGCCAACGATATGAAAGTAAAAAAAATAGACAAGATAAATGTTCGGCCACTTGCCCCTTCCTAATACTAGTACAAGGCTACTTTGACATTTCATTAAGTAAAGCATACACTAGAGACCGTGTTACGATGTTCAGTTACCTTACTATACGCGTGATTGTGACGCGGCCACTATTGAATTGGTCGCCATTTAGTGGCATTTTCTATCTCGAGCTCCTCCGTGCTTCCGAAGGCACGTTAAGCCGTTGGTCCCGGTTGTTATCGATAGATAGCAGTCGTGAGGCTATATCAGATGTTTTAAGGCAGCCTGAAAAATTCTGACAGTGTTGGCCACTAACACACCCCGGGTCATGTTCCTGTTGGTCTGGTTTCCCTGTGAAAAGGGTTACGGAGGTCAGACGGCAATCGCTCCATTGTAATAATCAGTGCCGCCAAATCAAGGACCATGACTTACAGCGTACCCTAGGCTCCGAAAAGTAAGCTGACGACGCAACTAGGAATACACGCTAGGAAGAAGAAGACCTAGGGGCGCTCATTTCAACAGCTTACTACAATAAAACACTTCCCTTAGAACAAGTTTTTTTTTTTAAAAAACCACAAATTTTCCTATCCTAAAGGTAGTCTAGAAGAGATTGCATCTTACAAACGGCTTTTCTGTTGTAATTTTCTCTGGTGCATTATAGTGTTTTTACTTACTTACTCTTGAATCGCTGACTTACCAAGCCCCGCAGTTTCCACCTTCATGGTATAAATCTCCCGGCACGGTTTTAATTAACTATCGTCTTACGTACAAGGTGAACCGGAAAAGAATGAACCCTTATTCCGTAACTGGAGAGCCATTTTCAGATACTAAAAGACGACTAATTGAAAAGCTAATATTCAAGGTATAACATTAATTATGCCCTGGAGGGTTGCCCGTAATCTCGCGAAATCCTTATTACAGTAAGTGATACCCTATAGCGTATTAAATATTAAAAGGGGCATCACGGTGGTAGCTTACTTTAGGAGTTTGAGGGCAATGGTGCGACGTGTTAGGAGAATGTTTCAAGATTTGAGTTTCAGGACTTTTGGTAATATCTCGGGCTTGTCGTTGTAGAAGCCGTACGTTGCTTTCATAAAGCTTACATCTAATACGATATCATCCCATCCCATGGAAAAATCTATCTTTCAAATTTATAATTTGCAAGTAATAACTTGACTATTGTCAAGAATATATAGTTGTATGTATAGTTAGTAAATGCTAACAGAAAAAAATATTTACACGGGTAGTATATTACGACTCATTATACATATTTTTTGTTATTTTTCATGTTTGACGCCCAAAATTACGCCACTGGTACAACATTTACATTAACCCTTTACTGCCTGAGCAAAGAAACATGGTGGCTGACTACAGAAAACCCTATCGTAACCCTCCATATTTTTTCAACAAATCTCGCATTTGATTTGAGCGAGAATCGGCGCCCTGGTTTCGGGCATGGCCACAAATGAAAACACCTACATACAAACAAGTGCTTAATATTACACCATTGGTACATAGCATATAAGGCATTGTCAAAATCGCGTGTACCTCACCTTAGGCAACCATATTAACCCTGCGATTGATGCACAAATACCAGACAAGCGCCGATGAACCAAACTAATGATGTCAAGTGTCGCGCACCGACCCTTCATTTCATTCTGCATCCAGTGAGCTCATATTGTGTGTGTCTCGGCCGATCTCACATAAGTACGTTGGACTGAATAGATCCTTCACAATGACAGTAGAATTTCGTGTCTGTATCGATCGGGAAGGTAGTTGTTATAGGGCTACGCTGACTTGGAGAAGGGAGTCTGGTCACATTTTGAGGTCTCGATTTTCTTGAACTTTTCTGATCTAGCTAAAGCCACCAAAAACCACAGCATTGGCGACGTCTTTGGCATAATGGTTAATATGTCTGCTACTCAGGGTTCGATCCCCGGTCAGGTCAAAATGGAAAATGATCTTTTTCTGTTGGGCCTAGGTCTTGGATGATTATCTCTACATGCATTTGTTATAAAATAAATGTTAACTATTTTATTTTATTTAAATACGATGTCTTACATTTTCGCAAAGTTCTATAAAATTTAATGCAATAATAAATCCATACTATCCATACTAATATTATAAATACGAAAGTCTGTCTCTCTTTCTGTCTGTCTGTCTGTTACGCTTTCACGACCAAACCGCTGATGAAATTTGGTATGAATATTGTTACCAAAGACCAAGACCCGGGGGCAAACATAGGCTACTTTTTGACGCAGGCGAAGCTGCGGGAAACAGCTAGTACTATATAAATAAATAATATTAAAGTTAAGAAGTACTTATTCGGAGAAATCTTCATATTTGTTTGCAACATAGATTGATTAACTTAGCGAAATGTGATGAACTGGCGAGTAATTGAATAAGTTTTCCAACTTACCGGTTGTAGGCTCATTCGTTAATTACTTTTGTATCGTACTTTGAGTTCTGTACTCTGTGTTTCATCGTATTACGAGACAAATTAGGAGAGCAGGGAAATACTGCAGGTTCCTACAGCCTACCTCAAGAGTTAGGTTGTTTTACCCAAAAATATTTTAAATCCGCACTGAAGTACCGAAGTTATAAAAACTCTTCAATATTATTATATTGAATAGTATATAGTATCACTTCGTGCTTATCCACTGATATCTTCTATAAATATAACCACGATGTACTTACCTACGCTGCTTCATCTATATCAGCCCCTATCGAGCGATCCGAATACGAAATGAAGAACATACAACATACAAGTTTCATTATCACTCATCTTAATAATAATAATAAATTTCCCAAAAAACAGAGACACTCACAGAAATAAGTTTTGGCAGAAGTGCCACGAGTCTTATTTCGAGGCATAACTGTGGCACGCAGATAACGCCCACATACTACTTCTGTCAATAATTTATATTTTGCGGAAAATAAATTTGTTCGTGTTTTTCGATTTTAACTTATATGCCAGTGGCCAGCACTGTCGTCAGATATATCAAGCTGCCAAAAACGTTCCCTAGAAAGCTTAACGAGCTTTCTTACGGACTTAGCTAAAATGGGACCGGAACATTGAAATTTATAAAAGTAAATTGATGCAGCTATCAATTTTATAAATGTTGTACTTTATTCTTTTGAACCGTGATAGAGAATTTAAGGAAGACATCCTCTTAACTGATAGAGGGATATTACTTGTTTATAATCTTTGTAACTACACAACTGAACTAATTTTCATGAAATGTTTCCAGATGTGTCTGCATGTGTATATTTTTGGTATTACTGGTAAAGAATGCTTCAGCATCAAGTCCGGTCTTTGTACCATTTGTAATTTGATAAAGAAAGAAAGTAATTTAAATGGTTTTTTTCAGTTCCACGCAACGAAGTGGTAGATTGCTAATTAATCACAAGAAACATGCATCCACAAATAAGGTCATTCCCGGACAACAAAGTTATCTCGAAACCAACTCGAATATTATTTTTAAGCATGTTTTCAAATGTCAAAAATGAGACGATATTTCAAAGTGAGAACAAATTTGCTACGATAAGACCGTCACAAAAGTTGGGCGGGTATTTCATTGGAGTTGTTATCAGTTGGGCGGCGGGCCCGGTGTTGGCCCGGGGATCCGATGAAAAATATCCAGATGAACTGAACCAAGTCCCCTGACTCAATTGCTTGTCTGGATAAGATTCCTTTAGAAAGTTTCAAATTGGCTGTTCTTAAAAATGAGTAAATAGAGTTGAGTACGGCGGTTGCATTCTTGAATTCCACATCGGTGAAAAAATTGCCGGTTTTTTCATTGGTTTCAACTGACTAGTGTTAACTACTGACTACTGATTAGATTTTCAATCGGGCCAATAGGTTGGATGTTACATGCTGGGTGCATTAAAAATCTTTTAGATCATCGAATTCATAATGAAATATACCTTTTATGTTTCCCCATCATGTGAAAAATGCTCTTCCTCCGAAATAGATTTGCAACTTGCGACCGTTAAAATGTTATGATATTTCTTTCAAACCACTATGCTATAACAAAGGTGGAAATAGTAGAGCTCTAAGTACGTGTAAAGTGACTTTATAAAGTATTTAACATAAAATTGTAAAATACAGAAAAAGGTGACCATTCGAAAATAAGTTCACTTGTGAAAGTAATTTACACTTCGATTTCAAAGGCATTGGCGAAATCGACCATAACATATGAAATCTTAAAAGTGATTAAAAACTCAGGTTGAAGAGTTCTTTTATAAAGTACTTGATAACAAATAGATGCGTGAAAAATGGATGGATTATATACTTATAAGAGTTTTTCTAAAGTTGGCAATAATTTTATGAGCCGTACCCGCTTAACGTTAACTTTCCTCGGGAATAATGTAACTAGGTTGACACTTATAAGTGGAAATCTAACTTAACTCTATTTCTTTATCTTTAGCATCTTTAAGTACTGACTGTATTTTTTAAATTGATATTACAAATTTCTAAATTGTTTTTTGTCGTAAGAACCTACTCCTGACAATAATAAACACAATAAAAATAAAATAGCGATATTGTTCCATCCTTTCACGCATGACGCGACCAAGGGAAATAGATATTATTAGAACTTATAGACGGGTCAGTAAGCCAGAACCTATTTAATACCGTTTCTCCGAAACTGTAGGCATCCCTAACAAAACAATAATTTTCTAGTACATACTCCATCATAGTCATACATTCGGAACATTTCCGAAGCGCGCTTATATCAATAATAGCCAGTGATTACTCGGCGAGGCGCGGATGTTGTTTACATTGCTCACAAATTCATATCCTATTTTACTGGCTCCGAAACTCGAAGGAGAAACTTTAAAATGAAAGATGAGCGCAGTGAAGTAAAACTCAGTTGAGTAACTTTACATTTTTCATGTATGTTTTATTAATTTTGTTATATTTTTAGACAATATTTTTGTTTTTAGTGTGATTTTCTATTTATGGACAGTGGTCATGCATGACTGCTTTTCTTCTATCATAATTCTTTCATCATCGGTATCTCACTGCTGAGGATCGTGACCAAAATTACGGGTGTTTTACTTTAATTTTGCCCAAATTTATAGGGTTTATTCTTCGGAAGGCCCTTAATCTATTGTACATCTTTTTTTTAGTACCTATTTTGTGTCCCATTGTTGGGCAAAAGCCTCTATTTTCTTCCACACTTATTGTACATCTATCTATATCTTAGTATTTAACATCTTTGTTATAGAAAACATATTTTCGAAACGCGCTTATGGTGCAATTAAGTGTTTATTTATTTATTTTATTTGGAAAACGTACAGCTTTAAACTAATATATAAATCACATAGTTTCACATAATACTAAAAAATAATAAAAGACTACCCTTCGTACCGTCTTGTGTGATACTCGATTATACATTATTATTATGTGATGTGATACATTGACGTCAGTCCGGCGGCCCCCAATTAAACTCTCTAAAACTTTTTCCATATTTAGCTTTCAATTATAATACAACTACTGTTCCAAATCTTGTGTAGTATCCGATCTTCAAATAATTTATCGATTCTTCTTCATCCTAGCGTGTATTCCTAGTCGCGTCGTCAGCTTACGCTTCGGAGCCTAGGGTACGCTGTAAGCTATGGTCCTAGATTTGGCGGCACTGGTTATTACAACGAAGCGACTGCCATCTGGCCTTCGTAACCCTTTTTACAGGGAAACTAGACCAAAAGGAACATGACCCGCGGTGTGTTAGTCGCTAACACTGTCAGAGTGTTTTACTTAATCTGACACAGCCTCACGACTGCTATATATCTAAATGGCGATAATCTTAATAAAAAAATGCCACTAAATGGCAATCAATCCAATAGTGGTCGCGTCTTGCCGTCGCTTGACACGCGCATTCGCTACGGATACGCGGGTCGCGCTCGACTATCGAGCTAGTAATAATTTATCGTTTAGGTATTTATTGCTAATTGAAATTTGAATAATATTTTATATTTAAGTCAAATTCTTATTACCTTTTGTTCGTACCAATAGAAGGATTCATAAACAAAACGGATATTCCTTATCTGATAAATAAACAATGAAAACAATATTGAACAAAGCCTTCCTGGCGAAGCTTCTCAAGAGTGGTAGTCCCAATACGCTAAGTTTGAACAATTATAAATTATTATCAAATTTTGTAAATTGACGAGAAAGTTTAGACAGTCAGCCATTGAATAAACTTTAGAATTTTGCTGATAAGTTGGAAAATGTATTAAGTTTGTACTTACATTTCCAGATGAATTCGAGTCTGTCAATCAAACGTTACGGTGCACAACAAACATATTATGTTACTTTCGTTAATATTTTTATACTATTATTAAACTTGGTTAATAAAAATATTTCAATATCGAAATAAAATATGTAACGCTAATTTTGTTAAAACCAAAACACTGAGAAGTTTAATACGAAACCAAAACCGCTTTGAAATTTTTTTTCAGATCAAGAAGAATTCTATTTCAAAATCGCCAACCCTAATTTCAAAGAAAACATTGGGTCAATTATGGGTCAAGTTTATTAGTATCATATTGGCATTTTAGTGCTAAATTGGTAGGTTCTACTTCTATCCATAAATCATATCCTCTTGTCCCAAAACTGAACTTGCGACTGAAAAGGGATTGATTACTGCGTGTCCTAGCAAGAATATATTCGTCACTATATAGCGAGATAAATCAGAATTCTATATTCAAATTACTGTTAATCGCCAACCCTATTTTAAGAAAACATTGGGTCAAATATGGGTCAAGTTTATTAGTAACATATTGACATTTTTAGTGCGAAATTGGTAGGTTCTATCCATAAATCATATCCTCTTGTCCCGAAGCTGGACTTCCGACTGAAAAGGCATTGATTACTGCGTAACCTAGCAACCGCCGACCCTTGGCGTCCCAAAAGTTTCAATGTTAAAATAATTCGTGGGCCTATTGTCTGAAAAAATATTCTCGATTGAAGTTTAAATTCGTTTTTGAAAGCAAATGTTTTTGTTTTGTTTGGTCAAAGAGTTTTTCTATGAGTTCGAGTGTCGTTTATTAAAGTAATGTCAGTTGTTTGTCACTTTTTCAAATTAGCAACTATTTATTAACTTTATGAACAAGTAGTTGAATGGTGTTTTGTATTTTCCATTTTAAAATGTATTCAGCACACTTATATAAACCTTATAGTGATATAATATTAAATCATATAATTATATTATGGATGCAAAACAAGCCATTTAAGTCAACAATTCTGAGTAGCCTTTCTTTGTACTATTGCTGCAAATCCACAACTATTTTAGGTTATTTATCATCTTGAGGGCTTAAAGTGAGGACATGAAAAAATATTATTTTGTGTTAATACCTTGTGGGGTATCAAATGAAAGGGCTAAATCAGCACATCTCAAATATATATATATATATATATATATATTGTTAGCTTTTGCTTGCTTTAATCCGATATTTAAGAATACTTTTCATACAAATCGAATACGTTCGTCTGTTCGCGAAATTTATTCTAAACTACAGTGATAATCAAACAAATGGAGTATCGTTGGAAAGCTAATTTAGACTATTTGACGTCATGTGCAATTTGAAACAACGCCCTCTAGAACAAAGAGTTATGGCAAAAAAATATGTGTTACTATGGTTAGAGGTATAAAATACAAGGCCTTATTTAATTCGATAATTAGAAATATTTGTCTTCAAATCCAGCAGAACCAAATAATGTGTCTCGGTTTTTGCTGGTCATTTGGCTGTATAGTTTATTCAAATTTTAAGGGTCATAATGACCCTAAAACTAACTAAATAAAAATAAGTTCAAAAGCTTTGTATTTTTAAAGTATTTTTAATTATTCTGTTGTGGCATATGACCACGGCTGTCTTCTGTACATTACTAACTACCTACTGAAACAATTTATGATATCAATAATAAATGATTGTCATGTTTCATACATTTTAGAGCTTGATTTCGCAGTAGTCGGCTTTTAGTTTTTGAACTTATTTTTATTCTTAATATGAAATCTCCGCATCGCATCTTTGCCGACATTATCGTCATAAAATATAACGAGTGTTTATACTCAAACATTTCAGAAAACAAAGAGATTACATATAAAACAAACGTACAAAATATGTTGGGAAATTGCTCTCAACGTCTTCTCCGATGATGTAGGATCCTTCATCTGAGATGTACAGTGGACTACGTAGTAAATACAAGCTTCGGTGTAAATGTATGGGTAATATGTTATTTATTTTGTTCTGTCCACTGTACTCGTATGTTTACTTAAGATGACGTCTGTCAAATAATAAACGTTGCTCTCGACGAACACAAAAAATACCCTCAAAGGGCCTTTGACAAATTATCCTGTTAAGTTGACAAGTAAACATCCACGGAACGCGCTCACAAACGCTTCATTTCGTATTGAATTGCCATTCTTTGAACATTCTATCTATAGCGTTTTTGTATAGGCATTGTTTGTCACTATTCAGATCACCTGCTGAAGCATTTTCCTTTCATTTTAGTATTTATTCTGATAGAACTAAATCGAGATAAATGAAAGGAAGTAATACAAATTGTTGTATAAGTGATTGGTTTGTGTATAAAAGAAGGTTTTACGTGATTTTAAGTACGTAAGTAGTTTGTTTACCCTGTGCTAAAGTTTGTCTATTGTCAAGTCTTGCAAATGGAATTCAATGTAATGTGTTCTTGTCTAGTATTTCATAGGATTTTACTTTTTAAGATTTTAAAGAATCCCGTATCTTTGTCAATGTAATATAATGTTCTAAAACGAATTTTAAGGCAATAATCCTGATATTACATTCGAAATTGAAATATAAAACAAACAGCAGAACGTACAAAAGCAATGCCTATCGGGTTGTTAAATATTGTGCAAACGTTAAAACGGTACATATATTTTTAGTACAATAACGTGAAATCTGAAGTGTCGCTGTATCAGCGCCGAGTGCCAAAGTTTTTAACGTATAATGCTTCCGATACATAAAACCATCCAATAATGTTTGTGTTCGGCGGCAACGCGAAAACATTTCGGCGGGAGGCGCTCGCTATCGGTCGGCTATAAAGGCCTTTCGCGCGATAAAAACTGATCTGTGAGTTTGTTCGGCAACAACACGAAAACAGATCTTTGGCCGACGGCCAACTTACCTGCTCAGTTGCAGCGACGCACCTCCCCCTTCCCGACCCGGGACCCGCGTCTGCACTTCGTGATAAAGGGTTAACAAATTGCATCCAAGTTCCCAGCACACGTCGCCGAATGTGAAAGCAGTAAATAGTTCCATGTTTGCCGGCGAAGTTTTGACTTCTTTCTCACTTGCCAACTGACGTTCTCATAATGGCTTTCCCGGAGCTACGAACGGGCATTGTAGGGAGTGGAGGCGGTGGCGCGCCCGCCCGCGGCGCCGCGGTCCGTCCGCCTCGTCTCCAATTGTCGCTTTTTAAATTGTGCGCCTCACAATCCACGTTATTACACTTTTATGCGAAGCCGGTACCGCCGCCTGCCGATCACCGACAAATTGTTTTCGGCCCGCGCCTTGTCTCTATTTTCACGAGAGAACAGTGTAAACACGGTGCGAAGCTTAAATTCGCGCCCTAATTTATTTGAATCGCCTTTTCGGAAAACGTTTTCAGCTATGGTCTTTCATCCAGTTGAACAAAGGATAATACGAATAAAAGCCAGTCGAGCATAATCGTACTTTAGCCGAGAACTCCGCGAAAGATAAAATAGTCGCAACGTTTTCTCGCAGTTCTACCTTCGCCGGCACTTTTTTACCGAATTCAAAGCTGATTCAATAAGATGTTAGGAGTGTACTTAGCAAATAGAATACCCGTGTGCTTGGTATTTATATTGAGGCGCGCGCCCGCATCAAATATCTGATATCATGGAGAGGGTTGCTGAATTTTGATTGTTTATGTTCGATTACCTCAAAAACCGCTGAACCGGTTTTAAAGGAGCTTCCACCGGCTTCTGCCTAATCTCTGGAGTGCTCTTAGATTATGCATAATCAATGCGGAGTTGAGTAGTGAACAAATTGTTTACCTTTACGTGCTACGCTTTTACAAAATTTTATCGCCCTCAGCTAGTTGAAGGGTAAAGTTCTATTAATGTTGTTATATATAAAGTTGTTCTATTATTGTTTGTTTTTGTTTTTGCACGAAATAATGATGATGATTGTTTGTTATATACAAATTTCATTTTTTGCGAACACTTTTTTTCTAATCTATGAAATGAGCGAGCAGATATTACCATATAAGCAATGAAAAGTATATACCTATATCAACATCAAGAATATTAATTGAAAAAATAAATATCTTTAAAAAATAGCTACACAGAGATAATCTTACAATCTTTTTCATTCGCTCACACCCAACATAGATTTAAAGTTACAAAAACAGATGGCTGTGAAAAATATAAAAATAATTGAGTGATGTAGCCGTCGGGAGCCGGTATTCGTATAATCCGCATCAGGCCGTGATCCATCAGTCGTCATTAAACGGACATGACGCGGATAGGCATCGACCGCATTGTTCCATATTTAGGGTTGCCATATTTCATAAGCAGTTAGTTACGATCCTACTGGACAATTTCATCACATATTATGAATAATGTAGGAAATGATTAGTTCAACTAGTATTTTAATTATTAGGTAAGACAGATATTGTTATGTACCGCACTAGTTATATTTAAGACTTAGAATAATTATCCGATTGTAACTAACTTTCGGAGTAAGAAGTACCATTTGTGTTTGATTTTCTGAAATCTCCAGAATATTTTTTCATATCGACTGCTCAGAATCAAAATAGATCAAAGTCGCTTGAACAGCTCTATTAGTTGGACATGCATGCCTATACCTGCCTACTTAGGTATGGGCCCATGACTTAGCTTAAATAGGACTGAAATGAGCATTCAGTAGAACTAGCTGTTGTCTGCAGCTTCATCTCTGTGGTTCTTATCAGGATTGGTTGCCGGCTCACTGTTAAGATTTCCTTCATTTTCTTATTATTATTATATGAGTATCATAGATTTTAAATTAGCTTGATTTGAATGTATCTGCTATTTCTAAACAAACCTCAGTGGTTTTGTGAAATACATCTTATGTTAATTTGTTTGTATCAATTTTTTGAAAATGTTAAATAAATAAATCAAAAGCCAAACAAATTCAGTTTATCTGTGCTTATATTATTTTATTATATAATTCATCACGAGAACGATAATACATGATTAATCCCATTCGTCTAAAACAACAAACAATTTAAAAAAAATAACACTACCTTAAAAAGTACTTTTTTTTTGTAAAATACATTTTTACACATTTTTGCAATGGGCAACCCTGCACATTTCCATGTTCCCCTCGCACCTGCGGGAACTAAGATTGATACCGACGTACCACTGCGCCTTGACAGCTTGTTATTGAAAAATTGAGCGATAATCCCGCACGTCCTTGTTTAAGATTCCGTTTTTGCGCGCGTATTTTTCTTCTAAATTCAAAATACTTTCATATCACCTCCTGGTTTCTCCCTTTGTGTCTACGTGAGTCGCGTCTTACGTTTCGCCTTTTCAACTTTGCTTTTGTCCAATGATAATGTAATTAATTTCTTGAGTCTGTGCAAAACAATGACAGCTTTTTTATTTGAGAGATTCACAATGGATGGTTTATTCTTTCGTTGCTTCTGTTCGTCTTCCCTATAGACTACAGAATGAAATTTTTCTATCTGTTTAGTAAGATGAAAGCGAATTTGTAGTTTATTGAAGAAATCAACATTTAAGACTTGTAAGATTTGAATGCAATAAAAAAAAATATTAAGCTTAAAAGAAGACTTCTTCATTCAAGCGTGTTTTCGTAGTTGCGTCGTCAGCTTTCGCTTCGGAGTCCTGAGTACGCTGTAAGTTATTGTCCTAGATTTAGCGACACTGGTTATTACCAACAGTAACATGACCCGAGGTTGTTAGTGGCCAACACTGTCAGATTTCTTTAAGCGTCGATGATCGATAACAACCGGGACCAACATCTTAACGTACAACCTTTCGAAGCACGAAAGAGCTCGAAATAGAAAATACCACTAAATGGCGACCAATCCAATACGGGTTGCGTCTCGCTGTCGCTTGACACGCGCATTCGCTGCGGATACACGCGAGTTCCTCGTCCTTATGAATGCGTATTAACATACAGTATGTTTGTTGCAGGCTGTGCGTTCGTAAAGTTCAGCTCACACCAGGAGGCGCAAGCAGCCATCACCAGCCTGCACGGAAGTCAAACTATGCCGGTAAGCACGCAACCTTATAAATTATCTGCGGTCCAAATCATAAGCGAATGTTTAAAAATCACGACGGAAATAGCGCAAATTAATGCGTTTGTTATTATTTTTTCTTAGACATATACTTGAAACTAAGCCGTCATGTCCACTGATTCTATAAGTAGTAGTAAGTGAACTAATTCGATATTTTATTTTAGATAATAAAAGACAACTAAGATTTATTATGACATGACTTGTGTGAGTAGTTCTACCTAGAAATGTTAAAGTATTTGGAATAATTAGTATTATGTTTGATGAAATTATTATAATATTTTAGAATAATTTGATTTGAATATTTCGATAGCCCAGTTATTAATCATAGCATTTATTATATACGAATTATACGAAAGATCTCACATTGTTATCTTGAGTTACAAGCAACATTATTTTAAGAATTAATCTTAACTTTTAAGTTCTATTTTAGTTTTGTACTTTCAATCATATTGTTTGAAAAGTCCAAATTATTGACTTATTCACATTTTCATGAAACAGTATCATACAGTTTAAAACGCCTTAATGTTCTTAATTAGACCAAACCCATAAGTCGGCGTACCATTGAGTTATTTGCGTATCTACCTACACGGTGATAGAATAGTTAGAACTCGCGGCTTCCACTTGCATGTTCAGAATGTATGTCACCGGCCAACTATATGATTACGATTACAGTACACATGATAAAAACATTGAATTGTCTGGGTTCGGTAAAATTAGAAGATTTCCATTTTGAATAATAATAATAACGAGGCAACTCGCGATGGCGAAACCGGAGCCGCAACTCTCGGCACCCTTAGTCGCTCATTCCAATGTTGCCCCTCTGTTGCCAAACGCGGCGACTATTTGGGGGGCCCATTCACTAAGTGGCGAATCACCGCCTGCCACTAATAGTCAGTAATCATAATTATGGCAGGTGCCCGAATCTCTATTACAATAACCCAGTTTAAACCCATCCAAACTTCATAACCATAACCCATTTTATTCTTTTCACTCATTAGCAATAATTCCTACTCCTGCCTAGACCTGTTCATGGAAATGTCGTCTATAGATATAGCCGAGGACGGGTTTGGGCAGGAGCACCACATGACATCAACTTCTCCAAAGGGCCTCTACGCGTTGGATCCACATCCCCGCGCAAGCCTCTCAAAAGACCGGGTTTAACTCGTGATCCACAAAGGAGATACAAATAATAATAATTGTTGTTGTTGTTTTGACTAGCATTGTTATTTGTTGTTTATATTGTTGTGTTTTGTTCCTAACTTTGGAGCCTTGACCACCGGCAGCTTGGGTCTTGACTCAGCTGCCGATGGGTGCCCCTTTTTTATATATTTTTTTTAAATGTTTTTGTTTTATTAATATTTAAAAATGTATTAACAAAGAAAAGGAAATAAATAAAGAGATAAGAATAAACTTTTTATTGCACCAATAACTAAAATACACATTACAAAATAAATGAACTGTTGGTGTACAAAGGCCTTATCACAAAAGTAATTTCTTCCAGGCAACCACAAGTCAAGTCAAAAGTCACATGAACTCTGAATTTTTGCCAACCTGTCGGCATATTTTATAAACCAAACTATATTCATAATTATTGTTAAAGAAATAAAGCGTTATCATTGTTTTACTTTCTAAGTATATTTTTCTCAAATCAAGCATTATAACAGGGAAAATTTAGAAAATTAACAGAATCCTAATTCTACGTAACAAAATTAGAATATCCAATCCTCCGATAATTTTCATAATCTTTTTCTACGAAACAGGTTACGGGGGAAGATTTCAGAAATTGACCCAGTCTAAAATTAGATTAGACTAGGACTTGCCTTGTGAATTGCTACTTGGTTTTATAAATTATTCTTTTTAGACCTTTTTCGCTACAGGCCCGAAAAATTGAACATTTAAAAAAAAATGCAAAGCATCAATATTACGGCGTATTCAAGTTAAAACTTGTAAGTATGAGGTAAAAATATGTACATACCGATACAACATGAAAAGTATCTATTCAAAATCTCTGCCCTCGTTTCGAAATAAGAAGACACTTTTTATGTTATTGGCCAGAAAAATCAGAACAAAAAAAGCAAGCTGTCCATATAACAGCGTTGTTAAGCGCTGATTAAACGCATCGATCATCGTAGTGCGAGTACGTGTCGGAACACCGCGTGTTGAGTGTTTGTTTGTGTGTGCCGACAAATATTTAAGAGTGATAGTTAAACAATTGCGATACACCGCGGCCGCGCCCGATGTCGATGACTGGCCAAATGTTTGCTTTTCGATCAAATGAACCGGTCGTATTAACGGTTCTTGTACATCGAAAAAGTGATATGAGGAATTTTTGTACACCGGAAAAAAAAGACTGCTATTAATAGGGTATATTTTATTTAGGTAATTCATTCATTCATATCGAGTGGATTACATGGTCAATCGACTTTCTGTCATAGTTTTTCGGAACCGCTTTTCGGACTCTGACTTTTTGAGGTAATTAAAAACATAATGTTTTCTTATGTTTTCGCGATTGTTATTCATTAAATTAAACTATTTTAATACGGTTTTATCGCGTTTATTACTTATTTATTTACACCTGACGTTTCAAACACTTTACAGCGTTCATGGTCGCAGGCAGACTAAGTTAACATTTGTCTTTGATGTCATAAGATTACAAAACTATCGCCTGAAATTTTTATTGGGAACTATTCCGATTCACGCAGTATTGGCTCACAGTATCTAAGGGTCTTGCAGTCTGCTTCCGAGTTTGCGATTTTATTAAGTTAATGACTGGGTCCCAAGCTGGCGGTACCTGCCATCCATCCTCTCTATTGAAATTAGGATGTTTTTTAATTTCAATAGCTTCACGTAACATCCTTGGAATGAATCTGTTTTCCTTTGCAAGGACTTGAGGATTATCAAAACGCATATAGTGGTTGGGTTTGTCTAGAGCATGTTCACAGACTGCAGACTTGGTTGAGCGTCTATTTTTCATGTCAGCAATATGTTCTTTTATACGAGTATTAATGCTTCTCTTTGTTTGCCCAATGTATGATAAACCACAGTCACAGTCAATTTTATAAACTCCAGCATCTTGCAATGGGATATTGGATTTTACAGGTCTTAAAAATTGGTTTATTTTCTTATGCGGCTTGTAATAGGTCTTGATTGAAGCTCGCCTAAGTATGTTACCAATCTTGTCCGTGACTCCCTTTATGTATGGTAAGATGGCAGGAAAACGATCAACTGTGTGTGGCTTGGGTCGACTTCTGTGACATATGTGTGGGAGGCTGAGATTGTTGCTTCTTAAGACAGACTTGACTCGTTGAAGCTCCTCCTTAAGATGGTGGGTGTCACAGATGCCGTGTGTCTAAAATTAGAGCACACGGCATCTGTGACACCCACCATCTTAAGGAGGAGCTTCAACGAGTCAAGTCTGTCTTAAGAAGCAACAATCTCAGCCTCCCACACATATGTCACAGAAGTCGACCCAAGTCACACACAGTTGATCGTTTTCCTGCCATCTTACCATACATAAAGGGAGTCACGGACAAGATTGGTAACATACTTAGGCGAGCTTCAATCAAGACCTATTACAAGCCGCATAAGAAAATAAACCAATTTTTAAGACCTGTAAAATCCAATATCCCATTGCAAGATGCTGGAGTTTATAAAATTGACTGTGACTGTGGTTTATCATACATTGGGCAAACAAAGAGAAGCATTAATACTCGTATAAAAGAACATATTGCTGACATGAAAAATAGACGCTCAACCAAGTCTGCAGTCTGTGAACATGCTCTAGACAAACCCAACCACTATATGCGTTTTGATAATCCTCAAGTCCTTGCAAAGGAAAACAGATTCATTCCAAGGATGTTACGTGAAGCTATTGAAATTAAAAAACATCCTAATTTCAATAGAGAGGATGGATGGCAGGTACCGCCAGCTTGGGACCCAGTCATTAACTTAATAAAATCGCAAACTCGGAAGCAGACTGCAAGACCCTTAGATACTGTGAGCCAATACTGCGTGAATCGGAATAGTTCCCAATAAAAATTTCAGGCGATAGTTTTGTAATCTTATGACATCAAAGACAAATGTTAACTTAGTCTGCCTGCGACCATGAACGCTGTAAAGTGTTTGAAACGTCAGGTGTAAATAAATAAGTAATAAACGCGATAAAACCGTATTAAAATAGTTTAATTTAATTAAAAACATATTTTTAATTATTTGCGGTTCATATTTTGATCATTAAAAAAACTCCAATAGAAAAATTTGATCAAGTCTTCTATGAAACTAAACACTTTATCTATATATAAAGTCTTTCCAAAAAAAATCTACTTGGCTTAGCGCTTCCAGAAAATCTCAAATTTTTATTAACTCTTAAATTAATGAACACAAAAAACTTAAAATATTTAAGAGTGATGATAGTTAAACAATTGCGCTACTCCGAGGCCGCGCCCGATGTCGATGACTGGCCAAATGTTTGTTTTTCGATCAAATGAACCGGTCGTATTATCGGTTCTTGTACATCGGAAAAGTGATATGAGAAATAGTTTTCGAGAGAGGGCTTTCAATTTAGCGTGTATATTTTTATTAAGGTAATTTATTCATTCATATCGAGTGGATTACTACATGGTCAATTCAATCGACCCTATGCAACCTTGCGTCAGAGTTTTTCGTCTTTCAGCCTCTGACTTTTTGAGGTAAATAAAAATACATTTTCAATTCTCTGCGGTTACTAATAATTTGATCAGTAAAAAAACTCGAAAAATTTGATAGAGTCATCTATGTAACTAAACGCTTATCTTTACAAAGACTTTGCAAAAATATCTACTCGGCTTAGCGCTTTCAGAAACACTCTACTTTTTTATTACCACTTAAATTAAATAATACCAAAACTAAAATTAAATAAAACTGTAATCCTAATCAAAAACTAAATTTAGTCAAAAGCTCACTCCACATCCTAGTCCTTCGTACCCTCAGGTGCCATTAACTCCGGCCGATCGTCCAAACAAAACGAGAATCGACTGTCCAAGCCAGACCCCTAACTTTTTAATTAGTGGTTCAGTAACGTAGGCTTATGCCGACCGTGTTAGCACAAATCTGCGGCGCTCCCGTTTCAACGAGAATACTACTCAATCCTCTTAGAGGAAAGATGAGAGCTAGCAATTAGATACCTTTATGTAAAAAGAGTACGGAGAGCCCTATTTCTTTTATGGTTAGGCATCTTTAGTGTTTTAGGGTTCCGTACGATAAACGTAATCAAATGAAATCCTTTATTTTCAATATCTTCTATATATATATATAAATCAATTGCTGTTCGTTAGTTTCGCTAAAACTCGAGAACTGCTGAAGACCGATTTGGCTATTTTTGGTTTTAAATTATTTGTGTTTAAAAAGTGAATATATTCGGAGGCGATACGAAGTTTGCCGGGTCAGCTAGTATAAATATCACTTATTGACGTCAATTTAAACGAAAGGAGTCTATTTATTAAATATATGTTTTAATTGATAGTGTTTTTGAAGTGTGCCTAGTCTTTACGTATGTCACAGTTTAAATTATAAAATATCCTGTAATGGACGTATGAGGTCTATATGGGTCGGACTTTTATTTTAAGATATTTTTAGTCATGGTTATAAACAAACACAAAGGAAAATATATTTAAGAAGGATAAAGGTTGTTCATGGTTTTCAAATGTGTTAGTGGCCAGACTTACATATGTAAGAATCTGGCCACTAACACTTTCCATAACCAAAACATAAGAAACAAAAAAAAATAGTGTTTGCTGTAACATTGCAAACTCAAGTTAAAACTTCACATGTTCAACTCTTAACTCCATTAGAGCCGAGCGACCCTCGTCTTAAAATATGCATGCTCCAAAAATCTGCTAGCAGTGAATTCATTTCACAAAATACTAAAATCACCTGTCCGGGGCAGGCGCTTAACTTTTTAATTAGTGGCTCTGAAACGTAGGCTTACATCGGCGTGTTAACGGAAATCCGCTGATACTCATTTTCCGGACTGAGCGAAAATCCATTCAGTGTTATTTAGCTGAGAGGAAAAGAGAAAATGTCTACTTATCTGTGGATTTGTAAGACGCAATTACCTATTAGGGTATAATTTTTAAGACTATGGTTGTTAACTTATACTCTATACATTTACTGTATTTTAAGTGTGCAAACTATTAAAAATCTATTGAGCAATTGTACGATATTTTTCCATACCTTTGGATAGCTCATAAAATTCTGTTAGGTAATGGTCCTCTTTTACGATCCTTACATTTTACGTCGTCCACTTTAGTAATTAGTGTTTCTTATTATTTTGATCAATAACGTGCATATTCTTTAAATACTATTTTCCGATCTTAGATGTTTCAAAATAATTTCATCGTATTTTTTTAATAATTATAGTTTTGCCAAAACAAAAGAGCAAAGGACAGTCAAAGTAAGTTTAAAAAATTCTAAACAAAGGCACAAAGAAGAAATGCATTTAATGTATGAAACGAATATTGCTAAACGAGAAACCGCAAGCTCCTACAAGCCTATTTCACTTTCTCCTAAATCTTCTTTATTCATTCTAATAAAAGTTAATTCAGTGTAATCGCGTCCGCCGCGGGCGAAACTAAAAGGAAGGATTCGGTTCCTTCTGTTATGATAATGGCTGCAGTCCTGTACCTTCGACATACCTCATGCAAATGTCTGTCGCATTTAATTCGTGGTTTAAATCTGTAGAAAATGGTATTTTTGAAATCTGTGACTCACCGAAACGTGTCGAATGAAAACCGTTCGATTCGCAGATTGTGTTGAACGAAAATCATTGGATTTCGAAGGAAAACGCTCTGCTCACTAGTTTTCGGTGAATCATACATCTCAGAAATAGCAATCTAGGATTCGCACGAACAGACTACATTTATAAGAAATGCAAAATCAGAATGTTCCGTAGGAAATAAGTGAGGAGTCGCGATATCAAAGTCTTTTACTGTAGTGTTAGACGGCGAGTACAAAGAAGGTTCATTTTTCTGGTTGTATTGATACATAACTTATCCGGGTACAAAGACAAATGTTTGAAATATTTACTTTATGTTCGCGAAATATGTAGCGAGATATTTAGGACATGTGAATTTCTTGTCTAAAAATTCTTGTCTATGATGAGACATAGAATTCGTGTGCTTGAAATGCGCTCTACGACTGAATCAAATCTATGATTGGTACATCTTTACAAAAATAGAATATCTCAATAGAATTATCTCAAAAAACTTTCTCACCTAAAGTTCAAACGATAAAAAGTTTACTAGCATTTTACGACAAGAATAGAATTTAATCCTTTTTAATATGTTGTTATAATAGTTTAATTTTACTTTACATAATTTTAGTTTGTACCTACAGTTCGAGATAGTATTATTAAAATATCAATTTTAATAAGACCCAAAGTGAGGTTTTTATTAAAACTGTTAAGCAAACTGATAACATTAAAAGGAATCGTGTAAAATAAATTAAGTGAGCGTCTTTAACTTATCTCGGATAGGATGATCTCCAATCCGTAGAGCCTACTCCCTAATCAAGTGCAAACTAGTCCGCGTTGTCACGAAATTAGTGATGTGCCTTTTCTGGGAATTTTCGGAAAGTTTCCTAGTATTTCCTTTCATTCATATCAATGAACATTATCCTAAAATTTTATGTTTCCGAAATTTTTTCAAAGTTCCTCATAAACTGGTTGAGGAATGATGAGCGTAGATGAAGCAAGATAGATAATTTAGTAGATTGATATACCCTTCATTTACCATTCACAAAAATTAAACATCTTGATACTAATTTTAACAATGTTTAGTATCTGCCTACCCCTACGGGAAACAATAATTTATGTTTCTCAGAATAATCACTACACGTTTCAGGTAACTAAAGTGTAGTGAGTTGATAAATGTTTGTATGTAAACATGTAAATTAACGAAACATTAGGAGTAATCACGTTAATTTACCGTCGCTTACCACCGCAGTCTGACTGAGAAACGTGTACGTTTGATCCAAGCAGGATAAGATCCAAGCAAGGCCTTACGCAATGATGTTGATGAACTGCCAAATATTATTTACTGTAGTGTGCAATAAAGAGTTAGTGAGTGAGTAAGGTAGTGAGAATATTCTCATAAACAATAGATAATTAACGATATGTTGTGTACGTATGTTTCGTATTATATTGTAAACTTGAAAATTTTCCACAGCAGCACATCACTACACGGAATTGTGTCGGGCCCGTTTTGTCCGAATCACGGCGGAATTTCGACAGTCCCCAGCGCTGATTCCTTTCAGTGACGTTACAAAGGCCTTGTCACCCCTCGCCCTCTGGATTTTGTCCTCCTAATGACCTTTTTGCTCGAAGTCCGCTCTCGTGTTATTGTTTAAAATATTGATTGAGTCGTCATGAATTTAGTCAGCACATTAATTTGAAATTAATTTACAAGTTCTAAACTAAGTAAAGTTTCCAATTTTGAGTATTTACCAAATTTTTGGTTATTCCAATTTCCTACAACTATGTTTTATCAACAGAAAAAAATACTAATGTTTTACAAAAAAAGGTATAATAATCATTTATTAAAATCAATTGGTTACACGGTCAATCGAAACCGTACGCTCTGGTGTCAGAGTTTTTCGAAACCGCTATTCGGCCTCAGTCCACTAACGTACACGAAAAATTATATATAAGTCTGTTTTCTCTATAAATCCTAACTACAGAATACAAACTTGTGTTGTCATAATTAGCACCAAGATTAAAACCTACCATAGGAAAAAAAGGCTTTGAACCTAAGGATTTAAATGTAGCTTAAGACGTTTCATTGCAATAGACTATAGAGACATTGTATACTCAAAACAAAATTAAAAAAAAAAAACCATCGGCATATCGTTACATCAGGTTGCAGAAAGATAAATAATTCAAATTGCACTAGTTCGGACTAGTTCTCTCTTATCTTATTTTTGCCGGACCCTTCGATTGGGCCCGATCGACCCCAACCATAAGCGATGGGTGCCTTGCGTCACACAATAAATTTCAGAAGATAGCATTTTGTTTTTATCTTTCTGCTCACAATACGTCTACTTATTTGTATCGAGTAAATGTTTTTCGTCTATTTTTTGACGTTATAGTAACTATGGAAAACCATGGCAGAGAGTTCATTCCATAATCGCAGTGTATTTTTGTTTTCTTAATAAAACAAACATATTCTTCTTAGACACCAAGTCCCCCGGCGCGTAGAAAAGACATGTTTTATATTTATTCCACTAAACTACAATAATAGTACGTAATATAAAATAAATAAATAATAAATACTTACACCCGTATTCTTAAACCTTCACTCAAACTCGACTCAACCTTACTCCACCTCATTGGTATGATTAGTTGTCACAAGCTTCCTTGACTTGATTTCTCATTGGAGGTGAGTATAGAACTGTCAAATATAAAGTTGGTCGAGAGGTACCTTGAGTTGAGGCATCCTTGAAATGAAATAAAGTAGATAAAAAACGTTTGCCACTTTTGGCCTAGGTATTTTACTTACTTATTAAATTAAACTATTTTAATACGGTTTTATCGCGTTTATTACTTATTTATTTACACCTGACGTTTCAAACACTTTACAGCGTTCATGGTCGCAGGCAGACTAAGTTAACATTTGTCTTTGATGTCATAAGATTACAAAACTACCGCCTGAAATTTTTATTGGGAACTATTCCGATTCACGCAGTATTGGCTCACAGTATCTAAGGGTCTTGCAGTCTGCTTCCGAGTTTGCAATTTTATTAAGTTAATGACTGGGTCCCAAGCTGGCGGTACCTGCCATCCATCCTCTCTATTGAAATTAGGATGTTTTTTAATTTCAATAGCTTCACGTAACATCCTTGGAATGAATCTGTTTTCCTTTGCAAGGACTTGAGGATTATCAAAACGCATATAGTGGTTGGGTTTGTCTAGAGCATGTTCACAGACTGCAGACTTGGTTGAGCGTCTATTTTTCATGTCAGCAATATGTTCTTTTATACGAGTATTAATGCTTCTCTTTGTTTGCCCAATGTATGATAAACCACAGTCACAGTCAATTTTATAAACTCCAGCATCTTGCAATGGGATATTGGATGAAAAATAGACGCTCAACCAAGTCTGCAGTCTGTGAACATGCTCTAGACAAACCCAACCACTATATGCGTTTTGATAATCCTCAAGTCCTTGCAAAGGAAAACAGATTCATTCCAAGGATGTTACGTGAAGCTATTGAAATTAAAAAACATCCTAATTTCAATAGAGAGGATGGATGGCAGGTACCGCCAGCTTGGGACCCAGTCATTAACTTAATAAAATTGCAAACTCGGAAGCAGACTGCAAGACCCTTAGATACTGTGAGCCAATACTGCGTGAATCGGAATAGTTCCCAATAAAAATTTCAGGCGGTAGTTTTGTAATCTTATGACATCAAAGACAAATGTTAACTTAGTCTGCCTGCGACCATGAACGCTGTAAAGTGTTTGAAACGTCAGGTGTAAATAAATAAGTAATAAACGCGATAAAACCGTATTAAAATAGTTTAATTTAATGAATAACAATCGCGAAAACATAAGAAAACATTATTTTACTTACTTTTTATTTTTTTAGTTACTTCATTTTATTTTTTACTCTATTCTTTTGTAATTTAAATTTTTTGCGTTTAAAATTGTTAATATAACCTCATTGGAGTTTGCTCAAGCAACCAACTAAGAATGTAATTTTCAAGGAAAGTTCGAGGACTTCCTTAAGGCGCCCTCGAATGAGTTTGAGTGAAGGACGTTCATAAGGTTTAAGAATACGGGGGTTAGACTCTGTTACTTACACCATTCATAACTCAGAAAACGGTTGAACACCGCTAAGTACATCGGTAAAAATTTTGTCAATATCCCAAATTTATTCTAGGTATATACTTATCTAAATAGTACAACGCAATGCTGTTTTTTTTTATCGTTTACCCTTTTTGTCACGACAAGATGAACCTACATATTTTGTTATTTGCAATCACTTGCAAAACAAAATTAATAAAATTCACATTTCCAGCAACTCACGTCACACAAAATACGAAAAAATATACACAAAGCCTCAATTTATAATACAAACGAAAATCAAGTCGCAGGTATAGAACAAACGTATAATATGCAAAATATGACGCGTCCCTAGTTCATTTCGTGAAACCGCAGTCAAGCCTCGTGGCGGTAAATGTAAAATGAGTAAAACAAACCAAAGACAGGTAAAGAGCCTGTTTCATACAGCGCTGGTTGTTGTTTTTAATAATTGGGTCCGTAACGTGAAGCCTTTTGAGGTTCATATTAGAAATTTTCAAGTGTTTCACCCGCCTCGAGCTAGGGCGCTCGGAACGGTTTGAATTTATTTTTACAGTCGATTTGGGAGTAAATTTTCATTTAATTTGTGCATTTTTGAGGTTATGAAGTTATTAGAACGTACCTATTTTTGATTTAAGAATTATAAAACTAAATCAAAACTGAGTCGACATAAACGAAAACCTAATCAAAAATATTAATGAAATCGAAACGTATATGTATTTATTAAGTGATTTTCATTGTCTACAGATTAAGAGAAAAGAGCGTCATAAAAGTTACACACACAAGTTACACTACTAAGTTAGTGACTTAGTTTATTTATTAGGTGTACAAAACAGTATTACAACCAAAATACTCTAAAAGAATTTTATAAAAAAAAATACAATGGCCAGTTGAAACACCAAAAGCGAGTACACACAGCATGCTTAATATTAATAGACAAGATAAACATATACAAAGTGCATGTCTCATCCCAAGTTGATGATGAAGTTCGCAATGAAATGGAATTAAATGGACAATAAGTAAATAGAATTAGTTGCTTTGTAAGCAACTAATTCATATTTATGCTACTAATACATATAGAAAACAAAACAGACGGAAGGAAAAAGAAAAGAAAACAATTTTTATGATAACAATTGCCAAACTTTGTGTTTGAAACTATTTAAAGATAAAAAATAGATGTCAGGTACACTTTCAGAATCATGGGTTTGATGTGAAACTAAACGAATATTTAATATGACACGACGACTTAATGAGAAACATTATTGATTAACAAAAACGTCGTATCATGAAGATATAAGAACCTCGCTAATGATAGACAAAAATGGAAGGTAGAGTACCTTGCAATAGTAGAACCAGAGGTAACAAAATTATCTTCAAGAAAACACTGTCACTGACCATAAAGACTAAGATATTCTTGTTATACATTCAAACTTACGACTCCATAAAATAAACCAGTCGTTACCGATAACCGTGAACTGACTCGACAAATTATGACATTCCCAACTTTATACTCGTCCAATTCGCATAGCTTGCAATAAGACAGGGTATAACCCAGGTATTTTATGTTGGTATCCAGCGTAAACAAACGTGAGTTCGCAGGAGGCCTCGTAACGCGGCCGGATTGCGTCCGTCCCAAGGCGAGACGAGGCAATAAGCCTGTATTAAATGACAAATACACATCCTCCGGGAACCAGTTATAAAGGTCGTTATGCATGGCACAAGTGTTGAGAACTGGGGAACGAGATAATGGCGAAATAACAATAAATAAAGAACTAATTTCATAAGGCGTACCCTGAGAGACACATTGTACGCAACTAACGTACTTAGGATTGTGTTTAGAGTTTTAAATTATATCTCTGCGTTTTATGTCAATTATTGTTTAACGAAGAAAAAACACTACCTCTCCTTTATACATAAAATTAAAAAAAAAACTTTACATCATCATCTACTGAAAAAACATTCATGAAAATAGAGACTTTATAACATGTCCATTCTTTATGCCATGTTTCTTCGACATCCATAGATGATCTATGATTATTAGATTTAAAATTAAATTGACACTCACACTTATAATTGGCGAACAAATATAGAATGAAACATTAGCTATATCACACTAGATCTTGTCACACAGTATTTTCGTCAAATAGCATTAAAAATAAAAGAAAATCTATGCAATCGAGCCATGTGCCCGCTGCCGCTGCTGGGTCAGCCATCAATCGCTAGTAAAATCCAACATCTGAATCTTATGTACTTACTTTAATCTTTACAGCCAAATCTTTACGAGGGCAAAATTTAGTTTTGAAGATATTGACCCGAGTTTGAATTTGGAATTCATTTATCGATGTCATAAAGTTCGCTTGTTTTTCTTGTCTATATAGTAAAGTAGTTGTTATCCGCAGCTCCGCCTTTGATTAGTTAAAAACGTATTAACACTTTTGGTGACTGTGAAGGAAATAACAATGGCACTTAATTGTTATCTACGTCGAGAGGCGTTACTGCCAGTGAAAGTGTTAATAAGTCTTTAATTAGTTAGAAACGTAATAATATCTTTTGATTACTTTATAGGCTTTTTATAGTGACAATATATATTTGATATGTTTATGAAATTTGTATCAAACGAGGCTTCACTCTCATAAGAATTTCGTGTTTATTGAGTTCTAGATAATACTCAACTCTTCCACGATTATAAAGCCAATTCCGTTCAGTTCTAAAAACATTATCAAAAATGATGCATATGTAATTATACTGAGGCCAAACACATCCTCATCATGTCGAGTGGGTTTTATGGTCAATCGACACTTTACACCCTGGCCAGACTGAAAGAATGGAAGAGTCTATACCCCTCATCATCAACATCTTTGCCCTCGGCTCAAAAGCTTTCGTTGGTAATGACCTTCCCTGGGCAGTCTGGAAGTTTCTCAACAGACTCCGGACTGGTTGATTGATTGAGTCCTCTTGCTTTTCCAACAACAATCAGTGTTCCTTTGGAGCTGTGCAATGCATTGCTTACCTTATATCGTGCCCTAATGGAAAACTTATATATGGCGAATCACCGGGCAATAGAGGTGGCAAAGTATTGGGCAAATTTTATTATTTGATGTAGTGCAGTCAATAGCCATTTTGACTCGTCAAGAAGAAAAAGATTATACATAGCACCAACAGCATTTTGCTAATTGGTATTTGATGAACCCGCTCGTCGCTTATGCCTTGTGACGCTGCGATGAACGCCGTTAAAGGGCGCTGCTCACTATTTACCGAGCTTATGGGCGAGGCGAGCGAAATTAAGAGATTTTCCGCGGCAGCACAAACACTGTGAACGACCCTTATTAAAAGCAACCCCGTTTTAAAATGAAGACGGCGTGTTAAAGCGGCATATTTGTTTTGGAATCAGCGCCCTTGTAATCATGTAATGTTTGTCGAAACGATTTTTTTACACTGAAGTATTAGAATTTAATTTAAATGTCTTATTATACGACTGCCGTCTGATCTCCGTAAACCTTTTAACAGGGAAACCACACCTACAGAAATATCATGTGAGTTAGATTATAATGTTAAAATTCAAAGTCAGTAAATCAGAAGACGCATAGCCAAGGACTCCATCCGACCATAAACTCACATTTCCTTGACATGGTCGTATTACTCTATAATCCAGTGTCGCCGTCCGTCCATTCGTCATTGTTAAGAAGCGACGATTCCCCGCAAATTTGCCTATATAACCGAGATTTTGTGTTAGCTTTACTCTTAGGCGCCCGTAAAATGTTATATGCAAATTTTATATACAATTTTCCAAGTTTACATACATTTCAGATGTATGTGATGGCTTTCTGTTACAGTTTGGAATGAATAGCGTTAGGATTAGCAGACTTAGTCATTTTACTAATTTTGTGTGTTATAAAGTCAATTAAACTTGTACTTTATGTTGTTCAAGTTGTTTGATACGGCGTAGTTGATTTAGTAAACTGCACTAAAAATAATATAATTTCAGTGTAACAAGGAGTCACTTACAGATATATCTTCTTCTTTCAATGCCTGTAAACACTGGAAGTTAGCCGTGAAAATCTATTTTATTATCAAATACATACAAATATAATTGAATTGACGTTCTGGGAAAGCTAAAGAGTAAATTCTACGCTGGCGGAATAGCCAATCTTCTCCGCGATCGTTTTCACTTTTAGCTTCAATTACAGATAATAAATAATATAAGTAAGTAAAAACACTTTATTACACCATAGATAATTTAAAGAATAGTTAAATTAAATAAGAAAATTCATATCAAAACCTGGAAAAACTTCATAAACTGTTAGTTTTTAAGCAAAATTCATAGCTACTTTTTCTCATAGTCGATACCCACACAAGTATACAGAATAAACAACGCAATTTCTCAGGAACACAAAATATTTTTTACAAAAATAGGTTCACTCCAGTCCGTCGGGAATTGAAGCCGTATACATCGCGCAGGTGGTACTGCTCTCTACCGAGTTAAACATATGTGTAGGAATGCTAGCGTCTTTTCCTTTAAGCGTACGAGGACTATAAAATTTTCCCTGTATTATAGTTTGTTATGGAAAGAACTTATGTTAGTATTTATATAAGGTGTTAAGAATTTTCTTAAAATATGGAACTTGTAGTAATTATACCTTTATTGTAAAGCATAGGAAGGTATGATTTACAAGACAAAAGGCGATCTTTTTTTTGTTAGCGGTTTAATATATACCTCTTCCTATCTACATTTTCCAAATGGTTGTAAAATGTAAAAATGTTAGATGAATGATCTTGAATGAACATAAACTCATCAAATATCTTAGTAACAAATACAAAACAATTTTCAATTTTATTTATTGGCATACTAAGTGTTACAGAGTGATCTTAACTAATTTATAAGTGCTTACAACTTAGTCACCTTTTACAGGTATTGCAAATAGGAATGCAAAATATACAATACATTGCAAACAAATATAAAACAAAATATCTAATCAGTAAAACATGATGTTATTATTATATATATTTTATACGATTGTATAATATGTTAATCTACAAACCACCCACAAAATACCAGCAAAAAATTAGTCGCGGTAAAAATACCCTGGACACCTTTGGTCTTTACGATGTAAACTTATTTTTATGTAATCGTATCTTCAAACACACATTAGAGGCATTAAGCATAGAGTGGCATCCGATGAACTTGCACATAACAAGATTAAAGGCTTGTAAAACGTGAAGTTGCGTGGAATTGGAGTGAGAGCCGCGACCAACCGGCGCGCGGCGCGCTGTCGGCAACCGTCTCAAAACTTTGCCCGTAATTACACTCAACTGTCTCTTGATAGTCTTCTTAAGTTACAACTTCCATATCGTGTCGGCATCTTACGGGAATTTAATGTAATATTGTTCTAAAGTACGCTCAGATAGCGGGCAGATTGGTGTCAATAAACACGTTTTTCAATATTTTTTACCTATTTTATTTTTGTTCAACTTTACCTGTAAACACTCAACAGCTTTTTGATAGTCTTTTAAAGTTACACTTTCATGTCGTGTCGAACTCTTACGGGAAGTTAATGTAATATTGTTTTAAAGTACTATATATTGTATTATAACAGGGACCGGACAGGTTGGAGTGAATATACTTCCAATCCTATTCGAAATGCAAGAAAACTCACTTATTTTTGCTAACTTGACTTAATCCAATATAAAAGATAACGAAATTCCTTAATCTAAAAATATATTTTATCTCTTTTCGCCATTTTAATAAACACAGGTTTTCTTATTTGCACAATCTAATATCTCACACGAGCCACAAACTATTTTCTCATTTAATCAAAGTAAATAATAGGATCGTGCTACGAACGCTACGAGTGCTACGACTGCGCTACGAGATGCTACGACCGCGTTATTGTTACTCTCGTAATATGTTTTGCATATCAAGTGTTTTATGTAATGTTGTAGAAAGTAGAATATGTGGGTATTACCAGTAAAACTGCTCAGTGTTGGAATATTTACAGAAATGCACAAAAACATATAAGTCTTTATTACAAACTAGTTTTGCTCGCGGCTTTCCTCGGGCACTTTTCCCATGGGAACAATGCTTTTTTTAGGTACAAAAGATATATGTCATGCCACCACAACCTTGCGGTTGCTATGATGATCTTTTTGCGAAGACGACTGCTAGACATTTTCCCGAGAATTTGGGGAGATTATGCCATACTATTTTTAATTTATATATTTGTTAATGCAAACTATATTTCAAAGACTACCCACTACCCGTTTTTGAACTTCAATAACACCAGCTGCTGTAAATATAATCAGGTAATACACTTCAGGAACCTATCTACCGGAAAGATATTGTTTTAGCGAAGTTACGACGGCGAGCGTATATCGCAGACGCTGGAAAATCTTATAGAACTCCGCAGCGTTCTTGTAATACAATTTGCTAAACGTCCGGAAATCTTATAAAAGTCGATGGGGTATATTCCATCATTACCTTAAGCCGCTAGTAAATCGTTTTCGGGTTTCGTCATCAGCTTTGACAGTATTGAGGCGTCTGTAATTTTATTTCATGTGCACACTGTAAATAATTATATTACAAACTGAACATTAGGAAATCAAAGGGACTTATTTTTTTTAAATTTTCTACCAGCAGACCCGCGACAGAAACTTTGAAAGAAAGACGCAAAGTGGCATTATAATTCTGATAGACCATCGTCTTCCTGGTTAAAATCCAATGTGTATATTTAGTAAATTTTGTGCTTGGAAGGTGGTGTTTCTTACCCATAAAGATGTAAACTTTAACCCTTGTGAAAATCCTAACGCCTCTGGGCGTAGATTTCAATTGAGGCGCTGTTGAGTTGATACCAGCTATTGAGAAAAGTTTTTGAGATGAGAAAAAGACTTTCAGCTTTATTATTATTATTATTGATTGTCAACTATTATCTATCATTATCTATTGCCAACAATTTTTGCAATTGTTATCAAATCTGTTCTTCAGAGAATTAAACTTATATTTAAGAAATTTTACTTTTCTATTCATTGCTTGATCGCCAAATGCTTTATTTCACCTCAGCGGACTTGCACAATCTAATGTCGGCCACCATCGAGGTTATGCTTTTAGCACAACATTGTTTAGGGAGAGTAGAGAATCGTAGGGAGAATCGATCGACACGCAAGTAATAGTATACCTATACACTCCCTTAAGAAAAATCACACACAAACCGATAGAAAAATATCTTTCCATTACCTGAAGCTGCCAGCAAATCCTTTTTGACAATATCGAGGCATCTCCTTTACCGCGTGATTCTGATAGAACATGGATATGTAAATGTTTTCAATAAGGCGCCGCGAGGGCCGTCGTCGACTATACACATGATAATTTGGCACATCAGGTTCCGAATAGACGTTATTCCGTTGACATACATATTACTAGCATTAGGACGTGGCCACAGGTACTATGAAATGTATTTTGCGGCCCTGAAATGTATGTATTAGGGCCATACCGCCGCAAACATCTCCACGATCTCAAAGCTTTAATTTAAATTGCGTCTTTAAAGTACCTCGTTGTGTAGTTCATTCATTCATATTGAGTGGGTAACATGGTCAATCAATGTTGTGTAGTGAAATACAGACGTCTTCTTCGTCTTTGCTCATTCCCACTTCAGGTAGGATCGGCTCTCCTCGTTAATTTGCGCATGGACAGTCTGTCCGAAAGACAAAACAAATATCAAAGTAACAAAAATACTTTAAAGAATAGCATATCACCGATGATAATTTTTTTGCTTGTATGTATAAATTTATAGACAAAATTTACTGAGGGGCATATCCAGATGTAAGATTCGGAAGATAAGGCGAAGTAAAGAAAGAGTAGGAAAGCTGTACCTGAGCTTCGAAGCGATCAGCTGAGGGCGCCACCGGGAAGGCACTAAGATGAGAGAGATGGGGCTTATCCAGATGTTGAAATCATTACGTTATTCCTCGGTAGGTGGGTACAGGAACAAGTTTACAGAGCTGTGAACTTCGTGTGAGCTTAGTGTGTTTAGTTCGTAATTTACATCAATAAACACGCAATAGTTTGGCGCATGTTCGGTTAGAATCATCGAGAGAATGTTTTCATATTCCGTCGATGGAGTTTGGAAAATTGATGGGTATTGTTATCAGATCTAAGCTAAAGTTTAAGTATAGAATACTAGCTGACACTTTCCTCTATCGTGACGTAAGACGTGAATGAATAAGCAACCATCCAAACCTTCACCTTAAATTATAACTCGGTCTTTCTGTTCCCAGATTTTCAATACCTGGCCTACCAACATCATTTTCATAGTCGTATCGTATTAATGGCCCCGCATCATGTATGTTATTATATTAAATGAAGAGTCGCCAACCATCGTAGTCGCCTCATCTCTACAATCTCTTCTCAATTTCATCACAACTTTTTTTCAATTTATCAAAACTATCCCACTGCTGAAAGGTCTGCTCTATTCTCCTCCACTCAATTCGTTCTACAGTTTTACATCACAACTAACCTGGCTAAATAAATCCTAAATGGCATTCCGCAAAATAAATTGAGAATGGCTTATACAGACAGGCCAATCGGAAACACAGCTGAAGCAGACAGCTATTGTAGCGGACGCGGTAATCGGGTAGAAAGTATATTAACATAAAATAACAAAGGTAATTAGTGCCGACTGAACAGTGGGTTTGCATAACATTAGCCGGGCCTCTGCCTGTTAAATGAAAGCCGCTTCAGACTTGAACAGACCAAATAAGGTTGAAACAGAACTGTTGTTCATATGTCTGATTTTGTACAAATTATCTAAAAATGGATCATATTTTAGTAAGTAATATACGAGTACAATGAGTGTTTAATAAAATTGGAGATTGTATACTATACGGTGAAAGTTTTAATTGTATTTCAGATCTGCCAACGAATCAGTATAATTTTTCTAGATAAAAAACAAATATCTGGTTATTTTATATGTCATGCGTTAAACTCTAAACAAACATATTTAAATTTTCATACAGTCGAAATAGATAAACCTGACCCCGTGGATACGTTTATCTGTCTTTGACTGTATACTTGAACAAATGCAATTGTCATTCTAGCGCATTCGGGTAAAATTATACTTTGGGTAACTTGCATTTATAAACGCTAACAAAAGAAGTCTTTTAGAATTGAGTAATAATCATACAGACATGCATATCATCACGCCTGTTTTCCGTAGTGGTAGACAGAGTCTATGGATACTAAATAAAATATTCATTTTAAAATCCCCACTACTTTATATCATACTTTTAGACTAAATTTTATACGAAAATTCACGAATTCATTCCAGTGCGCCGCTGCCATCATTTTCTTCATAGGGCTATATGAGATGCTCATATCCGGGGCAATCTCCATTACTGCCCATTTTTCAGCTTCGTTTATGTTCTGCGTTATTTAACTTCTGTCAACTAAAGATGCTATTATTTATCCACCAATAAAGAGTTTGAGAAAATATCTTTGGACTTAAAAACGACTCTGACTCTACCAACGGTTGGAAGCGCGTAATGGTTCTAAATGATACGAAAAATCATACAAATCAATAAAAAAATAAAATTTAAAATGTATGTATTGAAATTATGGATACAATTATCTTGTCACTTGAAATTATTTTAGGCCTTTGGCACAGCGGACTCGAATCGTAATAGAGCGGCATGCATTCAAAGAGCATCGAAAGTAAAACGTTCCTTTCTCCGATCCGATCACCTATAAATACCAAAATACTATGTTTAGACTATTATAATTAAAATACGTATCAAGAATCACAAGAACAACCATTAATTTATGATATCAATATACAGAGTGAACTTAAAAACAATCCCAAAAAACAAAACAACATTTCAAGGAACAAATAAATGTATCGATAATTTCAATCGTTCTTATTAATAGCTGTTGCTAAAGTTGTCGGCACTGGGTACATTTACTCGGCCGGCGGAGCGGAGAGGCCCAACTTGGAACCTGAGATATCGATGTGCTGCGAAACTGGGGATCATGTCCCGGAACACTCGACAAACTTTTGGCGCGTCGCGATTGCTTCGATAGTTTTTGAGATTGATCCGGGCAAACAGACAAATTAAAGTTGCTTTAATGCTCCTCCGACTCTGTAATCCCAAGTTTTAGTTCGGGTTATGATTGTTTTGTATTTGGTACTTGGTCTAAATCGTGATTAAAAAGGCTTTTATTCCATTGCATCGTTTGTGTGTTAAGTGAGTCAGTTCTTGAAACTTTCAAACGAAATTTCAATGAAGTATTCAAACACCTCGTTTCATAGCAATTGATTGCTTAATTGACGAGTCATCTGAGTAGAACTACTTTGTTCTACTTCTACTCTTTTTTTTTTACTTAGAACTTTAAAAGATAGCCACTGAGTTTGGCTGGTCTTTAGAAAATCATTTATTTCTTTCAAACAATCTTTCGGTAAAATAATTTAGAATGCGTAACCCAGGTGGGACGTCCTCTTAACTTTTACGCTCCTATTATACAAAATTAGAGTTTTATTAAACGGTTTCCTATATTTGATATGTATATAATACGCAAACACTTAGAACTTCCTACGTTACTGTATCTTTTCATAAGAAAGTTGGACAAAACTATATTCGAATGAGGCGACTATTTTATAGATTTAGTAAATCATTCCGTATATTTTTATGTGTCGGAAATGCCGATTAGGATGGCCGTAAACTTCAGGGTTGGGTCGTAAAACACCACAAACATCGGTAAACCTCACTCACTTTTAGCACTAGTACGACTTGAATATCTGATAAACTGAAAATTAGTGACTGATATTTCAAAATATACAAAATAACTAAAAAAAAATTGTTTTACATGTAGATTTTTTTCACTCTGACCCTTTTTATAGTATGAAATATTTTTCAACTGAATGGCTATCAAAATTTAGTTCATCAATATTTTGTGTTCCATATTTGACTTCAAACAACTTTTTGACTTTGAGAACTATTATCAAATTCAAGATAGTTTTTACGTTTTTGATGAAAATTAAGATTCATGCTTTTGAAATCATTTCATTGAACACGTGTTTCGTGGTTTAACGAAATTGAGCTCCTAAGGATGTAACATAGGGGTTGAAAGTTTGCATAGACAATAATAAAATCTCTCCAACTTCCATGAAATTTATTACGAGAGCTACTAAATATAATGCAAGCGCACATTAAGAAGGGATTTTTAAAAAAGTTTACCCTAAGGGGGGTAAATAGGGGTTGAAAGTTTGTATGAAAAAATATTTAAATCAGCTACGATTTTGATAATTATTGAGATTCATGTTCTCCAAAACATTTAATTGAATAACTATTTCATGGTTTATCAAAAATTTTCCCCTAAGGGTGCAAAATAGGCGTTAAATGTTTGTAATCAAATATTAAAAAGGAGATGTTCTCACTGACACATAGACCCATGCACAGACGTGAATGTGAGTTTCAAAGTGCCTGTCTGCCTGTCTGTTATCTTTACAAACGACTAGACAGAAATTTGGCATAAATTTAAACCACGCCGATGTACGTACTTATGCAGCCGAGGGACACGCGGGCGAAGCCGCAGGCGGAAGATAGTATTCAATAATTTCACTCATATTTCACTCTTGCGTAGGCGATGTTCAATATTTGGATATCTTACTTCTGTAAAGAAGATTTAAAAAAGATTTAAAATTATTACTCTTGCAGAAATGTTACTACTCAATTCAAGATTTTTTTAATGATAATATTATATTGCAATAATACATTTTCCTTGGATGTATAAATTGTTTTAATATTTTAGTTGTTATTGATTATTAAAAATATATCATTTTGCATGTTTTTATTAATTTAAAATATATTGTACGTCCAAATTGGGCAAAGCACAGTGATACCAAAGAGAAAACTGTATAACCTTGTAAACTACCTGTGTTTCCCAATAAAGATATATGTATTTGTAAACTCGAAATAAAATACTTAAACATAATATTGAAAAATCAAACAAATATTTGTATTAGTTAAATAAATAGAAAAAGCTTATTAATATTTGAATAATAAATAATCCTCATCCTCCGCACAAGATGTGACGAAACCCATTTTTCATACTCAACTATGTAAAGTGGTTAATGAATTCGCTAAAACTAGAGGGAGGTGGGGTGTGGTGGGTCCGGTGGGTCGTATGGGGTCACAGCGTCCCGACTGAGGCCGTATGCAGATGTGTGTTTGTCCAGTCATTACCGCTGGGATGTTTGCCGATGCTGCCGTTCGCAAAGAAGACTCGGGGCCCAGGTCATGGGATATTTATATTATGTCAATTTTACGATGTAGATGTATGTTATACTTTGAGGGTAATTTTTAGTTACTAAATTCAAATTGGGAGACGGGTCAGACTATAGGAAATAATCTATGGATCTCTATCTGAAACTTTCTTTTTGATGGGCATATGATCCAAGGTAAGAGAAATCCAAGCATAAGTGCCCGCGTAATGCGGGCTCGCGTGTTGGTCTCGTGCTCTTCTTCGTCTTAAGAGTCTCTTCTTGCTGTCTAATGAACAATTTATCATGCAAATTCTTATCAGCCGTATGATGTAAGTTCAAAGTCGGGAAATCTAGTTCTCTATTTGTAATAATTCCAAGATTTATTATTGTTACTTACAAATTCATATAGCAAATCACAACAGCCCAGATCATATGACTTGCACCGCATTACAACAGCCATTACGTATGCATCAGAAACCCCTATTTTTGCATTTGTAATAGGGATCATTGTGTAATTATTCACTCGTTAGTGTGCGCCAATCTATAGAGAGACGGGTGGCGCGGAGACGATTTAGAATGCAAAACATCAGCTTGAAGATTTCCTTCAGAGGAAGATGGCGGGAATAAATCTACTTTTATAATGAAATCTTTTGGCCGATATTGATTCCTGTCGAATGTTTGATGCGTTTTTACGCGTTTTACCTTTTCTTCTGCCTTGCAGAAGATAAGAATACTAATAGCTAGCAATTCTCAAGAAGTATTCTATAGTAAAAAAAATACTGTTTGTCTTGATGTCAGAAAGATATTGTAATTAATATACTTTTCTTCATTAGGCAAGGCAATAGGTAGTATAGTAAATCTATGCATAAACATTTTTGTATCAATTTCAAAATATTTTCCCAGCAAATGTTATTTTTTATCTAAAATTGTTTTTTTTTAAACGCACGTAAAATTTTATACGACTATTTTGGTAATCAAGTACACGTAAAAATGTAACCTCACTTCCGCATTTTTTAAATTTTAAGCAATTTGCTGGTAAATTATTTATTTATTTTAATTGTAAGTTTGTCAACAGTTATATTAGGCCCATTTAACTTTGTTGAAAAACATGAAAATAATGATCAAGTTGTTAATCAACCGGGCTACCTTTATCAAAACTAACGAGTGCACAGAACTAACTCATTGGTTTCAAACCAATTTACCTACTACGTTGCTCTTGATTAAAATTTGATTAAAATGTAATGACAGGACGTTTCATCCTCCGACCTTATATACAATGGTGTTTATTTTTTATTCGGTGGTTGACTGGAAGGGTTTCTTTCTTGAGATGAGTTCATCCATTATCATTTCAGTCGCAGTAAATCTTCAACTGAACACAGGCCTCCCCTATAGATCTTACTTTTTTCAATTATTTTCACTTAATTCGAACTTAAAAACGACATTTAAAAACTTGCGATTGACATTCCTATCTTTTGTATCTCTTCTCTACATCATTCTTATAAATAGTAAAAATCTTCGTACACACAGAATAACGTGCCCAAAATTTTTAATTGCTACTTTGTTTAAAAAACTAATCCTTCTGTGCAATCTTCATTTTGTACTTTCTGTTTGTTTGTTTCTCCTGATTTAATCAAGGTGGAAGCTGGCGATGTGCCAGGCGAGGCGTAACGTGAAAACATGGTCACGTAACTACGGGACTCACGCCCGTACGTGACCGGAGATATTACTTTAGCATTTAACTTATTGATAACTAAGTAAACTAAGAATAACGTCTTCTTGGATGTCTTGTTATTTTGCTTGCCTGTATCTGAAAAGGAGGTTGAATTTGTGGTGTTTCTTGTAGTCAAGGAATGAATGAATATTTTATTGCATCATTTTTATACACAAGACTGATAAAATATAAGATGCCTGCACTTTAGAGTCAATGTAGCGATTTTTTATTACCCCCTATTTGCAATTTGACTTACTTAATTTCAAATTTTGAATACATTTTTGGAGGCGGACATATTCGATTCATAAAATACCTATGTCAAGGGAAATAAAAGAAATGAACAACTAAAACTATACAATACAAAACCTTTTATTGCATAAGAAAAAAAAAACATGGTAAGTTATATACGATATTAAAAATAATGCGCAAAAGGCGACTTAATCGCTTAAAGCAATTTTTTCTAGGCATCCATCATTTTTAAATGAGATAACTATAATAGATGGTTGGCTGGATGACAAAAATCGATATCTAAATGTTTACTCGTAGTATGTTAACGTAGAGTCTAAACTCTGTACTCAAAGAAAGTGAAATATTTCATTCATCTTCGAATTATAACTTCGACAATACGGAATCGGATTATTCAAAGCCCAGACCAAAACCATAAAAGTTACAGCTTAAATATAAAATTTGAAAACAACCTCAAAAAGGAATCTGAGCTGAACAAACGCAGTGGGGTTAAAAATGGCCCACCTTTGTCGCTAAGCGCACTTAGTTTCAAAGAGCACAACGACACTCCGACTCCAAATGCTAAACCATGGCATAAATTAAAGATGCTTACAGATAAATCTTCATTTAATATTATTGGCTTTGCATATGCCTTTACAATCAAAATTGCATGTATAGGCGTATATCTTAGCAGTAGATCTGGCGGCATCAGGACAGTCGATCACCTATTTTTTCGTGTGTGTCTTGTGTGCGATTAAAGTGGATATTATCAGAGGCCTCAATTTACTGTATTTTTATATAAATGGTAGCGTATTTTATTCCAATCCAAATTCCAAGTTATTATTATATCAGCCTTCAAGAAATTTGGCAACGCGCAAGTGACACAGTTGGAATTGCAGGCATTCATAGACTGCGGTAAGTAACCACTTACTACCAGGTGGGCCTTAGCCTGTTTGCCTACTTAGTTGTATAAAAAAGAATCATTGTGGCTGGTCATAAATAAAGTGTCAAATCTCAAAAAATGGTTTTCAAAAACCTGATGTTGTACTCGCTCGAAAAAGGGCGCCAGAACGTGAACGTTGAATTCTATCACTCTCAATTTATCTGTTCTCAAAACACAAGCTAATATTTCTGTGCAATACATATTTTGTAAGCGTTCCAACAAGGCGGTGCATCCATTCAGTCTGTGTGCAGCTCCATGCAAAGGCTCCCCGAATAACTTAGGATTGTTTGCATAAAAACTGGAATCTCCGAATTGCCCGTTTAGGAACAGTCGGCGTAATTTGCATACAATAACAGGAGCAAGCTCGGGGCTCGGTAAAGAGCCCTCTAGTAAAAACCGCATTTCTGCCGCTCGTGCAATCATTGAGTGCGGTGGAGTACTAACTTTATATATCAACCAATGATTTATATTTTACATAGATGGTACATTTCGAAAAAAAATAATTCAAAAGTTTATTTGTGAAGAAGACTTTTATGTATGGGTTGTAAGCATGTTATTTACTCAATAATATAATCAATAAAATTCGCAGAATTTTTTTCGTTGTCATCATCATCATCTCGCGTAGGTTAAGTATATTCTTAATCGACCATGTAGTAGTACACCCTGGTGTCAAAGTTGTTCGGAATCACCTCTCGGCCTCTGACGCCATATTAAAACGAGATAATTAAGACTTTTTGTTTGGAGTAGGTATTTTGTTTACTTCTTGTGCAATAAAGTAAATTTAAGGTACGTTCTTTAGAACATATTAATATAATTGAATAAGAATTAAGATAATCGAGTTAATTTTCAAAAACCCCATGACATATCCAGTAGTCTCCTACATTTATGTAGATGATGCACAGTTATTTTTTGCGCAGAATATATCATACCTATTACAAAGAGAGCTCATTCGGGTTTAATGTGGTGTGTTATAGAATAATATACCAGGATTTCTTTTAGAACCGGCTTTGTCGGATAGAAAATGGGAACTTCTTCTTTATGGACCGTCCTTGTTCTAATTAGTTCTTAGATAAAGCCTTTCGGGTGAGTGATATGTTGAAACTATGTTTTTTTTTTATAAAGTCCATATTGGAGTGCTTGTAAAGGTATATATACACTGTAGATGACACTCAAGAGTCTCTTGAAAAATGTTTTTTTTTTTCAATGCGAAGGTTTCAATGGCCCTTTGGGCCCCTTCCGAGAACAAGACTTGATACCTAGATTATATCCTGTAGTAATTACTTTTACCATTATTACAGCTTTGAATTATTTCTCACGTATATAATTGGATGTAAAATTTTAATGTTCTCTTAATGACCTTCTGGTCAGAGAAAAATATATATTTTAGGTAGCTATGAAATTTTACAAATATCAAATGTTTGCACTGAATATTTTTTGTTTGTTTATGTCTTGTACTTTTTATGTTTTTAAACAACTTCGTATATTTACATAACCTGCAATATTTATGTACTGCTCATCATCATCCTAGCGTGTGTTCCTAGTTGCGTCGTTAGCTTACGCTTCGGAGACTCACGGATGTAAATCATGGTCCTAGATTTGGCGGCATCGGTTATTACAATGGAGCGACTGCCGTCTGACCTCCGTAACGCCTTTTACAGGGAAACCAGATCAACAGGAACATGACCCGAGGTGTTTTAGTGGCCAACACTGTCAGAATTTTTCAGGCTACCTAAAGGCATCTGACACAGCCTGCTACACATCGATAACAACCGGGAACAACGGCTAAACGCGCCTTTCGAAGCACGTAGGAGCTCGACATAGAGAATGTCACTAAATAGCGACCAATCCAATAGTGGTCGCATCTCGTCGTTGCTTGACACGCGCATTCGCTATGGATACGCGGGCTACGCTCGACTATTGAGCTCCTCAATATTAATATTTATGTATTACTAATCCCTATGTACTATACATCGTCATCCGAGCCTTTCGAGATTACATTTGAGCGACTGACCTCCAAAATCCTTTTTGCAGGGAAACCAAAGGTAAGGTCTTAGTCAACACTGTCAAATTTATCATACTGCCCATATATACTAATACTTACACTATCTAGTATTGTTGTAAATAAATTATAATTTAATGCGTGAATTTGCTTCACGGTAAACGAATTAACATTTACGCCGCTTTAAACAACAGGGTTTGTACGCTCCTGTGCGTCTGAAAGGAGCACAATACGCGTTACCCGGGTTCCGCCAGAAAAAAATTGAATCTCTTTGAGCGGAAAAAGCGGTGTTTTGTAAATAAACAGCCAGCCGTTATCAGTCGTCGACACTCGAGCGGCTTTGACGAGAACATTTAATAAAAACACTGCACTTCTGTCTGTCTATTGCCCAGTGTGGCGGACTTTATCTGCGAGTATGGGAGCGCTCAAGGATAAATTATGTCGGTACTTACCGCCTTACCGCCCCAGTACGCGAAAGATGAAAATTAATGAGCTAAAAGTGAGTTCTTGCGATGGGACGCGGACGCGAGCGGCGAAACTTAAGCGTTTAATGCTGTTTGAATCGTTTTAGTTTTTTTAGTGGCGAGCGCTGCTCCTGAATAATGGCGCCTCGTTTGTGCAGCTTTAGACTTGATAATTTCCCGCTAAATGTATTCGACAGCTACATTGTTTTTAATTTAAATTTATTATGCCGTAAGTTCTTCCGCGGTTTAAATGCTGTTACTTGCTTTTAAATTGTGAACATTGTTCGATTCTGTTGACTCAAACGTGTGTGCCGCTTTATCTCACTATCTATAAACTTTTACTACTATATAGCCATTTCTTTTCACTAAGATTTAGCTTAGCAATAGCAATGTTTCCGAAAGATTTCGAAACCAAAATTGGTTCATTGACATAAACATAGAGTAACTCTCTCATTTACGTTACCGTTATGAAATTATGGATATCGATTGGAAAAGCCAAACGAGCTGCGCACTAACTCCATTATATCCGCACACAATGGCTTGCGGTGTTACATTTACCTTATTATAAATCTATAACAAGGCCTCAATCTAAATTTGGCGCGATGACGCGATCTGAACCGCCGTCGATCACACGTCGGGAACCCTCCTCACTCCGTATCGACTTCATAATACCTTATTCAAAAATCACTTTCCTAATAAACCGGTATTGTATGCATATAATTACAAGCAACTTGTGACGTCGCGCTTAACACAAATTGATTACTTTACGAAGTACCCCGAGGTAATAAATGTAAAATTCCAAATCCATTACGGCAAAGTTTTGATATTAGGCACGTACCTTAATTTTGTTGATGGAAAACTTGACTCGGCTTAAACTTCTTATGAAAAAGTTTTTTTAAATCCCGCCTAGAGAGTTCAAGGGGCTAATGAAGAGGGAACTCAATTTTCCGGAGACGTCGGACGCTCGCAGGTTTCTAGAGCGGAATTTCTACGGGAATATAGAAAAGTGTTGCGAGCCACGGACGCGGACTGTTATTGATTGGTCCGACGGATCCAATTTGCCGGCTTACGTCTGAAAAGAAACGGTAAGCTTAAAGTACACAGTACTGTTTGCTGGAACCGGTGACGAGGTCCTAATGACTGAGCACTTGCGAAATACATTAGCAGCTATAAATAGAGGCTTTTGTCTCGTTGGAGTGACGCAGAATAAACAAGCCTTTAGATTTTATTTATTTGTTGGTATAGCTTAGTAGGTACCTATTTATTTTAAGTTTCTCAATATAGTTTTCTTATTAAATCTATTTTAATTAATCTTTATCACTGTAGTTTTCTTATTTAATCCATTTTAATCTATCTAGGTATGTCATTGTAAGCTGATCTTTAGCAATAAAATAATTTTAATTGCGAATATCTGTACCTTATTTTATCAATTGTACGATTTAACAATTTTAAGAAATTATTCGATTTATTTTTAATTAGGCACTCTCAAATAGGTCTCCTCGTTCATTTTACCATTTCGGTTGTTTCTTTAAAAAGAACATTTCCAGAAAAAAAGACAGTACGTCGATCGGCGTGCCCCTGCTTTTTTTGCTTTGACTTGGCGGGAGTGCTGCTGTACTCCCAGATTAGTTTTAATTTTAAAATAAATACTTTTCATTTCACTAAACCGCATATTCCTCGAAATCTTGGTCCACATCCCTGACAGCACCAAGTCAAGTTCAAAGCTCCTCTGAGCGTAACACATTGAGGGTACAGAACCAAATTCCAGTACAATCAGATGCAGATAAACATGACCCCCTATCGTACTTATCGCTATGTCATCAGATCAGTATTATCTGCGTCCGACTGTACAATCGCGATGACGAGTCCGAGATAACAGTTTTATCCTGATTGCGTCGTACTGGAAATAATGTGCGCCTTCTATTTTCTTTTGTGCGACTTCACGCATGGAATATTGACGTTCACTGTAATATTACCGCTTTTCTATACGAATACGCATCGACAATGTTATTTGGAATGTTATTTGCTGTCGCTCGTAGCTCTCTCGTTGTAGGCCGCGACATGGAAGTAGTAATTTATGGAGCAGACAAAAACATTAACGGACCTTGTAGTAACATTGCTACAAGGTTTACATAAACAGATCAAATACATGTTAGGATAGATACTTTCTCCGCATCATCTTAGCGCCTTCTCGGGTGCATGCTCTGCTTGGTGTTTCGGAGCCCAGATTCCGCTTTCCTAATTTTCGTCATCGATTTTTTTAGACCTTTGCCCTCTTACTACAAAAGGTTAGACATCTGTTTAACACGTGTTTAAAAAAAGGAAATCGTAAAATTACGTTCGTCTATAACCTAAAGTACTCTTAGACTACTGTTTAACAAAGCTTAAAACCATGTTTATACTCTGTTTAACTTGAAGACTATAGAAAAACGTAATTTAATAGTAGCAGTTTTTTTTAAACACTTTTACTACTTTTTGTGCACGTATCTAAAAATATTATTAAAATCTAGATGCCCATTTAATAAAACTGAAGGGTTCGTTTGAATACTTTTAACTCTACAGCTGAAAATTAAAAAAAAATTCCCATACGATAACCCGCTTTCAGACATAAAATATATTTTTGCATTTGATAGCCTGTTTTTAAAAAAACACAAACACATCACGTGGGAGTGAAACCACGGCGCAAAGCGTATAAGCAATTACTTTTCAAGCTAGTAGGTATGTATTTAAAATACGGAACCCTTATAAGATCTAGACTATTCATTCAAAAATTTATTCGTACCTCTACTCCATATTTCTTTGCTTCAATGTCTGTGATGTAATAAAAAAGTTGCGGGCGTATGACGTGGGGGAATATTTACGGTGTATCCAATGTGCTTGTAGCATAATAGACTTGTAATAATTATACAAAGAAATGTTACGTTTTTTATTGCTTCCACCCGACAGCTATGAGGGTTGTGTTCGGGGGAAAAAGAACATAACCCTCTTTCGTTAGTTGCGTAAAAGTATGAGTTTTTTAATTGCTATTTTGTATCCATACTTTCATACTTATATATTATTATAAATGCAAAAGTCTGTCTGTCTTTCTGTCTGTCCGTCTTTCTGTCTGTCCGTCTCTCTGTCTGTCTGTCTGCTACGCTTTTACGGCCAAACCGCGGAACGGATTTTGATGAAATTTGACATAAACATAGTTGAAGACCCGAAGTCCAACATAGGCTACTTTTTGACGGAGGCGGAGCTGCCGGAAATAGCTAGTGTTTATATATTTTAATTGTATTGTACCGTGTAGAGCTACATCTTATAGCGTTTGAAAGCAATGTTTCTTAATGGATAAATATTTGTAACTCTTTCGAAACTTCTCAAACATCATAAATTCATAATTTACACTTAAAAATGCTTGCGTGTTTTACTTTTGTATAGCTATATTTCTATATTCAGGTTAGTTAAATGAAATATTATTGTCATAGATGTTTAGAGGGTCAGAGTGTCCATGTCCACTTTAAATTAAATCGTCATCATCAGTTCAGCCGCAGTCAGTCCACTGCTGGACAATAAGCCTCTATATTAAATTAATTAATTAAATTAATAGGTTCACATGTTCATAAATGATAGACAAGCATTATATTGTAATTAAAATAATGATTTATTAATATTTAGGGGTAGAACGTGCCATAAACATGAGATACGACCAGCAGGTGATCGCGGGGTTAAAGTTTTTCCGTTAATCCATCGCGGAACAACCATTTGTTAAGATTACAAAGCTTCGTAGTTGTTTACGAAAGTATAATAACCAGTACCGCCAAATATAGTTACCGAGAACAGTAACCAAGCTTTCCAAGGTAAGCTTTAGAAAGCATAAGCTTAGGATGTAACTTAGTAACATGGTTTGACGAAAAAAAAAGAAAGTAGTCGTTTACAAAAAAAACATTGGCCCTAAGGTTGCCTGGATATATGGAGCGATAAGTCTGCCTCTGTACTCATTTCGTTTTAATCCGATTCAATTATGTTACATGTTAGTAAATGGCGCAATAAAGTTTTTTACGTTCATTCATCGGTATCATTCATTCAAGAAAAAATATATTTACCATTGGAAAATAACTTCCACTTACACTTACCTCAAGCGTTCAGTATCATATTGCGTTAGTTAATAGTAACAAGAATGTCCAAGGCCGTTTAGAAAAGTCTAGGTAGTCCAATCGATATCTACATATCGAATATCTTAATACCTAATACTTAATATATTTAAATTCTATTAGTATTGTGTTAATTAAGTTGGGAAACAAGCATATGACCCAGCTGATGAAAATCGTATAGCATGCTGACAAGACGGTTGCCACACACCCGTGCTAAGTTTATACCAGTTTATACGGCAAAACTACTGAATTCATTTAATAAAATACGTTGATAATGAAGCAAAACGTACTAAAATAAATTTATTAATGGAATTGGTCTTTACTTTGGGCGACCAAGTTACAACACATGTAGATAGAGTCGTGCCCACGCCCATTGTCAGATATTTCAAAGTACGGACTGTACACTACCATTGTTCTTTGGGAATAGCACAACTATGTTTGGGAATGGAAAATGATATTACCTACGCAGCAGATAATACAGATCTCGCCATGCAGTGAGTTACACATGCAAGCCAACTTCAATTTTGGCCCTAATCGGCTTTCAAATGACCAATGCTGAAACGGATAATTGATTCAACGGATTATTTCGAATTCAGTTTGTGGAGTCCTTTGAGAATATCGTGGTATATTTACATTGAAACATGCGCTTCATAAATACTTTATTATCTTTATTAACATCATAATAATATCATTATATTATATTATCTGATAGGTACACGTTTTGTTTGTCCCAATAGTTGGGGGGCTGATCTCTTTCTGAAGGCAGAAAGGTTCTCGAACGGCGACCGCGTACCGGTAAACGCAGCGTTGGACATCCACCGACCAGATGGTCAGATGACCTGAAAAAGGTCGCAGGCAAACGCTGGATTCAGACTGCTGCCAATCGATCATTTTGGAAATCATTGGGAGAGGCCTATGTCCAGCAGTGGACTGACTGCGGCTAAAATGATGATGATGATGATCTCTCTCTCTAAGTCATTTAATTTTCTTTGTATTTTTTTTTTGTTCCTATTACATCACTAAACATAATTTAGACTACTTAAGCAAATGCTTCATACTCAAATAAAAACTTAGAACTTAATCTATACTAAGGAGTTGCTTATGTAAATCTATATTAATGAGTATAAATTAAAAAAATCTCCTAAAAGTCAAACGGAGAAATTTTATTTGAGTTTGAAGAATGCAAAGAAGAATCTAAATGCGGCTGTTAAAAATATCACTTAAAAACTATAAATATTTCCTTTTTGGAACAATAAAGATCTAATTTAACCGCATATATAATACAGACACGTAATTATTTTATATACTCATAGACGTGGTATTACACTTATACTTGGTAAGTACTTCTTTCTTGCTATGTTCCCTCCAAAAAGAATGCCATGCGCTTATATTAATTTTGTGGAATGATCAACACAATATGATTTACTTTGTTATGTACTCGAATCAATAATAATAGCATATATATATCAATCTATAATATCAATCTATAATCTATATATATCAATATTAATAGAAAAAAAAAAAGTAATAAAACTAATTAGTTCAGAGCGCAATCATATTTCTTAGATCTACCCACGCATAAAGGAACTTGATTCGTGAATTCCATACGTGTGAATTGGCATATGCATGACATTATTCTTGAATTAAAATTTCAGCGTGGAATACAAATAAAAAAAAGTTTATGTTTGTGTTTGTGAATAGTCCGCTTTGAATGAACATAAAATTAGCTTAATAAAATGTTTAAAATAATAAAAGAAATATCGAAATATGCGTTTATCGAAATATATTTTTATGCGTTTCTCGTATATGAACCCAACATTCCAATAGTTCAGACAATTCGCTATTATAGAACTTTTTTGCCACATACGAAATAGGTTCTCCGTGCTACGTGCCCCGGCCGCTGTCACTTCGAAGTCTGTCCTCGAATACACTTAAACTAACGCGTTAGCAGCTTTGTCACTAATTCTTTCCAACACTGACTAGAATCTCTGTCAGTTGGCACTGAATTAAAAATTTTCATTAAAAATTATATTCACAAGCTGGCAGTGGATCCGCCGCTGGGTGGATTAATTATGTTTATTACGTGTTCGCTATAAAAAATAAATAAAAGCCGCTGTAATCCAGGCCGTGTCGGGTGACTGCACTGAGCTATAGTTTCGCTATAACCGGTCATGTAGATTGTGTGTAGAATTTTCAGAATTCACCAATAGATGTCATGAATTCGAAATTTCTATTTTTATTCTGTTTTCATATTGCTCTACTTTTCGTCCGAGGCTTTGCTTCCGCTATGACAAAAATGTAGTCTACTTGTTGTTCTGTGTTATAGTCTACCTGTATATAGCCGTTTTGGTTCGATCATTCTTGAGTTATAAATGTTGTTACTGACCTGAATTTATTTTTGTACTTAGGAGTAGATGTATTTATTTAGATTTTTTACATTTGCATTCACACGTGTAGCTATAACCTATTTTTAATAACTAAAAAAAGAAAAAAAAGAAATAAAAAAAACGTGTAAACGGTATTATCCATTATTGTTAATACTTAGACCTGGCCTCTCTACTTTGAATTCCGACTTCTTAGTCGGAATTCAAAGTAGAGAGGCTCAATAGATGCTCAAACGCGAAATAGCTCGGTCTCGTTTTATCCAATATTCAGTAACGAAAATACGGTAGCCAATTGTTAGGCTAAACAAGCGGACTTACCTGGCCGGCGAAACAAAAAACTCCTTTTACTATAATTGGACGATGAATAATACAAGAGAACGTTATTACTGTACGGAACTCCAAAATAAATAAGTGGGTTGGATTCGATGAGACCCTATATTTTATTTATACTGTTAAGGCGGAGTTTGTTGAATCATATTGAGTGGAAAGGGGAATAATTCTTTGTTTTACCGCGAGTAGGTACTTACTAAGAATTTGCGTAGATTCTTATTGTACAATACACAACAAACAAAAATAACACTGGCCGTCGAATCGAAGTAAAAGAACAGAACATGAAAACAAACAAATTTTTACTCAATCATTGATTTAACTTTCAAACAATCCGTGATCATACTAATAATTTTTATCAAAATTCAAAAAAATCTGAAAAAAAATAGATATTTGAGCATTGTATGTTGTAATTATATTTTCGGTGATCAACAAAAGTTACAATCAGACTTTTAATTAAAATGAAATGTGTTGTTCTTTTCATTATTGTTAATGTAAAACTAAAGTAAGCGTTAATGTAATAATAAAGTTTTATTCTGCTAAATGGAACGTTTTATAAATAAACGAACAACCTAAATCTCCATAGACAGACACAAGAGCGAACATCTGTTACCAACAAGTTCATTCCGGCAAATCCCGTCGACAGAGGCCTTATAGTTGAGCAATTCCGGGCCTCCTTTATTGCCTGAGTAAACTTTAAAAGATTCCAATTAAGTTAGACGTATAAGGCGGCTTTTATACCCTACCCTCTTACGGAACAATAGCCTTGAGTCAGCCTTCACCACTTCGGCTCTACCACCGTTTATATGAGGGAATTAGACCCAACCTATAGCGAGTGTAATAAAATAAGAGTAAGCCGTGTTTGGACCACGGTTGAGCCGTTAAATAGGACCGAGTTGTCACCAGATTTGTGCAATTAGAAATTGGACTCGGATCCAATTGGATTACAAAATGCGAAGGGAACAGAGAAAAAAGCGCCGCAATGAAAAAATACTCTAATCTATCAACATTGTAGAATACAAAGAACGTACACGTTAATAATTTCAAAAATACTCAATGAAATCTGAACAAGTCGGGTTTAATTTGTGAAAACTAATTTTGACAAGTACATTTACAACTCGCTACATTTTTTTTAACTTAAAGAAGTACTTAATTATATACCGAAATACCTACAAAACTGCAAATTGTTATCGACGCTTCAAACAAATTCCAAATCTTGCCTTTTAATGTTCGCGCCCTTTGTCGGGGATCTAAAGCGGTTAGAAGCAGTTCGAACTAGTTAAATCTCGCCATTACTTCGATCACACCTAGCTATTTGTGTTTCAGTTAAGAGAAACCCAATTCTGCGGTTTTGCGATGATTAATCGACGTAATAACTTTAAGTAGGGATGTTTATAGCGCGCGAAATTGATGCTCGGATTTGAGATGATTTACTTTAAAACAGATGTTACCCCCTTTCAAAATTTAACTCAAGTAATTATTAAAGTTTAGGCTGTCTAAAAGAATTTATAATTTTTATTATGTTATTTAATTTCAGTGTACAACAACAAATGGAATAATTCTAATGTTTGTTGTGTTTTAATTCAAATTTTTAATGTTTGTTTCATTTTATTTGTTTTAATTTGTAAATTAACTGAGCTGTATGTCACAATTTCTTATTATATTTTTATTTGAACTATCTACAATTTAAATAATAACTGATTACATTATGATCGACACCAAAAGCTGTAGTACAATTGAGATGCATTCTACTACATCAGAAACTAAAATCAACATCATATTCCAAAAAAACTCAAAGAATATGACTATTTCCGTCACAGTCGGGAAAAAGTAAAGAAACACAACTCAATTTTCTAGAAAGATCTTTTGATTACTTAAAAGAGATCATTTTTTCCCGCGCCCCGACAATCCGGTAAAAGTAAACTCAGCCCGAAATAAATGTGCTCACGTCTAACTCGCTTTAATCCACAATTTCGGAGGCTATACATTTGAGTGAACGCCACGTCGGAAGGCGCTAAATCATACGCCCCAGTCACTGTACCAGTACAGTCACAGTCAACTGAGACGCGACAGATAACGTTGGTAACTCATACAATAAAGCCTCTACTATGGACCTTAACGATAAATCGTTTAATGAATGTCACTAAACGGATTATAGAAGAAGAAACTGCACGTTTAGACACAGTATTGGAGCCTTATTTTTGAAAAGTTATAATTCATTCAAGACCAGTGCATCAAATGATTTTCGTTCGATGGGGCCCTATTTTTGAAATAATGTCTCACACAAAACCAGTGAGTGTGGAGTGGAAGAGTGAAAGTAGGGTTCCAGTAGAGTTAACATTTCTTAAGTTTGAGTTAAGTTTCTCCGTCTTACCCATAGAGCAATAACAAAGAGGAGATGCCGTTTGAAATGGCGCAGTGATGTAATCATTGGCGCCTCACCGACGCAAAAGTGGGCGGAGCTTGTCATTGCTCGTGCTCCATGGTTGGAGCCACGACCGGAACCAAGCACCCCGCACGTCTGCCTTCCGCCCCGCGTAGCCTCACAAATACTTTCTTACAAAACTCTTATTACGGCATCTCCTCTTTGTAATTGCTCCATGGTCTTACCGATATTTTCATTGCTTGATGAAATTCGGCCAAGAAATTTAAAAAAAATAGAAACCAAATGTAAACTGGCAACAAGCATGAAAACGCCAACGGTACCCCACGTGAACAACCACAAAGCTAAAATGCCCAATCCATATTCCATACTTCCATATCCATACACTTCCATACTAATATTATAAATGCGAAAGTCTGTGTGCCTGTCTGTTACGCTTTCACGGCCAACCCGCTGAAGGGATTTTGGTGAAATTTGGTATGAATATAGTTAAAAACCCGAGGTCAAACATAGGCTACTTTTTAACGCAGGCGGAGCTGCGGGACACAGCTAGTAATAAAATAAGTTTCCTTTTTAAGAATCATTGATAAAATTTGATTTGATTTTTATTAATAGTAAAGCTAAGCTCAAATCACAGAAATTATCAGCTTGCAGTTCATGTTCAATTTATTCGCTATAAGTGCCAAAGCAGACTTGTGGTTTTGTGGTAGAGGTCAAATGTAGCCGACTGTAGATTACGTCGCCGCAATGTGGGTGTTGCCGACATTGAATTTCAAATTTCGATTGTGTCACATTTTGGTTCGACCATATTGAACCCGTCGACTGCTGCAAATACTATTTCATTTTGAGCCAAGTGATTCTAACAAGTAAGGATAGTTAAATAAAATAGAGTCCTATAAATTGTGGTGTACAAAGTACAGCCTTAGAGATATGTGAAACAAAAAGGGCTTTCAATACAACTGAAAAAAAGTGCTTAGACTATGTGGATCAAACTGAAATAAAAACTATAGTGAAATAAAAATAAGTTGTCGATACTACCTTGACTGACATGGAGGGAAAGAAAGAGAGAGAGACTGCATCACATCGTGCTGGTCTGCTTCAGAGATACTTTACTGAACAACAAAATATCTTATCGTTCCATCTGCAGTAGGTACGAATGTAAATTACTTTCTACTGTCACCAACCTAAGTCTCTGATCACACATTAACTTTACATATCTTTAAGATTATGAGCAGATACGCATGTATGAATTGTTGTGTATTTTTAAATTACATACATATATCATTACCTACTTACACCATCTTAATTATAGTGAGTTTTAGTTGTGATTTTTGAAAATAGAAATCGGAGAAAAACGGCCAACCTAAATAAGTATGTAGGTATGCTTTAGACTTTTTTATTAATATCTTCATTATCTTAGTTCTTATCTGCGACAAGTCATAACATAGCTATGCCCAAATATTACCTTACCTTTTACAGTTTAAACCAATGTTTTTAAAATATGCAGTTTTTTTTGGAAATTAAAAAAAACTGGCCTGCAGCTCTTTGTTTTAACTCACATTCGTATTGTAAGAACCCTTATTATGCAACAGATTCATAAACTTCTATTTAAGTTTAGTTTCTATCTTTCAGTTTCATAACGCTAACGCTTCTTTCTTCTGTTTTAAATCTCTCTCCTACACGTTTTAGTATCATCTAAATTGTAATCAGAGGCAAGTCATCATCGCAATGTGGACACTAGGCTGCCATCAAGTAGACTCATCAGAAGACCGGCAGCCATTGTGCATTATTATGTGCCCGCGCCCGCCGCCGCTTCCGCCACCCACTTCCGACAAGTAGGGCTGTCGAAAGATTAATTAATTCTCGTTTAATTAATTTCCAATTGCACTATTGACGATCTATCGCTGATAAATTGCTTTATATTTATTTAACTTGACGGTACTCGACTATACTTGTGTGATTGGAGTGTTTTGTCTTTACTCGCTTAGGTATTAATTTTATAATAATATTTTACAGCTGTTCACTCATATTTCTTTTATCCTATTAAAGCAATATCTACACATTTCCGGATCACAGTGTTCACGTCAGGGACGTGCCATCCGTCATCCGTATTCACGCATATCGTGGAAATCGGTATCAGTGTAATCTGTTTCTTTAGCTGATACGCACACAACACGATGTCCTTATTTAGCAAAGAATAATAAGCAATTATTGCAATAGCGCTAGATAAAGGAACAATCTTTCTGTGTTCATGTTTTACCTACTTACATAAAATGTCAACGTACCTAGATAAAAATCAGATAGCACTGTCAGAACGTCCGTGCGTCGCAGCGTGCTCCGAGACACTGACAATCCAGATGCGTCTGACACGGAGCTGTGTACGTAACCGATTTTTTACCCGTCCCTGACGGAACACGGCAGGGACAGAAAGCCGGAAATGTGTAGATAGCGCTAAAAATTTGGTATCTACATATGTAATGTATGATTTTCAACAAACTCATTGTTTGTACCGTACTATGTTTCACATTGATTATGTTTCCATTATCTAAACTATTCATATTCCTTATTTCTCGTGTCTGACTGGAAAATATATTATTAACTAGCTTTTTCCAGCAGCTCCGCCTGCGTTAAAAAGTAGCCTATGTTTTGAGCCCGGGTCTTCAACTATATTCATACCAAATTTCATCAAAATCCGTTCAGCGGTTTGATCGTGAAAGCGTAACAGACAGACAGACAGAGAAATAGAAATATACAATGGCGGAACCATTGTATATTTGTAACTAGACATAAATCCTTGCATATGATTTTACTATACCTTTAAGTATTGGTCGGCATCCCTAGCGAGGCCATTAAGTGGCAGTTTGGCAGGAAGTCCTGAGGCCGTTAGTTACTGTTGATCCAGATCTGTTTGGTGTGGGCGCAGTGTTAAACTCAGCTGCATTTAAATGTGAAGAATACGTTTAATTAAGATCGTTTATTTCATTCATATACTCATTTATAAGCAGTTGAGGAGCTCGATAGTCGAGCGCGACCCGCGTAGCGAATCCGTATCGAATGCGCGTGTCAAGTGACGGCGAGACGCGACCACAATTGGATTAGTCTTCATTTAGTAGCATTTTCTATCTCTTGATCCTCCGTGCTTCGGAAGGCACGTAAAGCCGTTAGTCCCGGTTGTTATCGAGAGATAGCTGTCGTGAGGCTGTGTAAGAGTCAGATGCCGTTAGGCAGCCTAAAAACTTCTGACAGTGTTGGCCAGTAACACACCTCGGGTCATGTTCCTGTTGATCTGGTTGGTTGATTACGGAGGTCAGACGGCAGTCGCTCCATTGTAATAACCAATGCCGTCAAATCTAGGACCATGACTTACAGCGTACCCTAGGCTCCGAAGCATAAGCTGAAGGTGGAACTAGGAGTACACGCTGGGATGAAGAAGACTAATTTACAAGCGGTTGTCTGCGGCTTTGCCCACGTATGTCTATGTCACTATCCGGACCTGCAACATCTCTATACAAAAAGTCACATAAAGTTGTAGCTCTGTTATGACGTCAAAGAAGAACAAACGGTCTTACATATTAATAATTTATTAGGATTGAATTATGAATTCGATATTTCGATTACGTTTAAGTACTAGTTTATATTCGGAATACCTAACTAATTTTATTACGAATTCTTCGAAATTCCTACTTAAACTCTAAACAAGAACTTAATTAAAATTTGATACTGCCATATATATGAATAACTAGCTTTTGCCCGTGAGTTCACATGGGTTCTTAAATCCCAAGGGATCATTTTTTCCAAGGTGAAATGAACCTATGTTCTTTTCAGCGCCTGTGTGTACAAAATTTTTGAAAGACCATCATTATCAATGCGTAAAGCGTTCTCCATGCGTGGCGTGGATCAAGGTTCCTCAACCAGCTTGCGTCGGCAGGTGTGAGGTTGTGCAATTATGTCATGCCACCGGTAAAACGGTGAAGTGGGCATTCGTTTACCACGTGAGATAGGATCTGGTCAAGTGACTTAGAAAGATGAAGCTGCCAGAGGTAACAAACCAACAAATAAATAAAAACAATAACTTTCGCTTTTATAAGATTAGATTGTAATAAATTACGAGTGCTAGTTTCTGCGAGCTTGAATCACGCATTTCTCCGCCATTTCGAAATCCCAGAGCAAGAGTTTGCTCTCAGTTCAACGAACACGTAAATTAACAGATATTGCTCGACAGTGGAGTTGTGCAACAACAATTAAGAGACTAATAATATCCCGTTAATTGGACGAAACAATGTAACGAATGGTCCCCCTGCCTCCTGCCTTGGAGGCTTGAAACAGCGACACGACCCCAGCGATTGCGTAATAAAGTATTGTAATAAACGGTAGCGTACACGAGACCTCAGCTCGCAAAACATGGTTTATACAGAAAAAATCACTCAGTTGCAATAAATTGTAGCTAATTGTAAATAAATGATTTTTATCGCATCACCGATGCACAGTAGTGCTGTTCAAAAATAGCTATGAAGAGAGTTGTGTATGTGTAAGTCTGAAACTTTTAGAGATCAGATTTCTGAACATTTGAAAATTTTCACGGTAATCCTAAAATTTGTTTCAGAAACACTTAATACCTAATGGAATTAGGTCTTAATATTGTCATGCAACAATTGAATTCATCGCCAATTTCCCACCGATATAAAAAGACATAATGAGATAGGCTCTCACCACTTTTCTGATCATTTTACTGCGTATAATTTGACGATACGCAGTAAATCGTATTAAGACCTTACCAAGATTTACTTCTAATCTCTCATTGTTTTATAAAGACGTGTCAGAGCGATGGGGGGTTCGAATATATTAACGCAACTATACGCAGATATATAATATTACGTCTAACTATACTAGACAGATAATGACATTACACATTGCCTTGATTATTCTGTTTGCTGAAAGACAGCCTGCTCAGTTGGTTTAACGAACCCGAGAAATGAAAGTCACGACATGACGGTGGGTAACTGAAGTGCACGTAACATGACGGAGACAATCGACGTCTCTTTGTAGCGTTTTCCCGGTTTCAACGTAATTTGCTTGGATGTAAGAAATAGTACTAAGTATCTCATTAGGTACTTGGTGTGCTATCCTTCTTTTTTCTTGTTATATTTTAATTTTATTGAAATCTATGGTGAGTTTTATTACTTTGGATCCGTTGAAGCTTCGATGAAACACTGAAGACTTAATAGTAAAAACAAAGTTATTGAAAGGGTTGTTATATTTTTTTCGTTAACTGACTAGGCTTAGAGCCATCTTATCTTGTTGACTAGGTAGGTAGGTTTTTTTGAAGAAATTCTACTTAATTAATTTTGGAGCTTGTTACATACAAAATATGCTATACACAATATTCGTTTTTATCGAATCCCATTACTGCGAGTAATATCTACATCATAAACTAATTTAACTATTTAATATGTAACAATCGCGCAAACTAAAAGAAAATACATTTTAAAAATTTAATATAATATTCCTTTTAAATATTTTACTCATAAAAAGCAGTTCTCTGTGCTTTCATCTTCAAAGGCTTATCATACCTGCGCATGGCGGCTACGAATAGGCTGTGGATTACGAATAGCCCCCGGCGGCCCGTGCGAAAGGGCTGAAGCTAGGAGAACCTCTGCTTTTAGTCCATGGACTTATTCAGGCAATTGTGTCCGTAATATTTGAAAGTCCATTGAATAAATAAATGGTTCAGCTGAAGATTAGAAATAAAATTTATGTTTGTTGAACATGAAATAACTTTGTATAGAAAAAAATGTAGTTTACATATGCTAGTCCCACTAAGTAGAAGAAGCAGCTAGTAGAACTACGAACTCTAGTGTTTAGATTAATGGGACCACGAGTGGCAGCAGGACAAAATAGGTGGCACCACGAATCAAAAACTCATTTAAAACATAGGTACTTAACTGTAGTGTTCCGTAGAAGTCTCAATAATAATAAATGGCGATGTAGAATATTTATACTAAACAGAACAGAAACGTTCACAACGTAACAAAATTTAAAAATTTACAAAAAAAAATGACTGCTGTGTTAAATTTTTAATTTTAGATTTGCAAATATTGTGGAATCTACCACAGTATTCCCAAGGCCGGTCATAATAAAAATAATGCCGAACCTTATTTACCTGATGGACGACATGATTGATTATTCAACTGTCTAATCTATACTTAAAATTATAAAAGCGTCTGTCTGTTAGCTTTCACGGCCAAAACAATGAATGAATTTGGATGAAATTTCATATGAATATAGTTGAAGACCCGGGGTCAAACATAGGCTACTGTTTGACACAGGCGAAGCTGCGGGAAACATGTATCTAATATGTCAAAGGGCTGATACAGTAATACCTCATATTTCTTACGTGCCTTCGTATCTTCAACTCTACTTGTCATCGGATGCTTATCAGGAGTTTATAATCCCTCATATAAAAAATATATCGTAAAAGAAATATATTATGGGCCAAATTTTCATGCGATAACTCTCGAGACAAGTACATTGGATTTTCGTGTACGTGAGTTTATTAACATTCTGTGACACGGCGTAGGTACCCGTAAGGCTGCTGTCTTACTATCGGCGGGTAGCTTTTGTGTTAATTTATGTTTTGTGCAATTACAGAACTTGTGGTTCCTTTATCTAAAATTCTTATGTTATTATTATTATCTTAGTTATTTGATTATAAAAGATTTTTATTTTTATTTTATTTTTATTTTTTATTTTGTTTTAGTACATTTTTAAATATTTATCAAAAACAGGACATTAAAATATATAAAAAGAGGAACCCATTATTATTATTCTTATGAATACTACAATTTATTTTTGACCCGACAACACTTCATTACAAATTGCAACAAATTGATTGAAACCAAGAGAAGATGTACCAACAACCCTGATCTACGTCCAGGGGCATGTGATCATAACGTATGTGAAGTCGTCGCTAAGTCTCTAATTTACCATCAGGGCTTTAAGTTGTAACAAAGCAAACAATGTGTATGTTTGCTTTGTTACAACTTAAAGTACACTACCCTCAATAATTATCATCGTCATTACTTCTACCGGTTCTGCATCTGGTTCTCTCTTCCTACGTCCTTAGTTTAGTCAAGTGGCATTTACATACATATCGCTAAGCTAAAAATTCTAGCGTATATGTTATTTTTTACAACTTCCATAATAAGAAACTTACATAGTATTCATCTTATTCTCGCCTAATAAACTCAGCCTGCTTATCGCTAATCGCTAGCAATAAGTCAGGTGCCCAAAATGTCATGAACTCCACATATGGTGGGTTATGAGGGGTAAACCGGGACTTATGTTAAAAGCAATCTTTACGGTTAATCTGCAAAAGTACTGCGCTAAGTTAGTTGCTTAGATATTGTAGCATTTAAGTAGTTTAATTTCTAGTACTATACAGTCTTTGTTAAATATTAAATCTGTATTAATTTATTAAAGATAAAACGATTTGTGACTGTGCGTATAAGGAAAGTTCGATACCACTGGACAGTTATATGAAAAATACTTTCACCGTTTTTTCAGATGGAAGTTTAAACTAATATAGTAGTAACACAACGTGGGCGAAGCCACAAGCAGCCGCTAGTATCTTTTAACACAGTTACGCCGCACTTAAATAGTGTAATCTCTTCAAACTCAAATAATAAAAAAAATCACATTATGTAATTTTATATCAATAATATTTCGACAACTAACTAAAGATATACATTACCCGCATCCGACCTATTTTCATCTTTCCAAACAAATCGAAACGCAAAACAAATTGAAAATATGTAAATGTTCCGAATGCCGAAACCACTATGTTTACTGAAACTTACCAATTTCACGATGCAAACATTGCAATCGCAGCCTGAATAAATGCGTTATCGAGGGAATAATTCGAGTAAAATAATATGCATAATCACGCACGTATCGGCGCGGCGCGGCCGAGGCACGCCGCAGTGAGAGCTGTGTCAATTAACGCCTACTTAACACTCAGTTCAACATTCGACTCAATTAGCGAGAGTGGAAGCGTAATGGCAAAACTATTACGTCGAATGGGAAGGAAGCCAGTTTTCCGCAAGAGAGCGCCTGCAGGCCTGCGTCTCGGCCGATGCATTTTTGGATGCGAGCCCAAATAACTTGTTGCACCAGCGGGCCGCGACCTGTTGCGCGCCGGCCTATGTGCCACACCATTTTTGCCTCTAGCCTGAAAATACATAATGAATGCCGTTCCCATCCACCGTTTAGTTCCATTGCGGAGTTTTGTTGCTCCGTAGTTACTAGTAAATTGTAACAGTCTTCGAAGTTTAAGTGGCTTTTCGTTGTAACGAGCGGAGCTAAACGGCTCAGTATTAAATTATTCCGTTCTTACTCTCACTGTTACATTGTAACGAAATCCTTTACGTATATAGAATTCCGACTAGCTCTTTAAAGTGACGTTTATTGGACTTGAATTTACTCTTGATAACTTCTAGGTATGTTTATCTATAATAGAGAAAATTAAACATTTTGAATAAAGACAATATTAAATTAGATGATTCTTGTATCTGTGTGTTAAGTACTAAAACGTTTCAATTTTTCCACTTAGCATGTTATTAAACATTTAAATACTAGTGGCTCTGTGAGCTGTAGACCTCGCGAGCTTATAGAGATTGCAGATCGAAGGAACTTATCACACCATATGTTTTTCATTGAATATTAAAATCTTGATAATTGTGCCAACTCCGTCATTTTCAAAAATTTCCAAAAAGTGGCTCGACTATGAAAATCGTTTCATATGTTTATCGAACCTGCTCCTAAAATTTCACGGGAATCGGTTGAGAAATGCGACCTCTAGAGGATAACATACAGACATACCAAACCATTTTTGGCCAAGTTGAAAAGGAAGAAGTATTTAGTCATATATTTTGTATTTGCATGAGCACACTTTGCGTGGTCTCCCTTCAGCCCACGAGTGGGAGAGTTTGTTAGGCTCAGGTCTAAGGCCTGAAGGTGCCTTACTAACTTAAATGTCTTCTTTTTTCAAGTTTAGAGAAGCACTGCCGTAAACCATTTTTTTACCACAAAGTAAAAAAAAACAGGTTTTATGTACTTAATTCAAAACTTTGTTTTTATTTTATTTTAAACTTTACCATGTATTGTTTCAGGGAGCGTCCTCCAGCTTAGTGGTGAAGTTCGCGGACACGGAGAAGGAGCGACAACTGCGCCGCATGCAGCAGATGGCTGGCAACATGAGCCTCCTCAACCCCTTCGTCTTCAACCAGTTTGGAGCCTACGGAACCTACGCACAAGTCATTACAGAGCAGGTATGTATGGATCATATTTTTTTGATAGACACCATATTTAAAACCTATATCTTTGTTGTCTTGTGCTTTATTGATTCAAAGCAGTCTTTTTGGAGTCCATGGCTATTTGTTATTTATCCTAGTCAGCTTAAATGAACACCAGAAATTTTGTACAAATAAATTATTTGATTTGATTTGTGTTATCAGTAGTTTAGTTTCCAACCGAAATTTATGCCAAAAAAATATACTATTACTCACTTTGAACAACGTTCACATGAAGATAATGAGACAATTTTTTAGCTGGAAACCATAAAGAACCACCACGGAGCGCGGAGGCCCGCAAAAACGACCACAGCCATATAACTACTCATACGCAGTACTTAATTGCTTTCGTTATGTTTGGTTATTTACTTCATTTGTTTTTCATATCAGCAACAAGCCGCTTTGATGGTGGCAGCCACCGCCCAGGGGTACATCAGCCCGATGACGGCCCTGGCGTCGCACGCGCTCAACGGCATGGCTAACTCTGTTGTTCCGCCTACCTCCGGTGAGTGCCATTGTGTGACAAGCTAACTATATAATTAACACAAGTAACGTTGATAGTGGTGGCCACCGCTCTGGGGTACATCAGCCCGATGACGGCCCTGGCGTCGCACACGCTCAACTCAACGGCATGTCACGGAGTGCCGCTGTGTGACAAGCTATTTCTCCGTCAGAGGGAGAATATTTAAAGGACATTGCGACATTTTGGTCCAACCCCTCAACAACGTTGGAAGTTTAACCAAATGAAAGGTTTTGGAATATACTTTATTTTATATTATGACGGCTAAGTTGGTATCTAGTGCGAACATGGTGTCATTTTCATTAGGTAAGTACATTTTTATTAGTAATTTATGACTCAAGGATTTTAAGAAACACCATTTTCGCGCTCGATTTCGGCTTGGTGCTAGTAGAATGAAATGATGTATACTTCAAATGCTTTCATTTAGCATATTTTGTATCACTTCAAAGTTGGTATAATTTGGACTAGAGTCCATACATTTTTGCCCATGGTGCTTTTAACTCAGTAGTATAGATTTCAACTTCACACTCTTAGAAGTTTTTTTAATTTGAAGAATTTGATTAAGTAATCATAAACGACTCTGAGTGAGGCGGTTAAACTAACTTATGACTATCGATTACTTGCCCTTGTCTTACTATTGTTGGTAGAATCCTTTCCTCAAAGCTATAAGTTTAGACCTGTTTTTCCCTAAGTCATCTTTTACGAGTGACATCACCCATGATGACATCACCAATATAGCAAAGAGTTTACTACCTGCGAGTATCTCCTTTCATCTCTTTTACGACAACTGTATGATATTGTCCCCAGTAACAATTGCATCCGTAAACGTGGCCGCATCGGGACGATAAATTGCGTTTCTATCTTAACACTCATTTTATCGCGTCTCAGCTGTTCAGATGGCTGCCAATAAAAACCTAATAATAATTTAACGTATACGAGTTTCGTACGGACGACTTTATTAACTTACTGAGCTATTTGTGTCCGCTACGGAAAATATATAAAAGTTATTGTTAAAGTATGTATTTGTGTATTTAGAACAGATAAAATATAAAGTAGCTACTAGACATGATTGCGATATTTCAGTTGCTTTAAATTGCTACAAGCAGTCGAAGCGTATTTTTTCGTAGCGTTATTAGCTGATCGTAGCATTAGCTACGATTTTGCTACGACGTAGTAAGTCTGCGAGCCACACATGTTACAGCAACGCAAGAAAACTACATAGTATTTTATTTATTTATTTTATAGAATTGGGTTCTAGAAAGATTTTGATAGAAGTTGATGACCATCATCTTAGCGCAATCCCGGCAGTACGTCACCTCCCTATTTTTGAAAAATGTGCCTCACCCTAAATCAATGAGTCGAATGATTTTCGTATGGTATCGAATATTTTTCATTCGACATATAAGTCATTTATCAAAAATAGAGCAATAGTAGGTCGCTAAGACGCGAAATTTTATTTATTTTCTTTTATCACTTTGACAACCCAAAAGAGAACAAACTTGTTGACAGATAACTACACCGGGCTGGCGATAGGCACTGGTGGGGCGCAGCCTCTGAACGGGGCGCTGCCGTCGCTGCCGTCGCCCACCATGCCGGGCTTCAACATGGCCGCGCAGACTGCCAACGGGCAGCCCCCGCCGCAGGAGGCCGTCTACACGAACGGCATCCACCAAACCTTTACTGGACGTGAGTGTTGTCAATAAATAAATCCATACTTCCATATCCATACATGCATACTTAATATTATAAATGCGAAAGTCTGTCTGTCTGTTATGCTTTCAAGTGTTTTGGGCACCTTTACACCGGAGATGCTGAGTGGCGGGTTTTAGATAGTTCTAATTACCTTTGACATTTTGACGTTTTATTGTTAGATAATTTTACAGTGATTAGAATTAAAGAATTTATTTAGTACTAGCTGTTTCCCGCAGGTCCGCCTGCGTCAAAAAGTAGCCTATGTTTGACCCCGGGTCTTCAACTATATTCATACCAAATTTCATCAAAATCCGTCCAGCGGTTTAACCGTGAAAGCGTAACAGACAGACAGACTTTCGCATTTATAATGTTAGTATGGATATACATTCTTTTGTTTTTTTTTTATTTGCTACATGTAACTATGTCTCGGTCTACTTGGACCCCTTCTTCCTTTTATCTTTCCTTCGATTATGTTTTTCATGAAGTCATCGTGTCGTATCAAATGCCCTAACATGTTTCCCCTTCTATTCTCAATTACCCTCAAAATGTTTCTCTTTTCTCCTACTCTTGTTAACACTTCTTCATTTGTTAGTCTCTCAGTCCAGCTTATTCTTTCTAATCGACACACCACATTTCGAAAAAGCAAACGTCGTGTCGTTTCAATAACTAAAGGATTTCCCTTATAATCGAGAAGAATGGAAGAAGCTGTACCGACAAGAGACCACCAGCTCTTAAATTTATGATTATGACATATAATTATTTTAAGTGCGAAAGTCTGTCTGTCTATCTGTCTGTCTGTTACGCTTTCACAGCCAAACCGCTGAATGGATTTTGTTAAAATGTGGTATAAATATAGTTAAATAAACATAGGCTACTTTGTGACGTCGGCGGAGCTGCGGGAAACACCTAGTTAATAAATAAATATGTGGGGACAATTCACACAGATTGAGTTAGCCCCAAAGCAAGTACGATTGACCAGATAACCCACTCGAAATGTATAAATGTGTGTGTTAATCTATGGGTTTGAAACAACTAGTAAAAAATAGCTGGGCATACAGGAATTAATTACAGTATTCAAATTTCTATTACAGCAGTGCCAGTGACGGCGCAGGGCCTGCCCAACGGCGAGGCAGCGGCCCTCCAGCACGCCGCCTACCCGGGCATGCAACCCTTCCCAGGCGTCGGTGAGTGGCGCACGCATTAACGTTAACCCTCCCACCGCTTGATCACGCTTATCCCAGCAACAAATTGTAAAACTGTAGTCTTACCACAAAAACAAAGTTAGACATTAATTCAACAGGTATTAACCTAAACATAACCTAAAATCTTAGACTACTGTTCAAAAAAGCGTAAAACCATGTCTATTCCCTGTTTAACTTTAGACTATATATAAACGTAGTTTTATGGTAGAATTTTTTAGACACTTGTTAAACAGATGTCTAACATTTTTGTAGTTAGACGGTAGTGTCGATCCCACAGGATCAGAATATAAATTAGTAATTGTTAAGTCCTACTTACCAACAAAGTTGAGATAGTAGTGGTGTAAGAAGCTATATGTAGCCAACTGGCTTATCATGAGATCTTATAATTAATGTATTCAACATATACAAAAAATATGACCTCATGAAAGGCCTATGATTGTATATTAGTGTCTTATTTTGTTACCATAGTGTTTTCTGAACTTATACACATAGAATTTACTATACATACCTACTCGTGTGCTATTATACATGCGAAACTGCACTCTTTTATTCTCTTGTGCTAAAACGCACTTAAAAATAATACTTAAACATACATTCGTCCATTTATAACACGTGGTAACAAATACCCAATTGCAAGTAATATATATTAACGTTGTTTAGTTATCAGTAGTTATCGAAATAGCCATACCGCAATGTCTATTTAAATTAGTATAAATACGAGCGAAAATATATTTCCTGTTTATATAAAAATTCGATTGACAGATAACAGTTAATTGATGAATTGTATTCACACGGAAAAATGTCCCATTTCGAACTCGTTTGTTATGTGAATATTTTATCAAAAAATATCAATCAATCGTTATCTGGCATGTCATACAAATAGGCTCTATGCTGTTTGTTCACGCTATACGATTTTGATTTATTCACAGTTTTCGTAGTTGTATGTTTGGTGTCGATTGTACACAAATTATATATATATATTTATAGTGCGTAATATTTATTCGTAGACTATATCGGTTAATTTAGGATACGACGGAAACACTTTATTGATACCTGATATTTTTTATATTATTTTGTAACTTTTATTTATACGTTTTGGACGACCTAGTGATAAATTAAAAACAAACTATCTTTAATTACAAAAATTATATATTTCAATTGGTTTATATATCCCAAAAAGCAAATTCGATATTCCTTTGCGATTTATTTCATTACCTACATGATATTTGAGTATAAGAAATAAACATACTTTGTAATTTTTAAATTTTACCCTATATTTCTAAAACATAGAATTTTAGCCCTACAGATCACATTTTTTAATTAGAAGTTAATTTATTTTGCATATTTTACTATGAAATGTTCCTAAAGAATACTTAATATCAAAATTTTTGAAAGTAGGTACCATAAACGCTCGGCAATATGAGTAGCTTCATAATAAGTGTATACGATGTTGCATGTAAATGTGCAATGACTAGGTGTTCATTGTGAAAAATGTGCCAATTAATGTTCGACAGCTTACCCGGCGGTATATGGGCAGTTTCCTCAGCCGATCCCACCGCCGATGTCTACTATAGCCCCGGCACAGAGAGAAGGTAAGTAGAGCCCTGGGACAACCCTTTGGTTCATCACTGACCGAGGGGAGCGAAGAGATTCACACCCAAATCAACTCAAACGTCGCTAATTCGCCTTTAAGCGTGAAGCCGGACTAGTCTTGCTTCACCCTTACTATATGCCTTCGCTACTTTCGACACTGACTCTATGGGTATTTGAGTCGACGAATTCATGTACTCTATCATAAACTTCAACGTGTCAACGTGTTAAATGTTATTTCTACTACTACTCATATTTCACCCGCTTTCCAGTTTGTCTGCGTTTTATTTTTCGCAACTAATACAACACTGTCACAGACTTTATTCGAATATTTTTATTACTCTTTAATATTCTTTATTGGCTTTTTCCGATTGATAACTAAGATACTGAAAAAAGCGTTGTCGCTAATCAAAGAATATTGTGTGAATTTTGCGTATTTTATTTTCATAAATATTGATTCATGAAAACGTTCATTTAATTACAATTAATGCTACTTAATACCCCAGTAATTAACTTTTCCTGTAAATAATTGATAAATGATTTTATATAGATCAAGCGATCCCGTTATTTTGTGCTTGGGCTGTGGCTTGAGTACACCTTTAATTTGCAAAACTTAAGTAAACAATGCAATTCCAAATATTGAACATAATTACATATTGGAAAGAAAAAAGACTGGAGTAACCTCTAGAAGCTGGAAAGCGGAGACCAGTAGACTTTCCGCCTTATTCATGAAAATGAAAATATATTATATACTATATTTATCAGTATTTGAAAAAAACATGGCAAAATATATTTTGACGAAAATATATTGTCTTTCATAAAATTCTTGAATAAGGTTGTCAAACATCATTGTATACATGTGTAGGTAGTAAATGTATCGATGTAATTACATGTACAGCAACACACACATGAGTCCCACAACCTCAGCTTTACTATATGGTCTGTCTCTACGTCGTGTGATTATCTGTTAATCTGTTGCACCATGTTTCTTGTTTTGTGTTTGTCTGTGTTTTTCATTTCATCTGTATTTCGTTACAAAGTCTTTGTACATCAATGTTTAGATAGAGAATTTGTAAAAGAACTGAAACAGTATAATGTTAGAAACAAGAAGAATACTTAGTGTTAAATAATTGTCATTGGTCGCAATACCTTCGATATCTAAAAGGTACGACTGAAACACATGCTTTTCGCATCTATTACGCCGTACTTACGTACAGACACAAAACTCTATTAAAATAATAATATATTTATTATACTTGTAAATATGTAGCAATATGTAAAAGACAACTTCACTGAAATCAAACCAAAAGTGTTCTACGTTTACTGATAGTGCAGTTTAGAAAGGCACTCTTTTATCTCTTTATAAGCCTTTACGAAAACCCCATAGCTAACTTACGGAAAATTCGCGTTTCGGTACCCGAGTCCTTTATCCTCTGATTGACAATTCACAAAATTCCCACTTTCCAAAATACCTACTCATCTTTTACCTATTTCCGATAATCGCTATTGCCTACAAGTGTGATTTTGTAAAATTTCCACTTTTTAAATTTTGGAGGTTTTTTCAAGATAGCACGATCTATTCCTATTTTAATAACTACAAGCCGAAGTACTAGGATTACAGAAATTATGAGGAAGTTCACAGATCTTTTCACCTCAAAAAATGCCGCGCACTCATCCAATGCTGAGGGCTTAAGGTGTTTTTTTTTTCTCATGCACTTCCTTATAATTTCTGTAATCCTAGTACTTTGGTTAAATTTCTCATGTTCTAAGCGTATTATGTTCCAGATCACCAATACAATAAATTATCTAAAAAAGTGGGAATTTCAGGAAATAGATATTACACGAAAGTGAAAATGGTGAATAGGTAAAAATTTGCACAGTGGGAATTTTGTGAGTAAAAGGATAAAGGAAGGTACCGAAACGAAAATTCGCAGGTAACGCACAAGAAACAGTATTCGAAAAGAAAATTCCGATATAGATACTAATTCATTCATATCGAGTGGGTTACATGATCAATCGACCCTGTGCACCCTGGTTAGAGTCTGAGCTTTTCGGCCTCTGATATGGTGGTTTCTTTAACGATCACCTAATGCCGATGTACTTCAAAACGCACTGACGAGAAAACTGCAAGTCTCCCAAAGTTGTGATACATATACAAACAATTTAAAAAAACGATTCTACCTTAGTTTAGATTTACACAATCAACACCTTAGTACAGATTCAAAAAAATATCTCCATCTGAGAGAACTTTGTTTTTAGTTTGAAGAATTTACTTAAGAAATCATTAAGGTCTCTGAGTGCGACTTATATCAACTTATATTATAACCAATTAATATTATAAAAGAAACGAATTCTGGTGTTAAAGGACAGATTTGTGAGTTCTTTAAAGATTTTCTGATGTTCCCAGGCTGCTCGATCTCCGGCCCCGAGGGCTGCAACCTATTCATCTACCACCTGCCCCAGGAGTTCGGAGACGCTGAGCTCATGCAGATGTTCATGCCGTTTGGGAACGTCATTAGCAGCAAAGTCTTTATTGATCGCGCTACCAATCAGAGCAAATGTTTTGGTAAGTTCTACTTATTCGTAATCAGTTTTTTAACGTGTGAAAATAATTATTCGGATTTGTGGAAGGTTGCCTGGAAGAAACAATGCGCCTTTTGCGCATGGTGTTCGCGTTTCCATTAACTTAATCTATGGATGGTACCATCTCCAAATTTACTTTCAGTCTATAAATTAGTATTATGAAGAAAATTGTACATCCAGGAAATTGACGAGATTGTTAGTTAATACAATAATAAAAAAAAGTCGTAAGAACGTTGTAGGAGTTTTCTGGAATTATTCAAAATGACGGCGGAGGGAAATATATATATTTTTTTAATTTGATAGATAAGGCAATTTTTTAAAAAGCCAAAATTTAAAATTAGTTAAAAAATATTTCCATAATAACTTTAAGAATATGTGAAAGAGTGGAAAGTCAGGACTCGCTAGCTCTACATCTCAGAGCTACTGATTTTAACACAACTTACATGTATCTATTTCAGGATTCGTATCATTCGACAACCCGACATCAGCTCAGGCAGCCATCCAGGCGATGAATGGCTTCCAGATCGGGATGAAACGGCTGAAAGTGCAGCTCAAGCGGCCCAAGGATGCCAACCGGCCTTACTAACCATAGACGCCATCCCTGCGCATTCATTTCGCGTCTTTTGTAAGTATATCAAGTACATTATACTGTTTTCAGCTTCATGTGGTAGGTAGTACCTTATTATACTTACCAGCTCAAGCGGCCCAAGGATGCTAACTAGCCTTACTAACGATAGACGCCGTCCCTGCGCATTCATTTCGCGTCTTTTGTAAGTATATCTAGTACGCTATTATGCTGTATTTAGCTTCATGTGCTAGGTAGTGCTTTATTATACCAGCTCAAGCGGCCCAAGGATGCCAACCGGCCTCACTAACCATAGACGCTTTCCCTGCGCATTCACTTCGCGTCTTTTGTAAGTATATCTTCTACGATGTACTTTTATTTTTCAAAATCTCATCATCATCATCATTTTAGCCGCAGTCAGTCCACTGCTGGACATAGGCCTCTCCCAATGATTTCCAAAATGACCGGTTATATATTCCAACACCTATTGTAATGTATTTCTCAGAAGGCCAACACATATAGGTAAGTACCTTATAATACCAGCGCAAGCGACCCAAGGATGCCAACTGGCCTAACTAACCATCGATAACGTCCCTGCGCATTTGCGTCTTTTGTAAGTATATATTCTATGGAATACTTGTATTTTTAGGTAAACCGTATCTGCTAAGTATATCTGTGTATACTCATATTAAGATCTTTTGTAACTATTACATATACCGTTTAACGCCAACTGGCATTACTTTACTACCGTCTCGGCTTCTAAGGGCTCTCCCTGTCACAGTTAAGAAATGTCAGCAACTAGCTACGTTATGTTAATAGTACATATAGATGTGTAAATCATAATTCTGAAGCCACAAACTTTTTGTTGTTTGCAGATGGTGGTCGGTGTATGCTATTCGCCAGCGACGCGCGTGATCGCGCATTATCAACCATTCTAAGGAATTTACACATTTATTGTATAGTAAATATCATTACCTACATACTTACCTAAAGAATTATGCAAGCCCACTCGGCGAGTATACTAAATTAGTTAAAAGTAATTTTAAAAAATCAGCGCGTAGGAATGCTTCATTCTTATCATTATCGATTAATCATTAAATTACTCTATTATATTATTATATATACAATTTATTAACTTTGATTAAATTATTATTATTATTAAAAAATGACACGTTATAAAAATTTTGTCATTCGTAATCATACTTCTACTTCTAAGTACTTAACGTTTAACTGAAACTTTAACATAAATTTATTATACTAGTTATTTGCTTGAACTAAGCCAAACTGAATTTATTAAGTAAGTTGAAAATGTAAGAAAGAATGTATTTTAATTATTGTATATTACAACAAATGGTAGCGTCCGGGGGCGCCGCGGCAGCTGCCCCCGGACGCGCGCGCGCACTGATGTCTCCTTCCGAACCGGTCCTAATGTAAGTGCTCGGTATAGATCACTAAATTGGAGAATATAAATATGTCCTATATTTTGTTATATTCTATTATGTGTGTGTCTGTATAATAAGCTGGGGTGTACCACACGGCAGCCGCCACCTCCTGTAAATTGCTGCCTTGTTAGTATAATCCTGTTACAACCGTTTGAATGAGGCGAGATTCAGCCGCCTTTTTGTCCTATCTCAATTAAGATGTAATGTAGATTTTTGTTTTGCTAATCGATCGAATTCCCGTCTCAGTCAAACCCTAGCCCCGACAGACGACCGAGTACCGCCGTCCGCAGTCTATCTGTCTGGTACGCCCGGCACTTCGCAACCCTAATGTTAGTGAGGGATGTTGTTATCAAAATTAAATGTTTGTATTTAACGCTGTGTACAAATCAAAGTGCACTTCAACAAGACCGAATACTTAGGCCTTCGTTTCGAAAGAACGTGTTATTATGTGTTGTAAATTCCAAATGGGCTGTGATATAAAAAATATAATATCAACATAATGGACTGTACAGGACGTTCGTCTCTATTGCATAAATGTTGCGCTCTATGTGCCCGCCGCGCGCCAAGCCCTGTCGACTAGACGAACACTAAATACCACACTTGGTTCTCAGTTACTTTGTGAATAGTAATCATGATTGTTGAGAAAAGTGTACAAAATTTAAATACATAGGTAGAATATGCGATACATTCTGAGCTTTTCTACATAAAAAAAGCATTATTTTTATACAAAATAAGGGAAACATTCAGGAAATATCACAAATTCTACATGTGAAAATTGAATTAATTTGTAATTATGCTACTTAAAGTAATAATGAGTGTCTGTCGAGAGCATGCGGTGGGGCGCGGGGGGCGCAGCACTCGCTGCAACGCGATGTCAATTCACAAGAGCGTGCTTCCCCAAATTTATTTTGTGCATTTATGTGTGTGTGTCTATTCATATTATAAACTATTCGTGTTAAGGTATTAAATACAATAAATGTGGCAAACCGCGACCGGGGAGGCAACAGTGCAAGAAACGCGATCTGATTACAAAACTAGTGTAATTTCTATACTGACAAAAATAGATTCATAATCAAAAAAGTACCAATATAAATATAAAATAACACTGAGATACCTTAGATATATAGTGTGCGCGCGGGCGGGTTAGTACCCGGTGCGCCGGAGTTGGTATTGGCAGGCGGGCGAGGCCGACTGCCGGCCGGGCCGGGCCGGAAGCCAATCGAAGCAGACATTTTTTTTTCAAAACACACTCTTTGATTTAAATTTGACAAGCTATCAAAAATATATTCGTTCTCCACATTTAAAAATAAAATTCATATTGTATGGCTCTGTATTTAGCGCATTAACAGTTAACCTAATTCGACCTAAAAAGGGATTTGGAGATGTAAACCAATCCCCATATGGCACTATATTCAATCCAGATCACAATTTTCTAGTATGAGTGAATTCTAGCGCAAAATGTAACAGTTGTATAATATTAGAAGAATGTATTTAGACGCATAGGAATGTTATGTCCGGCTCGGAGCGGCGGCCGGCGCCGGCTGCCGGACGCCACGCCGCCCGCCTCTAGTCAAATATTACACTCACCACAAGACATAGAATTTTATATTTACACAAATATAATTATATTATATTGATATAGTATTCTAGTTTTAGGCATTTGATTTACTAGTAAGCTGAGTGCATAAAACGATACACAAAATTGTCGTTTAGTAAATATTTCCTTTGAAACTCACAATTGTGCAATATCGTTATGCTTTTTAAATTGTTTTAGCGTCGTTTTTGTTTTTGAAAGCATTTTTAATTTATTCGTATTTGTTATGTTACCGTTTAAGATAATTCGTCGACGTGGTCTCGTCTCGTAAACCGACTGTAGAGCCGGCCTCATGATGCATTTATATAAGGACCGTCATTAAAGTATGAATTACATGGAAAACAGAAAATGCGTACAACCACAATGTGTCGTGTTTGGAAGATGTGTAAACGAACACGATACATAAGTATCTTCACATAGATCAGAATCATACTTCAATGTAACCCTTGGAAGCGACGGAGGAAGAGGCTTTTGCATCGAGAGCCGAGCTCAGTCGAGCGTGGAGCGGAGAGTGCAGCGGAGCGGCGGCGGCAACCGCGCCGCGCGCTTATTAGGTTACAGATAAATCGATGCCAAACCGAACACGTATACTTAGTATATCGATTATCGATAATATCACCTCGTGGGTAATGTAGAAGTAAACGCTCGGAGCGCGTCGGGCGGTGGTGCCGCGCCCGGGCTATTATTAAATATTATGTACTTATATCTTTATACTGATTAAAATTAAATACCCTAAAGATATATTGCGGTAACGCGAACGTTTGTAATAGATTAATGAGTCCTCTCTGAATGTAAAAAAACAATCGCCCATAAAAGTGATTCTAGGATACAGGGTATGCTTTGCAATTATTTAAAATGTATCTAAATATTTTTCATGTAGGCAGATTTTGCCGAATCTCTGATTAGACTACGGCTCGATCGTACGCCCGTCGGCGACGCTCACGTCGCCTCCCTTTCGGGTCCACTTTAGTCTGTCACGACTTTTTATACTTCTCGTACTATGGTAGCGTAACCGACTCATCCTCACTTCATCTGTCCATCCGCGACGGCAACTGACTTCACGCTTCGCAGATTTTGTTGTAGCACACCCGCGAGCATTTCCATTCCAAATTAGCTACTTGATTACTGGAGTATCCTCATTCACTTGTCATCACATTTTCTAAATCAGGGTGACGTACCAAGACTGTCGTCGCGAACTCTTTAGGAAGTGGGAGAGCAGATGATGTCTGCTGCTTCCTTCAATAGGGAGATGGTTGTAGGTGTTTACATTCGGAATGCGGGCGGCATCGGTGGAGTCCTGAAGAGAACCGCGGCGACTCCGCGCGGTCACCAGCGAACACCGATTAGCAAACATTAGTATTACGAAATCGAATTTCTTAAAAACTACTTAACTCCTAAAATTTTATAAAAATGTTTATATCGTTCGCATACTTAATTCGTCGTAGCGCTCGCGTAGACGTGACTTTTTCGATGCACTCAAGGACGTTTGAATCGTTTGTAAAGGTCTGATCGAAGGTGAATCGTTAATTAGACAAATAGGTAGTCACATCGTCGAATGGTGGACGTCGCCACGTGTGTGACGCGCACGCACACCAAGCCACAAGTACACACCACGTTACACCGTTCGATGCTAGTCAGTAAGATGAATGCCAATATTTTAATCAGAAAAACAAAACTTAGGATTCGGAATAACTAATCATATTATATCTATTTATATAATAAAATATGGAGAGAGGCGCATAGTGCTTTTATGAATAGTAGGTCTTAGTAATGAAACAAAACGTCTAGTCATATCTCTTTCTGTTATTTATTTTTTCTATCGCTTAGCATAGTTTAGCTTCAAGCACACGCTTATCTATTTAATTCTCTTTGTATACATCACAGTATGATCTTAACTTATTAGTAATGTAAAGTTTCATTTTTGTGATTTTACTTGTCAATTTTCTATTACGGAAATCGCCAACACAGACATGAAGACATCCTATAGAATAATTGTCTGCGACTATTTTAACTACCCTCATTACATAAAAATATATTTTAAAGATATCGGGCTATGTTATACGAGCATACGTTTGCTGTATCACAAGTTTTTGATAAGTTATCCAGAATATTGTCTCATTTCATTCATAGTTATTCCCTAGAATAAGATTTATTGAAATAAATTTATTGGTATAGGATTGTAGAACGGGGTATAAATGGTATAACCGTTTGGTTAAGTTAGGAGTTTAAAGTTAACTAGTAAGGCGAGTTATTGAAAGTGTATGAAGTAGTTCTGCAATCGATTGTTGACCGTTGGGGCTGCACTGGTACTTCGAACTCCTTTTGGAGAAGTGACGAGTGTAACCCGAACAGATATATGAAAATAAATTTTGCGCCGTCCGTACAGATTTCTAAATTGCTTATTACTCAATTACGTAATTCTGTTTGCAATAGACTTGGACGCTTGGAGACATTAGAAACTCTGAGGTAGAAACAGAACAAACTAGAACTTTCTAATAGTGTCTTAGTCACATGTGACCCATAGACGTCAGGAGTCCGCATCAAAGTGGATGTGTATATTAGTCCCATACTCGATTGTACATACATTATGTGACTTCATATCTTTAGGAGCTTACTAGCCTTTTGCCCCGAGAGGTCTCGGGCGGGTGACAGGGTGTCGCTGTTAATGCTAAGTGAAAATCATAATCATTAACCGTTCTAGATTAACAGGCCGAATTTTATAACCTAAGGCTAATATTATTATGGGCGACATAGATATATTCGGCTCGGTAGAAACCGTTTTGATCTCATTTAGACCTAAATAATGATGGTATCTTTACATAACATTGCAGTAACATGTATAAGCTGTTGAAGTACCTAAATTCATATTTACTATGTTGTTTGGATCATTAAATATTTTACATGAACCTGAGTGCCACGAAATTTTTATTGATTTGGAGAAATTGATCAAAACTCGTTTCAGAGCTTAGGACTGGGGTTAGAATAGCGTTTAGTCTCAATGTACTGGACGAGTTTTATAAAGTAGGTGATTGGGCCTTACTTTCAACGCCCCGGCCAGTCATCCAGGCAAACGACAAGAAGATAGCATGACCCGGAAAGATAAACTTGTAACCTAGCACACATTGTTCTGGATAACTTATATTGGAATAGTTTAAGAAACCTATCTATATGCCAGGCTCCTTTATTCGGAATTATTCGAATAGATTTTAATTGATACAAATCATGATTCGACAAGTTTTGATGAATCGAATGATTCAGAAAAAAGGGCGACAGTGTAGCAAAAGGGGCGCCGCGCGGCGTCTGTGATATACGCTTGTAATTATCGTCCATTGAACCTACTGTATGTTATCGCGAATACTTCGCGCTGTGTTTTATTTCTAGGCGTCCTACGCAGCCGATACGTTTGGCACAAATTACAATGTATAAAGTTTTAATTTATGATATTATATTAAACATGCAGAAAACTCTGCACGCTAATGTTAATGCAACTATGATTGACAAACTGGCTCATATAGAAATCGTATTCCATGTTTATTTATTTCAAATAGGTTTAAATGACAATAAAGTTCAGTTTGGCAATCATAGCGATCTGCAACTTCCTAAGAACCCCATTTCCTCAATCGGATACGAGGTCGTCACAATAATGCTATTAGTATTAGATGATACAGAAAAATGGCAATCAAAATATGAGTGGTGTTTGATGGTCTCCAGAAATAATCTGTGTGGGTACTGTCTAACTTTTATATTGTTGTGTCATTCGAGTACTGTTAGTTGATACAGCATCATTTTTAAAGAAAAGCGATAGATTTATGAGATATAATGTTTTCGTCTGAACTAGTAAAGCATTGCATTCTAATGAAAACATGTACCAAAAAATATTCCCTTTCACACATTAACTTACACATTTGTTATTAAAGCGGAAAATAAAATCAGTTTTAATAGAAAACTTGTAAAACTGCTGTCCAGTCAGCAAAATGTAAGTTTTGTCCGGTGTAAATATTTTTAAATACCCATTGTGACTTTTCACTCAAAAGCGCCAAAACCCTTTGTGTTCTTTTTCAAAAGCAAAAATTTATTTAACACGCTCTGTAGGCTAAACGAATTTGAGAGATGTTGAATCATGAAAGTGACAATGAGTATATCAAAATGCAGTCTAGTTTATTGTCTTTTTGTAATGTACTTGTTTGTTAAAAAAAACATGATACATTTCATACACATGTCATGATAAATGACGGCCAAGTATCCGAATTGATGTTATACATTTGCAAACTGTATGAGCTAGGATAAGGTACAAATTGATTAGCATTTGTTTGGCGTGTACACTGTACAATGAGCAGAGTTTAACTTCAACGCTAACAGCTAGCTAATTAAATGTTTATTCTCGTATATTGTTATAGTTCGCCAAAGATTTGTAAAATAAGAGAGATATGGTCACTTTGGAACGTCGCTAGTTAATTGTTTAATTTATTTATACACCGTGTATTTATAATTATTTAAGCATAAACTTGGTTTATTATATTGAAAAACTTACCCTAGGGATCATTATGTAAAAACTCGACTTTTCATAGATATCTGAATCAATGAATCTTTACAAAAACGCATTTATTTTTTTTTAATTCCTTGCAATATGTTGTAAAATGTTATTTCAATATACGTACAGAGTTGATGGTTTTAAATTCTCAGGTAATTACAAATACACGATATATTTATTGGTTATGATTAGTTTAGAATAATCCGATGTACTTAGCCAAAGATGGACTGCGTTTGTAGACCACACATTATTATGGAACTAATACAATATTAATTCGCCTACTTTGCATGTCTAATTTAGTTAATGAACATTTAAACCTATTATCGAGTTATTAATATGTAAATTGCTGAAATATTTCAAAACTAAATTACTATTCAATTATTTATACACTTATTACGTTTAGTATGCTAGAAATATGATGAAGGATAATAAATAATTTTAATTATATTAGGTCCGTGTTTCTTTTAATATTATATTTGATTCCCTACTTACTACTTTACTACTCAAGAGTTCAAGACAGAAAATTTACCTAATTCATCATAAAGATGAATTAAGTAAATTTTTCAAAATAAATGAAATCTCCTTCTCAGGGAGAATTATTTCTGACTCTTAGAATATATTATAAGCAACTTCATAGTACTTACTACTTACATATCAATATTTTTGAAGATTTATCTTAGTCCGTGGCATCGCAGGTAGTTTTTGCAGCGCGTCAGTCCAGATTGAGGTAACTTAGAATTTTCATAGATAAGAATCATCATAGTATTTCATCTTTTAAAATATCTTACACAGAAATTAACTTTGAATCATAATAATCCGATGAACTGTTCGCCGAAATAATCGTCGTTAATCGTTTGTCTTATGATTTTTGCTCAATACTCGCAATAGCTTGACCACAACTGCTGTACCGCGCCTGAGGTATGCAAGCGGCGAGATGGGGGGCGAAGTGTCCGACGCACATGAGATAAAATATCTTAAGATGAGTCGGAAAGTTTCAGTTCATTACATTTTTTTTTCAAATTGTACTAAGCTTAAAATCATATTGAACAAAAACAGGGATTGGATATAATTATACTGGTAAATAATAGGTTGGGGAAAAGTTTCTTCGCATTTTTTAAGAAAATTCAAAACATTTTTTAATAAACTATATTTACATTTAACTAAAGTATGTAGGTGCCATTTTGTTCGATTACTTTTTGCCAGCTTGTAGGTCAACATGATCCCATTGCTATAGAAATTTTGAGGTTTCTGATCAAAATACCGTGCTGTTAACCTGACACTGCCTAAAGAATTCTGAAGAGACCGAAACAGGTGGAAATCTGAAGGTGCAAGGTCAGGACTATACGGCGGATGCATAAACACCTCCCAGCCAAACTTTCTTAATTTTTGCTGAAGGCTGAAGATATGTGAGGCCTAGCGTTATCATGATGAAAAACCACACCCTTTCTGTTGATTAATTCCGGCCGCTTTCTTTCAACTTCTTGCTTTAATCTCATCAGTTGTTCGCAGTAGTTTAGAATCGATGGTCCTGCCCGGTGGTAACAGCTCATAATGAATAATGCCCTTCCAATCCCGCCACACAAACATCACCTTGTTGCGAGTTAACCCGGGTTTCGCCAGTCTGTGAAGCCTGACCGGCCTTTGACCACGACCTTTTTCGCACGTTCTTGTCGTACGTGATCCACTTTTCATCACCAATTATCAGCTTCTTCAAAAATGGTTCGGTTTCATTACGTCGTAATAAAGAATCACAAATGAGTACACGGTTCATTAGGTTTCTTTCAGTGAACTCGTGAGGTACCCAAATATCGAGCTTTTTTTTGTATACCCAGTTTTTTTCAAATGCGCCAAAACTGTTTTGTGGTCAATTCCCAGTTCTTCAGCTACGTCGTAACTACTGATATGCCGATCTTGCTAAACTTTTTCAAAAATGGCATCCACTTTATCCGTAATAGGGCGACCAGAGCGACGTGCATCTTTGACATCAAAATTTCCGGATTGAAAACGCTTAAAACAATTTTTTGAAATAAAAAAACTCTCACAGACACTGCACTAGGTCCATAAACATCGCAATTTTTTTTTTTTTTTTTGTAGTAAAATTTTAAAATGTATCGAATTTCTTTATTATTTATATTCACTCATCTCGACAGTAAGAAAAACAAATTAAAATCACACATTTTTCTAATTTGAATTTGGAATTATCTTCTTTAAAATTAAAACTTTTAATGATACCAAAACCAGCCAGATACAAATAATATAGCCAGAGAGAGCCAAGAGATTTTATTACAAGTTCATAGATACTAATACCTAATATATAGCTTCAGAAAATTGTAATTCGATATCGTAAGATCTGTCTGGCACTACGAATCTCATGCTCTTTCTTTCCCACTTCCCACCTCCCTGCGTATACCCAATACGCGGTACAGTGGATGTTGCGGTCAAACTATAAATAATTCTATTACATACATAGCTTACGACGGCAGGGCCGGCTATTATTTCTAGGCATTCTGAGCCCTGCCGTCGTAAGCTCGAACTATCGATCGAAATTTCACTAGTGACGCCACTACGTGTCAATGTCGAAGTGGAGCTTGGCCTCCGAAACGAGAGTGCGCCAGAGTGTTACCAATTACCTAAGCATGCAAAAAAATCAGCTAAATCAAGTCAAATTCTTGCAATTTTGCTTACAAACTACAGGTACAGGTAAATAAAATCTAGTAATAAATTAAAATTAATTTTATTTGCTAAAAAAATTGCTTTAAATCATCAGCTAGAAGTTTTGCTAAAATAGTCCGTAATTTTGAGGTTGCAAGCCTTCTTTTTGACATGCTTGGGCGAGTCTGTTCTATCCATAGACACGTCCGCGGCCAGCGCGGACTCCCTTTTGACCGCATTTCGAGAATTATTCAAATTAAACTTATAATTCTCATCATCCATCTTTTGCATCGTGTCGAACAAACTTGGTTTAAATTTCTCGATGTTGCTATTGGTTGATTCAATTTCGGTTTTGGACGAATTCGTGTTTGGTTTGATAGTTTTCGTTTCTTCCACTGTAGCTTCGATGGGTTGAGAGTCCTCTTGCGAAAACAAATCCGGCGAACCGTTTAGGAGTTCGCGCTCTAGTGATTTTGATATTAACTGCTCTTCTGAACTCTGAAAAATAGAAATATAAAATAATTTATTTGCGTAAAATAATGCCCTATTTTACGTGAGATGCACTCTATTTTACGTCTAAAATATATAGTATTTTTGAACAGCATATAAAATACAAATCAATTGCATTGGGAGAACGATTATGCTCGCAAACTCCTCCCTGCTTTGAAATACTGCCTGCTTTCCTCCCGTAAAGTGTTACAAATGTCAGATCGCAGACTATTTTAATAAGATCCTACAGCCAAATCTGGGACAATACAATACAGAAACCTTGAATTGCACAAATAAACATGTCATCTCTGCAACTTAAGCTTCAGTTGCATCTTAACATCTGTGAAACACGATTGGCTGAACAAGAATGGATTATAAGTGGGGGAAAAAAAATGAAATAAAGACTTAAAACTTACGATGTCCATAGACTCCGTGCAGCCAGACTTATCTGGCTTAGGATCAGTTTTACTGGACTCGTCATTTAAGATTTGCGGCAGAAAAGAGTACAGATCTGCACGCTTTACGTCAGATGGTTCGCTGTATGTCACTAGGTATTCAAACAGCTGACCTGAAACAAAATTAGGTACCATTTCATCACATTTCGCAACTGCTGGAATGTAGCAACGCTATAAGAATATAGAATAGAGCAAAGAAAGAAACAAACAGTTTGTTTGCAATGAAAGTGGCAATCTCTTTATTTGCTTAAACTTTATTGTACAAAATACAATGTATAGCACAATAGGCGAACTTACGACTACTTACGTATTACGACTACTACGACTCGGTCGCGTACGCACACGTGTCAATGTGTGTGTTACTCGTAGAGTTAGTTACTTACCGTTTCTGCGTCATAGTGGTGCCGCGGCCGGGCGGTTGAAGCGACAACCTTGTAACGTTTTGCTCTCAATTTTTGTCCTAAACCTGCGCGGTGAAGTAAGATATCTGTTTCGGGTGGGAGGGTGTGTGTGTCCGTTCAGGAGCCTTACTATCAACTCTAATAGCAGGGCAGAAACGAGTGAGTGAACGAGATGGCGCAATACAAGCTGTAAGGCGACATCTCGTTTACTCACTCGTTTCTGCCCTGCTATTAGAGGTGATAGTAAGCGACCTGTACGTTAGTACTATTAATAATTCTGTCTGAACTTACCAACTGTAACATTGTTCCTCGTGAGCTGATTATAAATATCCACGATCATCTCTCAAAGCCACGTCACCGAACGTATAGTACGCCATCGGACGTCGAGCCTGCGCACACGCCATGAGATGTAATAACGCCTATAAGGACTCTTGACTTGAAAATATTGTCTAGAAAAGGTAAAACTTACCAACTGTAACATTGTTCCTCGTGAGCAGATTATAAACATCCACAATGTCATCTCTCAAAGCCACGTCACCAAACGTATAGTATGCCATCGGACGCCGTGCCTGCGCACACGCCATGAGTTGTAATAACACCTTAAGACGTGGCGTCCCTCCGAAGGCCCCGCAACCCCAGTTCCCGGTCGCCACTCCTGGATATTGAGTTGACGTGGGATCCGGTTCTGTGTCGAATGATACGCCCACCCAAGCCTGGAATCATACAATTAACGAATCATTTATTTAGATGCCACATTAAGACAGATCTTATAAGTAGAGCATCTACATGTTAAATCGGTGTAAAATAACGGTAATAAAGTCTGTTAAAAATTGGTAGATATAGTAGTTTAACTAAGCAAGGAAAGCTTGTTCAGGTGGGGCTGTAGCTACTAAGATGCCTGTCAGTGTGGTGTCTCTCCTCAAACCATGACGCAGCTCCTGTACTGTCCTACGTGCCCAGCCACCACACCACAGCTCAGGTGGGTGGTGGCAAGAACAGGTGGCGGAGTTTTGGAGTGTCGACGGCGAGCACCAGCACAGGTCACCGACCTTGAGGAGCTCCCTGGCCAGCATGTCGGGCTGCAGCTGCGCGCGCTGGCTGCGGAAGGGCAGTGCGTCGACGGCGAGCACCAGCACAGGTCACCGACCTTGAGGAGCTCCCTGGCCAGCATGTCGGGCTGCAGCTGCACGCGCTGGCTGCGGAAGGGCAGTGCGTCGACGGCGAGCACCAGCACAGGTCACCGACCTTGAGGAGCTCCCTGGCCAGCATGTCGGGCTGCAGCTGCGCGCGCTGGCTGCGGAAGGGCAGTGCGTCGACGGCGAGCACCAGCACAGGTCACCGACCTTGAGGAGCTCCCTGGCCAGCATGTCGGGCTGCAGCTGCACGCGCTGGCTGCGGAAGGGCAGTGCGTCGACGGCGAGCACCAGCACAGGTCACCGACCTTGAGGAGCTCCCTGGCCAGCATGTCGGGCTGCAGCTGCGCGCGCTGGCTGCGGAAGGGCAGTGCGTCGACGGCGAGCACCAGCACAGGTCACCGACCTTGAGGAGCTCCCTGGCCAGCATGTCGGGCTGCAGCTGCGCGCGCTGGCTGCGGAAGGGCAGTGCGTCGACGGCGAGCACCAGCACAGGTCACCGACCTTGAGGAGCTCCCTGGCCAGCATGTCGGGCTGCAGCTGCACGCGCTGGCTGCGGAAGGGCAGTGCGTCGACGGCGAGCACCAGCACAGGTCACCGACCTTGAGGAGCTCCCTGGCCAGCATGTCGGGCTGCAGCTGCGCGCGCTGGCTGCGGAAGGGCAGTGCGTCGACGGCGAGCACCAGCACAGGTCACCGACCTTGAGGAGCTCCCTGGCCAGCATGTCGGGCTGCAGCTGCGCGCGCTGGCTGCGGAAGGGCAGTGCGTCGACGGCGAGCACCAGCACAGGTCACCGACCTTGAGGAGCTCCCTGGCCAGCATGTCGGGCTGCAGCTGCGCGCGCTGGCTGCGGAAGGGCAGTGCGTCGACGGCGAGCACCAGCACAGGTCACCGACCTTGAGGAGCTCCCTGGCCAGCATGTCGGGCTGCAGCTGCGCGCGCTGGCTGCGGAAGGGCAGTGCGTCGACGGCGAGCACCAGCACAGGTCACCGACCTTGAGGAGCTCCCTGGCCAGCATGTCGGGCTGCAGCTGCGCGCGCTGGCTGCGGAAGGGCAGTGCGTCGACGGCGAGCACCAGCACAGGTCACCGACCTTGAGGAGCTCCCTGGCCAGCATGTCGGGCTGCAGCTGCGCGCGCTGGCTGCGGAAGGGCAGTGCGTCGACGGCGAGCACCAGCACAGGTCACCGACCTTGAGGAGCTCCCTGGCCAGCATGTCGGGCTGCAGCTGCGCGCGCTGGCTGCGGAAGGGCAGTGCGTCGACGGCGAGCACCAGCACAGGTCACCGACCTTGAGGAGCTCCCTGGCCAGCATGTCGGGCTGCAGCTGCGCGCGCTGGCTGCGGAAGGGCAGTGCGTCGACGGCGAGCACCAGCACAGGTCACCGACCTTGAGGAGCTCCCTGGCCAGCATGTCGGGCTGCAGCTGCGCGCGCTGGCTGCGGAAGGGCAGTGCGTCGACGGCGAGCACCAGCACAGGTCACCGACCTTGAGGAGCTCCCTGGCCAGCATGTCGGGCTGCAGCTGCACGCGCTGGCTGCGGAAGGGCAGTGCGTCGACGGCGAGCACCAGCACAGGTCACCGACCTTGAGGAGCTCCCTGGCCAGCATGTCGGGCTGCAGCTGCGCGCGCTGGCTGCGGAAGGGCAGTGCGTCGACGGCGAGCACCAGCACAGGTCACCGACCTTGAGGAGCTCCCTGGCCAGCATGTCGGGCTGCAGCTGCACGCGCTGGCTGCGGAAGGGCAGTGCGTCGACGGCGAGCACCAGCACAGGTCACCGACCTTGAGGAGCTCCCTGGCCAGCATGTCGGGCTGCAGCTGCGCGCGCTGGCTGCGGAAGGGCAGTGCGTCGACGGCGAGCACCAGCACAGGTCACCGACCTTGAGGAGCTCCCTGGCCAGCATGTCGGGCTGCAGCTGCGCGCGCTGGCTGCGGAAGGGCAGTGCGTCGACGGCGAGCACCAGCACAGGTCACCGACCTTGAGGAGCTCCCTGGCCAGCATGTCGGGCTGCAGCTGCGCGCGCTGGCTGCGGAAGGGCAGTGCGTCGACGGCGAGCACCAGCACAGGTCACCGACCTTGAGGAGCTCCCTGGCCAGCATGTCGGGCTGCAGCTGCGCGCGCTGGCTGCGGAAGGGCAGTGCGTCGACGGCGAGCACCAGCACAGGTCACCGACCTTGAGGAGCTCCCTGGCCAGCATGTCGGGCTGCAGCTGCGCGCGCTGGCTGCGGAAGGGCAGTGCGTCGACGGCGAGCACCAGCACAGGTCACCGACCTTGAGGAACTCCCTGGCCAGCATGTCGGGCTGCAGCTGCGCGCGCTGGCTGCGGAAGGGCAGTGCGTCGACGGCGAGCACCAGCACAGGTCACCGACCTTGAGGAGCTCCCTGGCCAGCATGTCGGGCTGCAGCTGCGCGCGCTGGCTGCGGAAGGGCAGTGCGTCGACGGCGAGCACCAGCACAGGTCACCGACCTTGAGGAGCTCCCTGGCCAGCATGTCGGGCTGCAGCTGCACGCGCTGGCTGCGGAAGGGCAGTGCGTCGACGGCGAGCACCAGCACAGGTCACCGACCTTGAGGAGCTCCCTGGCCAGCATGTCGGGCTGCAGCTGCGCGCGCTGGCTGCGGAAGGGCAGTGCGTCGACGGCGAGCACCAGCACAGGTCACCGACCTTGAGGAGCTCCCTGGCCAGCATGTCGGGCTGCAGCTGCGCGCGCTGGCTGCGGAAGGGCAGTGCGTCGACGGCGAGCACCAGCACAGGTCACCGACCTTGAGGAGCTCCCTGGCCAGCATGTCGGGCTGCAGCTGCGCGCGCTGGCTGCGGAAGGGCAGTGCGTCGACGGCGAGCACCAGCACAGGTCACCGACCTTGAGGAGCTCCCTGGCCAGCATGTCGGGCTGCAGCTGCGCGCGCTGGCTGCGGAAGGGCAGTGCGTCGACGGCGAGCACCAGCACAGGTCACCGACCTTGAGGAGCTCCCTGGCCAGCATGTCGGGCTGCAGCTGCGCGCGCTGGCTGCGGAAGGGCAGTGCGTCGACGGCGAGCACCAGCACAGGTCACCGACCTTGAGGAACTCCCTGGCCAGCATGTCGGGCTGCAGCTGCGCGCGCTGGCTGCGGAAGGGCAGTGCGTCGACGGCGAGCACCAGCACAGGTCACCGACCTTGAGGAGCTCCCTGGCCAGCATGTCGGGCTGCAGCTGCGCGCGCTGGCTGCGGAAGGGCAGTGCGTCGACGGCGAGCACCAGCACAGGTCACCGACCTTGAGGAGCTCCCTGGCCAGCATGTCGGGCTGCAGCTGCACGCGCTGGCTGCGGAAGGGCAGTGCGTCGACGGCGAGCACCAGCACAGGTCACCGACCTTGAGGAGCTCCCTGGCCAGCATGTCGGGCTGCAGCTGCGCGCGCTGGCTGCGGAAGGGCAGTGCGTCGACGGCGAGCACCAGCACAGGTCACCGACCTTGAGGAGCTCCCTGGCCAGCATGTCGGGCTGCAGCTGCGCGCGCTGGCTGCGGAAGGGCAGTGCGTCGACGGCGAGCACCAGCACAGGTCACCGACCTTGAGGAGCTCCCTGGCCAGCATGTCGGGCTGCAGCTGCGCGCGCTGGCTGCGGAAGGGCAGTGCGTCGACGGCGAGCACCAGCACAGGTCACCGACCTTGAGGAGCTCCCTGGCCAGCATGTCGGGCTGCAGCTGCGCGCGCTGGCTGCGGAAGGGCAGTGCGTCGACGGCGAGCACCAGCACAGGTCACCGACCTTGAGGAGCTCCCTGGCCAGCATGTCGGGCTGCAGCTGCGCGCGCTGGCTGCGGAAGGGCAGTGCGTCGACGGCGAGCACCAGCACAGGTCACCGACCTTGAGGAGCTCCCTGGCCAGCATGTCGGGCTGCAGCTGCGCGCGCTGGCTGCGGAAGGGCAGTGCGTCGACGGCGAGCACCAGCACAGGTCACCGACCTTGAGGAGCTCCCTGGCCAGCATGTCGGGCTGCAGCTGCGCGCGCTGGCTGCGGAAGGGCAGTGCGTCGACGGCGAGCACCAGCACAGGTCACCGACCTTGAGGAGCTCCCTGGCCAGCATGTCGGGCTGCAGCTGCACGCGCTGGCTGCGGAAGGGCAGTGCGTCGACGGCGAGCACCAGCACAGGTCACCGACCTTGAGGAGCTCCCTGGCCAGCATGTCGGGCTGCAGCTGCACGCGCTGGCTGCGGAAGGGCAGTGCGTCGACGGCGAGCACGCAGCAGCGCCGGCGGCCGCTGGAGTCGCGCGGCGTGCGGTCGCGGTGGTCGCCCGCGAAGTGGAAGCTGTCGCCGTAGCCGGAGTAGTTGCTGAAGCGCTCGCAGCCTGAACAAACACGGAATGTCTGGAACCGCGGGCAACGACGACGTTTATTCACAGAACATGGCGCGAATTGTGGCTGTAGGCCTGGCTTGTGTACGCCAAATGCAGTCTGACCAGTGTTGCAGAACCATCGATAGTTTCTATTTCCAACCATAGACAGTTGACCGTTGTATAGACAAGTATAAATTGAAAATGTACAAAAAACCGCCCGAAGAATGTTCTCCTTGACCCTGACGACGCCATCACGGTGGCGACCTTCCCTTTGAAAATCACGCGGAGATCGGGTTTTTCTATAGGAATAAGATATTACAGCGAGTGCGACATAGTAGCAACAGTGGCTCGTTTTTCATGTACCAAATGTACCAAGGCGCTTCACGCCACCAATAATAGGCCATTCAGGAACCATATTGACTTATGGTATTGAATGTTTGCTAACGATCGCGAGTTTGCATTGCTCATGGGCAAAGCCCATGGCCGATGTACGTGCCATATGCGAGACCCTACCCTTGCGTTTTTGCCCAAAAGACTGAGTGGGATAAAGTCTTCGCCGAAAACTGTCCCGTTGTATTATTAAAGCTCTCGAACCTAATAAGTTAGTCCGGTTAAAAAAATTGCGATCAAGAAGTGAAAACGAACGACCTCTGCGACTATTCTTAGTTTTAAGCATGTGTTGTGGATTATTGTGTGTGATAACTCGTGTTAAGTAACGTGGATGACCATCCATAGTAAAAAAAAGTCAAGTGTTATCAGATGTTTTTCTTCAAATTGCGAACTCCCAGCTCGTAACCATACAGCCGTCTATTAAACTGGACAACCATTCGTTAGTAGTCTTCTCTATAAGGAATAAATAACAGTAGGTAAAAAAATAATAACTCTGCATTGGCGTCGCTATCGCCTTTAGATGGCAATATGTTTCAACTTTCATGACAACAACAAAATTCACAATGTCATTTAATACAATGGAAATCAATCCATCGTTTTTAATATACGCATTAATTATGTTAATATCTTTTAAATCACTTTTCTCTCATTACTATTAATTATTTTTGCTATTTTGAAATAAGTCGTAGGAAATAATCACATAATACACAACGTCCACTCTCTCTTTTTGGCAGATTGCGGAATGTTACATGAATGCTTAGTTGCCAGTTAAAGAAATTAGTTCCAATATTTTTCCGCAATATGGCGAAGGTTGCTATTTCATGTTTGGGCTCTAAAACTTACCAATCATTATAAGGGCTTCATCGGGATGTAACATCTCAGTAAACAGCATAGATATCATCAGCTCTGGGCAGATCACGAAACGGATTTCCTCTTGTACACAACCGTGGCCTAACACACCTCCTCCGAGAAATCTACAACAAAATATATATCTTATCTAGCTGTTTCTAGGATGGTTGTACTGCAGTCAATAGATTTCTCCAAGAACCAAATCATATGCAAAAATATTTTCTCTGTCAAAGTCTACTGTTCTCAAGTTATAAACGTTTAAACAAATAACCTCTTCAGCTGTATTAACCAAGCTAACATTGCGTCTCCACTCAGACAACTGGTCAATTTTGCTTTTGTATCGAAAAATGTATGAGAGCTTTTTTTTGATTAGGGGAAAATTGAAGACAAAAGGGGGTAAGTTTGCTGTAGCGTTATTTCTGAACCCAGATTTATTTCAAACTAGCTGTTTCCCGCAGCTCCGCCTGCGTCAAAAAGTAGCCTATGATTGACCCCGGGTTTTCAACTGTAGTAACATGTAGTAACCGAGTGTTAGCTCAGTGGTTAGCGCTCCAGTGCGGACGTCTGTCGTTACAGCTGTGCTACACCACAGTGAATATAATGTATGGAACGTACTTGTTAGCAAAGTCGAACTGTATCAGGCCGTGCGCGTCCTCTATGGCAGTCCCGCAGTCGACATGTACCGGCACGGCGGCCAGTTGTCGCTGCGACGCGCTCCAGTGCGGACGTCTGTCGCGCGGCACGTGGCGGCGTGTGAACGTCAACACGCCGACTGGGACTGTACTGCAACCAATGCTGTATATGAAAATGTTCGCCTCAGGCGGTCGACTGCCGCGGACGGAATGGATTCCATTGTTCCCTCCGGTAACTGAAGTTTTAACTACTACGTGAAACAAAAGTGCTTTGTAATTCTTCTTAAAACTTGTTGGGACACTTTGGTGGTTGTTTAAGAAAGATAAGCTATTACGAAAATGTCACATATACACAGCATGGGTCAAATGACTGTAATAAAACAGTGCACAGTCATAATAACCCTCGCATATTTGCCATTAAAGAATTGGGCTGAGGAATGCGTCTTTAGAAATAGCAACATATAGTAGTATTATTAAGAAATATTTAGCGAACTTGAACCCAGATTACTGAACGTTAAGTTGTTATAATCTTTCTTAACTACTAATAGTTTCATTAGTTACAGAACACCTCAAGATTCAGGTAAATAAACCATAGATATCACCTTGAGTACAAACTCGTCGAAAGTAATGACAGATGCACTTCAATTTCTCCAATACAGAATCTATTGGTGCTGCCTCATACAACCTGAAACAATGTTTAATATTATTAGGTCAATAAATAGAACATTTTTTATTGAATAATCTGTATACACTTGCATGTGACTTGCATTCTTATTGAATAATTTGTATACACTTCTATACAAAAAAAGATAAAAATACTGGGTGTTTACGGTCATTTCTCACTGGGCCGCAGCCCGAAGAGCACTTAAGACAGTGCAAGAATTTTGAACTTTATCTACATTATTATAAGACCTATAATCACTTGCTACAAGCTGTCATGCAACTGCCCACGGCACCACCAAGCTAATACGAGTATGAAGTTACAAATCCTATCTGCTTAAGTTCAAAATTGTTCAGTGAGAATTGACCTTAAGTCAAATTTATTTTAAATCAAAAACATGAAATCATTAATATACATCCGGTATTCAACTTACGAACTGAAATTGATGTGTGGATAATCATAGTATTCCTTGGACACTCTTTTATTGCTATTCCTCCTGGGAAATGTGCACAGAAATGCATTGGCCAATAAGCTGGCAATCTGTTGCTGAGACAGAGATATAGAATGGTTCTTGTGATGCCTGAAATTAAGAGTGTTAATAATTATGTATTTGTATAGAACTTTTACTATGAACAAGTTTAGTTACAGCTACTATATGCAACTGGAAAAATGCTAAGGGAGACCAACCTGCACTCTGCATAGAAGGCAAACAATTTATTTACTGTTTAACTTCCCAGCATGTACGAGCTTACCTCGCACATTTCGCCGGCACGCGGCCGCATACATGCAGGTCGCGTGTCAGCTGTTTTTACTTTTCATTTTAAATCAATTATCAATACAATTTGAGATACTATCGAGCAGCCGTCGAGAAAGGACCCGTCACACCCAAGTATCAAGATGTAAAATTTATCAAGTACAATAAACCAGTTTACTATGTGACGATGTCTTGTATCTCCACACCATCATCAACTTATCATCAGCATCACTTCATGTATGGTGTTATGGCTAACACCATGGCCTGCACCATACAGTACTACAGAGGTCATGGGTTCAAAATTAGAGAGTTGTCGACATAAACACGAAATATATAGACAAACCCGACCAATAATTTATAAATGCCTACCTTAGTAATGGAATGGGTGACTGAATAAATTTTGGTAATGCCAGTGCTAATTTTATGATTTCGGGCAGGGTTACATCAAAGAACATTTGTGATTCCTCCTCATCTATATGCTGTAAAGGAATATATAGGTTACTTATAGGTATTTCAACTTGGTTGCAAAGTAAATTCGCCCCGGTGGTATACAAGTTCAGTTTCTCAATCAATTAATCCTCTAACAAGTTTTAGATCAAACTTAGAGCAGGGCCAAATATGATCATATCCAATACAAATTTAGTTTTTTTAGGTTTCACTGATTTGCTTAGATATCTGCCAAAAAAACAGAAACACAATCTTAATTTGGTCGGAAAGCAAGGAAGGCCGAAATGTGATGGGCACACGAACTCCAAGTTTTTGAAAGAAACTGGCAAGAGAGTGCTATATCCAGAGACTTATGGAAGGCGAATTTGGAGGCTATTTCCCAGCACTGGGATATAGCTAATAAAAAAAATACACACATACATTGCCAATGTTTTAAAATTACATAAATTTTAAACTTACATCACTAAAGAGTCTATGAAGTGCTCGGAATGTCCATTTGTTTCTGCTATTGTATGACAAAATGGCATCTGCTAGGTCCACACTGTTACGGATGGGTTTCTGAAGGGCTTCTTGGATCATTGGCCACCGCTTTTTAAGTTGTGTGTCTCCATGTTCCTACAAAAACATTCGAACTCGTTAAGCTTTATAAAAATTTGAAATTTGGAGATGATAGGAGTTTATAAGGGGAAGGTTGGAAGCCCATTAACACATCTAGAAACTGTTTATAAGCGAAAAACCTTAAGTTTGTTATTTAGAGATTTATTTTTTTTTTTAAATTCTACCCAAAATCAAAATGTATGAAACCAAACTACTGAAAACACTAAGCACCACAAAGTGGCCGGCAGCTTGTTATTTATTAGCAGTGAATGATTTAAAAATCATAGTGATATCTTGAAGCAACTAATGACAGAGCAGTCAACTTATACATACACTGAATTAACAAACTAGATTACTACTGGATGGAGAAGAGATTATTACAATTATCTCTTTATTCATTTTCTCTTCTTTTTAAATACATTTTTAAATATTTAACAAAACAAAAGGGAAACATTTAAAAATATATAAAAGGTACACCCATCGGCAGCAGAGTCAAGACCCAATCTGCTGGTGGTCAGGGCTCCAAAGTGAGGAACCTTCTCACAATTATTATTACATTCTGTCTTTACAACTTACATCAATGACTGGGTATAAACTTTTATTAGAGAATGGCATTCTCACAAAGTCATGATCCCATTTCTCTTGGCCTATCTGTGGTTTAGGTGGAGCATCCATAGATATGCCACTGTTACTAGGCACATGATATAGAACAGTGTGATTGTAAGACGGTGAAACCATGGGGAACTCAGGAGTAGTCCAAGGAGACTGTGCACCCAATATTTCTGTCAGTGGAACTCCCCTCCATGTTTCTGCTCGTGATGCAGACGAGCTTGAGTCCATCGTTTTTACACAACCTAATCTATTGTCTGAAACAAACATAATGTTGTTTTTATGATCATAACATATGATGAACAAAGTGAATGAAAACAGGGATTGAGCAGATACTTAACATTGTGTTTATGAATTTTAAGAACTTACATTTACTGACAATAAACAAATTCAACGAATATTTTTTTAATAAAAACATGAGCCACAATATTTTTAATTCATGACACTCTTCGCTGATCAATAGAAAAAATATTACATTATAAAATGGAACAATTTATATTGTAATCAATGAATTAACACTGTGATTCACTGTTTATTATTATCTAATGATAGGTACCTAACAATTTCACAAAGGCTGAAACCAACACAGAAAACAGAAACATGTTCTTGTCTCTCTCTCATGAAACTAAAGGTAAAGATGGAAGCCAAGCAGGCAGACAACAGGCTGGTTAAAGAAAATTTGACCTCGAGTAACCCCTGTTTTCCCAAAGTATTGCCATCACTCAAAAAGTTTTGCCTGGTCAGAAATACAGTAAAATAAAAATGTCGGTTTACTTAATATAGCTAGTAACCTTTTCTAATTCGTAAACCATTTCGAGGAATAGGCCTAGGGAACAGATTACATTAATCAGATCTTTTTTTTAGATATTTTTTAAGAAAATCGCAAAAAACCCAATGACTTTCATTTTTAGCAAGGTTAACGTATGACGTAACCGGATAACTTCCGGTTATTCAAATTTATTTTTTTAGGTTGGTAGCACAGGGTAGTAAATAAATATTTTTTGTTTGTCACCTATGTCAAATGTCATCTCTGTTCAAGTAAACATAACCCATAAATAACCTTACTACATCTTCATTACATTCATTCATACATTTTAATGAAGAATAGGCTACTTGACTGTATTCATACTTGGTTAATATTGTTATACTAAACAAAATATACACTAAAAAGTAATCGATTCTGAAAACAACAACAAAATTGATTGTTAATTAAGGTAGTAATTCGATTTTAAACTTTTCTCTAGAAGGAAAGTGGGAGCGTGGTGGGGGCGTCTTGCTATCCTTTTTGTACGTACGAAAACGAGTGGCAGTGACGTCACAGTTCACACAGTGCATCCTTTTCTTGTTTTTTGACAGTTTCCTCTTCCACCGAATTTCAAAGGCTTATTACTTATTTATTTTTGAACGGATTACAAAAATTCTTTCATAATTCTGTTTCTGGAAATAAAAATATTGATATGAAAGAAAAAATAAAAATTAGTAGAATACCCAATTGGTATTTTATTATTGAAAAATCAGATGTCAACGGATGAAGAGACGGCAGTAAAGTCCAATAAACAGGCCAATATGCAATAGATACGAGAAATGGCGTAGGTACCTAGATATTTGGCGATTGTATACAAACAAGAAACCAACTCGCCAGCGTGACAACTTTTTCATCACACGATCTAATAAAAATGTTGCTAAAATCTACTAGATACTACCAAGCCCTGTTTAAAATTCTACTTAAATTCTACCATTAATAATTAAATTTATCTAGGCGCTTGGTACATAAAATAAAACATATTTATGTACAATTTTTTTATTTATACTAATTTATTTATACTCAGCATAAGCGTCAAGTGACGATAGTGCTATCCTTTTTAACATTTTTATTTAAGGTTGTATCTTTTTTCATGACTTGTATCATGGATTCTTCAGGTTTAAAATTTGTACAATTTCTAGCATTGTTTAAACCCTCTTTAGCATGTAAGATTGCATCTGTTACGATCCTGCGTCTTGATTCTGTTTATAGTTGAAAAAATATGTTCCCATTTTGCGTTGGATATTGGAAGACAAAGTAATTGTTTCGCAAAATTGTTAAGTTTTTGTATTAATTCATATAATGAACTAATTAATGTAAACACTATGGGCAATACTGAACCGAATGACAGAGATAGCAATTTCCTAATGCGGAAAAGAGACCGGTATAGCACGTATAGCATCGTATTCAGTAATAAGTTACGGGAAATCCCCTGTAATTGGCAAGACATTCATACTGATTAGTGACTAAGTTTTGCCTTTTTTTGGACTGGATTTTGGATTACCATTTTTCAGAATGTTCTCAAATACCGATTTTCTACCGAAATTACTACTAAATCATTTCACTACTAAATCATCGTTCTATTTGCCTCAAATCTACCAAAAAAAGTGGTCACGCTACAACTCGCGGCTCGCGGTCCACGCTGACTTTGACATTGGACCCTGGCATACATATTTTTTAATACCTTAGTAATTTTTGCTTTCGTGCAGTTCGAGATGGCCATTATAGCTGCGTGACGTCATCACTATGAAATCTTTAAAATTAAATAACAAAATAAATATAATTTTAATAATTTTTTCGTTTAAATTGTATGTCCTAAATAGCCTATTCTATCAATTAAATATATAAAATACACAATTTATTTTTTAGTTGACTAGCCAATTGGGCTTTATATTTCTAAGTATAATTATTTTTAATTTTTTAATAAAAATCTACCTCAAAATAAAGATTATATTTTGCTAGTTGCTATGTAACTGGTATCATTTTTTCCAACTTGGGTTGTTATCAAGTGCTGGGATGGAAACCCAGATTCACACCCTAACACATCACGAGTTAGAAAGAGAGAGGTGGTTTACAAAATGCATTCAGGTCAAATTTTCTTGAACCAGCCTGTTGTATGCGTTTTGTCTTCCATCTTTACAGTTAGTTCCATGCTCTCTCTAGCCAAAAGAAAAACAGACAGACATCACACGACAGACAGACAGATGTTTGCCGAGAAGGCAGTTCACACACGAAACTTGAGTATACTACCAGAGTCGCACGAGAGTATCTTTCATTCAAAATCAGTTGTGTCCACATACGACGCGACGCGACTTGTGCGACGCTATTCTGTCAAGTCATACATCGTACGCGACTGAAGTTGCTTCGCAGTCGCTTCTCACGAATCGCATAGCCCCGTGTGCGAATCTTAACACGAGCGCGATACTTGCCATTGTCACTATCAGTCAGTGTCAATTAGTGATAATATGGCTTTTACTTTTGACTTTTAGCCACACAAAACATACACATGTCATTTCAGTAGGTAGGAAATGTCAGTGTCATTTATATTGAGTAAAATGACGTTTCCCCAGTGTCACCCTTGGTGTGACCAGATTAAGTATTATGATACTTTTTCGGTACATTTTGTCTTGTTCTCCAACATTTTTATTTTTGTACATTTATGCACAAGTGTATGGAAATCAAAAAGAAAGAGCATAACAGTAGTATGAAAACGCTTTGGACACACTCACGCATTAACATTTTTCTGAGGCTACAATTTGACCAATTAGATTTTGTACGATCTAGACGTACATCGTTTGCCCGTAAGTGCTCCGTCAGCATATTGACGCCGCGCTTTACTTTTTACATTATTTTAATTTTAGTACACATATACTTAACCATCGAACTAGTCGCGAGTTCTGTACAACCAAACAGTTTTCCTTTTTAGCCATTGCTATTCGAGTTACAATATCTTGTGTATACATCTGGTATCCTCCGTTTTTATACTTTTCAAATATTTAAACTTTTGTACCTGTTCCAGTTGCGTATGTATGTGTATTATGGCAGATTTATCTTTTTTGTGTTTTTGTTGAATTCGAATTAGCTCAATGATATTAGAAACTACAGATATGTTAAGTTCATAATAATTTGAGTTTTAAATCTGTTTCGAACAATACAGAACTGCACACATCGAATACGTTTTACTGATAAGTAAAACTAAATATACGAAACAGCATGCAAATGAAAGAGATAAATGATTCTACTTCAAATGTTTCTTGTGCATAGAGTAACATTTGTTGTTATAGAGTGTACATTTGGTTCAAGAGTAAGTACATGGGTAAGAAGTAAAACAACATTTTAAAAGAAATTTGAACAAAACAATCCACTAGTAGTTCTGTAAACAGTAGACCTCGCTAACAGTGCACTACGATGACATTTTAATAACTAAACAATGTACTGTATTAGAATAATAGAAAAACAAATTAAGTGAAATACAACAATAAACAGCTATTATAATAACAAACAATAATACAGAACAACTGACTACCAATTATAGGCATTGAAGTCCCCATTAGTATCCGATTCTGCAATAATAATCTATGTCCGCATTGCACGCATCCTTATCGCTCTCGCCTCAAAACTAGATCGCTCTCTCTTTCGTCATCTGATCATAGCGCCTTTGCGTCTGTTCTTATTATAATTGAAAGTCATTTCAATCAATCAAAGTATTATTGCATACTCACATGCGGTAAGTGATCCCTTGTATTTCGTTTACTTCACAGTCACACATCGTACACAAACGAAACACACAGGACGGCATTTTTTATTTATTTTGGCAAAGACACGGGAACTTACAGTGCGTTATGATCGTGATTCCGCTAGATGCAGACTAATTACAAGACGCCCCAATTGTGACGTATTTGAGTCTTCACAGAGCGCGCGCCTAAAACATATTTATTTAACCTAAAAGATATAGATTTAGCTATTGTCATTATCTTAGTTTTCTTACTATTTACTTTGAGTCCGTATTCTTGAAAAACTGTGTTTTTGATATTCAGTACTTAGTAAATTTTCTTAAATCAGCCTGTTGTATGCCTGCTTGTCTTCCATCTTTACCTTTAGCTCCATGGCTGCGATGTCTTCCACGAATCTGATAAAATATATATTCTTACCATTGAATCCAGCATCCTTATTATTTTCTTAAAAATAGCGGCTTCAATAAATTTGTTAAAAATTAAAGGTGTGCAGCCTTGTCCAACTCCCTGCCTGGATCTTTGCCTCTTCTTTCTCTTCCCCTATCTTTATAACCATTTCTTGCTGTCTGTAAAGTTCGTCCTCCTGTCTCTGATATCTAATCCTGCGTCCTTCAAAGTTTGCATCATTGTTTTCCAGACGACCTTATTAACACTTTCGCGGACAGTAACGTCTCTCGACGTAGATAACAATTGAGTGCCATTGTTATTTTCTTGACTGTCCGTGAAAGTGTTAAACGCTTTCTCTAAGACTATGAAAGATATATTATGTTTATCTATACCTAAATCTAATCTTCTATTTATTGAAAGCCGTAATGCTAAAATTGCTTCTCTTGTTCCTTGTTCTGTCTAAAGCCGTATTGGTCTGGTTGTTTCTGGCTATTGGTTGGTCTGATTCTGTTTTGTATTATCTCTATGAGTATTCTCGAAGCATGTGATATTCATCTCAAGGTTCTGTGCTATTCACATTTCAGTGTATTAGGTTTTTTAGGCAGTATTACTGTTATACTACAAAAATTTTTTGGGATGTTACCTGTTTTAAACATTTCGCATATTAGATGATGATATATATTAAATAACCACCTGCTTAATTTACGAATTTCGATACTAAATGAAAATTTTAGTTTTAATTTCTCTAATTAAAATTATATAATATAAAATTCAAATTGTTGGAAGACAGACATGAAGAATTTTTCAGTAATGTAAATGTAATGGACATTTTTATTTATAGTTAGTTTTAATTCTAAATTTAGTTTTTTTTTTATTTTAAATTACTATATTAATTAATTACAGTTTTTTTGTATTTTTTAAGTTGCTTTGGTATTTTTGTAAAAATTAATCTGGTCACACTAGTTTTCACTTGTACTTACCTTTAAACAACGCTTTTTTTCACAAAATAAATTTAATTCTAAAATAAATTGAGACAAGAAGAATTAATTTTTGCTGATATATATTTAAGATGAATTTAGAATTACTCGGTTTGTATTGTCCTTCCATCTAGATAACCTATTTTCATTGTTATTTACGTATTGCTTGTAGTCTCTATGTTGTTAATATGTTGTTTACTTTTTCAGAATCTTTTGGACAAAATTATCCTGAGGTAATTATTTAGCATTACTACATATGTATTTCTAAAGTTATAAAAGAGCGCTAATAGAACTAAAGTCAGTGATTTTTTTTTCTACATCAAATATTTTACTTTCTAAATGGATTATAATTTGTAAAACAGGAATTCGATGGAACATTGGACTCGATATCCTTAGCATCTACATGTGCGTTCAACCGGCGTGGCACACTTTTGGCGGTGGGCTGCAATGATGGTAGAGTCTTCATATGGGACTTCTTGACTCGGGGCATTGCTAAGTCAATATCCGCCCATGTGTATCCTGTTTGCAGTCTAAGTTGGTCTAGGAACTGTAAAAAGGTATGTGTTTGATTGTTTTTATTTCACTGCTTAGCTACTAAATTAAAATCTTGGGTGAAAAGATAGTGCAGTGGTTGTAAAAGGGGATAATTGAAACTACCAAATCAAGATATACTTAGATACAATACAATATAACTTTATTGCCCACATCTGGGAAATCACAATATTGAAATTAAAACATTGTTATATTAATTCTATTATGGTTAAATATTAATATAGTATAATAGAAACAACTTTGTCAAAAAACTAATGAATGGGATTCAATACTGAGGCCTTTCATATTTTATACTTTTGAGGGAAAAGATTAATTCATTTATAATCAAATTTCACACCCAATTATGCCCCTAATGGGACCAATGACTTAACTTGCCTTCTGAAGCACAGAATCATCAATTTATCAGACAATCAGATGATTCAAGGCTGCAATATTATAACCAAACTGGAAATAACTAAACACCACTTCCTGTGGGAATCGAACTCACAACCTCCAGGTCTAAGGCCTTAACCACCAGACCACATAGGCAGTTGCATTCTACTCATCACACTTTTTAATTTCAGCTCCTCTCAGCTTCAACAGACCACAACGTCTGCATCTGGGACGTCCTGTCTGGCGAATGCGAACAGCGATATAGGTTTCCCACTCCTATATTACGTGTTCAGTTTGATCCCAGAAGAGACAAAAGATTTCTGGTGTGTCCATCGCGGCACGCTGCTTTGCTTGTTGATTCTGAAGGCGAACATAAAATATTACCGATTGACGAAGACGTAAGTTTTAGCCCCCAGCACTATTACATTGCCTGTTTATGTACTAATAATTCACTATTGGTACTGCAGTGCAGTGACTGTCACTAGACCTTCATTAATAAATAAAGCATATGCTAGCACCTGACTTAAGGTTATAGGAGCCTCTTTCTACATTAATAGAATTTTATGGTAGAAGCAGTTATTAGAAGAGGCCTTTACCAATTAGCAAACGGACACTCAAAAAATCAGGAAAACAGATATAATAAGGGTTTAGAATTACGTAGTATCTGAATAAAGGCTATTTTTATTTTATATTTTATTTGGTAGAGGCAATAGTGGCACAAATCATTAATCACTGCTTGCTTGTCATAATAATATGATTTTTATTGATGCACCCTGAACACTGTAGTAATTACCTATTCTGTTTTGTCTATTTTAAAATTTAACTATTATTATAGGGTGATGTTAATGTAATAGCTTCATTTGACCGCAGAGGAGACCATGTGTATACAGGAAATGCAAAAGGCAAAATATTAATATTGGATTCTCAATCATTGACGATAAAGGCCAGTTTTAAAATAACAGTGGGTACCTCGAGTACCACCAGTATTAAAAGTATAGAATTTGCCAGAAGAGGCAAGTAAGTACTGCTTTATTTTTATTATTATTTTTTTCTGAAATAGACATATGTGTTATTAAAAACTTGCTGTACCTGCAACTTTGTCCTTGTAACTTCCGATTATATACTTTTCTTACTATATGTTGCTACTGAACTCCTTTTATGGTAGTATTTATTATATACTAGCAGCCCGTCCCAACTTTGTCCGGTTTATACAAATAGCATTTCTTTCAAAACCGGCTACAAATATCTCCCTAACGCCGAGTCAAGTAGTCCTATTAACCGATAAATACCATATGTATTCATCTCATGATGTGGTAGTGAATCCCGCCACGGAAAGTATTTATTTCCAAGCAAGATCGAAACATAAAATAATCTATCTTTATGGCTCTATGGGCATATGCCTCTGCCTTTTCAAAAAAAAGCACTTGAGTGATTCCATTCATATTATTTTGGCCTGTTTTACGACTGGCCGCCTGCCTAACGTCAACCTTCATTGGGAACGCAGAATGTACGTTTAGATTGATACCATTGGTTTTTTTCCTCATCGTATTTGACGACACCTAAGCACCACGGGAAGAAAGCGTGTACTTCGTACCGTTTCGCCACGCGAAGAAAGCGTGTACTCCCTACCGTTTCGCCACACGAAGGGATTGTAACACAAAACAAAATCCTTAATATCCTTTGGAATGGAATGTCCGATTTCATTCATTCAAAAAGTAATTTACAGGTATTAAACCATACTTGAATATGGAATGATTTATTTGGATAAGGGTCAATACCGAGAAACGAATAATATGGCCTAGTTTGTACCTACGTTACTATTGCAAATTTTAACATGAAATTAGTTGTTGTGACGTAACTAAAATAGTTAGTCATATGGTAACACGGTCTTTTTTGTAGATCTTTTTAAGATGTACAATAGTGTATTACATTATTTTGATCTATCTCTTACGGTATAGCCAGCGTTTTCAATGTAAGAGCAAAAAATGTGTCAATTTACGACATCACATTAGAAACCTCTAAAATTATTAGTGTTCCTCTACTATTTTATGCATGTATTATACATATAAACCTTCCCCTTGAAACACCCTATTTATTAAAACAACCCCCACCTAAATCCGATGCGTAGTTTTAAAGATTTAAGCATACATAGGGACAGACAGACAAGAAAGCGACTTTGTTTTATACTATGTAATGATAATGATGATTCTCTGTCATTGTGTTGCACACAAAAAAAGGAACATTGTTTTTTTTATGACTTCAAGTTTATTTTTCTTTACAGTTGTTTTCTAGTAAATACGTCAGATAGAGTAATAAGAGTGTACGATACAAAAACAGTACTAAAATGTGGAATCAACGGGGAACCAGAACCAATACAGAAATTACAGGATCTCGTAAACAAGTATGTATCGAAAGTCTTTAATATTTGATGAGATAAACTTGTATGTATTGCTGTAAATATTTCATTTTATGGGAATTTACCTATGGTAAATAATATAGCCGGCAATTTTCCAATATGCTCAAAGTTGCCGGCAGCATTGAATCCACAAAATACATATACATTAGCACATCACCAGTACCCAACTGTTCGTGCGTATTCGTAACAAGGAGCTTACATCTGCCTAGTAAGTGGCGTACCTATACGTATTCATAACCTATGGTCATAACGGAAGATCGGCACAGGTATCGCATCTGATTTTGGCATAATGCTTAGTTTGGACATAGTTCGAGAACAGTACCTGTTGATTTGATTTTATATATATTTGTTGGGTTCCTCTTTCTCATGACCAAAGTCTAGAACATATTTCATCTTTCTAGAACAACGTGGAAGAAATGTTGCTTCTCCGGTGACGGCGAGTACATATGCGCGGGGTCGGCGCGGCAACACGCGCTCTATATCTGGGAGAAGTCGATCGGGAACATCGTCAAGATACTGCACGGAACCAAAGGAGAGCTGCTGTTGGACGTGGTCTGGCATCCCATACGGCCGATCATAGCGAGCATTAGCGCCGGTATGTAACTATTCGCATGTGTTTTTTATACTAGAAGAAAGAAAGAAAATAATTTATTTTAGAAACCAACAGAAAAGAATCATCATAATAGAAAGAAAGTACTACTGAGTAGGCAAATCGGCCTACGGCTCACCTGATGGAAAGTGGTCTCAATAGCATATGAGCCTGTAACAGCAAAGGTGTTACAAGAACATTTTTGATTGAGCTGCATAAGTGCAAGCATGATCTTGACATTTTGTTTTAAAAATTATGCATGCACTTTTGCAGCTGACTGTACTAATACAAATTCATAAAAAAGTTCACAAAAACACCATATGTCTAGAGCCACCTACCCTGGTCAAAGAAGCTATCAAAGTCCAGTTGAATAACCATGATTCTACAGACATACGAGGGCCAAACTGAAAGTTCTTAGAAAATCAAAAACTGAGCACACTAGCAAGTTATTCCTTTTATTACATCTTTTCAAAATAGTGTCCTTTCACGTCAATACATCTCTGCATCCGATGGAACCACTGAGAAAAGCACTTTGCCCACTCGTCTTTAGGGGTCTCTTCGACGGCGTTTTGAAACGCAGCCCCTCGGCGTCCATAAAACGTTTTCCTCGAAGTTTTTCTTTTATTTTCGGGAATAAATAAAAATCGCAAGGTGCGAGGTCGGGGCTATATGGCGGGTGACCTAGTAATTCCACGTTTGATGTCGCCAAATAGTTGATCGTTCGCCTGGCGGTGTGCGACGAGGCGTTGTCGTGGTGAAGGAGGATCCTACTGCGAGGTCGTTTCTCCCGAACTTTTTCCAAGACAAGTGGCAAACAATTGTTAGTATACCACTCTGCAGTAACTGTTTTTCGATCCTCTAAAACAATTGTCGCGTAATGTCCGGTCCTTCCGAAGAACGAGGCCACCATCTTTTTTCCCACGCTTCGACCTCTCTTCACTTTAGTTGGCAACTCCTCGGAAGCAAACACCCACTGAGCAGACTGTCTTTTGGTTTCGGGATCATAACAATAAATCCAGCTTTCGTCACCCGTAAGTATGTCCAACACAGCATTTGAGTCACCTCCGTTAAATCTTTGAACCATTTCACGGCAACAATCAACACGACGGATTTTTTGGGCCTCGGTCAAATCGTGAGGTATCCACCGGGCACAAAGCTTCCTGACCGCTAAATGTTCATGCAGGATTTTGTGCACTTGGCTCATACCGATGCCTAAACTTGCCCGAATCTGCTGATAGGTCACTCTTTTGTCAGTCTCTATCATACGCCGCACAACACTGATGTTATCTTCAGTCGTCGCCTTAGAAGGCCGTCCCTCACGCAGATCATCAGTGAGATCAGTGCGACCACGTTTGAACTCATTAAACCAGTTGTAAACAGTGGCACGAGATGGGGCTTCATCGTGAAAGGCCAATCGAAGTCTATCATAACTTTCTTGTTGACTTAAATGACAACGAGTCATAAAAAATCATTGCACGAAAATTTTCTCGCGTTAAATTCATGCTGACGTGACACAGACAATTTTCAATTTGCCGCCAAATCGTAAAACAAATGACAAATTAATAAAATACATACTCAATACATGCCAATACTGGCAAAAATTCCATTTTCAAAATTTAAACTTATTTTTTTATTATACTGTTTACAAGTGGTCAGTTCTAAAAACTTTCAGTGTCGCCCTCGTAATCATAATTAAAACTTTTTCATATCAATGGTAAGCATTCTCTCGGTTGCATAATGGCATATCTTCAGTTGCATATTACTTTGGCCTCTGTATGACTGACTGTAAAAGTAACAGAAAAAGAGTTCATAAGAGTCATAATTATAGCCCAGGTCAATATTTGTAGTGAGTTTTCATCATCAGGCGTGGTGTCAATTTGGGCTCAGAACCAAGTGGAGAACTGGTCGGCCTTCGCCCCGGACTTCAAGGAGTTGGACGAGAATGTGGAGTACGAGGAGCGCGAGAGCGAGTTCGACGTCGAGGACGAGGACCGCTCCGTGGACCAGGCGGGCGAGAGCCATGATGATGAAGAAGTTGAGGTAAGCAATATTATTATTGTATCTCCTTTGTGGATCACGGGTTAAACCCGGTCTTTTGAGAGGCTTGGGCGGGGATATTGATCCAACGCGTAGAAGCCCTTTGGAGAAGTTGATGTTATGTGGTTTACGGTTTCGAATGTTAAAAATAATGTAACAAAAATAGTGGGTAGTTCATTGTGCACGTCGGTAGTTAGTAACAGTTCTACGCCAAAAGAGCAAATAGCGTCACGGGCGAGTGTGGCCCCCAATCAATTTGTAAAAGCTTGCGCTTCAAAGCCTAGGGCACGTTTTAATCATGGTCTGGTACCGGTTACTACAATGTAATCAGAGTGTCAGTCAGTCAATTTATGAATCTATAGTTACTGTACTTCAGTACATATCTAAACAACATACAAAATATAATAGTTTTATCCTAACAGACCAAACAAAAAGTTGTCGATCTGTGTAGTTGGTGAAATAGGTACTACGGGATTAAACTAAAGAAATTTTCTAAAATAGGTGGATGTAACGACATGTGAACCTGTGGCGGCTTTCTGCAGCTCAGACGAAGAAGGTGAAGATGAGAATGTGTTGTCGTTCTTACCTATAGCGCCGGAAATCGAAGACCCCGAGGTAACTTCTTGTCAGTTCTGTCCAGAACACTAGAACAAATTTTGGTTTTTCCAAAGCAACGAACGTTCAATAAGACCAAGTTAATTAATAAACAAATATGTTTTGTCTCGTTCTTTCACCTCAAATATAGATAACTCAGAAAGGACTAAACATATTTTAGTTAATGTAGGCTTAACAAACGATAAAACAATTTTATGAATGGGGGGGGGGGGGGGGTAATAACTAGTGGACTACAAGTAGTGTTGTAAAGATAAGTAAATACTATAATGCTAAAGTTAACCAAGCAGGAAGATCAGCTTTTGTTTTTAATAGGCTAGTTTCTAGGGTCAAAAGACTAACATTAAAATTAAATAATAATATAACGCATCAAAGTTTAGGAGGGGGCCTCGTGACGTCACATATTGCGAAAACGTGTAGCACACTGTGACGTCACACGGAACTTTAACGCGCCATATCTTTACCATTCTTTGTTTAATTTTCTAATCTGATGGACTAAATTATATTTTTTTAGGAAACTAGCCTATTTTAAAAACATACCTACATGTTTTTTATTCTTAATTGACAAGTTAAAACTTACTTTACATTTGTTTTTTTATATATTTATCCTACCAACAGGAAAACAAGATTTATTAGATTTTTTTATCAATTTCCTAACCTATTGTAGATAGATTTTTAACATTTTCCTGAAAGTTAAAATAAATATTTTCTACAGGACGGTTGGGCGGCGACTCAAGAAACTGTGACACCAACAGAGACCCCTGAGAAGTTAGAGCCAGCTGCTAAACGACCAAAATGCAAGACTTACGATATTCCACTCAAGATTGCCCCGCCGGGTAAGCTCCTTTTTTTTTAAATTGCTGCACAGATGGAAAATTGTGAAATCATTAAGAACAGGGTGTCAATTCCGCTAATAAATTTTAAAAGACCATGCAACTGCTATTCAAATACGATGCATTTTTGATATGCTCAATATTGGTATTCTGCTAACACAATTTTGAATCTCAATTTAATTGCAACTAAAACGTAATAAATGGCAATAGTAGAAAAAAATGTAAATATAATAAATAGCAGAGTACCGATTATTGAAAAATCAATGATTTTGAAGTTTTTTTGATTAGCAAAATTTTCTAGTTACAGTTAAATGGCATGCCAATAGAATACGATTGGTCTTAAAATTAGTAACAGAATACCACAAACGTCAAAAATTGCCATTGCGGTCCAATTACGATTCCATTGTGCACTATGTAAAATAAGAAAATACTACACTATACTCTTTTTTTTTTTTTTTTAATTAAAAGGGGTTTTGTCACGTAGTGGCTATGTAACCCCCGTATGGTTTACACTATACTTGACTGTATTCATACTTTGGCAATATTTGCATACGATGTTTCGTATTAGTGAACATATTGTTATGTACACTAAAAAGTAACTGATTCCGAAAACAACAAAATTGAATTTTAAAGTTTTCTTTAGAAGTAGGAGCGTGGTGGGGACGTCTTGCTATCTCTTTTGTACGCACGGAATCAAGTGGCAGTGACGTCACTGCACACACAGTGCATCCTTTTCTTGTTTTTTGACAGTTTCCACTTTCACCGAATTTTAAAGGCTTATAACTTATTTATTTATGAATGGATTTAAAAAATCTTTCTGTTTCCAGTTTCTGGTAGTGAAATGTTTATGAAAGATTAAAATAAATTGAGTAGAATACCCAGAAGTGATAGTACTTACTACTTAGGCTGCACGCAGGGTTTATCTGAGTATTCTTTATTCGGTGCTATGTACTTTTTTTATGTCACCCCACAACTCTTAAGTCATTTCTGAACATATTTTTATTCGGTTGGAAAGGACTTTTTGGTCCTATAGAAATTTTCTTTTAAATTAATCATTTCATTAGCAAAATAACTAGGTTGTATTTATTTTAGCGCTTACTCTCCCTCGCCCTCTTAAAAATCTATGGTCAGGAGCCCTTTCTCCTCCTCTCTATCTCTATTAACATTGTTTTCACTTCCTCTCTCGAATCCGTCAGCGCTTTTTGTCTCCCTCTCATGTCATCGTTTCCTTTTAATCTCATTAGCGCTTTCTCTCTCCCTTCGCTATATCAACGCTCTTTCTTTCGCTTGTGTCACCGCTTTTTCTCTCACTCTCTTTGATTATTATTCAGCGCGATCATGTATTTATAGCAGAGGTTTTATAAACTTAAACACGACACTAGCGCTTTCTCTCTCTCTCTCTTTTGAGCGCTGCAAGTACTGACATAAGAGAGCGAGGGAGACCTCGCTGTATGTTAGCACTTTCTCACTCACTCTCTTATATCTTGCGTTTTTACACTCATATCAGCGCTTCCTTACTATCTATTTTATGAGATTGTTTTCGTGTTATATTATATACCTCCTTCAGCTATATAACAGGTACTTAGTTTTCAAATTTATTTTTAGAACAACCATTGTCTTTCGGTGGCAAGAACAAGCAAGCGGCTGGGAGCAAAAAAGTAGCAGGAAGACCTCGGAAATAATGAATAAATATTTATTTAAAGATATTGTTTTTTATTTCTTAAAGCTAGAATAATACAAAATTTTATAGGACAAACATTTATATTGCAAAAGAAATAATTTCGATCTTCAATAAAATTCGTATCAGAGTATACTGTAAGTACTTTCTGTCATATATAAATAAATCTCACTTAAACAAAACTAAAAATAATAATAATAATACATCGCTTATTCGAGACCAAAAAGACTCGTCGTACTCGTCTCCGCTAGATTTCTAAGTTTACAATAATATAATATGTTACATACAAGTCCGTACGGTCGTCGCATAAATAAAATTATCTAGTAGTAATATTTACAGTCGCAAGTCGTACAGGTCGCGAGCGCACGCTAGCCGTCCATGTCGTCCTCGCGTTGGCTCGAGAAGTAGCTGACGAGTCCGCCGAACACGCTGCCTTCCTGTGGAGGCCGACTGTCCGCGCTCGGCGGCCGGCTGCTCGGGCTCGGCGGGCTGCTTCTTACAGGCTGCGGCAGATCACTTGCTGTCGGCTCTGGAGACTGACTCACGACAGGGCCCGGCTGGTGAGATACTGCAGGGCCTGGCGAGTGAGATGCGACAGGGCCTGGCGGATGAGGTACTACAGAACCTGGCGGGTGAGATATTACAGGGCCTGATGGATGAGTTCCAGCAAGAATACTAGGTTGAATTCCGTCAGGGTTACCTATGTGGATTCCGGGAGTACCGGTCGATTGAATTCCGGTCTGACCTGATGGCGGAATCCTAGGAGAATTTGACTGAGAAATCCCACTAGGGCTCGGTGAATGAATTGCCGCAGGACTCGGGGGATGAATACCGGCGGGACTCGAAGGGCGAATTCCCGAAGGGCTCGGAGGATGAATTCCGGCCGGACCTAGCAGACGAATGCTTCCCGGGCCCGGCTGGCGAATCGTGCTCGAACTCGGCGGGTGGTAATTTCCGTTGGAACCCGGCGGGGGAATCCCGCCCGCGCCGGACTGAGGAATCCCGGCCGGACCCGGCGGTGAAGATAAACGCTCGAGGTGTTCCCGCTGCTGCCGGAGCATCAGCCTCGCCGGCGGCGCCGCCAACTGTTTAGAGAGCGCGGACCGCTGCGGATCCCCGTACACGGCCGCGTACTGCGGGCTGGCGTAGGGCGGACGCAGGAACGCATCGGGAGCGGACGGACCGCGGTCGCGCTCGTCGGCGCCGGGCAGCAGGCGTTGCAGCTGCTGCATGCGCTGCAGCGGGTGAGGCCCGGCCAGCGCCAGCGGGGAGTGTCCGTCCGGGGGCGGGCCGGCCGGCGGGGGCGCGTACGGCCCGTACGGTCCGTACTGCGGCGCGTACGGGCCGAGCGGGAACCGCGGCCGGCGGTCCTTGTTCTCGGTGTGCTTGATCTTCGGATGGTTCCGCGGCGGCTCGTCGCGCGGCGAGGGCGGGCGCGGCGAGGCGGGCGGCGTGCGGTACTCGGGTTCCGTCTTCACCTCCGCCTTGATCTTGATCGGCGGGTCGGAGGCGGGCGACGCGGGAGTGGCGTTGGCGACGAGCGGCGCGGGACCGGCTAGCGGCGAGGGCGAGCCGGTCACGTGCGGGCGGGCGGGGGCGGCCAGCGGACTCGGGCCCGGCGAGCCGTGCGGGTGAGGCCGGTGAGGCCCCAGCGGGCCGTGCGCTCCCATATTCGGACGAAATTGCCCATGGATAGGGTGGCCGGGCAGACCGTGAGGGTTGTGTCCGAGGGGACCTGGCGGACGACCGGGTGAGTGTCCAGGCGGGTATCCTTGGGGATGACCAGGTGGGAGCCCTTGTGGATGCCCAGGCGGTGGGTGCCCTTGTGGATGTCCAGGCGGTGGATGCCCTTGTGGATGTCCAGGCGGGGGGTGCCCTTGTGGATGTCCAGGTGGTAGATGTCCAGGCGGTGGGTGTCCCTGTGGATGTCCAGACGGATGACCTTGTGGATGTCCAGACGGATGACCTTGTGGATGTCCAGGCGGTGGGTGTCCCTGTGGATGTCCGGACGGATGACCTTGTGGATGTCCAGGCGGTGGATGTCCAGTCGGATGCCCTTGTGGGTGTCCGGGCGGGGCGCGCGGACGGTGCGCGGGGTGTCCGGGTGGCAGGTGCGGGCCGGGGCTGCTGGCGGGGGGGTAGGCAGGCGGAGGCAGAGCACGCATCTGCGGCGGATAGTAGCCGGGCGGGTACTGGTGCCGCGCGGCGGGGTTCATGCCCGGGTGATGAAGCGGATACATCATGTTCTGGCCGCGCGGGCCGTACGGCGAGTTGCCGGGTGGATACATCATAGGCCTCCTGAAATATAAAATTACTTTCATACATATTCTTCTCAAATCAAAACTACTCTCGTCAGCTGTCGTGTCTACAACGGCGCGGTAACACTTCCCCGTACAACCAAGTTAGAATAGAATATGCTTTAAAGCCGATTTCTACAAAATCGGATAAGTTTTGTTACAAGGATAATGACGCAATTTACTCTAGTATAATAAAGATGTATCATGCCAAGATGTTTCACCCTGAGAAACATAGAGGAAAAAATTATCAATGTGTTACAGCACAGTATTACACATTGCAACTGAAGTTTTTCTCGATGTATCACACTTTCTTAATTAGCTGTTTCCCGCAGCTCCACCTGCATCTAAAAGTAGCCTATGTTTTACCCCGAGTCTTGGAACTATATTATGGAAACTATTTTAACTTTCTCAATTATCCATACAATTGAGAAAGTTAAAAAAATCTGTTATATTTTGCCTTTTTATGTTGCTTATGTAAGTACATCTATTGAAAATAACAACTCCAACTTCAGCTCGATAGATGCGGCTCGGTGTTAAGCTGGACATGCAAACATTAGTCATGTTTTTAGTTTCATTATTATGTATCTCCGCTTGGGTTTCACGGGTTGCCCCGGTCTTTTAAGACGCTTTGACGAAATTGATCCAACGCATAAAAGCCCTTTGGAAAAGTTGTTTTTTTTTTTTTATTCCAAACATTCCAAGTAATAAACTAAATGCCTATCCTACATAAGGGCCGTCGTGGCAGGAGCACCGACGTGACGAGACCATGCATCCGTGTCACGTCAGGGGATCTCTGTTTACAGACAGACATCAGTGATGAGACCGGGCCGTGGCCAGACCGCGTCCTTTCATATACCACCTTTCTATTACTTCATTCTGTTTGCGTTTACATAGAGAATAGTAAAGCCTCAGTACTGTGTGGTTAAATGGATTAAAGATTAAACTAAAGGTAAGTAATATTTGGATATCCAAAGTGGTTGGTTATCCATACGAATTATAAATGCTAAAGTCTGTCTGTCTGTTACGCTTTCACGGCCAAACATGAAAACGGATTTTGATGAAATTTGGTATGAATATAGTTGAAGACCCGGGGTCAAACATAGGCTACTTTTTGACGCAGGCGGAGCTGCGGGAAACAGATAGTTTTTAATATATTTTTAAAACAAATAAATAGATATACCTGGACAACTGCTGATAATTTTAAATAACGTACCTGTATTGTTGGTTGATCATGTGCGGCATTCTTGTTATGATGCTAGGTTCTTCGGTTACGGGTTTAAACGGTTGTGGCGATCCGGCTACCGACAAAGTACCTTGCAATAATAAAATCTAGGTCATTTTATGAAACTTTACTTACTTTGACTAAAACGCGAGAAAGTTTAAGAATAATACGAAGTTATATGTTGTAGTGAGTTATCTATACTTCTATACCATAATAATAAATAATATTAACTAAGAACTTTTTTTTATTTTTTTAAATGTTTTTGTCTTATTAATATTTAAAAATGTATTTACAAAGAAGAATAGATTAATAAAGAGATAATAATAAACACATATATAGCACATTTTATTCTACAATAGAAGATAATTTTGTGTTTTTCTTAGCTATCATACGTTAAGCGAAATAAAACGAAAACAAAAAAGTGGAGGTCTGAGGGTCAGAATTTTAACAAGGTGATAATGTTTAACCAACGTGATATCGTGATGTGTTTTTGCTTTCACAAAATTTCACAATTTATTTACTATAAATAGGATTTCAAAGAGTAACCAAAAGTTAATGGTTTTGTTATTATAAGCTTAATAAACTTTCCACGTGAGGGTCCATTTTGAACGGAGATATAGAAAATAATACAATGTTTTGCTACAATATCTTGTTTCCACAATTTTTGTTTGGCATTATCTTACATTTTGGCGTAAAGACTTTTTCTTTAGGGCCCTTAGTTTATCCGGTACAAGTGGACCCTCAATCCTCTATGTGTGGACTGAGGGTCCAACTTTAAGTCCTATAACTCGCTTATTTGATTTTCACAAAATCTAGTTCCAACTTTCACAATTGTTTGGGAATGTTCACTAAATCCTGAGCATGTTTTCAAAGAATTCTGAGAGAGTGGCCCTCAGAGCACACGCATATAAAACAAATGAAAATCACACATTTTCCTAAGTTGAATTTGGAATTATCTTTTTTAAAATTTAAACTTTTAATGATACCAAAACCAGCCAGATACAAATAGTATAGCCAAAGAGATTTTATAACAAGTTCATACATACTATATCCGAAAAGACTTTTTCCCCAACCTAATATTATAAAGCTGAAGAGTTTGTTTATTTGAACGCGCTAATCTCAGGAACTACTGGTCCGATTTGAAAAATTCTTTCGGTCTCGGATAACCTATTTATCGAGGAAGGCTATAGGCCTGGGCGAAGTCGGGAAGAACAACAAAGATAAATACGTAAGATTTTAAAAACAATAACTAATTAAGAGAAAAATTCAACACATTATTATGACACTATTTTGAAGATTAAAGGCATTTCTCACGTTTTTCCTATTTGAGATTAAATCACAAATATTAGGTCCTTACATATGAAATTGGCGTTTTGTATGGGAGGAACAAAATGTCGAATATCTTTTAATTTAATATATTTATTTAATCAAAGTATGAACCTTGTTATATGGCACTTTTGCCATCTCATAGGTAGTTCATTGATCCCTTTACTAAAAAAACCATTCGAACGGGAATCAAAAAAATCTTTGAAGGCGGTTTGTACTGCCCCATCGGAGTTGAATTTTTTTTCCTTGCAAGAAGTTATCCAAATTTCGAAAAAAATGGTAATCTGTTGAAGCAAGGGTCCGGGGAGTACGGTGGGTGTCTTAGACATTACAATTGAAGCTCTTCTAATTTGGTAGCCGGCTGTTGCGCAGTGTGTGGTCTAGCGTTGTCGTGAAGCAGCAGTGGCGTAGAGCGATTGACCAGCCTCGGTTGTTTAGCAGCTAGCTTATCCATCATGGTATGCAATTGACAATAGACGTCTGCCGTAATCGTCTGGCCAGATTTGAGAAAACTGTAATGAACGACACCGGCACTAGTCCACCAAACGCTTACAAGTAACTTTTTTGGGTCAATTTTTGCTTGGGGCAGGATTTGGCTGGCTTGCCAGGGTACAGCCATTGCGATGAGCGCTTCCGATTATCGTAGAGAATCCACTTTTCATCACAGAATAGAATAGAATAAATCTTTATTGATTAATCCATCACACACTAGAACGGTCTTACAAGTACAAGATACATAAAATGCGTGACAGACGTCTCAATAGGTGGCGGCTCAGTTTTACGCTAGACATGCAAGCATTGATTTTCAGCCACCACCTTCTGAGGAGTCACGGTACACATGATGATAATTTTTAAACTATAAGTACACAATTATTTATCAACTTACAATTTATCGCCCCGCACCGTACCCTTGTCTGCGAAAATGATTCGCGACAATACGAACACCCCTGCCAGGCGCCGCGACAACGCGAACATTCTCATTTACGCGACAGTGTGGCCGGGGGCATTACAGGTGGCCCTACTATCATCTCCAATAGCACAGGTAATGATTCGATTAAGAAACCCTTTATTATTGTGCCGGTGAAGTTAGGTTTACGAAACATAAATACATGTGGAAATAGCTGTATAAATTTTAATTTGGAATTCCTAACCAAAGAGGAAAAATTTGTGATTAAAGTGGCCAGTACGACAAAACGCCAATTTCATATGTAAGGACCTAATAATTAGATCTTCCCTATAATTATATTACTGCAATTCCGGTTTGATAATATCAAGCCTCACCTTCTCGTAGCGCGGTGACTGCGTGTAGGCGTTCTTCAGGCCCCGCCACACCGCGAAGTTCCGCTCGCACCTGACACAAATGAAAGTATAAAATAAAAAAAATCTGCAGTAAATTTGGAATTCGGAAGCGATATGATATGATTCTCATCATTACGCGCTTGAAAGTGCATGTTGTGTATACAGCGCCAAATATAAAAAACTTATGAATTTATAGCCTGACCAGGTAAATAAAAACGCTGCATTGGCGTCGCTACTGATCGCCTTTAGGTGGCAACATGTCAATAACAAAATTGATAATTTAATATATCTAATGAAATAGAAATCAATTATTCGCTTTTATTTGCGTCAAATGATAATCTTTGATATCACTTTTATCCCATTATAATGAATTATTTGTGCCATTCTGATAAATAAATCGTAAGAAATAGTTACAAAATACACAAAGTCCACTCCTGTCTCTTTTTGGCAGATGACGTTGAGATGATTGAATGTTACATGAATGCCTAGTTGCCAGTAAAATAAATTAGTTTCAATATTTTTCCGCAATATAGTGAAGGTTGCTATTGACATGAGGAGATGCGGCTTTAGTATACGTATAAGCACACCCCGGACAATCCACTACAACAGCGCCGCGATTACTACCTGGGTCGTAGGGTTCGCGCGCCGAAGTGTCAACCTTGCATTGTTTTGCTCTCGATTTTTACCCTTAGCTGCGCGGTGAGCCGCGGTATCTGTTTCGGGTGGGAGGGTGTGAGTGTCCGTTCTGTACGTTAGTACTGTTAATAATTCTGTGGCATAGGGCACTGTACCTGTAACCGTGGCTGCGCCGGGAACCGTTGTTGTGTGAAGTCTTGCGGGAAGCCGAGCCGCGGCTCCGGCCCGCCCGGACCGCCCGGCCCGGCCAGCGGACCGTACCCGCCAACCGGAAACTCAACTTTTTCCTTCTTTATGCGCTTACTTTCCTGTTGGTTAACATCAATCAATCATTTATTTAATTGTGGATCATATGTTGTCCTATAATGTCCTACCACCGCTAGGGCACAAACATAGTACACGAATGATAAATTCCAAATACTCCTAGAGTGAACAGACTTGATGAAAACTTTAAGCAATCAAGTGCTGTGATATACACGCATCAGCTTATGTTGCTAGTGTATAATTAAATAACAATAAACAGATCAAAAAGGGATACTATTATTCGAAAAAAACAGACTGCATTACATGTAGTACAGAACGCAAAAAATAAATGTAGATGAAGTATATTTGTTTGAACGAAAATTATAACCCTTCCCTCGGAGAGTAAAATAAAAATGTTAATTAAAATAACGTCTTAGATATCTTGAGGACGAATAAAATGACACAGGTATATAATAGTATTTCTCTTAGATTAATAATTGGTCTCGCGCCCTCGACTAGATACAGTCGGCGTACTAGATAAATGCGGTAACTTAAACTACGCCGAATTCGGCGTACTTGCGGTGTAACCACGTCAGTCAACACAGTTTGACTACACAAAATTGTAGTTTGCGTAGTCAAACTGTGTAAGAATAATACTAAAATAAATAAGAAAGATACTGGTATTACATACCATCAGAAGTATTGTATAATTTCGAAATTACTCATGAATGGCGAAAAATAAGGAAAAGGGAAAAAATCCCAAATTCCTCGTGGTTTCCATTTTTATCATTTGGATATTTTGTTTTTTAACTCTCGACCCCAAAAGAGGGATGTTATAAGTATGACTTATATTTTGTCTGTCTGTCTTCGGCATCTTATTCCTTCTATGTTGGACTGGAAGACCATACAAGCCGGCCGAGGTAGTGGGCGAAAATCGAAGAAACCATACCTTATCACTATTTTGATTCCATTTTCCACCTTTGCGTCCACCAACATTCTAAATGTGGCCTTTGGGTAGTTGGTACCCCTTAGGAAAGTGTTGCCGGATAATCGATTTTTTTTTTTTTTTTTAATCTGGGGTATCGATAGTCTCGAAATAATCGATGGTTGAAATGGGTCGATATAATTGATTATATCGATATAATCTAATATACAGCAGGCATTACACAAATCATCGTCATTCAACTCATATTGAAAAAATTATGTACTTAACAAACATATATTAACGATAGTATCAATATCGATATATGATCACTATCGATACCTTAGATTATTTTTCAACTATCAAAGAATCGATTATTATTCCATGTGTATTCCATTTTCCGCAACACCGGTAGTGTTGTAATGAAAAGAGGCAGTAATAATATGTATGTGTATGTATATTTATTTATTTCTATTTAAACCCGGATCACAACCAAAAAGGGGTCAGTAATCAATTAGCTCCAAGCTAAATAGAAAATTAAAAATAACGTTTAATATACTGAACTGTGTAATAATAAATCAAATGAAAGTTCTTGTTTGCAATTTTAGGATTCTATATTAGAATTATTTTAATAATTTTAATAATGATATAGACAAAAATTAACCATTCTAATAAGTTGCCGCATTCTGGAAGCTGATTTTTCTTCACAGCGCGGTATCTAGTCGTAGCGCCGCGGAGATCAATTATTAATCTATGAGTATTTCTATTGTAGACAAGACTTGTCTAAATACTCTAATAAAAAAATACTCTTCCTCTATGTTATGAAGAAACTTAATGATAACAAACCTGCAGCGCCTGCCGCGCCATTTTCTTCTCCTCCCGCTCCTTAGCCTTCTGCTCTTTGAGTTTCTCTTTCTCCTCCTTCTTCTGCAGTCGCTCAACTCTTCTCGCTTCTTTTTCCGCTTGTTTCGCTTCTCGCTCTTGACGCTTTTTCGCACGTTCGATCTGTTATTTTTAAATTATGTTAATGTGTGTGTAGTATGTCTCGGTTTAAGTGTATTGTATATTGCACTGTTGTGTATACTTACATCATTAGGTTTTAGTGGAGAACCATCAGTCTTGAGATCTGTTGACAACAAAATAAGCAAATGTTACTACTCGTACATAAACAATTTGTTATGGGTAAGGTTTTAATGGCAACAAGAAAACGAAGGTTGAGGTTTATGTAGCTATTATTAGAAGCAAAATCGGGCGTCGCTCATTACTCAAAAAGGCTAAATTACCGTTGGAGCTTATTAATATCTTTAAGTATTGGTACGGGAACCAGGTCAATAGCGTTAGATGGTCAGGAGCGCTATCTGAACCATACGGGTTGGAGTGCGGGGTGAGCGCTAGTGTCGGTTGTAATGTAGACGGCGTCTGCGTCAACAACATCAGGTTTGTCTGTGGCCTGCGGACGTTACTCGCAAAATGTGAAAAGTACGCACTCTCACACGGCTTGACCTATAATGTTAAGAAGAGTCAAGTAATTGTCTTTGAGGCCGGGAGTAAGTGATATGACCAAATCCATCGGTTATGCTTAATAATTATATATTACAGAGAGTATATAATTTTAAATATCTTGGTCATGTATTGACTCCCGACCTCAAAGACGATAGTGACATTGAGAGGGAACGGAGGGCGTTGTCGGTGAGAGCTAATATGCTGGCTCGCAGATTCGCACGTTATTCACGAGAGGTCAAAATTACCCTTTTCAGAGCTTTCTGTACATCGTTTTATACGTGTAACCTGCGGGCTAGATATATTCAAAAAGCTTACAACGCCTTTCGTGTGCAATACAACAACGCGTTCAGGGTGCTGCTGGGGCTTCCGCGCTTCTGTTGCGCATCAGGGATGTTCGCGGAAGCACGAGTGGATTGCTTTTACGCAACCGTGCGGAAGGGTGCGCGGGGGCAACCACAGCATCTTCGACATGATTGCAAGGAGACTGGACAGCCTCCACATAAACCATTGCTGTGCCATATCCGGGGGGGATGGTACGGGAGTGGCCTATGTGAGTCACTGGTGTTTTATTTTTGTTTATTTTTTATAACATAATACTAACATAATCATAAGTATTACTAACAAATATGAGTCATTGTTACTTAAATAAATAAATTATTCATTCATTCATTATTCACATATAATAAATAGCTGATGCACGTTTTGATTTTTTAAACTTTGCATAAAGGTTCAACAACTCAACTTTGATTTATAGGTTGACAGGCTTTGATACTTTGTATTGGTGAGTGGCTCGTTCCCATCCCTCAGTCTCGCCCTGCCCTGTCGAGGTGACTGCATTCGTGACCGTTATGAACTCTAAACGCTCATATTAAAGTATCAAGCTAACGATATGCTTGTAAAATCGGGTATGTACTGACATTCAAATGATATATTCAAGCTCCATATACAAAACACATTCTGTACAAGTATAACAGTACGCACAATTTGGGTCTGAACAATAACAAAAAAATGTGTTTATTTTCTCCATAAGTACATAAAACAGGTACAAAATTGTACAAAGTTGGAGGAATTGACAACTCATCTTTAATCTTACTCCGACGAGCTTAGCGAGCGCGTCGTCAGCGTTGGCGGGTGTTCCTCCCACCACGCCCCCCTCGACCCCGCGGCCACGAGCAATCCGCGTGATTTCAGTCGACATAATATCTGCGCTCGCGGCTGATTCTGAATCTAGATGCTCTAGTCTCTCATACAATGTCACTCACCTTTACTCTTTACCCTGACGAGTTTGGCTAGTGCGTCGTTGGTGTTGGCGGGTCTCCCCCGCCCCGTCCGCACCTCGTTATCAGCTGATTCGGATTCTAGACACTCTTGTCTCGCTTCTAATGTTCATCATTTCAGCCACAGACAGTCCAATGCCGGACTAGGCCTTCCCCAATCAGAGGGGTTGTTCTATACTCGCCACGCTTGGCAACCGGGTTGGCGGGCGCAGTTTCAGAGCCTTATCGTACTTTCGACGCTGCTGCCCATCGGAAGTATTCTTCAGTTAGGGAAGGGTGGGATATGGTATACAATGTCACTCACCTTTTATCTTAACCCCGACGAGCTTGGCAAGCGCGTCGTCAGTGTTGGCGGGTCTGCCCCTCCCCCTCCCGCCGCGTCCCCCGCCCCGTCCCCCACCCCGTCCCCCGCCCCGCCCGCGTGTCGTCCTCGTGATTTCACTCGACGTGTCCGCGCTCGCGGCTGCTTCGGACTCGAGACGCTCTTGTTGTGCTTCTGTTCAACATGCAATTAATTGTTACGGTGCGTTTACACTCGGCCCTGTTCGGCAAGAATGTGAGCAGGGAAGCGTGACGAACGTGTAAACACGTCACTCTCGCTATCACTGCAAATTTTTCCCATCCATACTATCAGCCGTGAAAGCGTAACAAACAGACGGTCTATGTCTGTTACGATTTTACGGATTTTGATGAAATTTAGTATGAATGTAGTTAGCGTTGCCAGGCGTCCGGATAAAGCCGGGCATAGTTAGGCTTTTTGATTGCGTGTCCGGCCAAAAAAAACCGTGTCCAGCTTGTTCGGCTTTTGTTAAGCTTTTTACATTTTATTTAATTTAACAAGATTTATGATAATAATTATAAAAGCTTTAAATACTGAGACACAAAATCCTCAATAATATAGGGCGCCCGGCCGTTTAAGCCAAATGTCCGGCTAAACTGACTGGTCTGTCCGGCTATTAGGTTTGGCGACATGGCAACCCTAGATGTAGTTGAAAACCTCGGAGTCAAACCAGAACCATGGGAAATAGCTACGATAAATATATTCTCGATAGCTACACAGCAATGATAACAGCCGAGTATAAAAGTATGAAAAACTAAATAAAAGAAAGCAGAAGACTATATAGTTATTTAAATGCCTACGATATTGGAACTAGCCGATATATTTGAAAATGCTTTTTAATATTCGCACTACCTACTATTTCTACTTATATTACAACAAAGTTACAGATTCCACCAACAAGATTCCCTAGCAAAATTAACATCGGGCAGGCGGCGCATAAGACATAATGATTATGCCTTATGTACTTACTTTACATAATTTTGATTTTTTTAAACAGAAAAAATTGAACAAAACACTTCCTTCACCATTACTCCAATTTCAACCAAAACAATACAATTTCTCATTACCAACTCAAATTCAATACAAGAAAAGCACTCACTCAAATGTTCCTCCAACTCCTCAGTCTTGGCCTTAGTGATGTCGTCGGGCAGTTTCTCCAGCGGCACGACGGCAGTCTTGCAAATGAGATCGTTGAGCGCTCGTTGCTTCTCTTCTTCCTCGGGACGTCTTCGCTTCGCCCGTTCGGCGTCCGAGTCCGATGTTAGATCGGAATCGTCCACTTTGAACTCGTCCGAACTGTCCGCCATGTGCTTGCCGCTCGACTTGTGCATCTCCTGTAATGGAATATTGCATTATTTATTTATAGAAATGTAGATGATGCATATAGTAGTTTTACAGATTATTGCAATTGCGGAGCACGTGACCAACAGACCTATCTCAAGTAGGAAAGGAAAACTCATTTCACTGTTTTCTCAGTAGAATGACGGAACTTCACAAACTGGTCTTAATAGGTTTTGTTAAGCAATGGAGAAACAATTTTTAAAACTCTACAATATCGCCGAGCCCATATTTGAACTTAGCATAAATGACATATTGCGTCAGACATCAGTTTGCGGTAGTTCTTTTACGATTCATACCTTTTTTAAAACCAATGTAACCGCTTTGTGACAAGGTGATTGGCATCATATACTGCCTTCTCGCTCCCGCTGAACTCTGTCTCGCTCGATCTCGTGGCCCGTGCGTGCTAACTAACTAGATAAAGTTGCCGTCATCTCCTGGCATTCACCTTTTACTTGCTAGTGAATACTTACATCTTCAGACTCCGTATTAGGCATCTCAGTATAGTTGATTTTCTTCTGCCTGGTGCGATGTTTGGGCGACCAGTCATTTGGCGCGTCATCGCTGAGCCCTCCATATGTGACTCTGGCGCGAATGACGTTTCCTGCCGAGTCGTACTGCGTCAGGCCACTGTGTTTGCGAGATTTCTTTGATGATTTTTCCCTTTTCGGACGGGATTTTGATCTGTTAAATATTTTAAAATAAGTCCTGGAGAATTCCGAACATGATATTACACTAACTACGTGCAATAGTAAAATCGTATAACATAATGTGAGTATGATTTCCCATTCGCATCTGCAACATACGCATCATGTTCTTAAATTTTGCGGTTCTGATTTTTACGATGGAGCAACTGCCATCTGATCGCCTTAACCCATTTTACAGAAAAACCAGATCAATAGCAATATGATCCGGATGGTGTTAATGTCCAAAACTATCTGGCCAAAGTTTTGATCGGTAAAGAACTGCAACATATAAGGCATAGAGTAAAAACTCAAGTATGCCAATGAATGCAATAAAATAAATAAATAAGAAAGGTCATTTAACAACTTTTACATAACCTTTACGTTTACACCTATATTAGTGCATCTTAAAGTAGAATCAGGAGTCGCCAAACTATAGGCCTATAAAAGGACTCAAGTCTCAATCGAAAAAGACAATGATGTAAACAAATATGGCCGTCTGACATTGAGATAGGTTTGTCAATGGTGTTTTTGTGAAAATGATTCGTGGGTTCATTGAGATGTGAATATGATAAGCATTGTTAATCGTATATAAGTGATTGATAAGTATAATAAATTGCCATTATTTATATTATTGTCTTTTTCCATTGAAACAGACTTAACGTAAAAATTCAGAAAACAACTTACTTAGATTTCTTTCCTTCTTTCTTCGACCACTCTTTAGCGTCGGCGGACTCGCTGGAGCTGTCCTCAAACACACCTTTCTTTTTCTTCTTCACTTCCGGAGACGACTCGGCTAGCTTTGGACGATCTGCGATGGTCAAAATAATACATAAAAACATAAAACTTATGTATTTTATAAACTGCAATAAGATTAAATAAATAAATAAAACTTTATTTCCTAAAATGGTACAATGGGTGGACTTAATGCTAAAGCATTCTCTACCAGTCAACATGTTTTAACTGGTTATCGAAAGGATGTACTCATTTCGTGGGTGTTTAATTTTAAATTTAAAAGAATTAATTTTCCATAAATAATTAATGTCTATTAAAGTCACGGACAGACTTATGTCAAGATTACAAATTCTTTTTAATACTTGTTTTCCTCATACACCTTTACTTTATATGAGATAGGTATGACTTGATCTGAAATAGTCAAACCTAGAAAAATTTAATATCACTTTATAATCATATATCGGCTGACAAGCTAGTATTTCCATTCAATTTTTTGAGTTAATTCAGTGCATGTTACATCACTGACTCAATATTTACCCCTATAGTTCACGTAAGAAAAAATAAACGGTCAGTGCCCCTATCTCTACCAAAAAAACATCTTTTCTTTTGCGAATCGTTTTCATACATTAGTATCGCAAACTGTAGCCCTTGCAAAATCGTAGTACCGGTCTACGCTGAGAAAGATCAAAGAAGTCGATTTTATGCACATATTAACCACATCAGGGTTGTCAATAATTTATAGGGTCGGAAAATTGTTTATTTTATTTTTCAAATTCCAAGAAAAAAATAAATTATATATCCATAGATATACAGGATGATTGAAACAAATGGCCAAATGTTTACAGTGAGTTATAAAAGAGTACATGAAACCACAAATCCGCATTCAATGTGTAACAATCGCGAAAACATTAAATAAATACTTCGTGCCAAAGGTTGTCAACAAAGGTAAACATAACCGCCTTTGACCTTCCTCGCACCAAATTTCGCAGGCGACAGTGCTTTCATGACAGAATGTATGGTAATTTGTGACTGTTGTTTTCGATAGATTAGAAATAGTACAGGGTCATGTCAATGTCCGTTTATTTTTTCTTATGTGAACAACACTTTACGATTGAAAACAAATAAATTATTTGATTGAAATTCCTACCTTTCTTATCAGTCCTAGCAGTCCGCCTGATCGGAAGGTTGTCTGACGACTGGGAATCGCTGGAACTGTCTCGCTCCGCGGACGATGATATATCTTCTGATGATGATTCCATACTGAAAGATAGTTTTTAGTAAATAAACACATTTCTACTGAGATTGGTACCTAGTGATACTATTACTATACGGGTAATATAAAACTCATGACCAATTCTGTCGCTCAATGACGTATGGTATAGGAACAAGTCCGGCTCAGTGATTGTAAACATTTGGTCCGCCATTTTGATTTGGTGACGGTTTATCTTTTCACTTTTGAAACAAATAAATGAGAGAAAAATAATACAACTAATCAGTTATGAAATACATGCGAGTGGTTGCGGCGGTTAGCAGAATCATTTAAATCCATTCTTAAATTAAAGATCTCACTAAACATTAAAATATGCCACAAAAAAACTATTTTTTCTACTTTTGAACATTTGTTTACATAATTTACAGCTTCGTATGACGCGGACTTTTAGCAATGACAATGTTAATTTATTTGCGTAAACATGGTACAAGAGATGGTATGTGTAAAGGTACATTCAGTTCTCACATTGTACAAGTATTGGAATGCAAGTAGGTATATGCAGGATACATTCCGTAAAGCTGGAATAAGACGGCAAGGAATGTCGTTATGTTGTATAGTAAAATGTATAATCAAAATTTATGCATCCTGGTGGGAGTAGGTCTATATTTAAAATGTTTGACTCGTGTGTGAATTCGATATCGAACGAAAATCATTCGAAACACCCATTTTGCGTGAGTCATACTTTTCAAAAATAGCACTCCTGAAGTGCTTCCAAAAGCGGTGGTTAGAGTTGGTGTTGTTTGGTTCAAAACTGTTTGGAGGGAGATTGGACAGACCTTAGGCCGGAAAGGTCTCTCAAACTCACCCAGTTTCCTTGAAGTCCTCGTCGGTCTCGTCGTCGTCCTCGGAAGGCACCTCCAGCGAGTTCAGCTTGCGCGGTTTACGGCGAGTCTTCTTGCGAAGTTTCTTCACTTCTATAGGTTTGCCCTGTCATATATTTTTTGTTGTTAAACTAGTGTTCTTCTTATTGGCAAGTCGAAATGTCTGACTCTTCAGATTAGTTTAGACCCTTTTGGAACATTATGTTGAATAACTGGCCAAGGCCACCGCCTAGTGTTGACTTTATATGACGATCAAACGAACTTCATTGGATAACGAAAGTAGAGAGTGATTCTTATATAGACTACTGAATGAAGTGAGTGATTTAAAGGTACAAGAAAAATGTCTGCAATTTGGCAGCAGTCGCGTCAATTTAAATTACTTTGCGTCCATCACCTCTATTCGCCAAAATGGTTTTGACATCCCATTCCTTTTTTTTTTTTATTTGGATTAGTAAATAACTATACAAAGATAAATAATTGCAACACCAACATGACCACCGCAGGTTAAAGGTATACAGAAAAATATCAAAATTTTAAAGCCCAAAATTTAAGCAGACTTACTATTTCTTTTTATCACTTTTTCTAACCACATTATTCTATCACACATAGTCCTTAAATATCTCATTTCAACTAACTGTTCTAATATTTAATCAATCAGTGTCTATTTTACCTGTTCAAGAGCCTCCCGTTCGGCCTTTATTTTCTCTTCCTCGGCCGCTTCGATTATGGTGGATATGTCTTTACCGCGTCCCTGGTTGCCTGCACTCGTTGTGGGTTCTACGTATTCCTCCTGTTAAGAAATAAATAAATAAATGTGTATACGCTAGTTATTTCTGCCACATAAGCTTGAAGAAAACAATTTAAATCTGTTTTAGGAATTTCTTAAATGCTGATATACCTACTTTCTTAAAATATGTTACAAGTAGTAGTTCTGTGAACTGTAACTTCTACAGAACACGTGTGCCAAGTTTCGTAAGGATGGGTGCAGAAATGCGACCTCTAGCTCGGAACAAACGCTTTCCGTGGAACACAAACATCCCCACAAAAGCAAAAGTAGCCAGGCGTGCTGCAACTAGCTTTGATATCTATGTCACATGTCGAACAAATTTATCGTCATCATCATTCGAGCCACTGTTACTTAGCACTGCAGACTAACTAAGACTAAGGCTGAATGGACAGGACATTTTTAAAATAACAACTATAATTTACTCATTCATTGCGAAATAAATCATTTCATTTCATTTCAGATGACCAGCCGCCGCTGACCCCTGGCAACCAGAGACACGCACCTTGATGGCGGAGGATATGAGCCGGTCGTACTCCTGGCTGCGGTACGACACGGGCAGCTGTCTGCGCGCTCGCAGCCGGTACACCGCGCCGGACGACGACGATGATGACCAGCCGCTGCTGACCCCTGACAAACAGAGACACGCACCTTGATGGCGGAGGATATGAGCCGGTCGTACTCCTGGCTGCGGTACGACACGGGCAGCTGTCTGCGCGCTCGCAGCCGGTACACCGCGCCGGACGACGACGATGATGACCAGCCGCTGCTGCTGCTCTCGTTCTCTGATGTAACATCAAATTCAATTTGAGATAAAATTTATGTTTTTGGCCGCAGTCTTGTGGCAGAGGCCAATATACACTTTCATTCGAGCGGACAGTATGCGCGATTGTAAAGATAGAAAGAGACAAGCGGCGACGAAGAATAGTGGTTACTGGTTATACATATTTCTATCATGACCTCTTCTGTGCTTCTAAAGATACGATAAGCCGTTGACTCTTGACTGTTATCGCTAGATTTTGAATTGATATGATATGCATTCTTTACGCAGTGTCAAATGGTTTTTAATTAGACCAAAAATTTTTGAATATTTATCTGGATAAATATACTGAGGATAAGAGGGCCGCCGGCCATAAATAATGCTAGTTTATTTGAAATCTTATGGACACATCATCATCCTAGCGTGTATTCCTAGTTGCGTCATCAGCTTACGCTTCGGAGCCTAGGGTACGCTGTAAGTCATGGTCCTAGATTTGGCGGAACTGGTAATTACAATAGAGCGACTGCCGTCTGGCCTCCGTAACCCTCTTAACAGGGATACCAGACCAACAGGAACATGACCCGAGGTGTGTTAGTGTAACAATAAAACGTCTTTGCGCCAATCCTGTAATATTTTTAAAGTGTGACTCACGCTAAATCCGCGAGTCGATTAATTTTTGTTTGATATCGAACGATTTTCATTCGACATATACGTCACACATTTCAAAAATAGGACTCCTGGTCTCTATAGCGAAACTACAGTTGTATGTGGCTTACGATTGATTCAGAGCAGACTTGAGTAATGGACCTAGATTGCAGAAGATGTTCTAAAAGACGTTATTACAGAACTGTTATAAATTAATCATCTACTCAACACAAAAGTCTTTTAATGAGCCCAAACACTCAACATATGCAGTAAAGTTTCTCAGGGGATGAGTATCCTACAGAATTCTTTATGCTGTAGGATCAATTTAAAGAAGGTACATTAGAAATACCATCGAATTAAGTAGCTGTACAATAAAATTCAAATCGATCTGAATCAATAAATTACAATGATGTAAGCAACACACATTACAACATTTTCATCAAAAATTAATACATTATTTTCAAGACCGTCTTGATATTTCGTATTAAATACAATTAACGAGACATTGTTCACACTATAAAATTAAATAATGATTACGTTACACAATTAATAAATCAGTCAAAAAAGTGAAAAATAACATTCATGTCTACGCAAATATACCACGCGCGTCCTTGTAATTTTACGCATTTTTCATTATGTATTAAAAATAAAAATAACTCACCTGATTGAGATTTCTCCTCTGTTTCTTTTTCGTTTTTTTCCTCTTCGGTCTGTTTTTCAGGCTCCTCTTGTTTCCGCCTCAGCCTTTCCGCTTCCACTTGTACTACCAATTCGTCGAATTTCACGAGTTCCTTTTCTAATGACGCTATCAACATATCCTGAAGAATTTCTCATTTTTTAGTTTAAAACAACTTTGTTATGGATTATTGTCAGTCTAAGCTAAAGCTAGATTGCTTAATACATAGAAAACTTAATATAATCACAATTTACACGTTTGTTTGTTTATAAACAAGACGCACTTTTTATGTCACAATAACATAGCGTTTACTTTGATCAACAACGAAAACTCAAAGTCAAGATTAGTGTTGGATATGTGCGATATGCGTAATTATGACGGATATTTATGTACAAAACTTTAATGACACAAAACTAATAAAAATGTTTTAATTAATACGACATAGTGAACTGAAAACGTTTGATATTTATAAATGTAGGTAGGTTACATTAAAATGAAACTGAATATTGAAATAAAAATAAAGGTAGGGAGTTAAAATTTTCACAAGGCGGGAAAGATTTAAAAACTCTAAAATCTATGTAAAATAGTAGCTTAAATGCTTAGTTCAGTAACCTACCTATGTTGTGCAAAAATTCAAAAGCGAACGTGTAGTGATTTTGTTTTTTGTTTGGCATTTATTTAAGGCCAGGGTTTTGATGAAAATGATGGCGTAATTCTTCTATATTTTTAAGGACATGGATACAAGTGCTTTAATGCTTTTTCAGCCCAACAAATCTCGTAAATTCATGTGGATGAAGTTAATTTACGAGTCTCGAAAAAAAAGCTGGTACCTTATGGTAAGTGGTTACCGTAGCGTATCGTCTAGTCAAATCTAGCCTATTAAAGGTTACGTCAGATGTCTATTTGAAGCGGTAGAACTGTATTATATCATATGAGATTTCTGCAATGATTGAATTCGCATTAATGAACACTACCATTTCCCGACACTCATTATATTCACGAAAACAGCCTATAAAATCTTTACTATGCAAAAATCCTTAAGAAATAAATACATCGGGCGACATCTTGATTTTTCTGCGTTGCTCCTGTTTAATAGATTAAGGTCGATTGGTGCTTGAGAGGGTTTTTAAAATAGAAAGATGCGTGTGTTCTTATTGATTGTTTATTTGCGACTGAATGCGTTTAAATTTTAATAAGCAATATACTGTATCGGTAAATAGGTACTCAAAAATATCTAGCGGCTGGGCACATAGTGCATTGATTCATTTGCCATTGGACAGCTCCCAAAACTCGGAAATGGCCACCACTACCTAGGCTACTTTTTCAACGGTAAACTAGTACATAAAACAGTACAATTTTCGATTAATTTGCTTTGTCACAGTCACAGGGATTTCTATCTCAGGATCTATGTCAACGTGAATGAACTATGAACAAATTTCGGTTTACGTTGAATGAACGCGCAAAGAAACGGAACAAAATATCGTTCATTAATAAAATAGCGTATGATTTGACAGTGAACTTTTAAACATAGTTGAAGCCAAATAAATGGTTAAAAAAAAGTCGTTCATCGATTCAACATTCATCCCTATCACATCCATACTATCCATACTAATATTATAAATGCGAAAGTCGGTCTTTCTATCTGTCTGTTACGCTTGCACGGCCAAACCGCTGAACGGATTTTGATGAAATTTGGTATAAATATATTGTTAAAGACCCCGGGTCAAACATAGGCTACTTTTTGACGCAGTCGGAGCTGCGGGAAACAGCTAGTATAAAATAATTCTCGAGCAGCCAACTATCCTGTCAAACAAGGCAGAGAGTAAAACAGGTTTAAGAAATAAAAAATAGAAGAGTATACTAACATGGTTGCAAGGTGGGCAGTACCAGTCGCCTTCAGGTATCAGGAACAGCATGGGTTTGAGACAGCTGGCGTGATAGCCGGCGTCGCACTGGTCACACAATAAAATCCATTCGGGTTGCTCCCCACTGCCACAACGTGCGCATACCCCGTCTTCTTTTCCTGACATAAAATTGTTGTCCATCATCATCATTGTCCCAGTGCATTTCCTGTGGCATCTCGAAACATCCATACTAATATTATAAATGCGAAAATCTGTCTGCCTGTCTGTCTGTTACGCTTTCACGGCCAAACCGCTGAACGGATTTTGATGAAATTTGGTATGAATATAGTTGAAGTCCCAGGGTCAAACATAGGCTACATTTTGACGCAGGCGGAGCTGCGGGAAACAGCTAGTAGAATATAAAGCTAAGGGATATTACAAGGGGTTGCCCAGTTGTATAACTGAGCAAAACTGATGGCTTATCCTTCCGTGCTATAGATATTTAAGACCAAATAAAAAATTGATACCAGAATGACAGATTCCAAATTTCAATGTAACTTAATTAATTTATTTATTTAACTTTATTGTATAATTGTAAATGGCGGACTTAAAGCCTGAGGCTTTATCTACCAGTCAACCAAATGGGCGATGCTGAGAAAGTTAATGATTTTGTGTTGTCCAATGTAACTGTTGTTTTTGTAACACTTTATTTTGGTCATGGCGAGAATGAGTAAGTATACAATGCAATACAAAACCCTATATTGCATAAGGTTACACACGAACTTGAAATTTATGCGGAAAAGGCGGCGTTATCGCTAAAAGCAATTTCTTCCAGGCAACCTTTATGAATGAATAGATTGAATTCAATTAATAAAATGATAAAATCACATACCTTCTTGCAGTGTTCTGACTCTCTTCAGTGGTTCTACGGGTTCCCCGCTCTCCAAATCCGACTCCGGAGAGAACTCATGGTCAGATTTTGTGGTATCAACAGCTAGAACAAACATACAAGTTGGTATAAACTAATGCTTCTAATAGACTGAAAGATTAAGGCGTCACCTGAGATAGGGTTCAAAACGCTAGAATAATTTGGATTAGGAAAGTGCTGGTCTGGTAACGTCGCATTAGAGGTTATAGGTCGCCGAAGACCGGTGAAATAGATGAGAACAATCAAGAATATGGACCTTAGGCTCCGTAGAGACTAGCTAAGATTAAGATTGGCAAAGTGCTAAGGTGATAGAGATATTAGTTAGGATTGGAGTTAGCATGGAAGACAGCTAAAAAGTAGTCATGACAAGTTGTCGTGTGCACTCTTGATCATTATTCTGTAAAAGCAGTTTGCTGCCGTGGTTCAGTAGATAAGGTCACCTTTAGAGAAGGCCTTTGACCCAGAGGTCTTCAGTTCGATTCCTACAGGAAGTATACTTTGTTTGGCGCTCTCAGGTTAAGACATTGTAGGTTTGAATCACTTGATTATCTCATAATAATGACGATTATATGCTTCGAAAATCACATAATAGACGGGACCGACACCGTCCCGGCTGCCATTTGGTGGTTGTTAAAGAAACCATATCAGAGGCCGAAAGGTTTCGAAAAACTGACACCTCGGACCGATCCAAGGTCATTAGGCCACGTAACAAACTGGATATGAATGAATGAGTCGGTCGACTCACGGTCGGGCTCGTCGTGTATCTCGAACAGCGGCTCGTCGGACTCGGAGTCCTGGTCGGGCCCGGTGGAATCCCCGCCGCGCCACTTGTCTCCACATCTCCGTCTAGCAGCGGGCAGTCTGTCGCCGTCCGAACTGCTCGCGCTCGCTTGCCACTCCTCTTCGTCGTCTTTGTTCTGTAATGTTTTATTATCATGGGACTTTGGGACTTTAACTTTTGTACTACATCAATATGCTACAAGGTAGATTTTTGATAGATTCTTTGAAATTCCAATGTATATTGCACAATCTTGAAATTGTAAGCCGAGGGTGTTCATCATGTGAACTGTTACATCTAGTCTATTTCGAAAACACAAAAATTCTCCTTCATAGACAAAGACATCTTAATTTGTGTCTATTTTAACTGCATATCATTTAGCAGTCACTATGAAAACCAGCATAAAAAATTTACCTTTTTCTTGTGTATCATCTTCAATTCCCGCAAAGCGACCTCCTCGAGATGCCTCCGTTCCGCCTCCTCCTTGATCTTCATCTGCGCAATACGACGCGACTGACGCACCGGCGCCGTATCAGAATCCTCAGACTTCGCCCCGCTCTCGCCTTTAACCTGTTTCTTCTTATCCTTGCCCTTCTCTTTGCCCTTTGGCTTCCGTTTTAACACTTTCTTGGGAGACTTTTTGCCTGCTGAAAATAAATATTATTTATTATATGTGTTTTTTTTATTAAGGCCTCTAGTACTACTATTTTAATACTTACCTATACTATAAAGAGTTTCTTCCTCAGACTCACTAGAATGCTTCTCCCTCAGTTTCGCTTCAACTTTTTTTCTGAAAATAATACAAAATACTTAGTTTCAATCACATAAGTACAGTACATTATGAATGAATGAGAAATTTTGTACCTAGATAATGTGATGATTTTCTTGGGTTTAATCTTGAGACGTTTCCCACTTGTGACAGGCTCGTCCACTTCGCTCTCACTCTGAGATTCTGATTTGTTTTTGTCACTCATAGTCGCATCCAGTAAAGTCCTTTTGAGTGACTTGTTCAATTTTGTGTCTTTAACAGTAGTATTGTTATCACTTTCCTCCTTTTCGGCATCATTCTCTGCTTTGATTTTGAGTATTCTTTTTCTTTTGAACTTTCCTTTATTAGCTTTAATCTTTTTGCGCTGTGATACTGAGTTTTCTAGATCCTCTGTTTTAGATTCTACCTTGATATCACTTTCTGTGCCTTTGTCATTTACACTTTTATCTATAGTGTCTACAATTTGATTACCATTAGAACAAAGAGCATCACTTTCAGGAGTATCAAGTCGAAGTTTCTTTGGGGGTAGAGGATCTTCAACTATAACTTCTTTATCGGGACTTTTCTCTTTTTCATTGTCATGGTCATGCTCCTCTTGGTCTACTGAGGAAACACTACTTTTTCTTTTTTCGATAATACTAGTTTTACTGTCATGACAATTATCACTTTCTGTTAGAGAATTCAAAACTTCTTTCCCATCATTCAATTTTAATTTATTACCTAAATCTCTCTTCTTTTTAACTTTGCCTTTCTTGACATTATTTTTTCTTAGAGTTTCATTGTCAGTAGTAATTTTATCATTAACACTTCCTTCTCTACTATCTGTAGCACTCTCTGTACATTTTGTAGAATTCGAACCATCGGTTGAATCTATATTGCGCACACGGGGTTTTTTAGGTTCCGATTTTAATACTTCTGTAGTGTCATTACTTTGTTTCTTTAAAGTTCGTTTATTTACAGAAGAAATATCATTTTTTAGGTTTACACTTTTAACAACTTTAGCATTGATATCATTAGGAACATCATGTTCGCCATTAATATGTTCTTCATTACCATTTTCAGCATCTGTATTTTCTTCCGCACTATGTTCCTTTTCTATAACTTCTGGATTTCCAGTATAGTTATCATACCCACTTCCCTCACCGAAAAAATACATTATTTCCTCTGCAATTTCTTCACCTATAATGTAAGGACTTTCACAGTCTGCTCTATTACTTTCTTTAGTTAAAAAAGTAAGTGGTTCCTCTATTACTTCACTAAGAGTTTCACTAACATAAATTTCTTGTTCAAATGATTCTATATTTCTAAAAGTTTCATCATAAAAATACATACTTTGCCTGATTTCTTCATCTGATATGAAATAACTTTCACAATCAGCCCCATTACCTTCTCCAGTCACAATCATAACTGGCTCTTCTATTGTTTCACTTACAGTTTCAGTTTCTTCTTTTTTATTAGCTACAGTATCCTCTTGTTTAGGACTTTCTGTGTCTTTACTATCTGAAGGTTGATTTGGAGTTTCATCAGACTTATCTTTTATTGTTTCTTTTTCTTCTTTGACCTCTTTTTGTTCTTGAGTTTCATCTTTCTCCTCTTCAGTTTGTTTAGACTCTGATGTTTCTTGATCTCGATCTTCACTGCTATGACTTATTTCCTTTTCTTTATGTGTTTCAACTTCATGTTCTGATTCAGACTCCGGACTAAGAAATTCTTCTTCATTTTCCTCATCGCCTTCGGTTTTATGATTCTGTAATAAATTTATTATGTTTATTTTTTATACAATTTTTTTCCTAATTGTTAAGAAACATTTTTATACAAACTAATTGAAAATTTATATTATTCTACTATGAATACCTCTATTTGTGGTGGTATATCAGCACTGCTTGAGTCTTCATTTGCATTGGAGGATACTAATGGGCACACCTCTTCACCATTCTTCAACTGTGTTATTACTTTTACTAGCTCTTCACGATTTCTAAATTAAAATAGAATGACATGAAAAATATGTATATAGGTACACCTTTTATTGTTTAATCTTGGTGGTTGACTAGAAGAGAATAAAGTCCACTAATTAATGCGACCATGCAGCAGCAGCAGCGGCTTGCAAAGCGTCAGAAACTGAATGCTATCATAAAAGTTAAGGTTAAGGTTAGTTAACCGTGACAATAACAAACTAAAACCTTCTTTTGGAAGTTGATTGGAAATGAATGAATTGAGATATTCTTAGTAAAGATAGTATCAATTAAAAAAGTATAAAAAATTATATGAGTTTGGATTAACAACAATTAATTAAGAAAAAAAAATTTGAATGAAGATCAATATGAACACAAATCGGTATGAAAACAAAAAATATCATTAAGAAAGAATTTTATGAGAGACAAACCTGCCGACTTGCAGTTGATATGAGAAAATAAATTATGTTATTACCTGGCCACCACTTGCCAAGTTTCTTCATCCTGGTCTTCTTTGTACAAGTATAGATTAGCGTCATCATCCACTTGATACCAATAAACACAACCATTTTTATCCCTCCCAATGGGATCTAATCGAAGATCTTTACAGGAAAGAGCATTCACAGCCGACTTGAATTTTGGATGACAAGTAAATTGAAATTCTAAAAGAAGCTGTAAGGAACACAAAATAAAGTTATTAGGGCTAGGGCTAAGGCTACTGCTCTGCCAGAATACAAATCAAAACATATCAAATGATGTCTACAACATAATCAAAACATATCAAATGATGTCTACAACATAACATGTTGACTGATTTTATTGAAGATGTATTGGCAGTATATAATTTTATATATTTTGTACAGTGTTCACTAATATCACAACCCACTGGTGCAATCTATGCCGACATTGATACCACTTCTAGAAGCAACCAATTAGTTGTATGCCAGACTATTACTAAGAATTTGGTTAACAAACCAAATTTTGCTGTATACATTTTGAGGTCAAATATATAAAGTATGCAATATTACCTTCAGAACCTTCAATTTCACTTGAGCACTAGCTTTTTTGTAAGAAAATCTTTCCATTTCCCAAGCCTCCTGGTGATGACCATGTTGATGACAAAACTTTATCAGACTTCTTTCCCATTTATTGCTCTGTACAGATTTTAACGCACGCCGAAGTAATCTCAGGTGTATTTCCTTCAACGGATCCAATACTAAAACAGGAGAACAGTTATGATTGATGTTTGTTTATCAAAACTATGTGACAAAACCCTGTCTCAAACTTACCTTCTTGAGTATTCTCTATAAATTCCTGGAATTTAGCTATACTGGGCACATCTAAACCATACAACTTGCCAAAAACTTTAAGAAATGAATAAATAACTGCAAAATTAGGATCATTCGTACACGAAATTTCACTATCGGACGCCATCGTCTAAACTATGCTTTTGATTTAACATTAAACATAGCTATTTAATTACAACTAAAGCTTACTTATTTTAAACTTAAATTTAATGGAAAACTAAACATGTACATGATTCAAGAAAATATATCTTCATTTTACGCACAATTATTATTTTTAATATTATTTTCAACAAAACCTAAATATATGACATGACAGCCATCGTAGTTGTCATAGACTATTTTTTTTTCCAATAACTTCATGATAGAATAGACAACACATTTTTTTTATTACCGTGCCGTACATACGCGAAGGCGCACATCCATCTCACTTACTCATTCGCATGGATGGAATTACAAACCGGGTTAAAATCCGCGGCTGGATTAAAACCCAGTTTTTATTAGCTAGTCAACTAAAAAATTAATTGTGTATATTATATATTTTATTGATAGAATAGACTATTTCGGAGATACAATTTAAACGAAAAAATTCTTAAAATTATATTTATTTTGTTATTTAATTTTAAAGATTTTATAGTGATGACGTCACGCAGCTATAATGGCCATTTCGAACTGCAAGAAAGCAAAATTCACTAAGGTATTAAAAAATATATATGTCAGTGTCAAGTATCAAAGTCAAGATGGACCGCTAGCCGCGAGTTGGTTTCTTGTTTGTTTACAATTGCCAAATATTTAGGTACCCCATTTCTCGTATCTATTGCATATTGGCCTGTTTATTGGACTTTACGGCAGTCTCTTCATCCATTTACATCTGATTTTTCAATAATTGGACACCGCTTCTTCATTATAATGTATGAATGAATGTAATTAGGTTATGTTTACTTGAACAGAGATGACATTTGACATGGGTGACAAGTACGTGAAGAGCTTAGTTAGCGCTACCAAACAAAAAATATTTATTCACTACGCTGTGCTGCCAACCTAAAAAATTAAATGTGAATAGCCGGAAGTTATCCGGCTACGTCATACGTCAACCTTGCTAAAAAATGAAAGTCATTGGGTTTCCTGCGATTTTCTTAAAAAATACTTGCTTAACTAAAGATCTGATTAATGTAATCTGTTCCCTAAGCCTATTCCTCGAAATGGTTTACGAATTAGACATTTTCATGAAAAAGTTTACTAGCCAATTATCACCCGATTTTAATTCATTTTACTGGACTACATATTGAATAATAATGTAACAATAATTAAAATTAAATAATGAATAAAATATAGGTACATGGACTTAAACAGCTCATTGACCTAAAACCCGAGCAGAAAAAGATAGCTATAGTGGAGTCTGTCTCTTTTTAATAGGGTAACGTTTTTAATTGGGACAAACTATTTTAAGCTTCGTAAATACTGCACATAAGTAGCTAGCAAGATAGCTTAGCGGGACGTGATTGTTGATGACAATTACGCGAGTTAAGCAAAAGCAGGTACGACCTAGTTTGGAGTGGACAACACTTGGCGTGTTACGTTCAGCCATTAGTCCTACTTGTATAGTAGAGCTAAGACCACTAGTAAAGTTTCCTTGTCTTTCCCGAAGGAGCCAATAGGGGGGACATGTCTACGAAACGTTATTTTCAACTAGACTCGAACTTCCTTAAAGTCTGTACAAAACTACTTGGGAGGAGGTTAGCATCTCCTCACTCGCAACATTTGATTGTGTCTGAATATAAATCTGCATAAAGTATGTACCACCTTTCCCCTTTTTCCCAGAGGAGCGTGGTCACCCTATTTTGCACAAGTACCAACGTGATAATGCTTGTATTTTCTACAAAGAGACAGGGCCCTCCACTATTTCTATCTCACTTGGCTTGGCCTTATCTCCATGCAAATTTGCAGAAGTACTCAGCCCTATTTAAAGTCCATGAATAGAAGTATATAAAACCGGCCAAGTGTCATTTAAATGACGTTCCGTTCTCAATGTTGCCAAAAGCTCCTATATAGTAATCGCTAAGTGCAGTTTTTCTACCACTTCACTTAGCCTTATTCTTCTAACTAGACTTGACTACCCACTAGACTTTAACACCCGTATTCTTAAACCTTTACTCAAACTCGACTCAACCTTACTCCACCACATTGGTATGATTAGTTGTCACAAGCTTCCTTGACTTGAGATGATTTCTCATTGGAGGCGAGTATCGAACTTTTTATTTTATTTTTTACTCTATTCTTTTGTAATTTTCAATTTTTGTGTTTAAAATTGTTATTATAACCTCATTGGAGTTTGCTCAAGCAACCAACTAAGAATGTCGTTTTCAAGGAAAGTTCGAGGACTTCCATAAGGCGCCCTCGAATGAGTTTGAGTGAAGGACGTTCTTAAGGTTATGTTTAAGAATACGGGGGTTAGACTCATGGAGTAATTACAAAGAGGAGATGACGTAATAAGCGTTTTGTAAGAAAGTATTTGTGCGGCTACACGGGGCGGAAGGCAGACGTGCGGGGTGCTTGGTTTCGGCCGTGGCTCCAATCATGGAGCACGTGCAATGAAAAGCTCCACCCACTTTTGTGTCGGCGAGGCGCCAATGATCACATCACTGCGCCATTTCAAACGGCATCTCCTCTTTGTAATTGCTCCATGTTTAGACTTAGACTAGACGAAACCACACTGTAAGAAGGGCCTTAAAGTACTTGTATCCATGGCCGTATAACCCATTATTATTAAAAAAAAAAACTGTCAATCGAATGACATGTTACAGAAAGTGTCAAGTGAAATCAATCCCAAAATCCCAATTAACCAATGCAATCTCCTCATAGTCTTTTGGAGACAAAGTGAAGTGTTCAAGTGTGTTTGATTCGAGTTCTTTTGTGCATTGCACAATAATTAATTAGTATTTTTATCTCATTGCTACCAATATGTCTTCAGTATGTTGTGGAACTAAAAAACAAAAATTGAATAACTCATATAGTAATAACTTAGAGCGACCTTTAAATGGTTACCAAGATGCTGTAGCTATACCTGATATGTGCTACTTTTGTTTCGATGTTTTGTATTGTCAGCTTCATAGTATGGACCCTCCGCAGACGCCAAATTTTACTAACGATGCCTAGTAAGTAATTATGTAGACTTGTCTCTATTTTGATCCAAACAAAGCTTACTTGAGGCAACTCACTCAAAGGAAAGTCTTTGACATTGTTACCTAGCCCCTTTGTTTGAAATGAGGCCAAACAGTGTCTTAAATTCCATTATGAAGTTGTTTCTGAGGCTGCATTTATTATGAAATCTTGGTTTTAAAAAACCAAATTTGATAAATAACTAGTAACACATTATTTATTTTATTTGATGGTTTAAATTTTTTTATTACTCAAAATACACAACAATAAAATTAATATTATGATTAAGTGTAACTAAACTAATAAAACCCTAAAACTAATTAAAACATTTTTTGCAAATTGTACAATCCCGTTAACGTCTCACTTTGCGATAGTGTACCAAGAAGGCTGGCAGCATTGGCATGTTGAATGGCAATGCTTCCTTTGAGCGAGGTAATTACCAGCGATCTGGTCATGGGATACCTCCGATGGACCCCAGTAACTAGTTAATTTAAATTTTTTTAATGTAATAATTTGCTGTGGAAGTAAAGGCCTTATATAAGGTTATAATGGGTACAGAAACTTTATTCAAAATGATTTATCATCATAATGACATGATGAGACTTCATCATTTGTAGATAAGTAATATGTATAGGGATATATATTAAATGTTTATGCATTTATGTATGTTTACAGTTTTGTGTATATAAGATTCCCTAATTTATATGGACCAAACTTACTTTCTATTTCTCCAAACGGTTGAGAATGCTCTTAACATTAAGTCTGCTAATTTTTATTCTAGCATTTTTTTGCTTGTGCAACCATAAAGTATTAATAAATAAAATTGTTACATAAAGTTATCTTATCGAAAAGTATTCCTGAAGGATAAAAGATTAATTTGGAAGTCTTTATGTTTTAGACTTCAGCTCTCCAAAATATGTATGTATATAGATTTGACTCCTCATGGTTCATACGAAAAATTTAATCCAGACTACCATCAATTGTTAAGTGGAATGTTGTTGATAACCAGCAAAACGCTAAAACATTTATTAATATATTCTTAAAAATTTCTAGTATATATTTTTGTACAAACAGTTGTTATTTTTATTCAGAATATAGTCTCCAAATAACAGCGAAAGAGAAACTGCCTCCGTGGTCCAGTGGTTACGGCGATCGCCTTTGACCTAGGGGTGGTGGGTTCCATTCCTACCGGAAGCATACTTTGCTTAGTTGTTTTCAGTTTGGTTAGGACTTTGCAGGCTTGAATCACCTTATTGTCTAATAATAAAGATGATTACATGCTTCAGAGGGCAAATTAAGCTGTTGGTCCTGGCTGCCATTTGGCAGTTGTTAAAGGAACTAATTTAGAGGCCGAGAAGCTATTCAAAACAACTCTGACATCATGGTGTACATGGTCGATAGACAATGTAACCTACATGAAATGATGATGAGCCAAAGAGAAAGTACCAATCTACTAATGCAATTTGGGTGTATATGTAAAAGACAGACAGACTTTTGCATTTATAATTAGTATGTAAGTATGGATTTTCATGATTGACATATGGCAGCCATGAACCCTCTCACACCCAGGGTTCTACTTCTTTTGCTAAGGAAACTGCCACATTCAAAGTCAAATTGCACACCCAACAGGATACTCTATTATGCTTTTTTACATAGGAGTTGAGACTTTTCTTAGACTCCTATCTAAATTAAAACTGATAATGTATTATGTGATTTGCAATTTACATAATTGAAGTTTTGTCATTACCAAGGGAAGTCCAACATTACTTCGGTATATATGGTATGATCGAAAATTAACAGCTAAATAATTATTTTTATGTCTTATTTTTCAGCCCGTTGTTTGTGACATGGAAAATTGGAAAAGAACATCGTCTGCGTGGATGCATTGGAACTTTCAATGCGATGCATTTACATTCAGGTACAAATTTTGTGACATAAATACTAATGAGACTAGCTAAATCTGTGTTGTTTGTCAATATTAATTGTTTATTTGAGAACTTCTCATTCATAAACTTTATCCACAGTCACTTTTTGCTATACTGAGTAGGTAATCAGGCCCACGGGACTCCTGTGTGTTGGAAAGTGGATACTATAAAATTATGGACACTTTCAATAACAGTGCCACAATCACACAGTGCAATTATGGTTGGGTTCTAATAAATTTACTAAAATTATTAACAATCATACTTTCAATTACCCACTGTCATTGAATCACCTGATTGTCCGATATAAATGATAATTCCGTGCTTTGGAAGGCATGTTAAGCCGTTGGTCCCAGCTGCCTTTGTTGGTTGTTGGTTTGGTGGTTGTTAAAGGATCCACGTCAGAGGCCGAAAGGCGGTTCGCAATAACTCTCGTCACCATTGACCATATGAATGCCATGGCGCTCATGGCATCTCTATAAACTACAGAACAGACTACCACTGGTTTTTATTTTTCATAAAAACTATCAACAATATCTTACCAAACTCTTTATCCATGAATATTTTTGTACTATTCACCTCAGCAGCAACTTGCAGTTGAAACTGTTTGGCAGGTCTTCGTGAGTATGCAATCACAAGTGCTTTGAAGGACTCCCGCTTCTCGCCCATCACTCGGGAAGAAGTGCCTCGGCTGACCGTATCGGTGTCTATCCTGCAGAACTTCGAGGAAGCCGAACATTACCTTGACTGGAAGTTGGGCAAACATGGTATTCGCATCGAGTTTCTTAGTGAAAGAGGCACGAAGCGTACTGCAACCTACTTACCTCAAGTTGCCACTGAGCAAGGTAGATTTAATATTTTAAGCCACAGTTACCCTTTTTCAGATAGTTTTATCTATTAAAAGCAAATAAAAAATTACCTATAAATTAGTATCTAATCTAGTATAGCCCAATTAAATCGCTAATGGCTTCAAATGGGAAATCAAATTTTATAGAAAAAATCACTACATAATTCATATTAATTTACCAATGCCGTATTGTTAAAAGTTCACTGTCCAGAAAATAACAATACTAAATAATGCAATATTATTTTTCAGGTTGGGACCAAATCCAAACAATCGACTCACTTCTTCGAAAGGGCGGGTACAAGGCGGCCATCACCGCCGACCTGCGCCGGAGCATCAAACTCACTCGCTACCAGAGCGAGGAGATCTCCGCCACCTACAATGACTACGTTAACCAGCGGTGCTAGCGGCAGCTCTCCCTTGGCTGGTCGCGCTATCTCACTGTGTATGACTCTTTATACAGAGATAAAATATACTTGGATGAGCGCGAATTAAGTGGCCCCACACATTGTGTTAGTAATAATTTAGATTCTAAGAATAACAATAGTGTCCAGAATCATACTTTATGTACAACTCGTTTATATAACCCGTCAGTTTACTTATCGCTTGGAAGTCCAATGGAAAGTCATAATTTTGCTCAAAGTAATTCCTCAAGCTCTCATCGGTGCGAAACGTGTTTTGTTTAAATAATTTAAGGTAAATTAACACTGCCAACTACATTCCCAAGGAGACGACAATGGTGCCATCTAAACATTGAATTAACACACTTATGAATTAATATGTAAGCCTTCTGGATATCATGGAAAAGGGGGTTATCAAATAAATAGTAATTAGGCTTTGTGTAATTCTCTAACATGGTACTGCTTAATAATAAGGGGTTGAGAGCGTTTTGGTACTGAAGGTGCTTTGAACAAAATTTTGACTTGTAAGCTATGTTTCAATTGTGCATGTAAGTAATGAATAATAACAACACTTACAATGAAGTAAATAAAATTTCGCCCGCCATAGTGGTAGAGAAAATGACGCCCACTTAGGGTGTGTGTAACCCCAGCGGCAAGTGCACCCCAGAGAAATGAGAGAAAAGAAAATGATTCTGCTGAAAGGACGACTCCAGCAGTAAGATTTTGAAAAAAGGCGTTTTGCCTGGAACCAACTATATGAAAAGATAGCTCCAGAAGGGTTATAAATGTATACCAATAGCAGCATTTGTTCATCTTATAGTACTTGAGATATTCAAGTTGCCGCTAGGGTAACGTTTTGAAATTTTCAATATCTCGAAATCTGTTCATAGCAGGAGTTTGAAAAAATATCAGTTAAATCGTCCTTTCAGCAGAATCAATTTTTCTCGAATAACTTCAAAAATAGAACATGAACAAATTTTTCTATATTTGATCTAATTTTGGGGGGTTATGGACTAATTATTTGCCCTACTCTCATTTCTCTGGGGCGCAACTTGCCGCTGGGGTTACACACACCCACTTGGGAATCTCTGGGTGGTAAGCAACGGGTGGGATATCCTTGACACCAAGTTGTCTTTTTGTAAATCTACGAAATGCTTTCATGTACAAAATTAAAACATAGCTTTAGTTAACAGGACTATAATCTCCTAACGAATTAAACCTAAACAGTGCTTGGTATTTTTGTTATTTAATACGATTATCGAAAAAATATTTAGAAATACCTTTTTTATTATTTCTATTTTCTCAGTCTTATTGAATTTCACTCATATTAAGCATTTTTTTGGTTAGTCTATATATAATATGTATTGAAATTACGTAAAAAAAGGTGGGGGACGCCTCACTGTCGATCATGCTACAATTTTTTGTGGAAGGCTCTAAATAACTTTATGCAATACATACAAGCAATTCAAACATAACTCAATTGGATTTTATTCAGGCCAGGAGTGCTATTTTCGAAAAGTGAGACCCACGCAAAATCGGTGAGTCGAAAGATTTTCATTCGTTATAATCGGGTAGTCAACGATTTTCATTAGACATTGTCTAATAGACATTGAGTCATAAATTTCAAAAATAGAGCTCCAGATTGAGGCAGCAGGAGCCCCTCCTGCTCCCAACCATCATTTCGCGATTTTACAAAGCAATAAATATTGCGTCCAGCATTACGACGTTCTATCTACTCCATATGCCATAAGGATTCGATTCTATAGGATATAGATAGGAAGGATGTCTTAATTAGTAATTACGATATATGATGTTAGGAGTTGAGTTGAGAGAGAGAGATGATCGGCGTGCCGCAACTTGGCCATTTTGTATTCGAGTTAGTCCCTTTGTATGTTAGTTTGCAGGAAACATGATTGATGCTGGTGATCGGTTTCTACTAATAATATATTCTTCTGCTCATTATGTACATTCTTGGGATGTGGCGCATTTCATCAACTCTTTGATTTTGGCCCACACTGACCATTGTGTGTGAAAAACAAAATCCACGCCGGCCGGTTATTATATCACTACCAGCCCAGGAATCCTGCCTCCTACAAACTGGAGAACTACAAATAATAAGGATAAAAATACTGTTTGTCTCTGTCTCTCCTCACTACAAAAAGTTGCGTTCGGCATTCCGCTTGGGTTATGTTATGAATTAAGTTTAGACTAGCAGATTCACATTGACGCGAGTTTAAAGTTATCAATTTTGAGCAAGTGGGTACTTGCAAGAAATTTAAATATAGTTACATATACTTATATAAATTCAAATCGAAAATTCTAAAAAAATACATAAAGCTAAAATTAAAAAAAAGGATAGTTTGTTATTAGTAAGTACATAATATCTAGATTATATTTTTAAAATGTAATAAATTGTTATTGATATTTGGTCCATGATATGAGTAAAGCCATATCTCCAAAGTAAAGTCATGAGCAAAATCTACGATAGAAGTAATTCTTAAATTTTCTTGTGATTTTTTTTAAATTTTCTATCCAAATCTAATTGACAAGGGGGCATAGCCAGCTAGTTACGGGCATGTGTTGGGTGCGAAAGTAAGTACTTTCTTCTCAATGACGCGACGTCATCAGTCTCACTCAGCTCGATTTATATGAGTGGGATGCACGATTTGAAACCTCTCTTTTCTGGTGAAAATTGGCGATTATTGCGACATACACGAAACATTGTCCCCTAGTTACTATTACAAACCTAGTCGTTTTAACTTTTTCTTCAAGAAGGTTCTTTCACAGTTTAATATTATAAATAAAAATACAGATGTTAGTAACCACTGTATAAGTACAGTTGTCACAAAGATAATTTATACTTTTAAATCATAGATACTGGTTGAGAGTTTTTCTGGACATTTCAGCAATATGTAAGAAGTTTAATAGTAACTAAAAAATTTTCAGTTAAGACAACTGTTTTAAAACAGTAAAAGAGTTTTAAAATTTCCTGGCAGTAAGATTTCAATACGGTTAGCACTGACTATGGGGTTTAATATCACGTCTGATAGCAGGGTAGAACCTAGTGGGCAAGCGAAATGACGCCTTACAACTTGTATTGCTCCATCTCGCTTACTGCCTCGTGTCTGCTTGCTATTAGAGGTTAGTAAGCCCTCTGTGCTATATCTTCATGACTTGAACTATGATAATAAAATATAGCCTTGCATGCTAAATCCTTATAGCGAGCTAGTGAATAGAATAAATCTCATAGTGATCGTGGGTATACTGTTTGGATGACAGGATCAAGATATTATTATTATATTTTTGATACTGTCCAGCTGAAATTCTCATTATTAGTTCAGTTTTATTTTACATTGAGTTTTGTTTAATAGGTATGAATAAGCTTTGAAAATATTTATTGCATATATTTGTTTGCAATGATTAAAGGTAGGTAACTAGTTATGAAAATTCTGGAGTGCTATTTTAGAATTTGGTAACCACAGACCAGTTGATGAATCACCTTATTCAACTCTAAATCAGTGGTTTTCGTATTTGGGTCTTGAACATTTATAATAGAGACAGATTAGGTACAGTTGAGACTCCGATCAGAAGTCAGAAATTTTGTGGTTATGCTGTAAGCATTACATTATTTTACATCATTAAGTAATTTAATGTTGTTTTCTATGATATGTATTATAGAATGGTCCAAGGAAGTTAAGCTAGATAGTTAATAAGGCATTGGCAGTTGTGTGTTCAAACTTATAAAGTGTACTTTCTGAAAACAGTTGTGTGCATAGTTTGTTGTCTGTTTTTTGTAATTCGTAATTAATTGATATGACTAATATAGAGTAAAAACGTAAATATATTTTTTATTCGCTCTACTTTACTTTTTGTGAAAAATATTCAGATTCATTTTGTGTAATGAAAAACCCAACCGTTCGGGCAAACTACATTGAATATTGTATGGTGTCAGTTTTTGTATTCACCTTGGAGGGAAATATTATTACCTATTGCACATAGATGTGGCAAGTTGGTTATTATTGCAAACAAAAGTCATCTAAAACTAATTTAATTAACACTATATTTACAGAGTCTTCTAATTATTTTATTTCGGTCACATTGGTTCTCCTTGCTCTGCCAACATTTTCTTTTCCATTTCCACTAATTTAGTTCTAACTGTTATATTGTTTTTCATCTCGAAGTATGTTATAATGGAAGAAGCAATGAACTGGCATACTGTAAGTGTGACTAGTGTTCCATGTAGAGGTTTAGTTAATTTTCTTAAAAAATTGAATGTTTTCTTTGGTCCTTCCAACAAATCAGGGAGTCTGTATGTTGCAAATCTGTTTGCATACTGAAAAGGAAAATTTTATTATTGAATATTAGACACTTATTTTATTGCGAATTTATTTTTTTGTTTCTAGATAATGCCAGGCTAAATTTACATTTAGTTAAAGACTTGTTTCAAATTTTTAAAGCTTTTTATTAGGTGCCCATTTTATGTTATGGCATTGGAAGCTCTCTGTGTGCTTAAATGCAATGTCTTATTAGATTACTCCATACCATGAGGTACTAAAGTCCCTGTCAGCTGTAGGGGTTGGAATTCATTCACTTGACACAAAACACACACAATTCAGTGAAACCGAAACTCGAAAATTGTCAGGTTTAACGATACCATGAAATAGACCGACCGATTCTCATGGCGTCACCCACAGGACTCGCTCGAACAATGTCCGTTGTAAAGAGTTGCCAACAATCATATGTCAATGTTGCCAGCCATGATATTATTGTTCCTTCTACATCATTTTACATTTCTAGCTGAAAAGTGCTGTTGTTAGTGGGATCACAGAAAAGCCAGTCACAAAAGAGAACAAAAGGAAATTATGCCAGAGAGCAATAAATGCTTTTTTAACACCCATTGGGAAATGTAAATTAAACAAATCATACCATCATTGCTGCTGTGGGAGCTAGAAGCATTGGGTATGCCAAACCCAAACCAACTTGAATTCCTGCTGCTCTCATTTCATAGCAAATGGGGCACACCTCAGCCTTCATTAATAGCATGTCTGATGATACAATCTGCAACCACAATGATAGTACACATGTACTCAAAATTATACTTTTTTTTCAGTTAAAGTTGCGATTTTATGTCCATCCCACATCCCTTTTTGGGGCCATCTCATATATTTGCAACAGGACTGCATGGCATGGGTTTCCTGAATGTTCAGTTGGGTTGTTGGTGAGTATTAAGATTGGTACTTAGTTGACCGATGTATATTTTCAGAAAATACATACTGACACTAAAATGTCTACATCTAGTAGGGACACATTTACAGATATTTTTTTTTCTTCAATAAATGAGAGTGCGTCTTCAGGTTTTGAAGACATCGCGTTTCCTGCTAGGGTTAGTCAAAGTTTTGGCACAAGTTTTTTGAGTTTTTGTAAAATTATTCATTTACCATTAAACTTACCTTTTTGAAACTTTTTATGGTAATTGTAAGCATTAAATGGATACAATACAGTTTTCAGGGAAATTATAACATTGTTCATTCGAGTTTTTTTTCAATTTTCTAAATAATCGCATTTACTTAGTAATTATAAATATTTTCTTAAATCTCATAATTCACAAATGAGCACAAGTCGAGACCTTCTTGTGTATATATCTTCTGCAGGCGCACAAGTAATGGTTTTCGAGATATAGGATTTTGCAAAACGTTACAATAGCAGGAAACGTAATATCTTCAAAAACTGAAGATGCACAAAAAACATATTTGTCGCACTTTTCTCCACAAGGATAAGCTACGTACTGATGCACAATTTTTCTTGCTGGAGCAACGTTACCACAGCAGGAGTCGCTTTTTCTATTTTTTCCAAAACTATAATAGGCACTACTTTTGTATTTAGGGCACACACACAGCATATAGGGCTCTAATTATGTGTTGTACTCATATCACTCTGGCTTCGTTTGGCTTAAGTTTCTGGGTAGGGTAATCCTAACACCCTAAGTTGAGCATTTTATTGTTAAAATATATTCTCACTAAAATGCCTGATATAGTGACAAAATAATGTAATGCCTTGGAATATTAAAAGTCATAATAAATACCAGAAATTAATTTTCCCATCAGTATATCACCTTTTCTTACTCAATAGGTTACATTTAATGTGGCCAGCATGTCTACTTAATGTACACCCAAGCAAAGCACCATAGTATGTTAACACGAAAACTCTTAACTTCTTCATCTAAGTGTTTATCAGTTGAGTCTTCAGCTTGCATTTCAGACCCAGGGTACACTTTTAATCATGGTTCTAGATTTGGCAGTACTTGTTTACAATGGAGCATTTCTGTCTGACTTCCATAAACTTTATTACAGGGAAACCTGACCAATGGTATTATGATGTGTGAGGCAAATTCTCAACTTATTGGCTTATGGTCCGGCTGTGAACACACAATATACAAAAAATGATATACTTACATGTCTATGGAACAACATTGTCAAGATTCCAGGCATCAATGTTACAGGGATAACTGATGAGTAGAACCCAAATGATCTTAGTTTGAGTTTTGATCTGAAGTGATTGTTTATTATAATACCGGAGAAAGCATTGACCCCTCCGAGCATTGAGGGTCCATATCGTAAGGCCCATCTGTAAATTAATTTTTAGGACGTATGAGATACAAATTTTAGTGAAGCCATTCCGATTTGGTATTTTTTCAGGTCTAAAACTAAATAAAAAATTTACTACCAAAAAAGTTACAAACTTTTTAACACTAGGATGGACCTGTCTCGCAGAAGCCTCAAAATATTGTCAGGTAGTAATACTGTGTAAATGCCATTTTTTACGACACTTAATCAAAGACGAAAACACCATAACAAAACATTCTTATGTAACTGACTAGGATGGCGCACAGACATAAAGTGAGTCCAGGCCTCTGATAATAAGGATCCCCACTTCGAACTGTCTCGCTTCAACTCTTGCCAATCATTGACATGCAGCTGGCGCAGTTATTTCCTCAACTCGTCAATCAAAACATTGATTAGATTGTGCTAAATACCGAAGATGAAGTTTTTAAAAACTTAAATACATAACCTAACTTTTTAAAATATTTTGGAACAAATTCATTCAGCCAAATAGTGTAAACAAAACATACGTATCAGAAAATGATTCCCAGTTAGTTATGACGTTCCAGGCGTAAGTAAGAGCTTCTATTTCATCTAAAACTACTGCATCCTTCGGTATCTCATTAGATCTCAATAGAGCCATATTTAATTATCTTTAATTCAAATTTATGTACACAAATTTAATGTAAGTTACGTCTTTAGTATTAATCCGGATATATTTCTCACATTTTGGAAATAAAAAATTTGGTTTTTTTGGTTATAAAAATAACACAAATTAGCTCGCTCACAGTCACTGAGTCGAGTCGTGCCGTGGTACAAGATGGATAGCGCGCATGCTTACAATAGGCTGACCCCAGTAAACTTGACCTGAATGCATTTTGTTACCCACCTCTCTCTTTCTAACTCGTGATGTGTTAGGGTGCCCATGATTTTTCATCATTCGTGAAACATATGTGGAACGGAATAACGAATTGGCTAGTCAACTAAAAAATAAATTGTGTATATTATATATTTTATTGATAGAATAGACTATTTCGGAGATACTTTATTGGACTTTACTGCAGTCTCTTCATCCGTTTACATCTGATTTTTCAATAATTGGACACCGCTTCTTCATTATAATGTATGAATGAATGTAATTAGGTTGTTTACTTGAACAGAGATGACATTTGACATGGGTGACAAGCGCTTAGTTAGCGCTACCAAACAAAAAATATTTATTCACTACGCTGTGCTGCCAACCTAAAAAATTTAATGTGAATAGCCGGAAGTTATCCGGCTACGTCATACGTCAACCTTGCTAAAAAATGAAAGTCATTGGGTTTTCCGCGTTTTTCTTAAAAAATACTTACTTATCTAAAGATCTGATTAATGTAATCTGTTCCCTAAGCCTATTCCTCGAAATGGTTTACGAATTAGACATTTTCATGAAAAAGTTTACTAGCCAATTCCGAGTAAAAATATATCGCATTTATGAAAATGACACTTTGCAAAGGTATTATTTGTTATGACCTCAACATCTCAACCTCATTACTCCATTTGGTCTACTCTATCGTTGTCATAGTAATAGTCATTCATTAATAAACAGTCTTGTAAAAATGTGATGTTTTATTATTATTGAAAACCTGTATGTTGAGTTTGATGAGAATCTGAAATAAATCTTTTATTCAGAACAAGCATGTGACGTCATTTTATAACGAGCAACTGTCACCAAAACATTAAAAGAACGAGCTGTACCATACATATCAACAATAACAGGAGATGAAACAGATGTTATCTTTAAATCAAAATCCTAGCAACTGAATGATTATATGCACCCTAGTTTATTCCAATATGTAATGACCAAAATCGACAAAATACTTTTAAATCGCTTTTAAATATAACACTACCCTTTTGGTAATTCGGTCGGAAGGTTCAAAAACAATTGATGATTATAAAATTAAAGGTTAAATTACAGTGTAAAAATTACTACATAATAATACATCAGTTTATTGAACAACTTCATTTACAAATTTAAGCACTTACTTGTGAAATATCACATTACATCCTGGATGCCGCTCACTCTTGCAATCGTCAACAATACACTACACCACCATTTCTAAAATTAGTACTTTATATTAAAAAAATATTGATTGAACTTGAGGTTGTTATCAAGTGTTGTGATGGAAACCCACATTCACACCCTAACACATACACAGTTAGAAAGAGAGAGGTGGGTAACGAAATGCATTTTGGTAAAATTTTCTGCCATCAGCGTATTGTATGCCTGCGCGCTATCCCTTTAGCTTTAGATCCATTCAATTCAATTCAATTTTTATTTTATGGCTCCATCGTTTAATCAAACGATGATTTTGCCAATGTCTGGGTTGGGAAAAGCAACGTGTTTCACTTTGATAAAATGTCCGAATGGAGCGGGCAGTGTGTAACCTAAAACAACACAACAAACAGGGTTAGTAAGTTTCTAGCCAATATTAGTATTTAGACATTTTATAAACAATGGATGAGTCAAAAGCAAATCCAAGGGAAGGGAAAAGAAATAGAAAATACATTTAACAATTCGAGGAATTCAAATGTAAATGTTGTTATTCTTAATATATTTAGCCAAAATAGAGACAAACGGGGAAAACACTAGGGTTAGTAAAAATGAAAAATTGACAGGACGAGGGATGTTGCGGGGAAGTAGATCATATAGAGATACAGACCGCAGAGGACAATTGAAAAAGATATGATCTAAAGTTCCTTCATCTAAGCCGCATTCACACAAAGAGCTATCTTTAATTCTAATCTTAGTCAGGAAAACCGGAGAGCACACGTGACCTAAACGTAGTCTGATTATAACAGAGGTGGGATGTTTGTCAAATTTACGGTATTTAGAGAACCAAGGACGAGGAGGGATATCAGGTTGAATTTTAGAATAGTATTTAGCCCGTGACTGACCTACATTACACCACAACTTGTTCCAGTTTCTATAAAGATCAGATCTAGCAGACAGTCTGAGATCGCGGGGGTGACAGTAGAAATGTTTGTCAGTACCTGATTGAATAGCGCTTTTAGCAAACATATCCACCGTTTCATTTCCAGTTATACCGGAATGACCTGGGATCCAAGCTAGGACCACCTCCAGACCAGCTTGGTGACATTGGAACAAAATTTGACGGGTCTTAAGTGTGATCGAAAAATTATCCCTAGAATGGAATGGAATTTTTATGATATCCTGGAGACAGCTTCTAGAGTCTGACAGAACTAGGGCTTTTTTATACTAGGGCTTTAGATCCATGGTTACATGGATAAACTACTAATTTAACTGTCATTGTCAATCTATTGTCATGTGACACACTTGATTGATGCTTGGAAGGTGACTTTGACATGTTTTGTTATCGCATTATCGCATCGAAAACAAAACTTTAACATGTTTCTTGCGTTATACTTCAAAAGTGTTTATTATAAATTTTAATAGATGATTTTCCTTTATCTTTCTGAATGTTGTGTTAAAACGCCTCTACAAATTTTATTACTTGTATAAATTTGTTTTCTTTGAATTATTGAACTAATGGAGAATTTCTAAACACTGCAAACATAGATCGTTTCTTGATGTTCACAGGTATGTTCATAGCGGTAGTATCCCAAGGTACATAGTTTGTGCTCAATTTCTCAATTCGGTCTGTAACCATTACTAGTCCCTGACGTACTTCGTGCAGGTCCAGGTTCTTTGGACACACATAATTGAAACCAACCAGTGATATTAGAAATACTTACACCCAGGGTGAGGGTTCTGTTGTAGTGTTCAATCTTATTGTCTGTATTACAGAAGATTCTAGGAGCTTACAGACTCTGTAAGCTTCTAGAATCTTCGATCAACACATGTAGATTTTGCTACACACATGTTAATAAAAATTAAAGCCAATAATTTTCTTATAAGAATCTTAATTGTGATCATATTGTATATCTAATCTACACTGGATACTTGTAATCCACCATATCTGCATAATACATATTATGTGTTGTTAAAGACCGGGACTATTTTTATCCAGCTTTGTATCTCAAAAATAATACCAACGGTCCATGGGGGCCCAGCATGAAGTCATTTTATAAAACTTTGGCCCCACGACTGGTCGACGTCGCTGGTGATAGGAGGGCCGGCTCATATCTCACGCAAAGAATAGCAATTGCTATTCAACGCAGGAATGCGGCTGGCGTTCTTGGAAATATGCCACAGAGACACCAAGCTTTTAGATTTTTAAGTTTTTAGTTTTAATTTAATTTTAGTTTGTAGTTTAGTTTATATTAAATTGAATAAATCATAATTATATCAATTAAAATACCATTTAAGGTATTGTTTTAGAGCTATCATCCATTCACTTTGATACGTTTGGTGGAGTCCGAAGAGGAATAATTCTGTGTAATTATATATAACTTGACCTTTCCTGGTCTCAATGTGTATGCACTATTACACTTCGAAGCCTAGGATACGCTGTAAGTCATGGTCCTGGATTTGGCAGAACTGGTTATTACAATGGAGCGACTGCCGTCTGACCTACCTAATCCTTTTTACAGCGAAACCAGACCAACAGGAACATGACCCGAGGTGTGTTAGTGGCCAACACTGTCATAATTTTTCAGGCTGCCCTAAGACATCTGACACAGCCTCACGACTTTTATCTATCAATAACAACCGGGACCTACTGCTTAAAGTACCTTCGAAGCACGGAGTAGTTCGACATAGTAAATGCCTCTAAATGGAAACCAATTCAATACGGGTCGCGTTTAAGTGAAAGGCGCAATAGTGCGTTAGGCACAGGTTACATACTAATTCTGGCATAATTCTGAACTGACAGTCCGGTTTTGGTCAGAATTACACCAGAATGATAGATGAAAAACTGTATTACATGCTGACTGATGAAACTTGAGGGTGAAAAACGTAGGTGCTGCAGCATTGTGAACCCATGTTTTGGCCCACCCTATAAATATAACCAGCTTTTTCATCTTAGCGTGTTTCCTGGTTGCATCTTCAACTTGCCAAAAAAACGTGCGTCTTCTTCATCGTAGCGTGTTTGTCTGTTGCGTCCTCAGTTTGCCAAAGTAAACGTAAGTATTTTCATCTAAGCGAGTTTCCCAGTGGCATCTTTCTCCAGCTTGTAAAACAATGTACGTCTTTTCCATCTTTTTGTGTTTCCCGGTTGCATCCTAACCTTGTCAAAAACTCTTTATTATCTTAGTGTGTTTCCCGGTCGCGTTCTATTTTTTATTTTAATTCATTTGTTAATTAGTTTATCAATAAAGTAAAAGTTTATGTATAGCAGATTAATTCCTGCAAAATGGCAGATTACTGTTTCACAAGTGGTCACACTGGAATCACTGGATGGCGGTCGGGTGGTGGAGGCCTGAGCGGGCGGGTTACACGTGTTTTTGATCGCCCGTCACCTCCCTCGGCCTTCAATCCCGTGAATTATGGGAGACTGAAACGCTCTTTGTGTTGTTTATTTTGACATAATTCTGGCGTAATTCATAACGAATATTTGATTTTCGTAACTCTGGACCATCAATCCGTCATTCAAGTGTCTGACTGTCAGTCCAGAATTACGCCAGAATTAGCATGTAACCTCGGCCTTACGCTTGTGTGTGAGCACGTTCACGGCGCGTTGTATGGAACGTTATCTTCTATGTGCTAAGCTTCTGTCCATTTCCCTAAAATGAGTTTGTTCTACTTGGTGTGTTTTCCAATCAAATTGAGTATTAGAGGTAATTAAATAAAATAAAAAAAAACAACATTAATTTCCTTGTCCTATTACATAGTTAAAACCAAAACGCAACAATGCGAGGACTATCCGGTAGCAGATGAAAGTACGCAGATGACCTTTCTACAAAAGGCTTGCCATGGCTGGTAGAGAATGCTCTTAGCATTAAGTCCGCCAATTGATATAAGTATTTGTACTTGTCAAACAATAATAAATATTTTATAAATAAACAATATTGGAGGCGGAAAAATCCTGTATCATTGATGGCTAACTGCAGTTCGACATTACGCGATAACTACACACAGTAAGACTAGATACAAATACAATACATTTTACCCCATAACTTTTTTGCGCCAAACTATTTTCTGTTTCTCCCAATGGTTGACTGGAAGAGAATGCTCTTAGCATTAAGTCCGACAATTGTATTTGTATCTACTATATACACACGAACATAGAACCTCCTCCTTTTTTGAAATCGGTTAAAAAAACGTTATTATCGTTTTCCATGTGTCACATAATTCCATACCATAAGTTCCATACATTATAAAGCCGCGTGCATTGCGCATCCAGTGGGAAATCGCCCAAACAAAAATACATAAAACACCCACTGGGTTCTTAGATAACACAATACGTAGTTATTACAAATACTGTGTCTGTTATTCTTGCTATCCAATAAACAATGACCGATGAGATAAGGCTTCCGTCAGACAGTGGCCAGGCGCCGGCATCGGTGTCGCAACGCTTTTACCGTGCTACAAATATTAAAATGTGTTAAAACAGTTTGCGGCATTATTGTTATTCGATTATGAATTCCTAAATTTCACTCGTAAAAGTAACTTGCTTGATGAAGTGTATGAGATACATTGACACTCGATAGTTTCATACGAGGTACGTAATTATAGCGAGTTCGATATGCCGAATTGTTACATCGCAAATATCCCAGTCGGGACTTTAGTCTGAATGGCCCAAATACTCGTACTCCGTATACAATAATACACCTCGAATTTCATACTTTTTTTACATCGTTAGGTTAGGAAATAACCATTCGGCCGGCGGCGCAGCGGCGGGCGTAAGGTCGGTGCGCAATTCTAGGAAGCTCTAGTCCTTGAAGATGCTACTCGCGCTCTGTTATCCTTTTGGTCTAATAATTTCCGCTACCTAATTGGAAAATTTAATTTCGCCACAAATTAAGTTATCCCACCAATAAAATTTTCAATAAAAAATGTTGATGTTTAATCTTCATGTTTTCAGAATTTCTGAGTGACCAACAGCTCTTTTCGTGTCGAAAAACTTAAAATTGTCTATATTTTGCACTCCAGCAACGCGTTACTTCTGTGGCATTTTCTGTGACTGACATAAGAATATAAAGACCCACATTTCGATTTACAGAAAACATCGAGACATTAATAAGTCATTAAAAAGTCTTTCTCAAATTTTAAGCACAGAAAAGATAACTTGTACTTATAGGTACTGACGCTTTAAGTAAGACTGTTAGTTTTTAGGTCTTTTTTTTTATAAATATGCAAATATGCAAATATGTTTCCGTACCTCGAAAGGAAAAAACGGAACCCTTATAGGATCACTTTGATGTCCGTTCGTCCGTCCGCCTGTCTATCAAGACCCTTTTTCTTAGGAACGAGTGGAGGTATCAAGCTGGAATTTATATCAAATACTCAGGCCTACTGTCCCTTGCAGCTGTGAAAAAATCAAACTTCTAAGCCAACGCAATAAAAAGATACAGCCGTTTATGCCGCGAATTTCCGCAATTTTTCGACACTCGCAAGGGAATCAAAACCTACAGGGTACTTCTCGTAAACTCAGAATCTTGAAATTTGGTACGAAGCAACGTCTTATAGCACAAATAATAACAATCATACAATAAATATATTTTTAATAATAAAACTTACTATCCCTTTCCTCGTGAACGCGATACCTACAGATTTGTACGGAAACCTCGTTTACGAAAAACTGGCCGAATTTTTATAATTACAACGGAACATTTGTAAGATCAATTTTACAAATTTTGACCTTGAATGTCGTTTTTTAAGATTTAAAGAAACTTCGATCTGTGCATATTTACCTAGAGATAACAGTAGAAATCGCCGATTATGTAGAAGCAATCATCGAATAAATATTGAAGTGTTACAGGAGTCGGCTCGTCATTTGCTGATGAATACGTATCAAAAATATTTTAAGCGTTTATTTGCATTGAGTCCAGATCTTAGGAAATCATAAAAATAAATAAAATAGTTATATTTATTTTATTTCTGAAATCCCTAAAGCGTCTCATGGTGCTCCCACACTGCTGTTACAAAATATTTACTAACGTTAGTAAACATTTGTTAACAAAAAATTTACATACATTATAATTAATGTTAGTAACTGTTTCAGTGTTGGAAAATGTTTGTAAACATTTTATAACGGCAGTGTGGAAGCACCTAAGGGATAAGCAGACGTACTAATTTCCGTGGATGGCTGGTTTAATAACATGATCAATAGCTCGGCTCGAAGGACCATTTGTTTAATCACAGAAATAAGATTAGGTTAGAAGTGCCATGTTGGTGGGCCAGTTAAACCTCTGTGGCATGCAGGTAACGCCCTCATGACACTTCCACCTTATATTTTTTCGTATTAATCTTATTTCTGTTGGTTAACCTGTGGTTAATGGTCGTAATAATATGAGAAAATATTTTTTAAGGTGCCAAGAGAAAATGAGTACAGAAGAGCAAAGGGATACGTTGAAAATATACTGGGATCACTTCTTCAAAGCAGAAACCGGTACTTACGAGGTAACTTACTTTATATTTGTTATAACAAAATATAAGTAGAAGATAAAATTTGGCGCCAATTTTGGCTTTTGTCTTTTTTATCCATAAAAGAGTTTAGCTGCATTACATTAGGATGGCAAAAGATAGGTTACCTATCAAAAAGTCGATATTTTCTTTTTAGATTTTCATTTTACCAAGAACGTTTCAACCTTTTTCGTTTCTTTTTTTTTACTTCGTTAAATATCATTTGTCACCATATCAGTTGACCTATCATCAATTCTTTTATTTTCGTCACTCCAACATGACATTGGATCGCAAAACTTTTTACCGTAGTGATGCTCGGCCGAATAACTTTTGTTCTAAATATATATATATATATATATATATATATATATATATATATATATATATATATATATATATATAATTTTATAGAGCAGCAGTTTGAAGCTACGCACCAGCTGTTGAGGGCGCCATGGGGTCGCGTTAGCATTCTACCACGACGCCCTCCAGCCATGGCCTTTCGGCCCCGACCATTGGCCTTTCGGCCACCCCCCCAAATGAGACAGTGGCCCGTAAATGGACCACGCCCGTCCCCCAGACCCACATCCATTCGCCGTCTCATCATAGACGGCGGTGGAGTGGTCTGTTGGCAGAAATTGGCCGACAGTCAACAAGACCCCGACTACCAGGGAGTTATTAACTGTCACCCAGGGTGCACCGTCCCGAATCCCTTGTCAGCCCGCCCTCTCACCGGATCCTTGGGATCAAGTGAGAATGCAAAGCTTTCAAAGGGCCGGGCACTCGAGGAGGTTCCCTGCCCTGCACCCCGGGTGGTCACAAGCCTAACTCAACCTAACCGAACTAAGATACGGTTTAAAAAAAAAAAAATTATAGCGTGGGGCCTCCGCCCCCCCGACCCCTCCGAGCAGGGGAGCTGCGACCCCCTGCACCAGCCCCTTCCCACTAAGCAAAGTTGTTTTGGTGATGTAATAGTAGTAAAAATCAATCATCTGGCAAATAAAAATAGTTCAAAAGAAACTTCGGCCATTAGCAAAAAGTTTTTTTTTTTAATCGGTAAAACAAAGTTAAATAAAATGGTGCATATGTCATATCATGCTTCTATAATATAAATATATACCAAACAATACATACAGCAAACAAGACGTCGATGAAACGTGTTGGGTCAAGTGAGATTCGGCAAAGTCAATTTCAGATAACTGACCGGTTCCCCGGAAGATAAGTAGTAAACATACCAATTTTCTGAAAGCATTTACTAATCTATTGTGCCGTATGATTTATCTCTCAACTCTTATTTCGTATCTGTTACTAATAAGATGAGCTACATAAAATATAAACCTAGTAACGTAACGACGTATTCATTTGTACGAGAGGCGGTGCATTCGACCGTAGTGTTAGTGCGACCGATTGACCTTTAGCTTTTCATGATTAGATGTTGTATAGAGGATTTATTTCTTTATCTTTTACTTTAAATGAAAAGTAGACCCGGCGTATCAGTACATTATTATTTTGGACAGCTAATGAGAAGGAACGATTAATTAAGGATATAAGCATTCAATTTTATTTATCTTGTTGAGAATCATCCAAGCGACAAGTCCACAGCTAAACGAATTTCTTCTCCACAGTTCTCCACGTCTACGTGAAATTTTCGATATTAGTCTAAAAATTAAACCACTCTTTCACCAATGCCTAATCTATCTTTATTATATGTAATAAGTAACAGAGAGTTTGAGAATGTAGACATTGTGAGCCTCAAATCTTCAAATCCAGTGCATCCTTGGTCTTCCTGTCTTTCGCCAGTCTGAGACTAGATTGTCAGAGGTGAATATAAAACAATGAAAGGTTTGGTGGCAGAACAGAGATAAATTTAAAAGGGAGATCCCCCATCTGCTTTCAAACTTCTTTCTGTCCAGCAAAGAGACAGTATATAGTATGGGTATAAGAAGAATATAAGTATATGTCCTATTAAAGGTTCTAGTTACATCCCTTTCTTGTTACAGAAATCGACTTGGCTGGATCTGTTTTTGGCTGAGTTTTTAATACGCCTCAATGAAGGCGCGGATCCCAAGGAATTGATTAAATTCTGGTACGTTTAAACTTTATTTTAGCAGAATGTTTTAGTAAGGTCCTTACAAATATAATTAGCCAGAGTACACTTGCTCTGTAGAAGAAGACAACACCAGCAGTTTAGGAATCTTTCTTCTTAGCGAGTCGACTCTGGCAATGGTATCTGTGAGGATCTAAACTCTGCCAAGTTAGATGGCGAGTTTAGGAATATCATATCCTAATAGATCAGATGAGCAATTGGCAAGAAGATAGAAAGTTAACCATTTGAGCAATTGACAAGAAGCATTCCTTAGGCTATGTCTCATCACTGATCATTCATCACTCGCCATGAAAAATAGCGATTCCGAAAAACTGTCACCGGATGCACAGGGTGGATTGACCATGTAACCTACACGACATGAATGAATCACTCGCCATACGCATGTAAAGTTGCAACTACAGTTTGTTTCAAATTAAATAAAATCGTTTATTTTCAATATAGGATATAAGTATCACTTATTGACGTCAATTTATGTTTCTTGATTTTAGTCCTGTCAGTGGCGTGGTGACTCTAGTAGGATGCGAACTACTATGTGGTATTCACCGAGTGACGTCATCCATCAACACTCACTACATACCTGTGCCTTCCCAGTCTTCTCGGGACGTTATATCTTCTGGGAAGGAGCCAGCAGATAGTCAGTGTGATGTAGTGTCTTCTTCAGTGTCAGGTAAATGACTAGTAGCAACTTATGTGGTTGGTATTCATGTAGCTTGATCTCATATCTGTACGTAAAACCTATGTATTCAATCTCTTGACTCTTGGTATTTGGAGAGAATGAAACAAATGCAAACTTTACTGAATTGTCTTTATGCATCTCATTTCTTTCTCAACCATTGACTTGCTAATAATAATAATTTAAAATGTCTAATTGAAGAAAGGTAACTTGTTCCCAAGTTGTTACTTAGTACTGCTCGATAACACCATGTCGCTGCATCTGTATTTTTTACCTATACTACAAGTTGTTTGTGTCGGGCGAGGAATGCTCACAGAACAGATTAAAGAGTAATCTGTTGTGTGGGAATGCTGCCCTGCCGTCATACAGTGTAAACTAGTACGGAGGGAAGAAACAATTGTTTTTGACCAACCCAACGATTAAATATACTTAATTTATGTACGCGTTAGCAACGTTTTATACAATATATTTTTTATCTTTAATTTTATGAAACTGTTTGATCTATGGATTGAGATAGAGAGGTCTTTTTTTTAATTATGAGACAGACGGTACATAATATTTAATATTCTCTCTCTCATCTTACCGATTTCTGATGCAACATACCGATGCAATTCATCAGTTGTTTATCTCATCTGTTCTAGTAGACAATATTTTTGTTTCACGTAAGATTACATATCTAGTCAAATGTAATATAAAAAAATATGTCAAAAATTTATTATTTTTAGACGACAACAAGCCTGAGGACAATAAGGCGCAATTTACGAGTCTATTCACTAAGACGAACGCTCAGTCGTCGACGGACATCTTGCGGCGATACCTGCTGGGCGGAGTGGCGTGGCGCTGTCTCGTGCTGCTGAGGGCCCTGGGAGTTGAAGTGCGTATAATCTTCGAGATATAATATTGTTATGATGATGTCCTCTTGGGGAGTTCGATAGCCGAGCGCAAAGTGAATCCCTAGAGAAAGCGTGTGTCAAGCGATGGCGAGACGCGATCCGTATTTTTTGTTTCAGATGGAACTTCATTTTTTTTAAAGTTTCTTCTCTTTTTTCCCTGTATGATAGCAGGGACTTTGTCTACTGTATGATTTAATTCTAATGTTTTATTAAATGTTATCGATACAAATGTTATCGTTTTACACATGCCTTTTCGGCACCCTGAAAAAATCTGACTATTATCATCCTAGCGTGTATTCCTAGTTGCGTCGTCAGCTTACGCTTCGGAGCCCAGGGTAACGCTGTGAGTCATGGTCCTAGATTTGGCGGCACTGGTCATTACAATGGAGCGACTGGTATATGACCTCCGTAACCCTTTTTGCAGGGAAACCAGACCAACAGAAACATGACCCGAGGTGTGTTAGTGGCCAACACTTTCAGAATTGTTTAGGCTGTCTAAAGTAACCTAACCTAACGACTGCTATCTATCGATATCAATGGACCAACGGCTTAACGTGCCTTCCGAAGTACGGAGGAGCTCGAGGTAGAAAATGTCACTAAATGACGACCAATCCAACAGTGGTCACGTCTCGGCGTCGCTTGACACGCGCTACTGATACGCGGGTCCACCTCGACAACATATAATAACAATTTAAATTCAATCATGTTTGATAACAACATTTGATTCAGGTTCTCTTGTGGGGGAAGTTCGAAGTAGCGTTTTATGAATAAATCTCATATTTGGAAGATGTTCACAGAACTTGTAGTTAGGAATATATTTCTGGTTCAGGGTTTATCATGCTGCCGCCAGCTGAGCTCCGTGCTGATCTGGCTGTACGGGGAGATGGGCGGGCCGGGCGCGCAGCCCGCCCGCGCGGACTCCCCCGCCAGGCCACTTACGCCACGCACGCCCATACATCTCTTGTTCTCACACAAGTAAGTAGCTACGAAAAAAAACTTATCCGTAACACCGCAACAATCTTTTTATTCTACTGCCGAGGATTTGTGGTTGTCTCTGTCCTTTGAGCAACAAAATCTCAATACTACAGTATTGCTGAATATATGTGTCTTGTATTTATGTAAACAAAAAAAAAGGTCTCACCTTTTCAGAGCAATTATCGAATTATCTCTTTAAATTAAATGAGATTATGTTGATCAAACCCTTAGATAAGTACCTTATTGTTGGAGACTTCAATTTGAGCGGTATTACTTGGACTTCTAACCATGACTCCTCATTTATTCCCTCAAACCATACTACCTCGGATGAAACTCTTTTGGTCGACGAGATACGTACACATAATCTTAAGCAGTTTAATAGTGTGCCAAATAACATGGGGAGAATACTCGATCTTGTACTGTCTAACGTTGAGGTTGAGGTCTTTGAGTGTTTGGACCCACTGATACCTATTGATCCACTTCATAAGTCTCTTACATTTAACATTGATTTTACGGTAGTCGATACTCTAAATCAGGCACCTAAAATAAAATATCTTTATAATAAGGGAAATTATAGCAAAATCAACGAATGTATATCCAACATTAATTGGTCTCATGAGATTTCATCCCGGTCACTCGACGGTGCAGTAGATTTTTTCTATGAAGAGTATCGAGATCTGAGAGACCAATACATACCACGCAAGGCAGTCATCAAGGGTTCTTACCCAGTCTGGTACTCCCCAACACTTAGAAAAGCCATTAAGGAGAAGCGTAAATATTATCGTAAATACAAATTATATAGTAATACTCATGACCTTAATTCTTATAATTTACTTAAAAATCGAGTCGATTCTTTAGAGAAGGAATGCTATAGGAATTATATGGATACTGGAATCCTCAATAGAGAACAATCCTAAAACTTTTTGGTCCTATGTAAAGTCTCGGACGAATGCTTATTGCGTTCCTACTTCTATGAAGTACAATGCCACTCTAGTTAACACAGGTGAAAGCATATGTAATGCTTTTGCATCTTATTTTCAAACCGTTTTCTTAGACTCTGGTGTAGCACATGGTCCTGTTAATTTAAATGACACAAATACGCCAATTAGTTCAGTATCTGATATTTCTTCTATTGAGGTCTCGAGAGAACGCGTTGAGGAACTGCTTTCTCAATTGGACAAATCCAAATCTGCAGGTCCTGATGACTTGCCAGCTCATTTCTTGATATCATGTTCTAAAACACTGTCATTACCTGTCTCCATATTATTTCAGCGTTCTTTTTCGGAGGGACTGGTACCTACAATATATAAGTCTGCTTTTATATCACCAATTCATAAGAAAGGGCCCAAATCAGACATAAAAATTTTTAGACCCATATCGAAATTGAGTATCCTAGTTAAAATTTTAGAGAAAATAGCATATGAACAGGTATACGCTGCTATTAAAAATTCTTTGAATGAGTTCCAACATGGTTTTTTATGTAGGCGTTCCACGGTTACTAATTTGATTCTTCTCAATGACTTTGTAACTGAGGCTATGGACAGTGGCAATCAGGTAGACGTAATTTACACAGATTATAGCAAGGCATTTGACCGAATAGAACACAATACACTTTTAATTAAGCTGCAGCTTGTTGGCATTAGAGGAGATCTTCTCAGATGGTTTTCTTCATATATTTCCAACCGATCACAGGCCGTTGTTGTTAATAATTACATGTCTAGTTGGGTACCAGTTCCCAGTGGAGTGCCACAGGGTTCATTGTTGGGCCCACTTCTCTTTACAATATTTATTAACGACATCGGCGACTGTTTGCGTTTCTCTCGTTTATTATGTTTTGCGGATGATATGAAGATTTTTTCGGTTGTATCAAGTGATGATGATGTGGCCTTGATCCAATCGGATCTTCGTCGCCTTGATGACTACTGTCAGATTAATAAATTAGATTTAAATCCAGCTAAATGTGTTGTAGTGACATTTACTCGCAAAACTAATTTAATAGAATCACGGTACCAACTGAAGGGGCAGGATATTCGTTGGTCTGAGTGTGTTAGGGACTTGGGAGTGATGCATGATTCAGGATTAGTATTTGATACTCATATTGAAACCATTGTAAAAAAAGCTACTCAAGCTCTCGGTTTCGTTATGAGTAACAGTGGCTCCTTTAAAAATATCAAAACTTTGAAAATATTGTATTACACACTTGTACGTTCTAGATTGGAATACGCCTCACAAATTTGGAATCCAAGATATCAAATTTACATATCACGCTTAGAAAATATTCAAAAAAAAATTATACGGTTTCTTACCTTTCGCTTGCATGAGTATTACAGCTCTGAGATTTATGAGGATCTATGCAAGAACTATTGTATGTTAACTCTAATCAAACGAAGGGAAATTGCCGATATCACTTTCTTTGTGAAACTGGTCTCGGGTCTCATAGATTGCCCTGAGTTGTTGGGTAAATTATTTTTTCACATACCCGTAATAAATCTCAGAAACAATCCTATTGTTTCCATATCTGGCGTTTCTACAAACTACAGACAGAATTCTTACCTATGGCGAGCAAGTGACAAACTCAACAAATTGGCTAAAAAGTTAGATATTGATATATTTGCAGACAGCGTTAATATGGTCAAGGGTAAATTGATGGGTCAATTCTTTAATTAAGCTTTGTTTTGACGTAATAAAACCTAGTTCGGTACAATTACTTACTTACTTGCTAGTTTAATTATTACAATTAATTTTTGAGTTCAAATTCACAAATTTTTTGTCTTGCCTTGATAGTGTTGTGTACATGACTTTTTATAAAACATATTGTTTCTATTTGTGAAAACCTTTAAGTGGCTTCATGTTTCTTAATATTAATTCTAATATGTTTCTTGTATTTAAGTCCTGGCTTTCCAAATAAATAAATAAATAACTTTGCAAAAACAAAAAGTCATTTTACATTTTCAGTCCAAAAATATACCACCCGAACTGTACTCCGACCTAAGGTACTCATTACGCTGGCTGCGTTCCCGCTCCGAATCGCAATAGGAATCCTCTGAATCAAGTACCACTCGGAGCGATAGTCAAGGCCTCTGTCTCTTAAGCGGCACCAGAACCCAACAAAGTTTGATGAAATCCTGCGAAAGAATGATTTTTTTTCTTTTTATTTACTTTACAATCCATTAAAAAAAGATCTTGGTCGTCATGGATCCGTTTTTTAAGATTGTTTAAAATTATGAGTTGTATTTTCAGAATATGGTTAAAGCAGAAACTTATAGCAAATACGTCCTCCAAAGGAAATTCTCCGACTTCGTCAGAAAGAGGCTCTACCATAAGCAGGTAACTAGATATAGTGTGTACAATTGACATTTTCAAAAACGTGAAACCTATATATTTAAAAGCTTCTTAACATGTTAACAGGCCAAAACTAGGTGTTCATATGAGACCAGAATCCACAGATAGCAAATCGAAAAAAAATTTAGCGAAACACAGCGATCCCACATCGGACTCTGCCGATTCCAACGACGACCTCCAAGTGCTGAACAGGTCTCTCACAATCAAGATCAGCTCTCCCAACGACGATTTTCAGTATTTCAACTCTCCTATACGGTCGCTGAGCGATAACCCCAGCGGAACATTGTATAGTGACCCATTCATCACACCAAAGAAATCGAAACCAAAGCCAGATGACTACATGAATGATAACCACAAGAAGATCATCGACACTGAAATCACTTCCTTCGAATTCACCCTCATCATCATAGATCTATTACAAGAGCTCTGCAAAACAGAGAGCAGTTTATCAGGATCTGAAGGATCTCAAATATCTGTACAATGCATAAATTTTTCTCTGAGAAATCTGTGTTCATTGCAGTTCGGTTCGATGCCTATTGAAAATACTCATATTGAGGAAGTCGCCAAACTTAAAATGGCTTTAACCGAGCTACTAATAGTTTCTTTGGACAAAGTGCTCATTCATTCAGATTTGTGTGCCAAATTAATTAATAGCGGCATTCTGCCGATGCTGCTAAGGATATTGGAGGATGTTATATCCAAATCCAGTGCCAAATTCCGTAAGAACGAACAAAGTCGCAGTAAAGAAATTATATCTCTCAATAAGACTGAATCAGAAAATTTGCTCAAATTCGTGTTCGGTATAGCTTATGCTATAACTGCGTTCTTCCATTGCTTACTTATGCAGTGTCGCTCGGTGGATAAGTTGAGGGAATTCACCGACCAGTTCAAGTTGTATGGCGAATGTCTCAAAGGCGGTTTATTAAAAGAGTGCATCGAGCTCATGATAAGGATACCTGGATCAGAACGTGAAGAGGCTGTGACACTAATAAAGAAATTGATAGAGGCTATTGGTAGACTTGTGTGCGGGATGAAGCGCGTGAGGAGCGAGGTGATCCACACTGCAGCGTGCCCGCGCGGCCGCCATAAAGCGTGTCGCGTGCGCGTGCTGGCGGGCATGCACCACCACCACGATATCCTAGGCGAACCCAGTGCTGCGCTTCCAGGATCATCCGCGTGCTGCATCGCGCTCTTATACGGAACTCTAACTTCTCTAGCGACGGACGACGAGGTCACCGCGGAACCCTCGCTCAGGAACAAGCTGCTCAAGGTCATGCTTAACTCCGGAGTGTGCTGTTGCTTCTGCCCGGGAACTTTAATGGAGAGAATCGTACGGCTTATGCTTACTCACAATGGAGTCGCCACGCTGTGTCTTCAGCTGATAGAACACACGGTATATGGTGAGCTCGGTGCCAGTATATTGCTACCGAAAGTGACTGACCAGCTTCCGTGTTCTATTTGTGAACCATCTGATGAGAAGCGAGATTTTATTCGGAAATATTGTCCATATGGAATTGCTCCTATTGAGCGAAAAAACTTGTGGGCTTTTCTTATACATTACAATTCGTTGCTGCAGCTAGACAATCACAATAAAGTACTGCATGCCACTGTCAGTCATCTACTACGAATAACCCCGAAGTGCCGCACGGAAATGAAATACGAGTTACTTTTTAGCGTCATATACCCAACGTTTATTGTCGCCAAACATAGATATATTTTGAGGACAGAAGAATCTGCGTATTTCTTGACAGTGTCTTGTCTAAATATATTTGCGACACTTCTCAATACTGTATCGTTCGCAGAACAGTTCATTCAGAAGGGCGGGCTGAGCTACGTCCTGGAACTGGTATCTTTGTCCGAATTTTCAAATCAGTGCTGTTCCATTCTGGAAATAGCGATCGCGGTGGAGATATTCAAACTCGCAAGGGAAGTTTCGAGCGGGGTGCAACCTCGCGACGTCGGGTCCCTAGCGTCCGTGCGGATGTTATTCGAATCGTTGTCGAATGCGCTCGACGACTGTTTCAAAATATTCGAGTTGAAGTTGTCGCCGGAGGAGTTCGCGGAGTCGAGTGAAGCGCGGGAAGATTACGAAGCGTTCGGAATTGTGTTTGTAGAAGAGGAAAGGGGGTGTGTGAATCGGGAAGTAATGACGGAGCGTTGTATAGAGGGTCACGTGGAGTTGCTGAAGAAGGCGTGTCGTTTGTGGCGCGCGTGCGCGGAGCTGTGTCTGTGCAGTCCGTTGTTCCGCGCGCACGCGGTGTCGCAGCCCGCGCTAGCTCGCAGTGTGGGGCTGCTGAGGCTGCTGCTGCGGCTGGCGGCACTGCAACACGCTGCCCCCGCTGAGCTGCGAGTGAACATGGGGATCGTGGAAGCCCTGCTTACCATTCATTTCGCTGTTGCCGGTAAGTTAAGTGTTGAAGTTGTTTAAATTTCTTTCTTATTGACTGTGTTAGTGTTGCTGCTACTTTCCTCTTTATTTAATTTAACTATGGCGAAATACTGTGGACGCCCTCTGCCCCACCTGGGGCCCTTAGGACACTTTAGTCAATCTTCAATCATAGGACGTATGGTGATACCGATTAATTTCACTAATCTAATGGTTTGGTCTGTCTCTATTTAACATTTTCCTCTAGACGTGACTCACGGCCGGTCCAAGGAGCTCAGCTGCGGCGTATTGAGGACCGCGCTCGCTGCGCCCGCGACGCTGGTTACCGGCGGCAGCGACGGTGGCGCCTTGCGGCCGCTGTGCGAAGCTCTCATTCGTGTGGCTACTTCGCGCCCTAGCTTGAATCACGCTATGCCCGTGCTGACGCATGCTAAGGTTTGTTCTAAGTGTTTGTACTTATTTAACTTTTTAGTTCATTCTTATTTTACATTGCCCTACGATACTATTTAAACTAGCCCAATAAAGCCCCGACAAATATCAACAAGTAATCTATTTTGGGTCATTGTTGGTATCAGTTTTCTATAAAAAATCGGCATGTGTCCGATTTTTTCCCCAATGTTTAATCACTGGTATGGTTGACGTACGTACGTTTTAGATACAGATGTTTGATTTGATCTTTACTGGATTTTTTGCGCGCCATTTTCTGTTCATCGAGCACCTGTGTCTAATACTTAGGATTTAGCGGACTGTGGTCATAATCTTGTTATACGGCTTTACTGTACACAACGGATAAAAAATAAAATAAGACACGCCATGTGTTTTAATATGTCTATATTTATTGACGTAAAATATCGCCGAACATCGCACAGGGGATACCCGATTCTGCACCAATTAACTCTTTGAAATCCGTTGCATTCCGTTATGTTTCGCATATGTAACTGCAGTATAGATCCCTCTTTGCATAACTCTTGTTTACCGGCTCAAAATACTGAAAGTGCAGAAATGAAGCCGTTTATACTAGTAGACTGTGTGTTAAAGCAGTGATACCATTAATTTATTGATGCTACTTGTAAAAAATGTTCGTGATCTTTCTTTAGACACAGAATAGATAATAGTATGCCATTGGACGAAATTAACACTTTTAATAAATTATCGCAGTATTTTTCCGGTTACATTCTAATGTGGTTTTATATTTGCAATTTGAATGTCTCTGACTTAAATATAATAAAATACTACAAATTCATCATTTTAAAATTGATATAAAATAAATGTTGACAATCAATATGTATTTCATTCTTTAATTACATCCTATTTGCGTTATTTCTATGCTCTCTATGCTTTGTTTCAAATTTCTAAATCCAGTCAAGGTAACATTTAACCACAGAAACATGTAGGGTAACCACATGCGATCTTGTAATCCGTATTTTTTTTAAACTTGCAGTTATCCCGCAGATCGTTCTTAATAAAAAAATACTTTATAAAACAAGACAGACGGCTCATTAGCATTAAACAATAATAAATGAAACCAGTTTTAGGTAGGACCGTAAAATGTTGTCCCATCCGCGGTCAATGCGCGTTGAGACAGTTTTTATTACACCCTACATAACAAACAAAAATAATTATCCTCATATCATAGAAAATAGTTCACTGTATTTGTATAACTTACAATGGGCATAATATCGATTCCGATAGAATTTAGAAAGTCTCATTTGAAAAACATCTTCTTCCAATTAAGCAAAGAATAAAATATTTAAAAATTCAAAGTTCCATCCGTAGAAATGTAGCGACGTGGGGCCTATCAGCGGCGGTATATATTATCCAATGGATTGTGACGTCGCTAGCTATAGTATAGTTGACATCTTTGGCCATTAATGTTATTAACTATTCTGTGCCTTCGGTCGTGCCCCGTGGTCGCGTCCACTACTACACGTGACCTGACCTACACCAATCGTACACTATCGTAAATAGAATGCTCTACTCTAGCTAATTGCCTCTAGATTTTTATTCGTAGTGAAAAATTCCAGCGATTTGGATATAAGAAAGTGTCTTGAGTTCTTTGTGTGTGTGTGTGTTGTGTTTATGTTAAATTTTGTTTATGAACTTAGGGATGAAGGCGATGGAAATGGTAGTTTTGGAATATGTCTTTTTTATTTTGTTTGTGTTATATAGTACTTGGGTAGTATAATCGGCAAACTTATAAGTAAACATGTACGAACTATTGCACAATAAGTTGTATTTTGTTTCTTGAGATATGTATTCAACTACAAACTTATATTTTAAGTTTGTTAATTCATCAACTTTTGGAAAACCAGTGTTCTATGCAGCGCTAAGTAATTTCAGTCTTTGCAAACGTTTAATTACTCCTCAATGGAATATTATTGTATGCTTCGTCCTATTTAAAGATGTAAACAGGAAATAGACAGTTAAAGCGTACGTTTAGAGATGTTTTAAATTGAGCGGCGGATATTGATAATTTTGTTTATCAATTTTCTTATTGAGGGATTTGCTTTAGATGTTTAAGTATAATATCTTTAGCAACTTATCCATATTATCATACTAATATTTAAAAATGTGTTTGTTTAAATTGACGTGTTTTTTTTTTATTTAACCAAAACTTAAACCTTCATTTTACAGAACTTTATAATGAACGTCATAAATTCGCGTAAACTTGTAATCGTGTGGAAATGCGTGCATCATAGATTAATAATTGGTCTCGCGCGCTCGACTAGATACCGCGCTGTGAAGAAAAATCAGTTTCCAGAATGCGGCCACTTAATAGGAAAGTGTGTTGCCAGCTACTTGACTGGTGCCCGACCAATGGGAAAATTATTAATTGCTGCGGTCTTGTTACGTATTATAAAAAGTAGCTCAGAAAAACCTTTAAAATGAAATTAAAATAAAACTGGCCAAGTGTGAGTCGGCTCGCGTCTAGAGGGTTCTGTACTATTTTTTATTTTTCTCTATTTGGACCTCCTAAACAAATTTAAAATTATCTCATAGTTTTCCTGTAATTTATGAATCGAAATTCTGGAATCGATAGTTTCGGAGATAAGGTAGGGGAAATGGTTAGTTTTTGTCTACTTTATTTTATAATTCTAATATTGAATCCTAAAATTGCAGAAAAACTTTCTTTTGATTTATTATTACACAGTACAGTATGTTAAACGTTACTTTAATTTTCTATTTAGCTTGGAGCTAATTGATTACTGACCTCTTTTTAGTTGTAACCCGGGTTTAAATACAGATAAATAAATAGACATACACATCCTATTAATATTATAAACGCGAAAGTTTGTAAGTATTAATGGATGGATGTTACTCTTTCACAACTAAACCGCTGAATTGATTTTCATGAAATTTGGTACGGATATAGTTCAAGACCCGGAGTCAAACATAGGCTACCTTTTGACGCAGGCGGAGCTGCGGTAAACATCTTGTACATACGAGTAGATATTATCATGGCCTTTTTCCATACAGTAGTGTTGCCGGAAAATACATTACACATCGAATAATAATCGATTTTTTGATAGTTGAAAATATAATCTAAGGTATCGATAGTGATCATATATCGATAGTATCGATATTGATACTATTAATAATATATTTCTGTAATTTTTTTCTGTATGAGTTGAATGACGATGATTTGTGTTATGCCCGCTGTACATCCCGCCGCCGAGTTCCGGTATATCTGTATAGTATCGGTGCCTGAAATGCTTGGTGGATTATTTTTCATAAATTCTCAAAAATCAATACTACAGATTAGATTATATCGATACTACAGATACATAATCGATTAATAACCATTGATATGAACGATTACCTTTGTTAATGAAATCGATATAATTTATATCAACCCATTTCAATAATCGACTAATTGTTTGATATTGCAGTTAATAATCGATTAATTGTCAAAATTCGATTAAATTAATTATATCAATACTTTCGATATCATAGATTATTTTAAAAAAAAAAACAAATTCGATTAATCAATTATCCGGCAACAATACCCTACGGGGTACCAACTACCTAAAGGCCATATTTAGAATGTTGGTCGGCGTAAAGTGGAAATGGAATCAAAATAGTGATAGGTTGCTAGTCGCATCGCCTACTGATAGGTATGGTTCTTCGATTTTCGCCTACTTCCTCGGCCGGCTTATATGGTCTGCGCGGGAAGAGAAGCAGTAATACATTCCACGTATTTACTTTTCTCCCAGATCAGCATTAAAGAAATAAGATGTTTGTGGCGTGCGTCCACGTCTTTTAATTAAAAAGGAAGCTATAGTTTTATTAAGTTGTATAGTATTAGTATTATAAGTTTTTTATTTTGATAATTACTTGTAAATATTTTAAATAAACTGCAATACTAAAACTTGTTCATTTTAGATAATTTAAGTTAAAAATTTGTATATTTCTAATGTCAACGAACAAGCGGACAAGTGTTGTTGTTTTATATAGATAGCGAATGCGATGCGCGCGCATGCGATGCGCGCGCATGCGTGCGTCTCGCCGGCTCGCCAGTCCGAATACCATCTTGAGACTGAACGCACGTTGCTTGCGCTCGCATTCGCGCGCTTACGTAAACTTATTTCTCGCTTGATCCGTTCCTTCACTTTTCTCACCTGTATTTTGTGCTTATCATAACCTTCTGTTAATCTTTAAGTTGTCGGTGTGCTTGTATTGTATTTGTTCTATTTAATTGTGCTGAACTTTTAATTATAGTGTTAAATTACATATTGACTTTATTTAATTATCCCGCCTCATAGCACAATAGCCTAACTTATCATACACATTACGCACGCACCCCGCTTTATGTTAAAGACAGACAAAATTGTCAGAAAAAGTCAAAATTACAACATTTCTCTTTTGGAGTCGGGAGTTAAAAAACAAAATATCTAAATAATAAAAATCGAAACCTCGGGGAATTTGGGATTATTTAATACACGGCAACATTGAGCACCAAGCGGTACTTCGCGCCATATTTTAGGGTTATATTATTTTCGTGAGTAATTTATGTCCATATTTCGAAATAATACAATACTTATTGATGGTATGTAATACCAGTATCTTCATTATTTCTTTTAGTATTATTCTTACACAGTTTGACTACGCAAACTGCGCATTTTGCGTCTACTTTTACATAACATTTTATATTTATCTAGACATCCAACTCACTCATCGGTCGCGGCATGACTGACGCGGGTACGCCGCAACCATGCCAGTTTCGGCATGGTTTTAGTTGCGAATTTATGTAGTATGCCGACGGTATCTAGTCGTAGCGCAGCGGAGACCAATTATTAATCTATGGCGTGCATGTTAGAAATGCGTCTAAATTGTAAACTGATGTCCCAAATTATGTACAGCCTTTTCGACTGACATTCCTATTTTCAGTTACACGTTAATTGTAAATAAATAAGTAATAAACGCTATGAAAACCGTATTAAAATAGAAAAGCATGACTCACTCGAAATCGTGCGACTTACAAGTTTGGCGTAGGTTAGTGATACTTTCAGAAATCGGGCTCCTGTACATTCACGGTATGCACAAGTTCAAACAAGATGAAGCATTGAGTTCATGACAGTTTTGTTGGTATCACAGGTGCCGCCGTTACTCTGTCCATCTGGTGGCAGCTCGGCAGGCAGCTCGTCGAGCGAGGAGAGCGTGCCGGCCGTGTACGGCAGCGAGCACAGCGACCGCGACCACTCCAGGCCTGACGATGGATATGAGGTGACGGCTGACGGCCCGGCGTTAATTACAGAAAGATTTTAAACAAAATAGATATATGCTGATATTTCGGCGTATTAGATGAGTATTATTAGCTCGTCGGAACAAGTCCACATATTGTGTTAAACAGTTGTAAATCTGTTCATTAGGTATACCAAAGACTTTATTGTGGCGAAATGCGGCAACTTTTTTAAAGTCACTGTATCGCAGTAGAAGTCTTTTGTGAGATATTCCTTTCGTCCACATCCGTAACTAAGTTTTATAACTAGGTACGAAAAAAAGAAATCTATCGCCAATTCTCCTTCCTTACGGCCTGGCGACGGGGGAAATCGCCACGGCGAATTCCCCCGTGGCCAGGCTGTTATCTTTAGAGAGCCATCATAAAAATGCTTCTCGTTTCTTCTTTAGGCGGACGTCGAGATCGGGAAACTAGACCTGACGTCTTATAAGATGACCAAATTAGCCGAATCCTTAGCATCGCTTAGTAACAGCCCAGAGAAGCGAGCTACGGAAGTCACCGGAGAGTGTGGGGCATACGAGCGCGGCGCCGAGCTCTCACATCCTGAGCTGTGCTTGGTTGTGTTCGATGTTCTCACGCAGCTCATACACAAGTACGTTTCAATCGAAATAAGAGTTTGTATATTTTTGTCTGCCTGTGATTTCGCATAGGTACATACACATACATTACGAGTACGGAGAAGGAACCTTTTAAGCCGGAAAAAGTACTGTTCCCGAGGGATTTAAGTACGCGTTTCAAGCTTGCCCGCGCCTTGTTTACAATATATATTTTCATGGAAATACGTAAGATCAAGAGAATATGGATTATTTCTTTGATAACCGGAAGTTTTCCAGTATTGTGAGTTAGATATATACAACCTTAAATCCACCCAATTGTCAAAATGAAAAGTTGATTTCCTCAGAAATTAGAAGTTACCTGATAGCGCTCTTGCAATCAAACTTACGCGAAACTGTACTTTAATTTTGTCAACTCTATCACGAAGCATAGTGGCGCAGTGGAAGCGTGCTGGGCCCATAACCCAGAAGAGGTCCGTAGATCGAACTACGTTCTGCTAAAAAAGCTTTTTTTTACCGGATCTTAAAATATTGGGTATGTTTTTTATGGATGACATAAAATAAAAGCAAAAAAAAAGACGATAAAAAAAATTGTAGCGAAAAAAATTTCTTAGCAGAGCGTAGTTTCGATCTACGGACCTCGGGGTTATGGGCCCAGCACGCTTCCACTGCGCCACTCTGCTTCATGATGGGTACGACGAAATTATAGATCAGTTTCGCGCGCTACAATTATGAATCCTTGATTACTATCTACATATAAAAGGATTGTTTTCTCTACTCATGGCCGTTTTCAACAACAAACTCTTAAGTCATTCCTTACTAAGAGACCCTCAAGCTAAGGGTGCTCTTAAATCTGCATCCTATCTTACTTCGCTTTCACCATGCTAAGTGTTACCTACGAAACTGGCCTTTAGATAAGTGACAGATAGTGATGTAAGGGGATGTCACTCGGCATATCTACAACATATCGATAATTTAACAAATCGCACTATAAATTGTTTGAACTAAACATAAAATTGTATTAAGTAAAATTTACATGTTTTGGCATTCTTTTGACTAAGAAAAATATGAAAATAACAATAATAAAACAACATGTGTTTTGGCATTATGGTTATGGCAGTTTACCATGTGAGTAGTTACTCTTGCCTGCATTTTGTTTAATGGCGTGACTTTTGGACAAAGGAATACTGTAGATCAGTCATAAAGCAGTTCCTTAGACTTGTTTAACTCTATAATGGTAAATTGTAGAGTTGGTAGTAGAGAATGCTTTAGAATTAAGTCATATTAGATAGTAAAGTTTGAAAATCTTTGCAATAGTAAAATTAAAATACGACGAAAATTAAAATTAAAACATTTATTTGTTTTTTTATGGTTCCGTATCCAAAGACTAAAACGGGACTCTATCACTAATGCCCGTTTTAAACATCAACAGACCCCTTAACTTAGGGGTCCCTTCAAATCATCCCCTATCCTAGATTTTGTTTCACCATCTTTAGGGGTACTTAAGTAAGAGTCTCTTTGTTAGGTGACGTATATTGCGGAGGTGTCACGCAAACGTTTGTCGATATATTATTTGAGTTAACGATTTTATTGATATTTTAGCTATTTGGAAAAAGTAGTGTCAACACCTTGTTAATATTAGTAAACTCCATTTATTGGCTGTATCTGGCAAATGCCGTTGCCTATAAAGTCGAAGTCGCAGTGACATTTTGATGTCACATGTGATAGGACGGACAGCCAGTTCAATATTTCGCTCGCTTGTTTAATATTGCAAACTGTTGCGTGTACACTTTTGTGTTAAGACTCCGCTGTCTGTCCGTCCGTCTGTCACCAGGCTTTACCTAATGAACCGTGATATTTAGACCCATAGATTAATAATTGGTTTCCGCGTCGCTACGACTAGATACCGCGCTGTGAAGAAAAATCAGTTTCCAGAATGCGGCCACTTAATAGGAAAGTGTGTGTAAAACAATGTGCAAAGACGCACACTAGCTTCGATTATGGTGTTGCCAGCTACTTGACTGGTGCCCGACCAATGGGAAAATTATTTATTGCTGTGGTCTTGTTACTCGCATGGAGAGGGTTCTGTACTATTTTTTATTTTTCTCCATTTGGACCTTCTAAACAAATTTAAAATTATCTCATAGGTTTTTCTGTAATTTATGAATCGAAATTCTGGAATCGATAGTTTCGAAGACAAGGTAGGGGAAATGGTTAATTTTTGTCTACTTTATTTTATAATTCTAATATAGAATCCTAAAATTGCAAAAAAACTTTCTTTTGATTTATTATTACACAGTACAGTGTTAAACGTTACTTTAATTTTCTATTTAGCTTGGAGCTAATTGATTACTGACCTCTTTTTAGTTGTTACCCGGGTTTAAATACAGATAAATAAATAGACATACACATCCTATTAATATTATAAACGCGAAAGTTTGTAAGTATGGATGGATGTTTGTTACTCTTTCACAACTAAACCGCTGAATTGATTTTCATGAAATTTGGTACGGATATAGTTCAAGACCCGGAGTCAAACATAGGCTACCTTTTGAGGCAGGCGGAGCTGCGGTAAACATCTTGTACATACTAGTAGATATTATCATGGCCTTTTTCCATACAGTAGTGTTGCCGGAAAATCGATTACACATCGAATAATAATCGATTCTTTGGTAGTTGAAAATATAATCTAAGGTATCGATAGTGATCATATATCGATAGTATCGATATTGATACTATCGATAATATATTTCTGTAAGTACAATATTTTTTTCTGTACGAGTTGAATGACGATGATTTGTGTTATGCCCGCTGTACATCCCGCCGCCGAGTTCCGGTATATCTGTATAGTATCGGTGCCTGAAATGCTTGGTATTGTTGTTAATCCATTAATCGATTATTTTTCATAAATTCTCAAAAATCGATACTACAGATACATAATCGATTAATAACCATTGATATAAACGATTACCTATGTTGATTAAATCGATATAATTTATATCAACCCATTTCAATAATCGACTAATTGTTTGATATTGCAGTTAATAATCGATTAATGGTCAAAAATCGATTAAATTTATTATAACAATACTTTCGATATCCTAGATTATTAAAAAAAAAACCCAAATTCGATTAATCGATTATCCTATAACAATACCCTACGGGGTACCAACTACATAAAGGCCATATTTAGAATGTTGGTGGGCGTAAAGTGGAAATGGAATCAAAATAGTGATAGGTTGCTAGTCGCATCGCCTACTGATAGTTATGGTTCTTCGATTTTCGCCCACTTCCTCGGCCGGCTTATATGGTCTGCGCGGGAAGAGAAGCAGCTAGTACATTCCACGTATTTACTTTTCCCCCAGATCAGTATTAAAGAAATAAGATGTTAAAGACAGACAAAATTGTCAGAAAAAGTAAAAATTACAACATTCCTCTTTTGGTGTTGGGAGTTAAAATACAAAATATCTAAATAATAAAAATCGAAACCTCGGGGAATTTGGTATTTTTTAATACACGGCAATATTGAGCACCGAGCGGTAATTCGCGCCATATTTTAGGGTTATATTATTTTCGTGGGTAAATTTATGTCCATATTTCGAAATTATACAATACTTGCTGATGGTATGTAATACCAGTATCTTTCTTATTTCTTTTAGTATTATTCTTACATAGTTTGACTAAGCAAACTGCACATTTTGCGTCTACCTTTACATTAAATTTTATATTTATCTAGACATCCAACTCACTCATCGGTCGCGAATTTTTGTAGCCGACGTTGAATGCCGACGGTATCTAGTCGAGCTCGCGAGACCAATTATTAATCTAAGTTTAGACCATTGAAATTTTCACAAATGATGTATTTCTTTTGCTGCTATAATAACAAATATTTAATTATTTTTATTGCTGCTTCAAATTCATTTATAAAGTAAGAGATAATTAATATAGTATTGTATCAGTAAAATGATCTTAAAACAATATAGAGATAGAAAACACCATTCCCGCACACTTGGTAGCTTTATTTTTTATTTACGTATATTAGTATTTATTTTAAGTAGTTTATGTATCGTGTACTTCTGTTATTCTGCCTAGCGCTGTTCTGTTCTTTATGCACCATATCCGTATCTCTCCTTTCTTTATATTTCAAACTACCCTAAGGTTGCCTGGAAGAGATTGCTTCAGCGATAAGGCCGCCTTTTGTATACATACTGTGTTTACATTTTATGTAACATTTAATTTGTATTACACTGTGTGCAAAGAAGTGTTAAATAAATAAATGAATAAATAAATAGCTTCTTCGACTCCAGCTTGTTCTTTTCATATAGCCTATTGAAATGTTTATTACCTGGGTTCGCTATCTAATTCCTGTCTTCTATGAAATTTGAAAGAAAATAAGTACCAAAATTAAAATAAAAGAACAAATAACTTTTACAATATTTATTTGGAAACAGAAATTGAAAGCTAACACAAAAAACCCAATTAAAAAAAATGAATTTATGTTGTAAAATAAATAAATAAATGAAATTAAAATGAGAAAAGAGAATTAGGGGCGCAGGAGATCGAATGGCCAATATTTAGATCCCTTCTTTAAAGTTTTAAATTTAAAAAATAAAATAAAAGGTTAATAAAATGTAGAAATCGCAGGCACTGGCTGACCGATAATGCTGGCTTCGGCTGTGTGGTTACCTCAGTTAAAGCAAAAATGTCTATCGCAGATTAAAACGGTAGTATAAGCAGTGTCCTCTTGTTTCAATAAAAGAAATGTGGTATGCACTCCTGACACCTCGGGAAGCGGGTAGAACTCCCAGTGTTCAGCGGAGTGAGTGCCGAAGGGAAACTTCAGGTGTTCTTTTTAAACCCTGAAGTAGGAATAACAAAATAACTTTACTAAAGACTGCTTATGAAACAATGGTTTACTATAGGGCAGGGCTCTGTAAATTCCTAGGTTTTATTCCTGTTCAAATTCCTTTTCAATATATGTAAAATTTTGTTATATTGGAGTATGTTTATTTCTAAATTTAGGGCTGAATCTTGTTTGGTTGTAATTATAAAAAGAAAGTCATAATTCCAAATGGTAGGTTATCCGGCAATGAAAAATCTACTTAAATTTGTAAAAAAAAAACGATTTTGTATGAAATATTTCAATTTGAATTTATATATACAAGAAAAATTATTTTTATAAAATTAAACAATTATTTTCTCTCTTGACTTATTTAAATACAGCTACATATACTACGCTTATTTATGTGTACCAATGGTGAGAAATCATTTTAAGACCGAATTTAGATATAATTTTAATAAAATACACATGTGAATAAAATACACATTCTACCCACTTTGTAAATTATAAATTTGTCACAAACCCCCCAATTTAACCAGAAAGTTATTAGACCAAATGAAAGAATTAATCGGTTATTTAGCTCAATAAGACAATAATTAAAATAAAATAAATTACCTTTTCAGGGTTCTTTCTGTATATCCAACAAAACACTTTTGTCATAAAACGCCGTACAACAACCACGTCGGCGAAAATATTTGTTACGACGGTTGCACTATTAAACTCCAAAATAACAGTATTAAATGCGATTTAAATCTTTAAATTATAAAAATAGCGAGTAATTATCGACCCGCTCCAAAAATCATCTGATTTCGTCTGCCGGTGGCGGCAAGTGTGCTAGCTGTCAGTTCAGTCGTAGTGATGGAGACATCGGGAGTCGACATTTGCTCGAATCGACTCGATGAACTATCTATCGACTTCGTGCCGAACCGTGTGAAAACAACAGGCATTTAGTATCGATTTTTGAGGTCCGCCGGCGAATCATTCGACAATTAAACCAACTCGCACGGATTCAATGAGCGATTAAAGAAACACGGAACAAGTAAGGAATGATTCGACTATCGTTCACCGGCTCGCGGAGCTATTCGCATGACCAGACCAGTCGGGATCAAAATTACCACCCGCGTACATTTCGAAAATACAGAATGTTGCTTCCACGATCGCAATCGATATATCTCACGGAGGAGTCGATTCTCTTATTTTAATTAAGTACCTAGTGCACAATTGAATCGCAATGACCACTTTGACGTTTCTGATATTCCGTTACTCATTTTGTTTACACTTTTCTACTAATATCATTAAAATACGCTAATATATATAATACGCTCCAGTTGCAAATGAATAAAGATTCAAAACTGTTTAAGCAGAATACCACTATTAAGCATATCAAAAAAAATGCAACATAATTGAGTCGCGATTGAATATCAGTTGCTTGGTCTTTTAAAGTTTATTAGCGGAATTGATCCCTTACTTAACAATCGAGCAATTAGGCAGTTAATCGACTTAATATTTATGGCATAGTAAAAATAGCATTGCACTTTTTGAAATCTTTGATTTGAACCTTTTCCCACGAATTCAATAGCATGGAAAGCTTTGAAAAGTTAATTAGAAGTATTACATGTTATAAAACTAAATGAATTTATTTATTAGTACACATGCCACAAAATGCTTAGGAGTCCGTTAGGTACTGAATTATTGACCGTAAAGACAAAAGTCCTAAGCATTTAGGTGAAATCTAAGCGTCGCTGAAAACGAATTCTTAAATAAGAGCCCCCTAAATGCTACTAAGTGGCAACCTAAACTTTGTTGGTAAAACGGCAATTAATCTACTATTTATACGTTAAAAGTTTAAATGAAGATCCATTTTGCTAGCTGTTTAGTATTCGGAGTGAATATCTATCTTGTCTGAGCAATTTGTTCAACTCGTTTGTCCGCATTCGTCCATATTCCATTTATTTCCAACGCTAATGGTACAGCTTGAATATTTTCTTAGTTTCCACAAACTAAGAAAATATTTGAACTTACGAAAAAAATTTAAGTATTAAAGAAGTTTCTTATAGTCAAAAACGAAATGCCCTTATTGTGCTTTTAAATATTCGGCAACTTATACATGATTGTCAGGTTAGTGGCTCCTGAAACTGAACCAGAGGAGCGCACGCGACTGACAGCGGCTTGTCTCAGCGCAGCCCGCGCTTGTTGCTCGCGACTGTCGCCGTGTGTGAGCGCGCCGCCCGGCACCAGCGCGCCGCCGCTGCTGGCGCGACTGCTGACGCCCGCTACTGCCGCGCTGCTAGAGACCCGTCACACTCACACGCCAGGTAACTGACAGACAGCGGCTTGTCTCTGTTGCTCGCGACTGTCGCCGTGTGTGAGCGCGCCGCCCGGCACCAGCGCGCCGCCGCTGCTGGCGCGACTGCTGACGCCCGCTACTGCCGCGCTGCTAGAGACCCGTCACACTCACACGCCAGGTAACTGACAGACAGCGGCTTGTCTCTGTTGCTCGCGACTGTCGCCGTGTGTGAGCGCGCCGCCCGGCACCAGCGCGCCGCCGCTGCTGGCGCGACTGCTGACGCCCGCTACTGCCGCGCTGCTAGAGACCCGTCACACTCACACGCCAGGTAACTGACAGACAGCGGCTTGTCTCTGTTGCTCGCGACTGTCGCCGTGTGTGAGCGCGCCGCCCGGCACCAGCGCGCCGCCGCTGCTGGCGCGACTGCTGACGCCCGCTACTGCCGCGCTGCTAGAGACCCGTCACACTCACACGCCAGGTAACTGACAGACAGCGGCTTGTCTCTGTTGCTCGCGACTGTCGCCGTGTGTGAGCGCGCCGCCCGGCACCAGCGCGCCGCCGCTGCTGGCGCGACTGCTGACGCCCGCTACTGCCGCGCTGCTAGAGACCCGTCACACTCACACGCCAGGTAACTGACAGACAGCGGCTTGTCTCTGTTGCTCGCGACTGTCGCCGTGTGTGAGCGCGCCGCCCGGCACCAGCGCGCCGCCGCTGCTGGCGCGACTGCTGACGCCCGCTACTGCCGCGCTGCTAGAGACCCGTCACACTCACACGCCAGGTAACTGACAGACAGCGGCTTGTCTCTGTTGCTCGCGACTGTCGCCGTGTGTGAGCGCGCCGCCCGGCACCAGCGCGCCGCCGCTGCTGGCGCGACTGCTGACGCCCGCTACTGCCGCGCTGCTAGAGACCCGTCACACTCACACGCCAGGTAACTGACAGACAGCGGCTTGTCTCTGTTGCTCGCGACTGTCGCCGTGTGTGAGCGCGCCGCCCGGCACCAGCGCGCCGCCGCTGCTGGCGCGACTGCTGACGCCCGCTACTGCCGCGCTGCTAGAGACCCGTCACACTCACACGCCAGGTAACTGACAGACAGCGGCTTGTCTCTGTTGCTCGCGACTGTCGCCGTGTGTGAGCGCGCCGCCCGGCACCAGCGCGCCGCCGCTGCTGGCGCGACTGCTGACGCCCGCTACTGCCGCGCTGCTAGAGACCCGTCACACTCACACGCAAGGCAATCATTGTTCCAGGGCATAATACTAAATGCTAGTATTTTATACGGATAGTGACTAGTGATTCCTATTTAGACTATTGGGCAAAATAAGGGATTTTAAGGCTAATGATGTGCAAAAAATCTTTGCACTCGAGTAAGACACTCACCTGTGGCTTATGGCTTGCAATGCCCATAAATTCAAATGGACATTTTAAAATCATTCATTAAATGAATAAATTGCAGAATTACAAAGCAGCATCCTCGAGCTGATCCACGTGCTAGCGTCTCGCCACATATCGGCGCGCGAGTTGTCGGCGCTGCTGCGTCTGTTCGGAGTGGAGCGACCGCCGCGGCGCGCGCTGCTGGCGGCGCTGCAGCGGCTGGTGGCCGCGGCGCCCGCTGACGTGCCCGACTACGCTCTCTCGTTCCCTGTAAAAAAGTATTCAGGTACAATACAAGTCATCTTGATTTCTTATATTTTCGCGATTGTTACAGATAAAATTAAACTATTCTTAGAAAACTGGTTGAGAATATTTTGTTTTTTTAATACAATGCAAATATCAGCCGTTAGTTAATTTGAATTTAAAAGAATCAAAAAAATATCGAATGCTAGGTAAGTAATATGACCGCTCCGTTGAAGCGCAACAAAAAAGGTGTCGAGGGCGCTCCGCGTGCCTATTCTCCCACCTCGACGCTCCCCTCTACGACACGTCACTGGCCGCGTGGACTGCACATGATGGAAGGGGTTGTGCGGGAGAATCTTCTAAGACTGCCTTTTCTGGCAGCTGAACGGCCTCGTCAGCTTCATCTGGCACCTGGGTCCCACTGTGCTGATCATCTCTCCTTCTATAACACACCAAACGACACATGTTTTAATCCGTTGTCATCTATTGGAACAAAACCACAAGCGCATTCAAGTGATCCCATCAAAATAGGTAACTAAGCAATTACTAATGATAGAGTCCCGGACCTCCATCATATCACGATCAGTGAACATTTAGCATTTTAACGGATCGCTGAAACATCCATAGGATAGGGAATGGCCACAATGTCGAATCCAAGGATCTGCCATAATGTCGAGGCAATGGATAGTAGAGGCCAAGGTTCTGCAGTAAGGCGCGGGTAGACATCGCAGCATTGTATCTCATCAATCACACTCACAGTATCCAAGCTAAGGGTCTTACAGTCTTCTGTTGAGTTTTAGATTTTATTAAATTGATGATCGGGTCCCAAGCTGATGGTACCTGTCATCCATCTTCTATATTGAAATTAGGATATTTTAACTACATATGAGTTGCCAAGTTATGAGATCCTCCAAACTTGGACCGCTCTGTACACGCTGCCCCTGCCCCCTGCAACCTTCCTCACGCTGTCGATACATCAGGGTGATGGTTCACCTCAAAAACATTTCAATATTATGTACATGTTTGTATAGCAGGCAGCGAGCCGCCAATACCAGCTGAAGCTCGAAATGCCACGTTTTGCCAACAAGCCGATGCCATCGCCAAGAAGCTTCGAGAAGCGCATCTTGCAACAGGTAATTATTATTCTCGCTTATAAAAACTAGTGGTCAGGATTATTTTTTCCGCGCCAGTATTTTATAACGACGCAATTGCCAATTACTTATTTTCATTAGTCTAAGATTCGTACTATCTGGAACTAGTGCCACGTGTTTGTAGACTTTTGTCAGAAACGGGCTACGTCGCTTCTGAGCCTAGGGTACCCTGTAAGTCATGGTCCTAGATTTGGCGGAATTGGTTATTACAATGGAGCGTCTGCTGCCGTCTGACCTCCGTAACCCTTTTTACAGGGAAACCAGACCAACAGGAACTAGACCCGGGGTGTGTTAGTTGCCAACACTGTCAGAATTTTTCAGGATGCCCTAAGGCATCTGACACAGTCTCACGACTGCTATCTATCTGGTACCAACGGCTTAACGTGCATTCCGAAGAACGGAGGAGCTCAAAATAGAAAATGCCACTAAATTAGTGCGACCAATCCAATAGTGGTCCCGTCACGCTGTCGCTTGACACGCCCATTCGCTACGGATACGCGGGTCACGCTCGACTACCGAGCTCCTCAAGCTTTTTATACCTAACAATACATAGGGCGCACTGTAAGTTTCCGGAACTGGCCACTTACATAAACAATATTTAAAAATTTATTGCAACATTTGAAAATAGAACTCTTTGGCTGTAGAATGCAGTTTGTTTCATCTGACTGTCTTTTGTTTTTACCTTGTGGCGCCATTTAAAAAATTGTGTGTCTGCATCAACATGGATTTAACTCGGGAAAATTTTCGTAGTATGATTTTCTACGATTTTAAGTGTAATTTGACAGCTCAACAGAGCATCGCTCGGCTTGAAACAGCTTTTGGCAATGAAGCACCATGCAAGACAACTGTTTATAGCTGGTTTGCAGAATTCAAGCGTGGTCGTATCAATCTCAGTGACGAATCTCGCGATGGTCGGCCGTCCACGGCTGTGACCAACAAAAACATCAATGCTGTGCGCCGTATGATTGAAACAGACAGGCATGTGACCTACCATGAAATTCGCGCATCCTTAGAAATAGGCATGAGTCAAATACAATTAATCCTACACAAACATTTGGGTGTGAGAAAGCTGTGCTCGCGGTGGATCCCACACAACTTGACCGAGGCTCAAAAAACGGACCGCGTCACTTGGTGCAGTGCCATGCTTACCAGATTCAACGAAGGTGCGTCAAATTTGGTGTGGGACATAGTAAGAGGTGACGAAACATGGATTTATTGCTACGATCCCAAAACAAAGCAGCAATCGAGCGTATGGGTCTTTCAAGATGAGCCGAAACCAACCAAAGTGGCGCGCGTGAAAAGTGCATCTAAGCGGATGATTGCTTCTTTTTTTAATAAAACTGGACACGTGGCTACTGTTGCTTTAGAGAATCGTCGTACAGTGAATAGTGACTGGTACACGACCATTTGTTTGCCGGAAGTTATTGACGAACTCCGTAAAAATAACCGTAAACGCCGTATCATCCTGCACCACGACAATGCTAGTTCTCACACGGCCAGACAGACAAACGACTTTTTGAAGGCGAAAAATGTAGAACTCATGAGTCATCCTGCATACAGTCCCGACCTGGCACCTTGTGACTTTTTTCTGTTCCCAAAAATTAAGAACCAATTATGCGGTCAACGATTTTCATCACCAGAAGAGGCTGTCGAGGAGTATGAAAAACACGTTTCAGAGGTCACCACAGAGGAGTGGCACAAAAGTTTTCAAAACTGGTTTCATCGAATGAAAAAGTGCATAGACGCCAAGGGAGATTATTTTGAAAAACAATAAATTAATTTTGTACCTTTAATAGTATTTTTTCATATTCATTCCGGAAACTTATAGTGCGCCCCACGTACATGCACTTAAAAACAGATTTCGAACACAACTACAAAACTTATTTAAAGTTTTCTAATGAAAAAAAGTGGGACCGTGGTGGGGACATTTTGCTATATCTTTTGTACGCACGAAATTAAGTGGGCTAGTGACGTCACTCCACCTTTAAGTGCGTCCTTTTTATTTCTTAACAGATTGAAAAAGTTTCTGCTTTTGAATTCTGGTACTCAAATTTTGGTTATGAAAAACTATTACTTACTTCCCCCTTTATGACACACTGTCACACCCCGGACACTCCATACAACAGCGGCGAGCCCGATACCTGCCTGATTCAGTCGCGTACGCACACGCGTCAATTTGTGTGTTATTCAGGGTTGGTTATTTACCGTGCTGCGAAATAGTTGTCCGTCGCGGCCGCACGCCGAAGTGTCATTCTCGCCTTGTTTTGCTCTCGATTTTTACCTTAAATCTGCGCGGCTCGGTGCGGTATCTGTTTCGGGTGGGAGGATGTGGGTGTTCGTTCTATACGTAAGTACTAATAAACATGTGACGCTGTTGCTTGAGATTACTGGGCTCAATGCGTTCCTGTCATCAGTAAAAGGCACTCAATGTGATGTATTTGTTGACAGCTTTGAGCAGTTTGCGAGAATGTTGGTTGGTTACAGAATTGTTATATTTACATATTGTTTATATTATGCACTGTCAACATATATTTTGTATCTGTTTGTTATTCCAAATAAATAAAATTAAAAAAAAATGTTATTTTGTGAAAGGGATGGATGAAATTGTATTCTAGTTTAAGTTATGCAACGCTTGAATTTGGTTTATCCCATAGATTAATAATTGGTCTCCGCGGCGCTACGCGAGACCAATCATTAATCGAAGGTTTATCCGTTACAACGTGTACTTTGTATCAAAATAAAAAAATAATATTTATATTGGCATCGAGTCTAATGGAGTGTTTTTAATTATAGAGGAATTAATAAAAAATCGTTAACGTAGACACTAGTGACTGCACAATAATCGCATCGCAGAGGCACGGCGGAATTGGTGTCATTTTAAATGATTTTTGGAGTTTTGACCATTTGATTTTTAGTGTGTGTACTTTTTATAGAGGTAAGGCCTTGAAATAAATAAATGGAAAATGTTGATAGGTCTACAATCAGCATGGTCACGTCACGCGGCTCGCGTATCACTAGGAGCGGACGCGGTTTCAGCGGGCTGGGGGCCGTGGCTGGCGGGCTTCTCGCTGCTGCTGGCGCTGCGGCTGCCTGAACACAGAGGTATGTTGGTAGGTGTACAGTCAGCATGGTGACGTCACTAGGAGCGTCATTTTTTATTCACTTAGATTAGAATTTTACAATAATTTTATTATTTTTCATAAATTTAAAAATTGTCTCTCCTATTATTGATTTAATTTCCATCTTGGATGTTCATTGTCAAGCTTGGTTTGTCCGATTATCAAAACAGAAATTAGTGTTCAGTTAACATAGTTAGGCAGTCCTCTTCCTTTCCGCTTTAACCGGCATGACGAATAATTTTCGATTTCATGTTTAAATGAAATAAGTGTTTATTGAATAAATGTTTAATAATAATGTAAAAAAATACGATGATAAAACTTAAACTAACTGAGATATGACGAAGTTAAACTCACGTGCATTTTGGACGATACCAAAAGCTCCATACTAATGGATACCTAGCGGTGACGTCACGCCTAGGTAATTTACAAGGGTGTGATTAAAATTTGTTCGACAACTACCTTAAATATTGCGTTTATGTAAATAGTTCCCAAATGAAAGTTTCTTTATTTTTTATGTGTTCGTCGATTATAATATAATTTTTTAGAAATATTATATTTTCAAAATGGATTTTCCCATCGATTTTTAAATTTTTATATAAAATCGCCTGGGCAAAACTTCAAAGTGAAAATTTCAACAATGAGCTTAAATACATGTTTGCTATGATGCCATCACATAACTTTTTAAATTTTTGACCTAATTGTATTATTATATCCAGACGACATACACGAATGGCACGACGATTCAAACAGTTCGGAGCCGAAGCACCCGAGTGCCTGCGAGTCTCCAGCTCCTACTGTTGAGCCCGCGCACGTCATATCATTGGGACATGAATCACTCATGTTCGAGATTTGGATCGAAGTTGCTACTGGTGAGTAAATGCCCTTTATTTCCTTCTCTTTTTGGTCCAAATTTAAGGCAGGCCTTATGCCTTTTGTATTTTGTTCTATAACGTGCAATAAAGATTAAATAAATAAAAATGCTTTGAATGAATGAATGAATCTGTTTTTTGTTTAAAAATATGCTGCTGTTTATAAGCAAGAGTTATCTGTAATGCAAACAGTTTCATTTTATTTGTCTAAATTTTATTGCACAACTTTCAGTCAGTATCACAATGAAGGTTGGTCTTAAGGATTTACGAGGAATAATTTTAGACTTGTGTCGTTCTTTTTTTTTATTATTTTAATTATCAATATTTAAATTCAATAATTGTATTAAATTATTTTTATCGTATTTAATTTAATGTGTAACAATGGCAAAATGGTATATATGTACTAGTAATGAAACGACCGTTTAGCTCCGAAGCTGATTTATTACTGGGGTCGATACCCACAATTAGCAACAATGGTAACTTAGTACATATAACATTGACCACATACAGTACATCTTTCTTCACCTTTAATTTGGAAACCTGTAACAATGATAATAATATGATAACAACAATATCATGTGCTTAGTTCTTATTTAGTATAAGTATATTTATAAAAACTAACAGGTTTTCGTACACGTTTTGATCTCCCCAATGGCATTACATTTTCGGGACTGCGATTAATATTAGTTTCAGTCGATGCTACATGGGGACTATCACTCGACTCAATTGAAGGAGGCTCATCCTCCACTACATCGCAGGCTTCCATCCACACGTCATCACAGTCAATATCCCTTTCTCTTTCCGCGTTTTTGTTATGATCGGACATGACGGTCATCCCATCGTCTTCTAAAAAAGCAGAGGCTTTCGGCGGAGATGCTAGCGATGGTGGTGTTGCAGTCGTTTGCTCAATAGACCGAGTGTGAGAGTGAGATGGAAGCGGAGACCGTGCTGGCGGCGGCGGTGACTCGCTTTGCTCTGGCTCTGACAATGACGGGCTGCCTGCATCGATCGAATCACCCTCACCGTTGTTACTATCATCAAAACTTTTAACGTTAGTATACTTTCTTAATTGGTCTAAGTGCCTATAACAATAACGGCTATAATCCTTAAAATAAATTTCAAACATTCTGGAGCCCACAATTTTGTTTATGATTCCACAACTCCAAATACTTTTCCTAGCAATGAACCATTTTGCCCAAACAGTTTCCCCAATTTTAAAACGCCTACTGGGCTGTAATAATACAGGTATATTTTCACGATCACCACTCTTACAATTGTTTGGCAATATAAGGTCCAATCTACATCTCAAATTACGACCAAACATGAGTTTAGCTGGCGTTGAACCTGTTGCACAATGAATAGTGTTTCTGTAACTAAACAAAAAACTCTGGAGTTGTTCAAAACATTTTTTTAGACATTTATCGCTTTCTAAAAATAAGCATTTTAACATTTTTTTACAGGTTTTGACAGAGTTTTCTGCTTGGCCATTACTAGCCGGGTGATATATGGGCGATGTTAAATATTCAATGCCATTCATTTTGCAAAAGTTTTGGAATTCAGCCGAATTAATTTTGACATCATTATCGGATACAATAACATTAGGTATGCCAAACCTACAAAACATTTCTTTTAATTTTTGTATAAGTGCATTTGTAGATGTGCCACGTTCCATTAAAATACATTCCAACCATTTGGAGTACGCATCTACAACTATTAAATATATCGTTTGACCGAAAGTCATGTAGTCTATGTGGATACGATGCCAGGCAGACGTAGGGCGGGGCCAGGGTACGGCGGAGCGCTGCGCACGGAGCAGCATGTAGGGCAAGCACCTATCCACCTTTCGATATCGGCGTCCAACCCTGGCCACCAAAATCTGGTTCTAGCTGCGCTTTTAGTTTTGACAATACCGAAATGTGCGGAGTGGAGCTCTTTTAACATTCTCTCCCTAAAATTTTCGGGAATGACAATCCTGTGCCCGCGAAACAAACAACCGTCGATCACTTCTAAGTCTGTTTTGCACTGGAAGTAAGGCAAAATATTTTTACATTTTATTTTCCTAGGCCACCCTTTTTTCATGTACTTAATTACCGTATCTAATACCTTGTCAGCTGTAATAGCATTTTTTAAGTCTTTGAATAAAACCGGTTCTACACTTTCTTCTAAGAAAAGGAAATACTTAGAACTAGCATCTTGTTTATCTTCCCAATCTCCTGTCGGACCCGATAGTGGTGAACGAGAAAAATAATCAGCCACCTGGTTACTTTTACCATCTATGTATTTAACTACATAATTATAAGCCGACAATATTAAAGCATACCTTTGAAGGCGCAAGGCAGCTGTCACCGATACTCCCTTGCTTTTATCAAATATTGATAACAACGGCCGATGGTCTGTTTTTAGTATAAACGGTTCACTACGACCATACAGGTATTGGTGAAAGTGTCTGACTCCGAAGATAATAGCAGTGGCTTCCTTCTGGATCTGACTATAATTTTTCTCGCTCGCCGACAAGGATCGAGAAGCAAAGGCAATAGGACGCTCGCGGCCGTCTGCATCTTGGATTGCTAAAATCGCGCCTAACCCTTCTGGGCCCGCATCAACTACGAGCAAAAGAGGCGCTGAAGGGTCAAAATGCGCCAGCACTCTGTCGCTAGCCAAAACGTGTTTGACCTCCTGAAATGCTCGTTCTTGTCGCTCCCCCCAATACCAGCGCACACCAGTATGCAGTAATTCATGTAACGGGTTTAATAACGCTGATGCATTCGGTATGAAGTTTCTATAATAATTGACAACACCTAGGAATCGTTTTACTCCTAAAACATCCCTAGGCGCTGGCGCACACAGAATAGCTTTAACTTTGGTAGGACAAGTCCTTAATCCGTTTCTGTCTATAACATAGCCTAAATAAGTAACGCTATCTTGAAAGAAACTGCATTTTTCTTTTTGTAACCGCAATCCTGCATCATCTAATCTTTTTAACACTTCCCGCAATCTATTTAAATGGCATTGGTTATTCGGTGCAGTAATACAAATGTCATCCAACCATATGCTTACCCCTTCAATGCCAGCCAACAAAGTCTCCATAGTCTTTTGAAAAATAGCAGGCGCGCATGCCAGGCCATAAACCAGGCGTGTATAAGCAAAAAGACCTTTATGCGTATTGATTGTACAAAGCTTTTGAGACGATTCCGACAGTTTAAATTGGTTGTACGCATTACTTAAATCTAATTTCGTGTAACGGTGACCTCCTCCTAAATTAGAAAAAACCTCTTCAATCCTTGGTAAGGGATACTTATCAATTTCTAAGTCCTTATTTAACGTACACGAAAAATCGCCTGCTATCTTTAGTTTACCATTCTCTTTTAAAACTGGAACTATAGGCGTAGCGTATTCTGAATAACTAACCGGTTTTAAAATACCTAAACTCACGAGTCTGTCTAATTCATTGCTCACTTTTTCTTTGAGTGCAAATGGGACGGTACGCGGTTTAAAAAATTTTGGGGACGCATTTTCTTTTAATTTTAAATCTATTTCGAATTGATTAAAACAACCTAAATCGTCTTTCCAAAGGTTCTTGAACTGTATCAATAGGAGTGGCAAATCCTTGCAGCTTTCCTGTTTACTTTCACCAATCATATAGTTTCTAGTAGCAAAATAAATTTTAAATTTCGCCATAAAGTCACGCCCCAAGAGAGGAGGACCACCATTTTTCAAAACGTATATTTTAATATTATGACCAGTCTTCATATATTTTAAGTATGCAATAAAATAACCTGAGGGCGTAATTTTATGTCCATCATAAAGGCACATACTTAAATCGCTTTTAAACAATTTTTGTTTCGAAAAATGCTGTAAATATAGTTCTTCTGAAATAACTGAACTTCCAGAGCCTGAATCTAGTTCCATACACAAATCAACATCGTAATTTTTTACAAATAATTTAATAGGTGTATTATCAACATACCTTAAGTTAAATAGTTCACACTCACTGCAATCCTCTTTTACCTCCTGCGAACTGATATTATGCACAATGGACTTTTAACCGCACACACCTTTTTAAGGTGACCTTTTTGACCACAATTTAAGCACTTGTAATTTTTAAACCTGCACTTAGAACCGTCGTGATTTTTTAAACCGCACACTACGCACCGCACTTCATGGTCATCGGGCCCGGTCGAGCGCCGTCCGCCGACCCCGCCGCTGCCGCTGCCGCTGCCGCTGCCGCTGCCGCCCCGCGCGCCGGCCGCACCGGCGGCGGCGGTGTAAGCGCGTCGGCGGCGCTCCGCTGCGTAAAACACCGGCTCCTCCTTGACATCGGCCGCGTCCGCGCTGCTGCTAAATGTCGCGCGAGCCTGACGAACACAGGCCGCTTTTTGGGCGATTTCAATGGCTTGCGCCAGCGTCAGCGTTTTCGAGTCTGCTTCGAACAAACGATCTCGCTCTCGACCAGTGCCGAATCCCAAAACGAAGCGATCACGTAGTAATGTATCGAGTTCTGTACCGAATTCGCAATATACTGCCAGCCCGCGTAGCCGTGCAGCCCAATCTTCGATGCTTTCACCGTCCGATTTTATTGCGTCATAGAACTTTGCCCTATCGACAAAAGTCGATCTTTTCGGCGTAAAATGATTATCGAGTATCTTCACCAGCTCACTATAAGTAGATTCTTCGAGCTTATTCGGATGCACTAGACCCCGAACCAGACGGTATGTTTCATCCGTTAAGTTTGTTAACAGCACAGCACTTTGATTTTCGTTCGAAATATTATTCAACTTGATAAATTGCGATAGTTTGCCGTAAAACACTTCCCACTCATGGATTTTATGATAAAAAATGTTCAAATTACCGATGTAAGTCGTCATTTTTTTTACTCGCGGGTAGAATCACGTCTCGTCGCCAGTTGGTATATATGTACTAGTAATGAAACGACCGTTTAGCTCCGAAGCTGATTTATTACTGGGGTCGATACCCACAATTAGCAACAATGGTAACTTAGTACATATAACATTGACCACATACAGTACACAAAAACATAGGACATCTTCAAGAAAGGCATTTTGCAATTTACTGCTAATTCTGTTACAAATAAAGTTTGTCAATTTTGTTGTAGAAAGGATCTTTTATAATTAGATATACAATTAAATAGAACATAACTCATACAAATAGTCCATATAATACAAATACAAGCAATCAAAAGAAAAAAAATACGATGCACAAAAGGCGGCTTCGCAATAGTTTGTAATAGGACGCCGCTTAGCTGATCGTGGTTTTTACTACCGGTCAGGATGGTATCTGGTTCAAAGAATTTCCATTGCTATTCAAAGAGGCAATGCTGCCAGGATAATGGGTACCTTTGAACCGGGTACTATCAGGGGCGGCATTTTCAATTAATATTTTTTTTGTGTTTTTTAAATTGATATCATGTGAACAAGTTAGTCACGCTCACATTTTACAGTATAATGTTGTGAACAGGTACAATCAGTCTCCGACTAACGCGTCCGGAAGCAAACTCCTCCCGCGTGGTTTCAGAACAGCGCGTGTCCGTGTCGCTGCCGGCACGTTCGTGGCTACAACTGGCCGTCGCCGCGCAGGAGAGGCTGCGTGCGCGACGCATGCACGTCGAGGTATCACATCTAGGCCATTCTAACTGAATTATTACTAGTGGCTCTGTGAGCTGTAGACCTCGCGAACTTATAGAGATTGCAGATCTAAGGAACTTTTCACACCATATGTTTTTCATTGAATATTAAAATCTCGATAATGTTCGTTCCGCTCTATCTTTTTAGTCTTTTTCCTTCTCTGTTCTTAACAGAAGGAGTAGTGAAAATTACAAAAACTTGGCGTTTATACAAACAACGATGAAGTAAATTATTCAATTATAGCTTTTTATTTAACTTGCAATCTATGTATGTATGTTTGTTCGGGTCAAATCTCATAAGATAAATTCGATCTACTTTCCGGTTTCCAATCAAGCTGAAATTTTGCACACATGTATATATCGCGTGGCAATGCAATATTATGATGACTTGGAGCTGGTCTGATGATGGAGCTGGGAAGCGGTCATAGGAATTCTTTAATGAAACAACGTAATCCCATCGAGTTTAGGCTCATTTACTTTGGTCTCATAATAAAAGATTGTCAAAAAGAAAAACTTCTTAGTTTAGTTATAAAAATGAATTCTTATAAAATTTTGGTAAACTGGTAATTTTGGTAAAGTAGACTAAACGAATGTTTCCTGTAGTTACGTAATTCCCAAGAAAACGGATAAGTATACTCGTTTTATTTTATTATTTATGTTATTTCGTTGTCACTACAAACACAGAATGGTCGTAAGAGCCATACAATCCAAAGGCGCTTAGGCCCATTGTGCCAGCTCCGTCATTTTCAAAAATTTCCAAAAAATGGCTCGACTATCGATTCTCATATGTTTATCGAACATGCTCCCAAAATTTCACGGGAATCGGTTGAGAAATGCGACCTCTAGAGGAGAACACACAGACATACCAAAGCATTTTTGGCCAAGTTGAAACGGACTTAATATATCAAATTCTTAATATATATAAAAAAAAAGATTATTTCGTCTATTTGAGTCGTCAGCTTACGTTTCAGAGCCCAGGGTACGCTTTAGTTGCATGTGTGTATAAATTTAAGAGCTGGGCTCTTGTCGGTGGAGTTTTTTCCATTATGTCCTATCCCTTGCCAGTTCTTTAATAAAAAAATTGTATCGCTTTAATTATGGTCGTCTTACCTTCATAACCCATATTAATAGGGAAACCAGACCAATAGGATCATGATGTTTCCTAACGACCACTAAATGGTAGTCGGGACCAACGGCGTAACGTGTCAGAGGCCGAGAAGCGGTTCCTAACAACTCTGACGCCATGTAACCTTCACGAAATGATGATGGTGACAGAATTATTAATATTATAATAAGTGTAAACTCTTGGATTGAAATTATAAGCCATGTTTTTTTTACAAATGATTGTGTTGACATAGTATATGTGCGTAAAAAAATAATTAAAAATATAGTACTAGTGTACAAAATGGACACTCGCAAAGTGTTCAATTCCGCGTAAGTCAGCCTGCACCGCACCACTCCAGCGGTATCTGGGACGACGAACTAGTCTACTACCTGTCCGTCGCACAATAATACCTATATGAAATTCGTTAGCTGATACTCGATATGTTTTATTTATCGCCGGGTAAATAACCATACAGTCCGACTTCGACTCTGAAGCTCGAACTGGGGATGCAATCGGGAAAACATGCTTGGATGAAGAGTAATGGCCATCACTAACAAATGACTTTTACTAATTCCATATTATTCATACTGAATGTTATTATACTTATGATTTATTTATTTTAAGGTCACGCTGTATGTAAACGGTTGCGAGTTGGAAACAGTTGCACTCCCAATACAGGGTGAGTTCTTTTTTTAGCTATTTAGGGTTCTACTGCTGGGCAAAAGTCTCCCCTATTTTTCTTCCACACAACTCTATCCACGGCTACTTTCTTATTCGTTTAAATTATTAATAGAATGAGTATTTGACTAAACTTTGTCGTCGATTCTATAGGACAGTGTAACGAAAGTCATAACTGTAAAGTCATTTTTACGACAAATTGGATAATGCTATTATAAATGTTCAACAGGTGTACTGGTACGGAAAGCGGCAACGAGTACCATTCTCCTAGGAGACTGCGTAGCGGGCGCGTACCATTTGTCTCGCGTGCACGTGTACCGCTCCAGCGTGATGTCGCCATCCTTCGCCATGCATCTCGCTGCTCACGCCAACAACCACGCCTGCCATGTGAGTAGCATAGGAAACTAAAAGTAAACATTTCTAACACAGGTACACACACAAAGCGGCAACGAGTACCATTCTCCAAGGAGACAGCGTAGCGGGCGCGTATCATTTGTTTCGCATGCGCGTGTACTGCTCTAACATGATGTCACCTGTCGTTTTGGCGAACTAAATGTGGACTTAAATGTTGGATAGTTGAAAACTTTGATTTAGGGTATAATTTTTTTTTTTCGACAGTTCGCAGGCCGTTTGAATTTTATATGTAATTTGTTTTTCAGGTTCGATGCGAGTCACCTAACTACTCGTTGTTGTTGACACCTAATCTCTTGGACACCAAAATTGACTGGGATCAGGTAAATATACATACACACATACATATTCATCCTACTTTCTATTTTATGAATTTGCTATCTATAGTTAAAAATCCCAATGTGTGTTTATATGCTGGTGTTTCAAAAACAAATTTATTATTATTAGTCTGGTTAAACTCTTTATTGTATGAGATCTACCTAATTGAATGTACCTGAATATGTATTGCAGTAAATTAAAAAATAGACCGACAAATGCGAGTCGGACTCGCGCACCGAGGGTTCCGTACCGTAGTATGTAGGTATCGCGTTCACGAGAAAAGGGGTAGTAAGTATAAATTTATTTGAAACTAGCTGTTTCCCGCAGCTCTACCTGCGGTATATAGCCTATGTTACTCAGGGTGAATGTAGCTTTCCAATTGTAAAAAAAATTTTGAAATCTGCACAGTAGTTTTTGTTTACAAAAATACAAATTTTCCTCTTTATAATATTAGTGTAGAAAAATATATTATATATTGTATGGGTTTAAATCTTTGTTCCGGGACTCCTCAGAAGGTGGTGGCTGAAAATTAGTGCTAGGCATGCCTGCATCACCACCTATTGAGACGTCTGTCACGTACATTTTTAACATGTAGCTTATGCTTAAGTCCTTTGCTGTACCTACGTGATAGCTTTCTCAATAAAGATATATTCTATTATATTCTATATAACTAAAAAATTACGATTTTTGCAAGTTATGCTATAAGTCGTTGCTTCGTACCAAATTTCAAGATCCTGAGTTCACGTGAAGTACCCTGTAGGTTTTGATTCCCTTGCGAGTGTAGAAAATTTTCGGAAATTTGCGGCAGAAAAGGCTGTACCTTTTGATTGCGTTGGTTTAGAAGTTTGATTTTTTCACAGCTCCAAGGGACAGTAAACCTAAGTATTTGATATAAATTCCAGCTTGATACCTCCACGCGTTCTTGAGAAAAAGGGTCTTGATAGACAGACGGACGGACGGACAACAAAGTGATCCTATAAGGGTTCCGTTTTTTCCTTTCTAGGTACGGAACCCTAAAAATCATTTCATTCCATCTGATTGTGACTCTTAGTTGCAAATAAATAAATTAGAATTTTAATGTTCTTAAAATAACTTAGTAGGTGAGTGCAAATGATTTTAGTCGCTTGAATGTTGAAAGTATTTGGTTTTCTTTGTTTGATTATTTTCTAGGTATACGAAATGTCCAGCAGTGCTCTGCGAGAGCTACACGACCATTTACTGCTAACATTTTCAGCGCACTCCCCGCACATTGTCAACCTTTACTATCCTACAACAGCGCCGACAGGTAACTGAACATTCCTTTTTTTCGGAACAACAATTTTATTTTATTTTATATGTAACTAGCTGTTTCCCGCAGCTCCGATTGGGTCAAAAAGTAGCCTATGTTTGACCCGGGGTCAACAACTATATTCCTACCAAATTTCATCAAAATACGTTCAACGGTTTGGCCGTGAAAGCGTAACAGACAGTCAGACAGAAAGCCAGACAGACTTTCGCATTTATAATATTAGTATATGGATATTTAGACCATTTTTTGTATTAACTATCATTCAATATGTAGAATCTAGATGAAATATTTTTTGTTTTGCATTAAATACGCACACAGACGCAGGCAGAGCTGCGGAAAAAGCTAGTTCTGCATAAGTGATTTCAGGGTAAGGTTATCTCTCGCAAGGGCGACATGATTACACCACTAAGGTCATGCGACTTGACCTCGCTAGAAATTTTACAACTGTTTTTGATGGGTTTCTCGAAGTCGCAGGTCTATGCAAATAAACCACAAAGTCCTAAAGGTAAACATAACACAGGTAGAGATGGGCAGCGGTAAGAAATTCAAGAGGGAAGAAATGGAATACAAGGGGAAGAAATGGAAAAAAATAATTAATTCCCATTTAATCCCGCGAGTTTTAAAAAATTCTGGGAATAAATGGGCGCTCATCTCTGAACACAGGCCACCGCTTATTGGATCATTTTTACCTTTATATAATAAATAAATTTTCGCCATTGTTACGTTCCCTTCAACGATCTAGACGCTTCTCCCAATGTATCAAATATAGAAAGAATCTAAATAATTTTGGAGAAGGGAACAGATGCAACATAAAAAATAATCTATTTTTTTTTAACTACTACCACTAGATGGCGCTGAACAAAAATACGACGAGCTATGGTTTGTCATAAATGTATACTCGTAGGGGCACTTTAAAATTTGTCAGTGTTACCTGATATCGATAGAATGGTCAGTCTATCAAAATTGTTTTTGCTTTCTAGGTTCATAATTGTCATTATGGTACGAGCTAGAGGTGTTATATTAGGGTCAGTCAATATTAGTTTAGACTCTAAACTAATATTGACTAAACTTTAGAGGATATAAATTCTATATTAATTTTTAGATATTATTGAATCTCATGGTGATAATACGCGAACTCATTCTCAATAATCAAACTGAATACAAGATTATTAGTAATACAAACGGCTACTTATTAATTTGTAGAGGGATTCACTTTTCCTTCATACTTTAACAGGCTTAGCACTGTCAACGTTGAATCAACGTTGGCGTATTTAAAAAGTGAATCAGCTTATTTACAACAATTTTTTTACAGTCTTTTTTACTTCTTCATTCGTATTTTTTTATTTTCATCTTTTTTATTATTTTTTTCCTTTTTCCGGACGAGTGACTGATCGCCGTATTCGACGTGATTGCAGCGCTGCCTGACGCTGACGCGGCGATCGCCGTCGCCGGTTGCCTACTCTATTATTTGACTAATACGTGATAACCTAATATCGTCTGAGACGCATATCCTAATATGAAAATGGTTGCGTGTATTATGATACCTATATCTGTTACTAATATATTAGTCACACCTATAGTACGAGCAATGGTTATGGATCCAAACCCAAAGGGTAAAACGGTATCCTATTATTAAGACTTTGCTGTGCGTCTGTCACTAGGCTGTATCTCACGAACCGTGCTAGTTGGGTAGTTAAAATTTTCACAGACGATTAAGTTCTGTTGAAGCTCTAACAACAAATACTAAAAAACAGAATTAAATAGATATTAAAGGGTGTTCCCATACAACAAACGTGATTTTTTTTTTTTGCTGTTTTTGTAGATTAATGGTTCGGAACCCTTCGTGCGCAAGTCCGACTAGCACTTGGCCGGTTTTATTTTCACTCATATTATTGAATTGAATATATTAGTACTAATACCGTACTTATTACTGGGTATTAGTCAAATAATAAATTTTATATTCATTACTCAATATTATTGAATCTGATGATTAAATTAAAAGCGAACTTATTCTCTATAATATATTTATATTGAATATAAAATTCTTAGTAATATAAACGGCTACTTTTGTTAGGGTTCCATAGTCCATAGCCAAAATGGTAATAAAAATAGTTCTAAAACTAAAACCCGACTACTACGAAATCACGCTCTAAAATGTATGAAACAAGGCAATAATTTGTTGATATCATAAAATATACATAAAATTGTTACATTGTTGTCTTGTTTCATAATTTTTTTTCAACATATTTTTATTTGATTAGTTTTGGGGTTCGTCATTGAGCTCTTATAAATCCACCGCTCATATGGAGATCAGCTTAACATTTGTCTTGGTTTTAAGCTGGTTATGGGCTTTATAGTAAAGCCCATAACCAGCCAAAAACCAAGACTCGTTCATAAAAAATGAAATGAAATATATTATTTGGTTCTTCTTGATTTCAAGAGAATTATTCCTAATTGTCGGATAAACGCAATCAAACCCACGAGCAAAAGTTGCAATTTATATATTTTTGAAATATGCTTATTAACCCCTTTCATATGATACTCCACACTTTAAGTAGAAATAGTTAACATTTACATTTCGTACGTCTTTTTTTTCAGATTTTCAGAATAGATTTTTTCTAAAAAGTAGTTCTATTAAACCGTAAGAGGGTGCCACTTGACGTTCGTCAATGTGACGTTACAAAGCCTTCAACGATGTAGACGCTCCTTCCAATGTTTCAAAAATATAAATAATCTAAATAGTCTAGGAAAAGTGAAAGTTAAAAAATAAAATTGATTAAAAAATGTATAAAAAAAAAAGTGAACATAGAACAACATAAAAATATCAGATTTTTTAAATCTTAACAACTACCACTAGATGGCGCTGAACAAAGATACAACGCGCTATTGTTTGTCACATATATATTCTCGTAGGGGTGCCTAGAAATTTGCAACGGTGTTATCGATAGATGGTCAGTCTAACTATTATTTTTGAACTCTCGGTCCATATTTGTTATTATGGTACGAGCGAATTATTTTATTTTGAGTTACTAATCTGATTTGATAAAATTTTTCGTGTTTCATTCCATGCAATCCATACATTTTTTTAAAAATAATCTAAAATATTGATGTCTAGATAATGACATTAACCGATTTCAATCGATTGCTTATTAATTGCATTTCCTACTAATTGAATCGATTGTAGCGATCGTGAAAATCAGCCGATTAAATAAAAAACAGTTACAAAAAATATTAAAAACGGAATAAAATAATTATTTTATGGGGCTTCCATACACTGATTCGAACTTGGCTGGTTTATTTACAATTTGCATAAACACTTGGAAAAATATTGTTTTTGAGTGTGCTAGATTTAATCGAGCCAAGCTATTCCGAATGTGAAATTTCGCTGGCACAATCTTTATTCCTCCCTATTCTTGATTATTCCGACTCATGTTACCTTGACGTTATAGAAGAACAATTAAATAAACTTGAGCGCCATCAAAACTTCTGCATTCGATTTGTATTTGGACACCGTATCACATCTCTATTTTCCGCGCACAACTCAAGTGGCTTCCGATTAGGCTTCGTCGTGACTATCACACACATCTTTGTCCTCCTGTTCTTAGTTATCTTAATTCCTTGTACTCCTAATTATCTAAAAGAGCGTTTCACGTTTCTGCAATCAGATCAAAATCGTCCTTCGCGTCACTACGCGGTCTAAAGTTGGTCTAAGCAAAAGTAGGTCATTAACATTTAAACATTTTAATGACCTACTTTTCAAAACTCCAACCCATTCTTCTGCGTCTTACTCCAAGTCGTTTGCGGTACGGGCTGTTCGCCTGTGGAATGCTTTGCCTGTTGATATATGTATAGCTCAAATTATTAATAGTTTTAAGAGCCAGGTTAAGGAGCACTATCTGCCACTTCGTGATGTGTGGAATATGTATTGTATTATTTGTATGTAATTCTTATTAGTGAATGTTCCATGTTTCCAAATTATAAGTGTCTATGTCTGTGTTGAATTATCTATACAGTAAACATTATTTTTATTTTTTATTCTACTGGGTGGGCTTACATCATGTTCTTCTACTATACAAGGGTTGGCTGGAAGAGATTGCTTAGCAATAAGTCCTTTGCTCCATATTGTAAACATTGATTTAATTTCAATTTTGTGTTTTCCCGGATGTGGGCAATAAAGTTATATTGTATTGTATTGTGTAACCGTACTGAATCCTTATTTTTTAAATATACTCGTATGTCGAATAAAAATAATTCAATTTCGAACAATAATAAAACTCCATTGAAACTAACGCGATACCCTCGCGGGGACGCTTACAGAAATAAGATTCGGTTGATGTGCTATAGCGTGTGCCAAAGTTAACAGTCTGACTTAAGTCCAGTCCTGCTTAAGATACTTCTACGTGTTTTTATTTCTGTGGACGTCCCGCACGTGTCAGTTCAGGTCAGTTTGAATGGAGCTAATTCGACTCGCCGAAATTGCGCTAGTCACACTTCCTGAACTGTTTCAGTATTCGGTGGGCGTTCCCTGGGGTCTATAGGCGGGCCGGCAGTGGGCGCGTTGCTGTTGCGTTGGGAGGGCGCTCCGCAGGTGACGGCGCACGGAGGCCTGGCGTCCGCGCTGCTGCTGCTGGGCGGCCCGCAGCTGCTACTCTACCTGTTTGCGAGAGTATGCTATTCATACGTTTGTTTCTCTGTAATATATATATTAGGTACATTTAAAGCTCAACTAGTAACCCCTTCACTGTACGTGTATTTACTAGTATATAAGTTAATGTAAGAATAATAAAGATATCTTCCATTCTATTGTCCCGGACATTGTGCTTTAAGTCTTTGAACGCCGAGGACCCGGCAAAATAATAGATTTTCTTCTGTTCTGTCGAGTCATCGGCGTCCAACTCCAGCGTGTAGGGGCTTTTTTCATTTAAGGTACAGAAGGTTTATCATGTCTTGATTTCGTCCAAATGCAAAGAAGTAAGCGAAATGATGCGATACGAGATGTAAGGCGACATCTCGCTTACTCACATTTGGATGAAATTCTGAGATCATGGTAAGGGACTTGGGCATTGATATTTTGCATCAAAGTTACGACACCTGAGTAGTTTAAGATGAGAATTTTAGATTCCCGTATATATAATACTGTTGTTTCCTCTTTAAACGATTCCTATAAATACATTTATTTTTAAATATTAAGTTATACCAAATAAAACATTCTAAAACAGGTGGTGGAATTACAAGGCTCCGCCGAAGAGCAAGCGACCGCGCTGTCTATAGCGTTGAAAAGCGCCCGCATCGACGCTCGTCTGTACGCAGCAATGTACGACGAACACGGCCAAATGCTCGGCATGCTACTCACAGTGCTCGCTGCCAGTCGCTGTAAAGTGACGCATCACATACTGAAGGTAATTTAGATAGCTTCGAGCATGCACTCGACAGTTGTCTCTGCCAGGTGTTTTTAAATGATTGTATACACTGCTAGTTTTTTATCGATTTAAACTTTGTTCCAGGCAATTTTGGACGGAGCATGTAACGCTCCATTGCTCCTAATCAACACATGCGACAATACGGACACAGTGACATTGTGTTCACGAACGGAAGCAGTTCTACTCGAACCGCGTCTGTTGCTGCTACTGGCTACTGCCTGGCGGGACTTGGATCCACCACAGAGACAGGTATATGTCATTTTGGACATCTGGCGTTACATTTCTCATCATTGATATTGGTGATAACAATATTATATTGAGCGTGAAGCCCAAGACAGATCGACATGAAGAGTCACTGTGGGTGCCCTCTGCCCCAGATAGTAGTAATAATGGTGAAAATAAGGATTATAGTTGTCGTTGTATCCTTCGCCAACGAATCGCCAATACATTGTCTGCTTCTCCCTCGAGCTGCTACTGTTGTATTTTAAAGCCAGATGGTACTTTTCTCATACGTCTTATCTTAGTGATGGATTATAGTAAATAAACAATAAATTAGTATCAAGATGTATAACGTTCTATCTAGTGTTTGTGACCGGTCCAATACAATATAACTTTCATATATGTCTTATGAAGTACAAAACTCACGATAATTGATGTGATTCACATTCCTTCATGTCAATTCCAAACTATAGACAGAATTTTTAGCTAGTGACAAACTGAACAAATTGGCTAAAAAATTAGATATAGATATATTTGTAGCCAGCGTTAATATGGTCAAGGGTAAATTGATGGATCAATTCTTTAATTAGTTTTGTTTCGATGTATTTAAACCTAGTTTGGCACAAATATACCTACTAGTTTAATTATTATAATTACTTTTTGAGTTCAAATTCACTAATTTTTGTCTTGCATTGATAGTGTTGTGTACATGACTTTTAATAAAACATATTGTTTCTATTTGTGAAAACCTATAAGTGGCTTCATGTTTCTTAATATTAGTTTTAATATGTTTCTTGTATTTAAGTCCTGGCTTTAAAAAAAAAAAAAAATTGTTCAAACTAAATTATTTAAAAAATATTACAAACAGACTCATCTCAAGTACACTATACACTTAAGTTTTTTCCGGCATCGAGTATTCATGTTATTCTATGGGGGAGATTACAACAACACACATAAGTACCTTTAAAAGTCTAAATAATGTAAAATGAATAATATGTTTTGTTCTAACCTGTATTCTGATACTATGTTCTTTGTTTACAATAAAGATTTTTATATACATACATACATGAATAAATTATTTAAATTGTGATCAAACCAGGAGATTTCGTGGGAGGCTGAAGGCACAGGCATTCGGTCCTCCGGGTCGGCGTGGGCGCTGACTCTGCATTGTATCTGCGTATTACTCCGACGTGACCATCCGCGACGAGCCTTCAACCACTATCAGATGAACCGCGTGGACTTGTTGGCCGCGCTGCTGCTGGCTTGTAAGGTGGGCGAGAGCATGACGTCATCTCTTCACAATTGAACGGGAAGATTTGTGATCGCTTCGTCACGATAAAACTTCCTGTTCGATCAATGACGAAGTGCTTAGCCACATACTTCGCTACGTCGTCGCGATAATTAATTTCGCGGAGAACTGAGGCTGTTGCGCAGTGTAGCCGAACCCTCGAACTTTTTTTGCGACAAAATCCTTTGATGTGCGCCATATTACCGACAGCAGTGCGAAGGGTATTCATATTCGCGAAGATGATTTCAGCATTTTTTCTAACGATCTCCCGGTGTTCAATGCTGGCAGTTCGTTTGTTCAGTTCAGTCGATTTGAGCTAGATTTTCTGACATTCCGATTTTCTTTAGTTCATTGTTATTTCTTCCTTGTGCAGAGTCGATGTAGGAGTTGTGCCCGTCAGTAAATAAATAAGACTATACTATTGTTATTGCGAATGGAACTATGCTGTATTAATTTCTCATTATTATGACCGTTAACGATTTAGTTAAAAGTATAGTTTTAAGTCAAAATTGTTACTGGATATGTATGTTATATGGATGAATACTATATATGTTATATGGATTTTCGTAATAATTGTATCCAGGAACGCTACCTGAGCTCGGAGCGGGAACCGATGGAGTCTATCGCCAGCTCGTACCTGGTGGAAGCAGCCCGCGGTCTGCTGCAGCTCGCTCCCAGCGCACACCGCCTCACCACGCTCGCTGACTTCTTGCTGCTCATGCACCAGGTAAATTAGGCGGCAACGATGTGAGCGGGTCAAACTTGATGTTATATGATGCAGATATATAATGATAATTTTAATTATTGATATTTTTGCATGCAGCTCGCAAAAAATTAAATCATGGTCATTGAGGAGTTGAATCGTTGAATTGTTTGCTTCATCCTTTATCCAATGTTATTATCTTCTTGTTACTGTTTTGTAACATTTTTTGTGTTTTTTTCTTTGTTTTCCTTTTGTTAGTTTATACTTATTTGTTTAGTTGTAAGTAGTAGTAGTTGGTCGAATAAATCTTTTCAATGTTATTATGTGAACAACGATGTGGGCTGCATTACTGATAAGACTTTAAAATGTATTAAAGTATTTTATGTAATGTAGCTGTTTATTGTTGGCATGTTTTTGTACCTAAAAAGTTTTCGAAAATAAAATATTTTTGCCATTTTGGAGAAATGTGCATTTCCCAGCAAAAAATCATGCATGTTCCCTATTGGATCCAGGAACGCTACCAATGGAGCCTATCGCCAGTTCGTTCCTGGTAGAACCAGCCGGCGGTCTGCTGCAGCTACTCACTTCGCTCAGTTTAAATTGGAATCACTCGCTACAACCGTGGTCAAATTCTAAACTATTTCTCTTGTTCGTGAAATAAAATCAAAACATTTATTTTCAATATTTAATATAGAATATAAATATTTAATTATGACACAATTTAATAATTTTAAGTTAACTACCACTTCCAACGCGCAAGTGTAGAAGAAGCGGCGCCACAAACTACACTGCAACATTTTCTTACAAACGTTAACTTAAAAAAGAAAACTACTCACTTGTAGGTATGAAATATAAAATTACTGAATTAAGCGCGTAAAATACCTTCATACATCCAACGTTTACATCCGGTAATTTGATGTTATAAATTGCAGTGCGTTAATTAAAAAGTAAATTTAAATAATTATTGACTGAGTTATAATAAGTTTTGTTGTATTCTAGGCTAGCGACACATTTGTGACGCATTCACGCTCGAACTTCTACTTCCTGCTCACCCCGGAGGTATTACAGAAAAGCGAATTTCTTCGCAAGCCGTCCAAACGTAGTCGGCGGAGACAAGGCGCGAACGCAAGAGCGAGTAAAGTCGGCGAGAGCTCCGAGGATAAACGAGATGTCTCGCATTCCAAGGAGTTGAAAGGCATCATCAATATGCAGATCAAAGAGAGCAGGTTTGAAATTTTACTTATGTTATTATTAATTTTTAACTTTTTTTTTATTTGCTTCAAAAAACCAACCTTACACAGAAACATCAAAATATACACGAAACAGAGAAAAATATATGAAGGGGTAAAGTCTTCTCGATGCGAACACGACATGCAATATAAATAAACCCCACTACAAGTTTTTATCAATACAATAAAGTTAAATTAAAATTAAACAAAAATCATATAAAAAACTTATTAATTACTTGAGGCTTAAGTGACGCGATATGACGGATTCAAATGGGTACGTATTAGAATACGTAAAATTAAAATATCTACAGTTAAAACCCCAATGGACAAACCCCCTAAATTTAAAATACCTTATTCTTCAAATACCCTAAAGACGTAACACCGATCTACACAACACCGAAGTTTGTAATTCCTAATATCCAAATTATCTAAGCCGCGAATGCATCCTACATTTGATCTTTATAAACATTGCCAAGTTTTGAGTGTACGAAAGCTTTTTATTCTCTCAATAGTAATGCAGCAGCATGCACGTTTGCCTTTCCTGCCTGAACAACTTTCCAGAAACAGTAGACTTAATCTTTCCCTTCCATGATTCAATACTGAATTCATCAACAGATTCTGTTGTTTTCTTAGGACCTATATTTACAAAAAAGTTAATTGTACTTTATTCATCTATGCACTTAACAAATACAATTGAGATAATGTAACAACTAGCAGAAACGTATACAAAAAAAAACAATAATCATGCATATTCCCTATTGTTATCCTGTATTTTTTTTTGTAAATTTGTCCTGATCTGTGTAAAAAAATTGTGTAAAAAATATATCTAATGGTTCATAATATCTACAATCATAATATTAAGTACACAATATTGTAGATTGAATCACTTACATAAAATAAGACAAAACTTATTTAAAACAAAAAAGTATTTTAAAATAATAGCCCATACACTATTATTTGTCCAATTATAATAATTTTAATAGTGAAGCGTTTTTTTCAAGTATAATAAAAAATCAATTATCTTATAAGGTAAATTAGGATAACTAAAATTGCTAGAAAATAGTTAATTGTTAAGCATTATGAAAACATAAGAACTTCAACAACTGTTATTTGTCATAAAGAATTTGAGTTAAGGTGTAAGGCCTCGTTTACGGAGACGCGGGGCGACGCGCGACGCGACGTTTTATCTGTTTACGGTGAGGCGTCGCGTGAAGCGACACTTATCATCGCACGCGTAAACACAAACATATGGCAAATGAGGCCTTAAGGCTTTTGTACATTAGGGGTTTAGATTTTACATAAATTATTTGTAGGTATTGTAAATTTAATTCTATTGGTCTTCGATTAAATATTCATTCTATATTTAGAATTTTAATTATTTTGAATTAAGACAGACCGACCGTTCCTATTTTAAATTTAGGGGTTTTGTCCATTGGGGTGTTAATTGTAGATATTTTAATTTTACGTATTCTATTACGTACCTATTCAAACACATCTAGACTGAAGTTATCTGCCTTTGACTTTGCTACTTTTAGTGATTTAGTTCATGCTGCGACTTATAAGACATAATTTATTTGTTAGTTGTATTTGGATAAATGATTTTTATTTTCAGAAAACATAATGTGTCATCAACTTCAGAACACTCCGACATAACTACAATGGGTTCGTATATATTCACTTTTAATATAATAATAATTAAGTAATATATTAATTTTTAAAAGAAAAATAACTTATTATTTAGCCGTTTACTTCTCGAGTTAAAATGTATTTTAATATAATAAAAAATATATTTTAATATAATAAACAATAAATAGTAATTTTGCAATAACTAAAGTAGAAGTAGTAGACTTTGACATACTGCCACATACAAGTGATCCTTTAAGAGTTTCGTTTTGTCATGATTTTCTTAAAAAGATGAAGAGTTGTATTAATAATTGATTTGCATAAATAAAGTATGACTGCATGAAGAATGTTGCTCTATCATACAAAAATGCTTCTTTTTACTTCTGCAACATCCACGTTCATTAATCTATTCAAAATGTGTCTATACTTCTCAACATTCAAATTAGCACATCGGATTCAATACTAATATATTTGATACTCACTTCCACTTTGTAATAATATTAGGTACATTCGTCACACGTACGCTTTGCATTCTTGCAAGGAGTGTATATTCAAGTTTTTTCTCATGCATCCAAGCATCGATCCAAAACTAAATTTCACTTCACACTCTTTTATTTATCACATCTTAGGCCTTTCCTAGCTTTAAATACATTCATTGTAACTCATATCATCATTGCAATGCATGTTTTGGGTGGCGGTTACAGAGCGTACCGACGAAGGAGTGGAGGAAGGGGCTTCTGGTCAAAAAGAAAATAACGAGCAAACGGATAATAAAGAACATATGGGGATCGAAGGACCACAAGTACAAGAAAGTACGGGGAAAAGTGATGGGAAGGAGGGGCAGACTAGTCCGCAATCGAAGGGCGATGGCGATTCTGTGACGGCTGATGAGGACTTGACGGATTACATTGTTGTAGATGTGGACGAGGTCAACCATGCAACCGTAGATGTTTATACTGGCGCCCTCTACCAACAGGTGAGATGTAACAACTTAAGGTTATTCAATAAATTATTTTAATGCAAGTGTAGTATCGTCCGGATTGCTTGCGGGCACTTCACACTTAACCTTAGTTGAATGATTAACGCTGTTTAGATCTACATGGATCATACTCTAGATAAGATATACAGAAATTTTAGGTTAGCTCTACATTTTAATGAAAACATCAAAAACTAATTGTTCCTATTAACTATTTTACGACTTAATGAAGTATAAGTAGCATCGTTATTTGGAGAATGTTTGTATACCTATTTAACCTATATTCGGATTGTCTTGTATTAGAAGCGCGTGCGCGCGGGGGCGGAGCCCGGCTGGACGGCGTGCGAGGGACTGTTGCTGCTGCTGCGGGACTGTCTGCTGGCGCTGCCCGACCACGCCTTCGCGCAGGTATCCTATTCTCAAGCGTACGAACATACGGTGGGCATCGAACTGAACAGCGCATCTGCTAGTGAGGTATCGCAGTGAGGTATCTTCGTCATGTTTGCACCCTAAGCTTACTTCGCAACGCGTACTACCAACTTTGTACGCGTTACAAGGAACTGCTAATTTGGTTAATTGCGATTCGACTCTCAGCGACGGGATTTTATTTATTTATTTATTAGGAAGACCAACAGCTTTTTTTTGTATAAAGGTAGTAAGGTAAAAAAATATATAAAGCAAGTGAGCCACTACAGGTCCTCACAGATAGCTTAACAAAAGTTGAATAGTAATCACACACACGCCACAATTGTGAGAAAACTACATACTCGTAACAAGTATGAGATCTAACAAAACATTAGTCGCAACATTGCTATGGTCAAATTAGAAAAAGAATAAGAAAGTTTAACTCTAAGACTTAAATGAAAACACAACAGAAAAAATCTATGCTACTGGAGTAACTTGTGGTGAATAAATCCAGATCCAATGTCGGAGAAAATATTGAAATTATTACTTGCGCGCAATAAATATGAATTCTGCCGATAATTTGTTGATACATTTGGTACGTAGAGAAGAGGATTAAATCGAAAAATTCTAGGGGGAGCTAATAAATTGATTTTAGCTAAGAGTTCTGGAGAGTCAACTACACCAGAAGCAATCTTCATTAGGAAAATTATGTCAGCGACATCACGGCTATCCTTCAAAGGTGATTGTGATTTTTACATAGGTTTAGATAGTTATCCGATTTGTAGTTTAGTTTAAGGCGGTAACATAAATATTTCATGAATTTTCGTTGAATATTTTCGATACGTTCGACATAAATATTGTACATAGGGTTCCATACCTGCGATGCATACTCCAGATGAGTCCGGACAAAAGTGCAATATAGTATTTTTAGTATTTTTATGTTTTTAAAAGAAGTTGTACACCTCAGTACAAAATCAAGCGATCTAAGAGCCCTAGAAATTATTTTGTTTATATGTGATTCAAAAATTAGTTTAGTATCGTGATATATTCCCAAGCCTCGTATAGATATAGATCGCTGCAGAGATGTTTGCATTAATGTATAAGTTGTTGGGATTGAATGTAGCTTTCTGGTAAATGTAACAATACAACACTTAGATGGATTTAGATCAAGACCATTTAGAGTACAGTAATGTTCAAGTCTATTCAAATCATCTTGAAGTGCATATGAATCAGCCGATGAAGATATAGTAGAAAATATCTTCATGTCATCTGCGAAGCAGAGTAACTGACTTGAGTGAAAGCAATGTTAAAAGACCAAAAAAATTTTTGGTTTTTGACAATAGATTTCTCTACATTTTCAAGGCAGCTTTGGTGGGTTTTTTTTTTCTAGGCGTCTGGCCCGATGGCGTAACAATTTGAACGATTCGAGTACCGCACGGTTGCCGTAATTCTTAAATTTCCTAAAGTATTTTTTTTTTCATTGAGTACTTTTATGAGAGCTTTAGAGTACCAAATGGGATAAGACTTCTTAGACTTTTGAACGGAGGGTATGTATAGTTGAATAAGGTTATTAATATAATCATAAATGTAATTAGTAGCTTCTTCCATTGTCCTATTTGAAAATTCAGTAGCCCAATCGATTTTAGAGATTTCTGAGTTGATTCGTTTGTAATCACCCTTATTAAAGCGGATTTTAGTATATGGTGCTGGTTTAAGAACATTAGGGCATTTGTAGTCTGCACATATTAACAAGGAACCATGACGGGCATCAATTGGGACTAATGGGTCCAAATTTTCAAAAACTTCTAATGTATCACTCGAAATAACGAAGTCGAGAATTCTTCCTTCTTTATTTAATACACCGTTATATTGAGACAAACCGTGCAATTTCAACTCGTCCGTAAGTAAATATTCATCACTACTTTGTATATTACTTGGGGAGTAGCTTAAGTTTGAGAAAATAATTATGTGTTTGCTGAGAAAACGAATTACCAAGATTTTGGGTACACAAATAAATCACACAGAGATGTATTTTAGTCGGTGGCTGGTTACCTTGTTGGAGTGACAAAGTTAGCCAAAGGTCTTCAGTACTGGAGTGAAATGTCGGTTGTGCAATGACATTTAACTCCCTACGTGTGGCGATTAGCACCCCGCCGCCGTACTTTTTTGTGTAGAAGCATAATCGCGATCTCGGCGCCAGACAAAATACCGGTCATCAAAAATTTCGCTGTTGGCTATGCCATCAACCATCCAGGTTTCAGTGACAAAGATAATATCGTAATTTGACATACATATGTTACGTTTAACTATATATAACTTTATGTATGATTGCGAAAAATGTTGACGAACACTGTTCAAGCAGTCAACTCGAGTAGCGTGCGGTTATGACTAATGCTCAACCGAGACTGTATTGTTTATATCGAAGAAAAAAGAATAGGAATACATAGGGCGCACTGTAAGTTTCCGGAACTGGCCACTTACATAAACAATATTTAAAAATTTATTGCAACATTTGAAAATAGAACTCTTTGGCTGTAGAATGCAGTTTGTTTCATCTGACTGTCTTTTGTTTTTACCTTGTGGCACCATTTAAAAAATTGTGTGTCTGCATCAACATGGATTTAACTCGGGAAAATTTTCGTAGTATGATTTTCTACGATTTTAAGTGTAATTTGACAGCTCAACAGAGCATCGCTCGGCTTGAAACAGCTTTTGGCAATGAAGCACCATGCAAGACAACTGTTTATAGCTGGTTTGCAGAATTCAAGCGTGGTCGTATCAATCTCAGTGACGAATCTCGCGATGGTCGGCCGTCCACCGCTGTGACCAACAAAAACATCAATGCTGTGCGCCATATGATTGAAACAGACAGGCATGTGACCTACCATGAAATTCGCGCATCCTTAGAAATAGGCATGAGTCAAATACAATTAATCCTACACAAACATTTGGGTGTGAGAAAGCTGTGCTCGCGGTGGATCCCACACAACTTGACCGAGGCTCAAAAAACGGACCGCGTCACTTGGTGCAGTGTCATGCTTACCAGATTCAACGAAGGTGCGTCAAATTTGGTGTGGGACATAGTAACAGGTGACGAAACATGGATTTATTGCTACGATCCCAAAACAAAGCAGCAATCGAGCGTATGGGTCTTTCAAGATGAGCCGAAACCAACCAAAGTGGCGCGCGTGAAAAGTGCATCTAAGCGGATGATTGCTTCTTTTTTTAATAAAACTGGACACATGGCTACTGTTGCTTAAGAGAATCGTCTTACAGTGAATAGTGACTGGTACACGACCATTTGTTTGCCGGAAGTTATTGACGAACTCCGTAAAAATAACCGTAAACGCCGTATCATCCTGCACCACGACAATGCTAGTTCTCACACGGCCAGACAGACAAACGACTTTTTGAAGGCGAAAAATGTAGAACTCATGAGTCATCCTGCATACAGTCCCGACCTGGCACCTTGTGACTTTTTTCTGTTCCCAAAAATTAAGAACCAATTACGCGGTCAACGATTTTCATCACCAGAAGAGGCTGTCGAGGAGTATGAAAAACACGTTTCAGAGGTCACCACAGAGGAGTGGCACAAAAGTTTTCAAAACTGGTTTCATCGAATGAAAAAGTGCATAGACGCCAAGGGAGATTATTTTGAAAAACAATAAATTAATTTTGTACCTTTAATAGTATTTTTTCATATTCGTTCCGGAAACTTATAGTGCGCCCCACGTAGCTAAAAACTATTTCGTGTCGTGAGGTTTTTCTAAAACATTAAATCGAGACCGATCAAACACCTTTTGCTTTTTTACAGTGGGGCGTGTCAGCGGTATCTGCGGAGACGCTGATCGTGCTGAGCAACCACCGCGCGGCCAGCGTGCGAGCCGCCGCGGTCCGCGCGCTCGCCGCGCTGCTCGCTCGCTCGCCCGCGCCGCCGCCGCACTGCTATATGCACCTCGCCAACCAGGTCTCTGCTTCCTATACTGTATGCTATCGTGCTGAGCAACCACCGCGCGGCCAGCGTGCGAGCCGCCGCGGTCCGCGCGCTCGCCGCGCTGCTCGCTCGCTCGCCCGCGCCGCCGCCGCACTGCTATATGCACCTCGCCAACCAGGTCTCTGCTTCCTATACTGTATGCTATCGTGCTGAGCAACCACCGCGCGGCCAGCGTGCGAGCCGCCGCGGTCCGCGCGCTCGCCGCGCTGCTCGCTCGCTCGCCCGCGCCGCCGCCGCACTGCTATATGCACCTCGCCAACCAGGTCTCTGCTTCCTATACTGTATGCTATCGTGCTGAGCAACCACCGCGCGGCCAGCGTGCGAGCCGCCGCGGTCCGCGCGCTCGCCGCGCTGCTCGCTCGCTCGCCCGCGCCGCCGCCGCACTGCTATATGCACCTCGCCAACCAGGTCTCTGCTTCCTATACTGTATGCTATCGTGCTGAGCAACCACCGCGCGGCCAGCGTGCGAGCCGCCGCGGTCCGCGCGCTCGCCGCGCTGCTCGCTCGCTCGCCCGCGCCGCCGCCGCACTGCTATATGCACCTCGCCAACCAGGTCTCTGCTTCCTATACTGTATGCTATCGTGCTGAGCAACCACCGCGCGGCCAGCGTGCGAGCCGCCGCGGTCCGCGCGCTCGCCGCGCTGCTCGCTCGCTCGCCCGCGCCGCCGCCGCACTGCTATATGCACCTCGCCAACCAGGTCTCTGCTTCCTATACTGTATGCTATTAACTGATTACAGAAGACAGGAGACGGGCAGAGGGGCATAAAAAGTTATGGCTGAGAAACATCAGAGTGTGGACTGGAATCGCCAGCGTAGATGATCAGTTTCGCTTGGCTAAACTTGGGCGAAACTGACGGCCAACCACGAGTAATGGAGATGCGATAAAGGAAGAAGATATAATATAGATACAATATTTTATACAGTAATAAATAATAATAGTACTGACTGAGCGACCACTTAAACGGACTCTGGGCTCCGAGGCAAATAGCCGAGGACGCAACCAGAAAGACGTTGAGATAAAAGAGAGTATCGACCTAACGACCACCGCGCGGTCAGCGTTCGAGCCGCTGCGGTCCGTACGATACAATTAATTTTATATATTTTATTTTACTTTTGGAAGACTATCGACTATTTATATATTTTTTTTTTTGTGACAGATTCAATAATTATAACTTTGTTACAGATTTCCTTGTACGAAGGATCATGGGAACTAGCGACAGCATGTGCCGAATTGTTGACCAAATGTGACGTGCCATTAGAGGACCAACTCGATGTAAGTTTATAAAAATTAGGTGCGTTGGAAGAACAAACATTTTTCGCTACAAATCAATACAAAATTTTCAGTTCTATACAATATCACATATCGATCGATGTTTTGCCGTATACTTCACGCTCTGTAGCCTGAAATGAAGGGGTTTTAGACAGTCGTTAGAATCGCCTTAATTAATATATATTTAGTTTTTCTACAAATTGACCTGTTCTTTAGGAGGAAGTATGGGCGGAATGGAGCGAAGACTGGAGTCCACGCGCGGCACCGATACTAGCACTGTTACCGGGCTGCCTGGCCGACGTGCCGCTCGCGCACAACGTCACGCTCGTCGTGCGACGCGTCATCGACAAGGTGACGACTAGTCACTAGTCGTGCATAGTAGTGAATAGAGCACACACTGACGGTGGTAAACGAGGACTGACGATGCTAAAAGTAGTGAATGCAGCACACCGGACGGTGTTTAACGAGGATTGACGCTATTGTAGTAGTGAATACAGCACACACTGACGGTGTTAAACGAGGACTGACATTGCTGCTGCAGAGACTTCGACCTTACCTCTGTTTAGTAGCAGGTTAAAAGTAACTGGACATAATAATTTACCAACTTAAACTATTTTTAAAACTATCTCAAACTATGGTTTACCAAGACGGTTAAATGCATAGCTTTCGTATTTTAATAATATCAATGAGCTTTCATTGTAGTGTGAAGACACTATCTATTTTATTTGATTTTGTAATAAATTGTTATATTGAATACAATAATCTACATTATTAATCAAACACAAGGTGATGTATATCTTTGATTTCCCAGTTTTAAGAGGCCAATAAACCCCGTTTAACTAGAAATAAAGTGTTGCTGTCAGTTAATCAATGAACCTACTACAAGAAAGAGTGTGTTTCATTGTATACCACCCCTTCACGCAACATGGCGACCTTGCCATTTTCTGATTAAATCAGAAATGTTAGAGCGTGCCTTCAACCTAATACGGTATATCTCCACAGGCGTCAGTAAAAGCACTAAACGAGTTGGCCGTAGGCGAGGTGATAGTGCGCAGCATTCGCGCGTTAGGTAGCCTGCCGCCCTGCGACGGCGACCTGCTGCTTCAAGAGGACTTACATCGATTGCTGTGCGCGCTCACTTTGCGGCAACATTACACACACTCGGTATGTACGACTGCACAAAGAGACTTCTTTCTATCTCATGTTTTCTTGGTTACAATTTAAGCTAAGTTACTTTTACAACATAAAGATGTCCCAGATGTCATAAAGAGATTTGTCGAAGATTTTTTCTTAATGTTTTCCGACCAACCTAGCATTCTCGACTTTTTCTCTAGGCTCGAGAATCGGTGCTCAGCCTTTCTCCATTTATCTGGGATTTACTGGAACTCCCGTCAGAACGCCATAAAAATCCGTTAGGCCTATATTAATTTCTGTCTTGTTGTTTGAGTTATTTCGGTAAGTCTTTACTTTGTAGCAAAATATTTACATTCATACTTTACCGAAACTCCGGGATCCTTTCCAATTTTTCCGTCAAAGTAGGACCACTTTGCCCATGTCTAGAACAATCGACGGAGATATTTTACTGCAATATATGAATATCTTAAACTTAAAAAAGTAGTCTTACTACAAAAAGTTAGACATCTGTTCAACGTGTCTAAAAAATAGATATCGTAAAATTACGTTTATCTATTATCTAAGTTACTTTAGACTATAGAAAAACGTAGTTTAATGGTAGCAGTTTTTTTAACCACATGTTGAACAGTTGTCTAACTTTTTTGTAGTAAGACTGTTGTCTCTAAATGCCGCTATCCATAACCTCTTCAGAGTTTTTTAATTTCCTCGTGACAGATGATCGTCGACCTCCACCACATGCTAACGCACGTGGAGCTATGCGCCCAGCAGAACGACGAAGAAGGAGTGGTGCGCGCCGCCCGCGACGCTCAGATCGCAATGTTCCACGCTCAACTCGACCACTTGGAGCAGAAGTTGCATTCCACTTACACTGCGCACACTAAGTACGCCAACTACTTTACTACTGGTGAGTTAGTTTTAATTGTATGTTTTTTTAATCAATATTTTATTTGTAAAACATAGGTAAATATACATACTGGTGTAATATTTTTTTATCTCTTATTTATTTTTTACTAGCTGTTTCCCGCAGCTCCGCCTGCTTTAAAAAGTAGCCTGTTTGACCCCGGGTCTTCAACTATATTCATACCAAATTTCATCAAAATCCGTTCAGCGGTTTGGCCATGAAAGCGTAACAGACAGACAGACAGACTTTCGCATTTATAATATTAGTATGGATTAGATCGCTATGTTTTGCCGTGATACAGCATATTATAATGTTGGTTTTATTGCAGTCTGGAGTGTTATTTTTGAAAAGTTTGAGTCACGCAAAATCGGTCAGTCGAATGATTTTCATTCGACATATGAGTCATACATTTCAAAAAGGGTACTAATTTAATGAGTGACTGTAAATCTAAATTTTAAATGTCAAAATAATAAGTTGCATGACAAAATTAATATCTTGAGCGACTGATGTCAAGCGACGAGAAAACTACGTAAGATCGACTGATTTTAAATTATTTGAGCTGTTTAAAATATAACCCGAGCAGCATTATAAAATTTGAGCAACTTAATATTTGTTTGAGTGACAAACTAAGGTACTGAATATTATTCACAATTTGGCAAACTGGATTACTGATGTTAAAACAAAAAACGCTCCTTTTTACGATCACTGTTTAACACAATAACTTATGTTTAGCTACAAGTCGTTTTAACTTAATTGTTACTGATTTAGTAATTTAATCTCTCATTTAGTAATTTAACCACTTAGTGGGATAGCTTCTCACAGTCATCAGTTTATTTCGGATTATTTTACTGATAAATGTTAGTCTTCAGTTTAGTAATTTAGTTGCTGAATTAAATTTATTCCGCTCAAGTCATTAAAATATCATCATCAAAGTCCTAATTCGTGTATTTGCAGTTCTGTCGTCGGCGGTGTCACTCGGTTCGGAGGGTGCCGGTCGAGCCGAGCGCGCGGAGCTGGGCACGCGGCACGCGGCGGCGCTGTGGCGTGCGGTCAGTCTGCTGTTGTCGCACCCGCCCACGAGACCGCTGCCAAGTGACGCACACGCGGCGCTCGCTGACCGCCTGCTGGCCACGCTGCTGCTGGGTGAGCGATACACTACCACTTGACTTGTTTACACCCACCGCATATATTCCGAGACATGCTCTGCAGTTTTCTTTTTAAAACTAAACCAGAATTACAAAGCGAAGATGCCGTAATAAGCGTTTTGTAAGAAAGTATTTGTGAGGCTACACGGGGCGAAAGGCAGACGTGCGGGGTGCTTGGTTTCGGCCGTGGCTCCAACCATGGAGCACGACCAATGACAAGCTCCGCCCACTTTTGTGTCGGCGAGGCGCCAATGATCACATCACTTTTATTTTATTTTATGTGTATTTTATTTGATTTATTATTATTTTAATTTTATTTCTCATTGTAGTAAATTTGCATATTTATTATTATTTAATTTTTATTAATGTGAATATGGATCTTTGTAATCCGAAATAAATGAATTTTATTTATTTATTTATTAATTTACTGCGCCATTTCAAACGGCATCTCCTCTTTGTAATTGCTCCATGATTCAGACATACGGCTGTACTATTCCATTATCTTTAGTTAGACTATTCTAATTCTATTTGTAAGGACTGATCGATCTTCTTAACAATAAATAAATAAATCTCGAACAGACAGATAATATTATTTTTGGAGGGCACGACGCAGCGGAGCTTAATATTAACGGATTGAACTGGTTTTAACACGAATCACGTGAATTAAGACCGATCTAAATGAAGACTGGTCTGGCATCTGGCTTGTCTGAGAGATTGTGCAAATGGGTTGCCAGCTTTTAGACCGGCAGGTGCATCAGAGCAGTAGTTGACGGTAGCTGCTCTGATAGTATGGACATTAATGCTGGCGTCCCGCAAGGCTCGGTTTAATGCCCTACGCTGTTTCTTCTGCATATCAATGACATGCTTTCTATCGATGATAGCATTCATTGTTATGCGGACGACAGTACTGGGAGTACTCAGTACTCTGGCCGTCCAAATATTCATCGATCCGTCGTGAAAGAGAGTCGTGTAAAACTTGTGTCCGAAACCGATAACGTTTTGGAGAAAATTGCTGACTGGAGACGTAAGAACCTAGTCAACTTCAACCCATCTAAGACACAAGTGTGCGCATTCACCGCCTAAGACTGCCTTCGTTGATGGTCCTCAATTCCTCGGCTCTACTCTTTCCATATCAGACAAGATTGGAATTCTTGGCATCGACATCTCCAGCGATGCCCAGTATTGTAGTCATTAAGAGAGCAAGGCAAGAATGGCATCCAAAAAGCTCGGGAGTTCTCAACAGGGCAATGCGATTTTTCACGCCGCAGCATAGACTGTTCATATGTAAGGTGCAAGCGCGGCCACATATGGAATATTGTTGTCATCTGTGGGCGAGAGCATCTGAATTAAGCCGTTTGACTCAATACAGAGACGCGCTGTCAGAATTACCGAAGATCTCGTGATTACAAGCGGTATTGAGTCTTTGAGTCTCAGGAAAGACTTCGCTTCCTTATGCGTGTTCTACCGCTTGTATAATGGGCTATGCTCGGGGGAATGTTTGACATGATGCCAACAGCCACTTTTTACCATCGCACCTCTCGCCATCGTCAGGGATTTCATCCCCATACTAATCCCATGTTATCGCGTACAGTACGCTTCAAACGGAATCCTTCCTCGTACACTGCGATTATGGAATGAACTGCCATGGTTTTCCCTAGTGACTATAACATGGGAGCCTATAAGGGCGAGGGCGTGAATAAATTTCGGTAACGCGCTCGTGACATCTCCGGTATTGTAGGCGTTCATAGGCTACGGTAACCACTTACCATCAGGTGGGCCTTACGCCTGTTTGCCTACTCAGTTGTATATATAAAAAAGAGTACGATACTTAAGAAAGAGCGAGTTGTCAATTGTTCGTTCGTCTCTAGAAAATTTGTCAATTTTCCTTTTTTAGCTGTGAGCGGGTCGAACACCCAGCGTCCTAAGTGGTGGGTGAGCAGCAGCGCGGACTGGGTGACGCCGCTGCAGGAGCTGTTCTGGTGGATGGCCGCGCCGGGGGAGGGAACACGTGCGCTGCAGCCCGCGCTGCTGCGAGCGCTGTACCGCGCGCCGCCGCCAGCGCTGCAGCCGCTCACCGCGTGCGAGCCCGCCGCGCAGCGCAAGGTAGGTCACAGTGGTGGCGCTAGCAGCCCGCGCTGCTGCGAGCGCTGTACCGCGCGCCGCCGCCAGCGCTGCAGCCGCTCACCGCGTGCGAGCCCGCCGCGCAGCGCAAGGTAGGTCACAGTGGTGGCGCTAGCAGCCCGCGCCGCTGCGAGCGCTGTACCGCGCGCCGCCGCCAGCGCTGCAGCCGCTCACCGCGTGCGAGCCCGCCGCGCAGCGCAAGGTAGGTCACAGTGGTGGCGCTAGCAGCCCGCGCTGCTGCGAGCGCTGTACCGCGCGCCGCCGCCAGCGCTGCAGCCGCTCACCGCGTGCGAGCCCGCCGCGCAGCGCAAGGTAGGTCACAGTGGTGGCGCTAGCAGCCCGCGCTGCTGCGAGCGCTGTACCGCGCGCCGCCGCCAGCGCTGCAGCCGCTCACCGCGTGCGAGCCCGCCGCGCAGCGCAAGGTAGGTCACAGTGGTGGCGCTAGCAGCCCGCGCCGCTGCGAGCGCTGTACCGCGCGCCGCCGCCAGCGCTGCAGCCGCTCACCGCGTGCGAGCCCGCCGCGCAGCGCAAGGTAGGTCACAGTGGTGGCGCTAGCAGCCTGCGCTGCTGCGAGCGCTGTACCGCGCGCCGCCGCCAGCGCTGCAGCCGCTCACCGCGTGCGAGCCCGCCGCGCAGCGCAAGGTAGGTCACAGTGGTGGCGCTAGCAGCCCGCGCCGCTGCGAGCGCTGTACCGCGCGCCGCCGCCAGCGCTGCAGCCGCTCACCGCGTGCGAGCCCGCCGCGCAGCGCAAGGTAGGTCACAGTGGTGGCGCTAGCAGCCCGCGCTGCTGCGAGCGCTGTACCGCGCGCCGCCGCCAGCGCTGCAGCCGCTCACCGCGTGCGAGCCCGCCGCGCAGCGCAAGGTAGGTCACAGTGGTGGCGCTAGCAGCCCGCGCTGCTGCGAGCGCTGTACCGCGCGCCGCCGCCAGCGCTGCAGCCGCTCACCGCGTGCGAGCCCGCCGCGCAGCGCAAGGTAGGTCACAGTGGTGGCGCTAGCAGCCCGCGCCGCTGCGAGCGCTGTACCGCGCGCCGCCGCCAGCGCTGCAGCCGCTCACCGCGTGCGAGCCCGCCGCGCAGCGCAAGGTAGGTCACAGTGGTGGCGCTAGCAGCCCGCGCTGCTGCGAGCGCTGTACCGCGCGCCGCCGCCAGCGCTGCAGCCGCTCACCGCGTGCGAGCCCGCCGCGCAGCGCAAGGTAGGTCACAGTGGTGGCGCTAGCAGCCCGCGCTGCTGCGAGCGCTGTACCGCGCGCCGCCGCCAGCGCTGCAGCCGCTCACCGCGTGCGAGCCCGCCGCGCAGCGCAAGGTAGGTCACAGTGGTGGCGCTAGCAGCCCGCGCTGCTGCGAGCGCTGTACCGCGCGCCGCCGCCAGCGCTGCAGCCGCTCACCGCGTGCGAGCCCGCCGCGCAGCGCAAGGTAGGTCACAGTGGTGGCGCTAGCAGCCCGCGCCGCTGCGAGCGCTGTACCGCGCGCCGCCGCCAGCGCTGCAGCCGCTCACCGCGTGCGAGCCCGCCGCGCAGCGCAAGGTAGGTCACAGTGGTGGCGCTAGCAGCCTGCGCTGCTGCGAGCGCTGTACCGCGCGCCGCCGCCAGCGCTGCAGCCGCTCACCGCGTGCGAGCCCGCCGCGCAGCGCAAGGTAGGTCACAGTGGTGGCGCTAGCAGCCCGCGCTGCTGCGAGCGCTGTACCGCGCGCCGCCGCCAGCGCTGCAGCCGCTCACCGCGTGCGAGCCCGCCGCGCAGCGCAAGGTAGGTCACAGTGGTGGCGCTAGCAGCCCGCGCTGCTGCGAGCGCTGTACCGCGCGCCGCCGCCAGCGCTGCAGCCGCTCACCGCGTGCGAGCCCGCCGCGCAGCGCAAGGTAGGTCACAGTGGTGGCGCTAGCAGCCCGCGCCGCTGCGAGCGCTGTACCGCGCGCCGTACAGTAGTAGTGAGCACTCTACCGAGAACTTGTGTTGCTGCAAAGCTTTGTGTTATTTCGTTCCAGTTGGCCGTATACCTACTGACAATGCTGAAGCACATCCATTCATCAGACGAGCCTTTGGTCGAGCTGCCCATCACGGACTGGGCGCGCGGCTGGGCAGTGGGCACGCAGGCGGGACTGCCGGAGCGACTGCCCAACGACGCGCTGCTGCCCGAGGCGGCCGCACTGCTGCGGCAGGACATGGAGCGCTGGCGGAGAGCTGCCGAGAGGGCGGCGCCGCATCGGAACAAGTTTGTGCTTTTTATATTTATTTATTTATTCATTATAAGGAAGACCAACAGCTTATATCTATACAATAGGTAACTAACTTTATAAGCCAATTATAAGTCCTCACAAATAGTACTAGAATATGAAATGTTTGTTACTTGGGTTCTCTATCTAATTCCTGTCTTCCATGAAATTTAAAAGGAAATAAATACTAAAATTAAAACAAAAGAATAAATAACTTTTACATTATTTATTTGAAAACAGTTAATCGATACAATTATTTAGGTTGATAATTAGCACAAGATTAAAAACCTGGTTATTTGTAATTTTATGTTACAAAGAAAAGAAATAAAATAAGAAAAGAAAATTACGAATAGCCAATTTTTAGATCCCTTTTTGAAGATTTAAATTAAAAAAAGGTTAATAAAATAAATGTAGAAAGAGCAGGCACTGGCTGATCGCTAATGCTGGCTTCGGTTGTGTGGTTACCTCAATCAAAGCAAAAAAATGTCTATCGCAGATCAAAACGGTAGTATAAGCTGTAACGTGTCCTCTTGTATCAATAAAAGAAATGTCCTCTTGTATAAAACCACTTAAAAAAACAGCTGATGAAACAATGGTTTACAATAGGGCGGGCCTCTGTAAATTTCTAGATTTTATTTCCAGCTTAAATTCCTTTTCAAAATATGTAAAATTTTGTTATAATGGTTATTTTTATTGTGTTGTATGTATGTTTAAATGGTTTATTGCTAAATCAGGACTAAATCTTGTTTGGTTGCAATTATCAACAAGAAAGTCATAATTCCAAATGGTAGGTTACCCGGTAATGAAAAATCTATATATTTTGTAAAAAATCGATTTTGTATGAAATATTTCACTCTGAATTTATATGTTCTACTCTTACTCATGTGTACAAACGGTTAGAAATCATTTTAAGACCAAAATTAGATAAAATCTAAATAAAATATACATGTGACTTTCTACCCTATTGATTGTGTATAATGCCGAGTTAGTCTTTTCGCAATACTCGACGTTATACGTACAAAACCCTAAGGTTTCCTCCTATTCCTACTAACACCCTTGTGGATGTGGAAAATGTATAATGTGTAAGTGGATATGTGTGTATGTATGTATATCCTAAACCTAGCCCTAACCATACGGTGTAGTAGATAAATATATAGATAGTGCAGGATATCTGTAACCATGCGACCTACGGTTACAGACGGATAAGGGGTAGGGAAAGGGTGTTGTGTACGTAGTGCAATGTACACAGGACATGAGTTCCCACTGCCGATCCCGCAGGCTCACGGGACCGATCAGGATGACGGCTTAAGGTAGTCTTGGCCGCAGTGGGGGGATGCTGTAACTGGAGATGTCCACCTCACTACTGAATCCGTACGTTCAGAGCAAGGGGAGGCTCAGGAAGGGATGAGAGCCTCCAATGGTCTCAAGTGATGAATGGCGCCACCAGTGGTACTGGGGGCTGGTACAGAGGTTACTCTGGTGTACTGTCACACCACCTCCGGAGTGTACTGGAGAACCCACTGCCGATCCTGCAGGCTCACAGGACCGATCAGAGTGACGGCTTAGGGTGTCTTGGCCGCAGTGGGGTACGATGAGGAGAGAAAATAACAACTCCAATCGCAAATGAACACTAACTTTATTACAAAAAATATTACTATATATACAAAATTAAGAGACTAAACACATTGATTGTCTGGTACTGGTGTGCCGTCGGTGTAACTGCCGATGCAGCATGCAATTCGCTCGCATCTGAAGTAGGTTGCAGTGATGTAGATTTGGTGCCGATGCAGCTTGTACTTTAACCGCATCTTAAGTGTGTCGCAGATGTCATGGTTTTCTGTTCACGTGTGAACAGATTGATTGATTTATTTATTTGATAATTTTAAATGATATTTCGCTATTTAATTCCGATTAAAACTTTTTAAATTATGCAAATAGCAAACAGAAACCGACCCTTCCCAAAAACATCTGATTTCGTCTGGCTAGTGTAGTGTGGCTAGTTGTCAGTTTAGTCGTAGAGGTGGGGACCTATTCAACATTTGCGTTGAATCGAATCGATGAACTATCGACTTCCAATCGATGAACCGAGAATCGGTGAAACTACGTGAAAACAACAAGCGTTTAGTATCGATTTTCGAGATCCGCTATCGAATTATTCGACAATTAACTCAACTCACACGGATTTAATGAATGATTAACGAAATACGGAACATGTAAGTCATGATATCGTTTACCGGCACGTGAAGTTATTCGCATGTCATCGACCAGTCGAAAACAAAAATTACCTGTCACCCGTGTACATTTCAAAAATACAAAATGTTGTTTTCACGATTGTAATTGATATATCTCACAGAGGCGTCAATTCTTTTATTTTAAATAGTGCATAATTCAATCGTAATTGGATCGCAATGACAACTTTGACGTTTCTACTGTTATTACATTCAAATACGTTTTAGTTGCAAATAAATTGAGATTCAAAATTGTTTTAGCAAATACCAATATTGAGTATAAATCAATAAACATAAAACTCAAATTTTCCCGTAATTAATTAATAAACAAACTGATTTAAATAATTCTCCATTATTTAATTAACATGTTTCATAATCCTACCACTTAGTTGTGATGGTAGTAGTATAATGAGAGGGTGCACAGCGGTACGATGGTTTTGTGTCATTCGTCGTTTGTACGTCGAACTATTTAACAGCTTGGTCTAGTGCCTGAGGATGTCTCACGTAGAGGTGAAACACGTGTCGCATGTGCAAAATAATGATAGCGGGCATGTTGGGACTAACAGTAATTGGTGGGTGCCGGCCTGCAATAGTTTGCATGAACTAACTGGTGGCGGTAGCACGCAAAATAATTTGGTAATTGCTTATTATTTATGTGCTTAATCGCACAACTGCGGTAACGTTACAGGGCGGTGTGGGCGCGGGATGGCCTAGCAGCCAAGCTGACGGAGTCCGCGATGAGCGTGACGCGGCGAGTGGTGGAGCTGCAGAACGGAGAGCGCAAGCTGTTCATGGAGCACCTGCGGCGAGCGCACGCTCAGCGAGCCGCCGCGCTCGCTCGCTGGCATCGCGCCGTCGACGACTACACTCACGAGCAAGGTAACTGCCGCCGCCTCCAGTTCATGGAGCACCTGCGGCGAGCGCACGCTCAGCGAGCCGCCGCGCTCGCTCGCTGGCATCGCGCCGTCGACGACTACACTCACGAGCAAGGTAACTGCCGCCGCCTCCAGTTCATGGAGCACCTGCGGCGAGCGCACGCTCAGCGAGCCGCCGCGCTCGCTCGCTGGCATCGCGCCGTCGACGACTACACTCACGAGCAAGGTAACTGCCGCCGCCTCCAGTTCATGGAGCACCTGCGGCGAGCGCACGCTCAGCGAGCCGCCGCGCTCGCTCGCTGGCATCGCGCCGTCGACGACTACACTCACGAGCAAGGTAACTGCCGCCGCCTCCAGTTCATGGAGCACCTGCGGCGAGCGCACGCTCAGCGAGCCGCCGCGCTCGCTCGCTGGCATCGCGCCGTCGACGACTACACTCACGAGCAAGGTAACTGCCGCCGCCTCCAGTTCATGGAGCACCTGCGGCGAGCGCACGCTCAGCGAGCCGCCGCGCTCGCTCGCTGGCATCGCGCCGTCGACGACTACACTCACGAGCAAGGTAACTGCCGCCGCCTCCAGTTCATGGAGCACCTGCGGCGAGCGCACGCTCAGCGAGCCGCCGCGCTCGCTCGCTGGCATCGCGCCGTCGACGACTACACTCACGAGCAAGGTAACTGCCGCCGCCTCCAGTTCATGGAGCACCTGCGGCGAGCGCACGCTCAGCGAGCCGCCGCGCTCGCTCGCTGGCATCGCGCCGTCGACGACTACACTCACGAGCAAGGTAACTGCCGCCGCCTCCAGTTCATGGAGCACCTGCGGCGAGCGCACGCTCAGCGAGCCGCCGCGCTCGCTCGCTGGCATCGCGCCGTCGACGACTACACTCACGAGCAAGGTAACTGCCGCCGCCTCCAGTGAATTTGCTGTATTTATGATACCATATTCAAAAGATTTTGATTTTTTGAAAAAAAAAAATGTAGTAATTATTAATAATAAGTCACCGCCTGCCACAAATACTTAGTAATCATGATTATGGCAAATGTCCGAATTTTTATGACAATAACCCAGATTCAAACCACCCAAACTTCATCACCATAGCCCATATATTCTTTTCACTTATTAGAAATAGTTCCTCCTCCTGCCGAGACCTGTTAAACCGCTGCTATCACTCGTACAGAAATAAGGTTAAGTTGTTATGTCGTTTGTGGGCCACTTAAGCCTCTTGAGCCTTAACTTTATAAGGGCAGGCTGAACTGTCATATTAAGTTAAGACTCGAGAGGTTTAACTACCCACATTCATACGAGAGTGTACAGCCGCCATGAAACAAACATTAAGCCATTGAGAAACATGTGTCAATGTCAGATAGTCACATTTGTTTACCTGATTTGACAGTTTTCTATGGAAAGTGACTATTGTAAAACGTTAACATCAAAAAGAACAATGATGTTTTGTAAGATATGACGTAATCGCTTCTGATTGGAGTTCGATGTCTCGTGGCAAAATGGCTACTTGCCTCGATTTTAATTTAAAAAAATAGCAATAATTCAATTCTCCAATTCCTTCTCTGTGACGGCTGTTAGACTCTGAAATAATCTTCCTGAGTCCATTACAACACTCTCCAGCCGTGCCAACTTTAAAAGGCTTGTCTACAAGCTCCTACCCTCGCGGTTACGGGAGCAAATTTAGGCAGTTAAACATGAGTAAATTTTGAGTTGCTGCTATTATTTATTTGATATAACTCTTAAAATTAACTGTATTTTGATTATTATTTCATCGTATATATATATATATGTAAGTATATTATGTAAGTACCATAAGTAAGTTTATTTTCATTCCAACTTTTTGTATTTATATCTATATATTTTTAATACCCACATGGCGATATCTTTTTAAACCCAAAGGTTGACTGTTAGATAATGCTTTTAGCATTAAGTTCGCCTATTGTGCTATACACATGTATTATGTACAATAAAGTTTAAATAAATAAATAAACAATCTTAAGTTTTTGTGATATATCGTTTATTTTTTTCAATCCTACATATCTAATATAATGATTAGAAAGTTTCACCTCTCTGATTAGATCTAAGTGGAAACTAGCCTATTTACGACACTGTTCAGGATTGGTTTTAAAAACAGACTTCGCTTTGATTTTCTTAGCTTGGAGCAACTTGATTCCCTTAGTGAGCCAGGTGGCAGGCAATTATTTTAATCTTACTGGTCTCAAAGGAGTATGCTTATCAAATAAACCAATTAATTTCCTGTTGGACTGTTCTACCTGATCATCCACCAATTCGGCAGAGAGAATATCAGACCAGTCGCACGTCTCTGCATCCTCACGAAGTTTCTCAACATTAATTGCACCAAAATTACGCTGCATGAGGACTAAAGGTTTTGGTCTAGTTGGTCGGACTCTGTAGAATAGATAAAGGAGATCATGTTATGAGATAGCCTCCGCAGCACATTGACCAAATTTGGAGACTTAACCTAAAGAGGAAACCACTATTAAGTCCAGCATAGTAGGAACGCAGTTTGGAAAGAAGTGGGTAGCTTGCAGCGGCAGAATATTTAAGTTGCAGATATCTGTCAAACTCAAGAGATGCTTTGCCCTACTGTCATTTCTTAATAAAACGAAACGGTGTGCGAAAACGTTTGATGAAAAGGTGCTCGAGTTCACGAGAAGGGACACAGGAAGGTGAAGTAGAAACAATAGAAACGGGGATATGTGATCTAAGATAGATGGCAACATCACCGCCCCTCATACCAATACGATCATGTCGAATAAGTTGAAAGCCTGGTAAGGAATATGAGGTAGAAGGGTGAGAGGAATTAAACCAAGTCAACATGTCAACATCAAAGGAACTCAACATGTCAGAGAAATGACCCGGTATACTTTTAAGCGTTTATATGAAGTACATTAAAGTTTTCGGCTCGTTAATTTTATGCTGGCAGGAAAGGTATATGAACCAGTCGTTAATGTGCTATATGGTACAAACCTATGTGCGCTCCGCAAAAAAGGCTGGTGGCATCTGTCCCATTGCTGTCGGCAATACCATCCGTCGCGTTGCTTCCAAAGTTTGTTATAAACATATCGTGTTACTGAAGGTTGACATTAGGAATGCGTTCAATTCAGTCGATAGGGGGGCACTCTGCTGACACAAATAAGAAACATTATTCCTGCCACATATCCTTATATGTGGCGGTGCAATACAAACCTCCACAAACCCATATTTTGCAGAACCTGCGTGACATATGATGAGTCGTGCCCTTTTACTCATTGGCACTTTTGATGTTAAGGCTTGAGTATCGTCTGTCCATGAACGGGAAACTGTAACTATTCTTTCAGCGCCCGAAGTATAGCTAGCCGGAATACCTTACGAAATTTATAGTACAAACATTTATTTAGAAAATATCTATATAATTACCATTAGGCATGTCCTTACAGAGCGAGCAGCCTCGTGAGACACGTGTCAAACACACAAACAAAATAAATAAAAAAAACTAAATTTATACATTATCCACTAAAACGTAAAAAAAGATTGATCTCCAACAATATTTTTTATTTAAAATGATTTTTTTTCGAGCTAGCTCCTAAATAAAATACACGTTCGTCCAGAGTGCTTGCGGTAATCAACTATAAAATCGACACTCGGTGGCTCGAGCGCTCGGTCTTCGCTTGCCTCCCGTCTACATAGAGACGTAATTACATACTCTTTGCATAGAGGCTATTAGTTGTGTGCGGCTTCAAAATGATTGCCTTCAAAAATTATTATTTTCGCCGCTTTAAGTTCGCCCTTCACATTATTGCAATGAAGTTAAAAAATAAAATAAAATGCAACATTGCAATAAAATGCAGCGGTGTGGCACGAGTCGCACAGCTACCCGCGCTCGTGGCAGCTGGACCCCACGGAAGGACCGGGCCGCGTGCGCGTGCGACTCCGCCGCGCGCACCTCCGCATCCCGCACAAATTCCTCAAGCCCGAGGAACAGTATAAAGCTGGTGAGTCTTACAAACTTTTACATTTGGTTTACTTGTGATTTCACGTGTTATTTAGCCATTTTTTTAGCTATTTAGGTCCCACTGCTGGGCAAAAGCTTCCTCTCTCTGTTTCCATACCTCTCTATTCTTTGATGTGAATATAATATTTTATATTCTAGCCAATTTATTTGAACAAATTTATTTTGATACTTTTTGTGTATTAATCAGATTCTTGAAAATGACGGTATGTTAATGTTCAACAGAAGTGTGTTCCCGCTCGCCGCCGCTGCACAGCATCCTCAGCGACAGCAGCCACGTGCGCGGCGGCGCGGGCGCTCGCCTGCAGCCGCACGAGACTGTGGCCTACATGGCGCGCGTCACACACGTCAGCGTGCAGTGCGACTGTGCCGGCGAGCTACTGCTCAGCGACAGATGTGTGCACTTCCTGTCCGAGGTAGCTATCGACAGACCGAGACCTACAGTCCAATTTCTTAGCGGATTTCATCTTTTGTGCTTGCAAGTTTGCACTCGGCGCAGCACAATGAATGATTGATTTGTTTTGCCGTACAGTCTGAGCAGGGCGGGTGTCACTCGTGGCCGCTGGAGCGGCTGGAGCGCGTGGTGACGCGGCGCTGGTGCCTGCAGGAGCGCGCCGTGGAGCTGTTCCTCAACTCGGGGCACGCGCAGCTGCTGGCCTTCGCCGACACCAGCGAGCGGGACGCCTTCGTGCGCGCGCTCGCCGCCTGCCACCTGCCTGCTAGGTGAGTGACGTGTGACAGCTGCTGGCCTTCGCCGACACCAGCGAGCGGGACGCCTTCGTGCGCGCGCTCGCCGCCTGCCACCTGCCTGCTAGGTGAGTGACGTGTGACAGCTGCTGGCCTTCGCCGACACCAGCGAGCGGGACGCCTTCGTGCGCGCGCTCGCCGCCTGCCACCTGCCTGCTAGGTGAGTGACGTGTGACAGCTGCTGGCCTTCGCCGACACCAGCGAGCGGGACGCCTTCGTGCGCGCGCTCGCCGCTTGCCACCTGCCTGCTAGGTGAGTGACGTGTGACAGCTGCTGGCCTTCGCCGACACCAGCGAGCGGGACGCCTTCGTGCGCGCGCTCGCCGCCTGCCACCTGCCTGCTAGGTGAGTGACGTGTGACAGCTGCTGGCCTTCGCCGACACCAGCGAGCGGGACGCCTTCGTGCGCGCGCTCGCCGCTTGCCACCTGCCTGCTAGGTGAGTGACGTGTGACAGCTGCTGGCCTTCGCCGACACCAGCGAGCGGGACGCCTTCGTGCGCGCGCTCGCCGCCTGCCACCTGCCTGCTAGGTGAGTGACGTGTGACAGCTGCTGGCCTTCGCCGACACCAGCGAGCGGGACGCCTTCGTGCGCGCGCTCGCCGCTTGCCACCTGCCTGCTAGGTGAGTGACGTGTGACAGCTGCTGGCCTTCGCCGACACCAGCGAGCGGGACGCCTTCGTGCGCGCGCTCGCCGCCTGCCACCTGCCTGCTAGGTGAGTGACGTGTGACAGCTGCTGGCCTTCGCCGACACCAGCGAGCGGGACGCCTTCGTGCGCGCGCTCGCCGCCTGCCACCTGCCTGCTAGGTGAGTGACGTGTGACAGCTGCTGGCCTTCGCCGACACCAGCGAGCGGGACGCCTTCGTGCGCGCGCTCGCCGCCTGCCACCTGCCTGCTAGGTGAGTGACGTGTGACAGCTGCTGGCCTTCGCCGACACCAGCGAGCGGGACGCCTTCGTGCGCGCGCTCGCCGCCTGCCACCTGCCTGCTAGGTGAGTGACGTGTGACAGCTGCTGGCCTTCGCCGACACCAGCGAGCGGGACGCCTTCGTGCGCGCGCTCGCCGCCTGCCACCTGCCTGCTAGGTGAGTGACGTGTGACAGCTGCTGGCCTTCGCCGACACCAGCGAGCGGGACGCCTTCGTGCGCGCGCTCGCCGCCTGCCACCTGCCTGCTAGGTGAGTGACGTGTGACAGCTGCTGGCCTTCGCCGACACCAGCGAGCGGGACGCCTTCGTGCGCGCGCTCGCCGCCTGCCACCTGCCTGCTAGGTGAGTGACGTGTGACAGCTGCTGGCCTTCGCCGACACCAGCGAGCGGGACGCCTTCGTGCGCGCGCTCGCCGCTTGCCACCTGCCTGCTAGGTGAGTGACGTGTGACAGCTGCTGGCCTTCGCCGACACCAGCGAGCGGGACGCCTTCGTGCGCGCGCTCGCCGCCTGCCACCTGCCTGCTAGGTGAGTGACGTGTGACAGCTGCTGGCCTTCGCCGACACCAGCGAGCGGGACGCCTTCGTGCGCGCGCTCGCCGCATGCCACCTGCCTGCTAGGTGAGTGACGTGTGACAGCTGCTGGCCTTCGCCGACACCAGCGAGCGGGACGCCTTCGTGCGCGCGCTCGCCGCCTGCCACCTGCCTGCTAGGTGAGTGACGTGTGACAGCTGCTGGCCTTCGCCGACACCAGCGAGCGGGACGCCTTCGTGCGCGCGCTCGCCGCCTGCCACCTGCCTGCTAGGTGAGTGACGTGTGACAGCTGCTGGCCTTCGCCGACACCAGCGAGCGGGACGCCTTCGTGCGCGCGCTCGCCGCTTGCCACCTGCCTGCTAGGTGAGTGACGTGTGACAGCTGCTGGCCTTCGCCGACACCAGCGAGCGGGACGCCTTCGTGCGCGCGCTCGCCGCTTGCCACCTGCCTGCTAGGTGAGTGACGTGTGACAGCTGCTGGCCTTCGCCGACACCAGCGAGCGGGACGCCTTCGTGCGCGCGCTCGCCGCATGCCACCTGCCTGCTAGGTGAGTGACGTGTGACAGCTGCTGGCCTTCGCCGACACCAGCGAGCGGGACGCCTTCGTGCGCGCGCTCGCCGCTTGCCACCTGCCTGCTAGGTGAGTGACGTGTGACAGCTGCTGGCCTTCGCCGACACCAGCGAGCGGGACGCCTTCGTGCGCGCGCTCGCCGCTTGCCACCTGCCTGCTAGGTGAGTGACGTGTGACAGCTGCTGGCCTTCGCCGACACCAGCGAACGGGACGGCTTCGTGCGCGCCGGAGCTGTTCTCCTCAACTCGGGGCAATTTATTAAAATTTACACTTACATCGATCATCAATGCTTATCACATTCACATCTTAATGAACTCGCAAATTTTCAACACCATCGACAAACTTGTCTCAATATCAGACGGCCATATTTGTTTATATTATTGTCTTCCAAGAAGTATAGTCATCATCATAATTACGAGCTGCGTGACGGCACGACGAACACCGTCCTAGCAGACTTGTAGTTTTCAACAAGTTATCCTTCGTATCGCAGAATCGAGCCAGACACGCTAGCAGACGCGATGTCCGCTTGGCGTAACGGCAGCATCACAAACTGGGAGTACCTGATGCGACTTAACGGCCTCGGGGGCAGGTCCTACAACGACCTGATGCAGTACCCGGTGTTCCCTTTCGTAGTCGCCGACTACTGCTCCCGAATACTGGACCTCAATGACCCGGCTTCCTTTCGGGACTTGTCTAAACCAATGGCTATACAGAACAAGGCGCGGGAGCAGCATTATATCAACACTTATAATGTAAGTCAAATATCATTTATTTTGTATGTCTGTAATTACTTTATTGCATAAATAACAACAATAATATAAACACTAAAAAATCATGCAACGGCGGACTTATCCCATAAAGAGATGTGTTCCAGCCAACCGGGACGTTACAGGAAGAATTTACTACTTAAATGAAGCAAGTCTTAATGTGTACATACGTGTATGATCTGTGACCATACACTATAGATGCTATGATGATGAGTACCGCGATGATGTAAATGATAAGACGATGTCGATTGTACGGCTTCTTTATTGTACTGAATTACATACTTAAATATATGAACAAGTGAACAGCGAGATTGTCGCGCTGTTAGTTTAAATGCTTTTTGGATAATTTCCTATGCACATAGCTGGTACAAAAAGAATATTCAAAATCTTTTTTTTAATTGTAAAATAGCAGTTTATGACACTGTTGCATAATAAGGGTACTTACAATACGAGTTAGGCAAGTTTTTTTATAGCATTACACTAGTATTGCAAGACCTAATTAAGTGCAGTTTCATACACCACTTTATCTAATTTCATAAAATTATATAAATCATAAAAAATTATGTAAAATTTTCTTCAATATCGCTACATTTTCAGACATTTTTAAAAATAGAATTAACTTTGAAAATGGAATCCTTGGCTGATCTTGATTGCGCACGCTTGTTGGCCGCGTTCACAGATTGTATAGGACCAAGGAGGTTTCAATGTAGAAAAACTGCATCACAACCTCCTTAGTCCAGCTCAAGCTGTACTTTAATGGAACAAAAGTTATATTATGATACAGTTATACAAGAGCTGTATCGGACTTTTGGCGAAAGCTGTAATGAGCAGTACCGGCTCGGCGCTGTATTTTATTTACCAAAATTTGTGTTTTTTTGAGTGTTTGTGCATAATAATGGTGGATTATTATCCGCAAAGTGTTCGATGACAAGCGTGAGTGTTGGGAAGTGATACAGTGTTTGATTTATGTGATTTTCATGTTTGTTGCCAAAAGCTCCTACTAATCGCTAAGTGCAATTTTTCTACCACTTCACTTAGCCTGATTCTTCTGACTAGACTTGACTACCGACTAGACTTAAGACTTGACTAGGACTTGACGAAACCACACTGTAGGACTGAATAAGATTGAAAAATTAAGATGGGCTATAAAGGACTTGTATCTATGGCCGTAACCTATTTCTAAAAAAAAAGAGCTTTATCATAATTTATTTATTTTTTATTTCATTTTGTACGAGTTAACAATCGTACAAAGTCAGCATTTTCACGTCATTCACATAAATTCATTGCATTTCATATTCAGTTCGCGATCGGTCATCAAGAGCGCCGCCGTGTTACTCATTATCATAAATCATCTTTTTTCTTTGTTGCAAATTGTCGTGTGTGGTTCAAAATATAGTTTTATCAGTTAACAAGTTTATCATTTAACATCAACATAGTTTCGGCAACCCGAACATTGGTCCTTCGAGCTAAAAGCGGGACCTCACGTGTCAAGTTTCATTTTGGACTTTAAAACGTGTCAGTGGTTCCGCGTACTAACCTATTGGAAACAGTGCACACAACACGTGGATACCAAGTTCTACGTGTTCATCAAGTACCGGGATATCAAGGTTTCCGGTTATCAAGGATTACAGGGGGCACCAAGGCCTCCATCATCAGGTACAGTGAGCGAGGCATATCTGCTCACATCACCACTTACCAGATCTATCAAGTAAGGTCTTTTATTTTTCTTCATCAATTATGTCTACCATGAAAGACATTCTCTCCAATCAAAAACAAATATTAAACGCTTTTGAACATGCATACAGCAACTTTAAAGACTCTTCTGAACGCAAAACACCAGAATATCTTCAACGTCGTTTAGACATTCTTGACAATTATTGGCTTGAATTTGAAACTAATCATCATAAGTTATTGGAGTTCGGTAATTTATCTCATAGTTATTTTACATCAAACGAACATGACCGGGTAAGGGAAAGATACGAATTGATTAGGTCACACATTCAAAATTATCAACCTACCGCAGCAGACAGGCCCAGTACTCCGTTATTGAAACCTCCAACATTCATTAGTAAGGCTGAGTCCCAACAACCCTCAGCTTCTACATCTTCTATCATCAAGACGTCTTCAGGAACGTCCAGCAAGACCGAAGAAATGCTTAAAAAACAATGCAGCAACTTCAAGGCGTTTCAACGGACCATAACAACAATTGATTTGGATTCAGTATCGGAAAAATGGGAATTTGAGGACTTATTGCGCACCCTCCAGGCCCGCTGGACTACCATCGACTCACTACACTGGGATCTGGACAGCGAGTTGGAAGGCCGTAACAAGGAATATGATCAGGCATATTTCAACTATGAACAGGAATTCAACAAGATGAAAAAGGCCATCAATAAAAAGATGTGGTCAATGGTACATATGGAAAAATCAACACCAAAAATCGAAATTCCAACATTTCATGGAATTTACAACAACTGGGTCTCCTTCAAAGATCTCTTCACCGAAAGTATACACAACAATCCGTCGATGTCATCCGCCCAAAAAATGCAATACCTCAAGAGCAGGGTCAAGGGAGACGCCGAACGGCTCATTCAGCATTTAAACGTGAGCTCTGATAACTACAGTACCTGCTGGAACATACTCAACCAGCGGTACAATAACAAGAAACTAATCTTCACATCTCATATCAGTCTTTTACTAAATTTACCAGCTATGCAACAACAATCAGTAACTCACATCAAACGCATACTGGATACTACTATGGAGAGCCTTAATGCCATCAAAAACCTCGGGGTTGACATAAGTACATGGGACCCCTTAATTGTACATATTTTGTCTCAAAAATTAGACATGGAGTCTTATACAGATTATATTGAATCGGTAAAACAACCAAGGGAGTTACCAATATTACAAGAATTTTTAGATTTTTTGGAGACAAAATTCACAACATTGGAAACTGCGCGTAGAAAACAAGATAATTCTTCGCAAAGATATCAAGGGAACAGCAAACAACAAAGTAATCAGCAGCATCAAAAACCCAACTATGTCAAAAATTCCTACACATCAAGTTCAAATATAAACACGCCAAAATCGAATTATCCAAATAATTTGAAATCATTCAAATGTAATTTATGTAAAACAAATGATCACGGGATATATTATTGTCAGAAATTTTTAGAAATGTCGTCATATGAAAAACGGAAATTTATTACGAAACATAATATGTGTCTCAATTGTTTAAAACCTCATCAAGGGAAATGTATGTCTGAAAAACGTTGCCGTGAATGTAATAAGGAACATAATAGCTTGCTGCACGGTGCCTTTGCGCAAGCCGGTCGCTCGTCATCCGATACCGCGCGGGTAAGCGAAAGTGCCGGCAACTCGAATGCAAACTCAGGCAAATTAGTAAAGAGTAGTTCACATGTGTCTCTTCCAAGGGAACCGACTGAAGTTCTTTTACCAACAGCTATCATCAAGGTCCAGGGGTCCGACGGGACTTACCATTCTTTGAGAATTTTACTTGACCAGGGTTCGCAGGCTTCGCTCTTAACAAATCGGGCCGCGCAGCTCTTAAATTTACCACGAAGAAGCTGCAAGGGCGTAGTAGCAGGCATAGGTGACAACGAATGTAATTTGAAAGGTATGATGTCAATAAAATGTTTTTCTGTCGTTAGCGACTACTCCTTTGTAACAGACGCCCTCATCATGGATCATCTGATAAATCACTTGCCCTCAAACTCATTTTCTAAGCCAGATTGGCCATATCTAAGTCAAATTAAATTAGCAAATCCCGATTTCAACATAAGTCGTCCCATAGACATGTTACTAGGGGCCGACGTATACTCTATCATACTACTCGACGGAATATGTAGGGAACCTTCAACATTAACCACCGCACAACAAACACGATTAGGGTGGATATTGAGTGGCAATATTCAAACACTACAGTGTAATGTCGTCATCCACAACATCAAAGAAATCTCTAAGTATTGGAAATTAGAAGATATAACAGAATCATCCGAGATGTCATCCGAAGATCAACGATGCCTCGAATTTTATCAAGAAACAACCAAGAGAAAACAAGATGGTCGCTACGAGGTGCGACTTCCAATGAAACCAAATTATCAAACTGATTTAGGATTATCAAAAGGAAAGGCTATTGCACAATTTTACAAATTAGAAAAAAACTTAAACAAGCATCCGGATATTTTGCAACAGTATAAACTATTCCTTACACAATACTTAGAGCTCGGACATATGACGCCCGCAATAAAATCAAATGCACCGCAATGTTACCTACCTCATCATGCAGTCACAAGGCCGAATTCGACTTCAACAAAATTAAGGGTCGTCTACAATGCATCAACAAAAACATCAAGTGGTTACAGCCTTAATGATTTGATGTGTAAGGGTCCTAACCTTCAACAAGATTTACAAAGTCTTATAATAAAATGGAGACAATTCAAGTATGCTTTTACAAGTGACATTGAAATGATGTTTAGACAAATTTGGCTTAATTCAGAAGACCAAAAACTACAACAGATTATATGGCGTGACAATCAATCAGAAGCTTTACAGGTTTATCAGCTGGCGACGGTTACCTACGGCACCAAGGCCGCTCCGTTCCTCGCTATGCAAACGCTTAAACAACTAGCACAAGACGAAAAATCAAACTATAAGAACAGTGAGGCTCCTAAAGTGCTCGAGGAATCCTTTTATATGGATGACCTTGTTCATGGGGCTCACTCAATCAACTCAGGAAAAGAGTTACAAAGAGACATGATCAATCTACTGAAGTCTGGAGGCTTCAATCTTCGTAAATGGAAATACAACTCGCCCGAGCTACTACAAGATGTTAGTGTTGACCCAAGCAATCAGGGAAACTTTAATTTCAAACATGCAGAATCAACAAAAATGCTAGGGATAAGCTGGAATCCTCAATTAGATTACTTCACTTTTCAATCAAATCTTGATTCATCACAATCTCGTCCAACCAAAAGAACACTATTATCTGATATCGCCAAAAACTACGATCCATTAGGCTGGGAAGCTCCTATTTCAACTAAATTAAAATTAATATTTCAAGATATTTGGAAAACACAATTAAAGTGGGACGAGCCCGTTCCGGATGAAATATATCAGGAATGGATCAAAATCAAATCGGATTTAAAATTAATAAACGATTACAAAATACCAAGATGGTTAGGAACAAACGAAACAGACACAATTGAGCTTCACGGTTTCTGCGACGCAAGCACAAAAGCATACGCTTGTGTCGTATACTGCAAGATAACTCGCGGCAAAACAGTATCCATCGTATTGGTTGCGGCAAAATCAAAACTAGTTCCTCTCAAAAAAAACATATCTTTACCACGTTTAGAGTTGTGCGGAGCGCTGTTATTATCCAAGTTAATGGCGAAAATTACCGCATGTCTTCATAAATACGACAAAAAGGTCTTCGGATGGACAGACTCAATGGCAGTTTTAGGCTGGCTACAAGGAGAAGCAGACAGATGGAAGCCATTTGTAGCCAATAGGGTGAAACAAGTAACGGAGAACATGCCATCAATCTGCTGGCGATATGTGCAATCTAAGGACAACCCAGCAGACTGTGCCAGTCGAGGACTCACCCCTTCCCAACTAAAAGAACATACACTTTGGTGGGATGGTCCTACTTGGTTACGCGAAGAAACTACAACTAACGAAGTAGGTAAAATATCAGATTACATAACAGAGCAAGAAACTAGAAAATCCAATAAAAGTTATCACGCATCAAAATTATCAAGTGAAAGCAACATAGAAAGCGAGCTACTAGCAAGATACAGTTCGTTACCTAAAATCATAAAAATATTAGCATGGATAAAGCGGTTTATAAACAGAAAAAATAAACTAAGCTATCTAACTATTCAAGAAATAAACGAAGCAAAAGCAAGATTTATTAAGCATGTACAGCAAGAATATTTTTGGGAAGAAATAGAAGCATTAAGATCAAGCAAGATTGTTAATAGCAAGAGTAAAATCTACGATTTGAATCCTGTTATAGACGAGCAAGGAATTCTGCGAGTCGGCGGCAGACTAAAACATGCCAACATTGATATCGAGATGAAACATCCCGCTATCATACCTAACAATACGAAGTTAGCCGACCTCATCATAGACGAAGCCCATGAGCTCTGTTACCATGGCGGACCCCGGCTAACTACCGCTATCATGAGACGTAAATATTGGTTAATAGGAGGCATAAGAGCCACCAAGAAACGCCTTCGCCTCTGTATCAAGTGCAGACGGCATAGCCCCGATCTGCAATATCAAATCATGGGAGATCTTCCGCCGGCACGAATAAACGCATCACGACCGTTCTTTCATGTTGGAGTTGACTACACCGGGCACGTCCTAGTCAAGGCAAATAAGGGCCGTGGTATCAAGACCACCAAAGGATATGTGGCTGTCTTTGTGTGCATGTCGACAAAAGCCGTCCACTTGGAAATCGTGTCTGATCTCACAACATCTGCATTCTTAGCTGCCTTACGGCGGATGGCAGCAAGGAGGGGCGTCCCCGGTCACATTTATAGTGACCAGGGTACTAATTTCATAGGAGCAAATCGTATACTACAGCAAGAGTTCAACGAGTTGCAAAAAATTTTCAATCAAGAGTTTATGTCAGAAGTAACATCTATGGGGATTACCTGGCATTACAACGCTGCGAGCTGGCCCTCAGCTGGAGGCCTTTGGGAGTCATCTGTAAAAAGCCTAAAATATCATTTAAAGCGCGTGGTAGGCGAACAAAAGCTTACCTTTGAAGAATACACCACTCTTCTTTGTCAACTTGAAGCGTGTCTAAATTCACGACCCCTTTGCCCAATGACCGAAGATCCCAACGATTTGGACATTATAACACCATCTCATTTCTTGGGTAGCGGACCCTCCTTAAACATCTACGAAACGGAAAAGGACATGAGAACAAGATGGCATCTAACTCATAAAATATTCAAAGACATCTGGGATAGGTGGCGTAACGAGTATCTCACTCAACTAGCAGCAAGGAGCAAATGGAGGAAACCGCAACGTAACATCCAAATAAATGACATAGTCATCATCAGAGACGACAATCTCCCCCCAGGCAAATGGGCCTTAGGCCGCGTGGTACAACTTCACCCGGGAAGCGACGGCTACGTCCGAGTCGTCACACTCAAAACAAAAAATGGCTTTATACAGCGTCCCATAGTAAAACTCTCAATATTACATGCCAATCAAGAGCAAGACAGTAATCAAATTCAACAAAGTCAAGACACACCCGATAGTCAAGAACTATCACGTGAACAGGAACCAGTTCCTAAAAGGAAGAGAAGAAGAGGATATTGTCTTACTTCCCTCGTGACATCATTACTATTTTTCTTCATGACAATCATACCTACTATTCAAGGAGCATACAACCTAACCCCTTTACGCAACCGTAGTATATACTTTGACACTATAACAGATATGCATTTAATACGAGATGACTGGCGCCTCGTTGTCTACTACGATATGTTGCCATACGAACAAGGAACTAACGCATTAAATAAGTACATCGGTTATTTAGATAAATTATGCAAGAACATCAAAGAACAATCGCACTGCGATGGTATCGTATTGCAGATGAGACATGAACTCACGGAATTACAATATTATAATAACATATTACAGCACCATGAATCCGACAACCGCCCGCGGCACAAGCGCGGCCTTATCGATGGTGTCGGCTACGTCGCAAATAGTCTGTTTGGAGTCTTGGATCAGCATTTCGCAGACAAATACCAAGAAGACATCAGTCTTATCAGGAAAAACCAAAAACATCTTGCCGCACTCTGGAAGAATCAAACTTCTGTCATTGAAGCGGAATTCAACTCCCTAAAACGGATAGAACACATAATGGACAATCATCATAAAGTTATCAACGAAAAAATACAAGCCATCGACGACGCCGTGATACAGATAAAGGCTAGTCTACAAAACATATCAATCAGCACGGAATTTCTAAGCACAACTATTATGGCTAACAATATATTAAATAGTTTACAAAATGTACAACAAACCTTACTTGTATTAAGTATACGAATCACGAATATTTACAACGGTAAATTTAACCTACATATACTAACTCCGGAACAATTAAGGCAAGAATCAATCATCATCATTAAATCAAATCATCGCAGGACAACTTCCGAAAGATCTTTCACTACCAATTGATAACTACGTGTTCCCCGGAATATACAATTTGCTGGAAGTTCGCGCTAGAATAACAACACGCTACATCATATTTGAAGTCAAGATCCCCTTAACAAGCAGAGATGAGTTTGAAGTCCTTAAACTCATACCTATACCTTATGTATTAAACAACACACAGGAAACGTTTATAACACCTATTGCGGACTACGCTGCAATCAACTTAAAAAAGGATGCATTTGTACCATTGACGGAAAGAGAATTGGACTCCTGTCTAAGAAGAGATCCCAACCTACTCTTATGCCGTCTTAGAACACCTATTTATCATCTCAAAGAAGATCAGAACCTTTGCAAGCGGTTACCGTATTCTAATCAGTGCGAAACAATAACAAGATCCTGTTACAACAAATGGACGGAATTAAATAATATAAATTCATATTTTTATTCATGCTGTGACCGGTGCCGACTGAAGTTGCTATGCGGAGATCAAGTTACCGCCGTGACAATGAACGACTCCGGTTTATTTACTGTAGATCAAGGTTGCATTATCAAATCAGCTGACTACCTGGTATACTCTCACAGACAAGACGACAGTAAAATCAATATCAGCTCTAATATCAAGTCACCAGAGATTTCCCCAATCAATCATTATATCAACATTTCGTTACCCGAAATATCTTTACCGAACTATATCTCCAATAACTCTTTCGATGAACTACAATTAACCAAGATCGAGAGACAATTAGAAGCGATGAAACAAGAAACTCCGTTAACATCGAGTGTCTCCTATCATGATATTCATCACTACGCCGCGATATACGTGTTGTTCGCGGTGACAACAGCAGGCTTCGCAGTGCTCGTGTGGAGGCGATGCTGGAGTGGGCAGAGAGCGCCCACTGCGGCGTCAACCCCTGTGGCAGCCTCGGAGGAGACTGGGGGTCTCCGTCCGACCGCCGCCATCAGTACTAGTGTTCAGTGTAATCAGTGTAGTGAATTAAATGAGATTTCAAATCAAAGTGCGCGAGTGCTAAAACAAAACAAAAACACTTCTCCAGTGTTACGTTCCGTATTTCCTATACCTAACTTGTAATTAATGACATATAAAACCATTCAGACAATTCAATTAGGTTAAACATATCAAACTAAATATTGTTTTATCATCAACTTGTAAATCAAAGTCATCAAATATAACACGTCATTCACATACATGTTAGACATAGAAAAAATTGTTTATCACCTTGTTAAAATAAGGCCACCACATGCCTCATCCTCGACTAACCTCATCTCTCCCGCCCGGGAAGATGTACGAGTTAACAATCGTACAAAGTCAGCATTTTCACGTCATTCACATAAATTCATTGCATTTCATATTCAGTTCGCGATCGGTCATCAAGAGCGCCGCCGTGTTACTCATTATCATAAATCATCTTTTTTCTTTGTTGCAAATTGTCGTGTGTGGTTCAAAATATAGTTTTATCAGTTAACAAGTTTATCATTTAACATCAACATAGTTTCGGCAACCCGAACACATTTCGATGTCATGTGTATCACAATATGAGAACATTTTAATTTTTAATCTTTACATTTTAGTATAAGATTAGATTTAAAAAAATAACCTAATGTGTCAAGTCATTATCATATCGTGTGGGTGACCGTAGGACCTTGCAGCGGCGCGGCGTGAAGGCTGCAGCCCGCTGTTGGCGCGCTCTCCGCATCACTACGCATCGCTGTACTCCAACTCCGGCGGCGTGCTGCACTACCTCGTACGACTGCCGCCCTTCACCGAGCTGTTCCTTAACTACCAAGGTATGTGACTGTTTGGCGAACATTTATCCCTACTAGCTAGCTAGTGTTCTTTTGCCATTTATCATTTAGATAAAGATGTGGCGTGACCACCCTAGATGAGACGACGAGACAGGGAGTCCGACTACGGTGCAATAAAATCCTATTGTTTTGCGGCCCATCCTACCTGCCCGCCTATGTTTGTTCAATGTTCATTGTAATTATTAAAGTTAGTCTGACTAACATTAAACTCCAACTAAGTAACACGCGCTTTTACTTACCACACTCTTCGGACTTACTTATACGGAGCACGCCAAGTACCAATACACTACAGTACTTCGGATGTCTTAAGTATCTAACGGTGACCCCTCTTACTACCACGCGGAAATAGCGTGGTTTACTAAATAAATAAACAAATATATACACTACACACATATGTAGTACAGTAGTATATGTAATAAACATTATTTTTGTGGTAAAAAGAGATGAAAATATGAAGAACTATTCCACATAACATAACAATGGCTTTGAATTCATATTTCATTTAAAGCATTACAGTTTGTACAGGATCACGTGTATAAATATTATCAATTACAGACAAAAGACAATTTTTGGATATATTTTTTATCATAAGACCTAGGTTAGTTTTTATTTTTTTAAATTTGTTAAATGAGTGGTTTCCCATGTGGTTTTTGACGCTCATTCGAGAGTATAAAAAAACGTAACGTATCATGTAATAATCACTTCGTTCCAAGTCCAAATGTCATTCTCTTCGCTCCTGATTCAATTCTAGACTATTTCGATAGTTTGTTTAAAGACTGCTAAACAACTCACTTATATAACTATTAACTTACCACCAATGAGTGAATGTGTTTCTAGACAACAATTTTGACATGCCGGACCGCACGTTCCACTCCCTGGCAACGACTTGGCGACTCATCACCAACGACTCCCCCACAGACGTCAAGGAACTCATTCCAGAGCTGTTCTACCTGCCGGAACTGTTTTATAATAACGAAGGTAGAGTGTCCACATCCATATAGACATATGTATTTATCAATGTTTACAATGTTCATTTTCTTCTTTCGTGTCAATTCGAAAGCCACAGCCGAGTCAGAAGCCACAGCCAAATCATCCCATGTGCATGAGAACAATGATCAAGATACATATAAAACTTCCACTGAAGACGTTAAAGCATTCTGAGTACCGAACCAATTTGAAGTGGAAAAGGACTAAAATTTCTCATGTTGTAAACGGTTCCGGCTTAAATGATAATTTACTATTTTTATATCATAATCTATTTTAAATTTATACCAATCTCAAAAGAGGTTTTTCTTTTGCAAAAGGTTTTGCATTCGTAGATAGCGTACTACTTAGATTCGTGAAGCACGAAGACACAGTAATCATAGACACAGCAAAGTTATCCTGCCACGCTTATCATAGCCAATACTGATTCCTTCGCACTTACTCATCAGCGATGTACATTCATACATTTGTGAAGCTCTATAATTGGCTTTTAAATTGCTTAAGTTAGTTAACTACTATATATATAAGCTGTTAGTCTTCCTTATAGTAAATAAATAAATACCATAGGTCTGCAGTTAGGCGTGCGACAATGCGGCTTGGGGGTAGACAGCGTGGAACTGCCAGCGTGGGCAGCGGACGCCAGGCTGTTCACACTAGCGCACCGGCAGGCTCTGGAAGCAGCGCATGTGACCGAACGTCTGCCCAGCTGGGTGGACCTCGTGTTCGGGTACAAGCAGACCGGCCAGCCCGCCATCGACGCTATCAACGTGTTCCCGGCCTGCGTGAGTTAATAATTGTCACATTTACTTATTACTAACATTGTTGTCACCAATGTATAGCTTACCAGTAACAATCAATTTTAACCCCAAAAAAATGGATAGACTTGCTTGTCTAGAAAATAGGTGTATGGTAATCGCGAAAACATTCAAATCTACTCTTGAACTATGTGTCACATCACATCCAACACGAGCGGTCGTACTAAGAAATCATAAAAAAATATTTAATCTTGATAAAGTTTTACTTTCCACTAATTTTATAACTACGGTTTCAAAAGACCTTACCCGTAACTAAGAGTATTCTTTAGAAAATTTCGTTTTACTATACAAGTAAAATTTTTTGATGCAGACGTACTACGGATTCGACCCGACGGCGCTGGAGAGCGAGGTGGACCGCACGGCGGCGGCGGCCATGGTGCGCACGTATGGGCAGGCGCCGCGACAGTTGCTGCGCACGCCGCATCCACATCCCGCGCCCGACCTGCTGGCGCAGCCTGCCACACAGGTACCACTGTTGGGCAAAAGCCTGCACTTTTTCTTTCCACACTTCTCTATCTAGAGTTATTTCCATCTATTTTTATCAAACTCTCCTTGAGTCGTCGTGCATCTTGTTTTTGGCCGACCTGTCTTTCTATACCCATCAGTCTAACGAAATGAATTCGAAATAACATTTATTTAAAATATGTAATAAAGCCACCTATAGCAAAGAAATTAAATTAACAGATTTAAACTTACTGCGATGGCTCAGCGACTCTAAAGTAGATCTTGGCGTCAGACACGAGTCCACTCCTCCCTTTTGCAATGATTGTATGTCGCGTAGGAGCCGGGAGTGTGCGGCGGCGTGTCGGGCATCAGATGGGGCGTATACTGCGGATCGCCGTCGCTGCCCGTCACGACGGCGAGCGTGCGTCGCGCGGCTCCACTCGGCTCGCCGCCCGCCGCCGCGGTGCGCGCGCTGCCGCTGCCGCGCTCGGCCGCGCTGCTGCATCACAACACTGCATTGTTTGCACTGCCAGGTACTCTTATGACGACCCACCCACTGCATCGCAGGTAATGTATGCGGAGTTCTTTAGCTGTCGATCACCATTGAGAATGAATAATGAATTCTAAATATATTATTTGTAAGTTGTTCGGTTGTATTTGTTCTATAACTTGTTTCCGTTTATTTATGTCCGGTCAAAGACCGCACAATGTAGGTTTTTGCTAACGCGGCACTTTACGTCAGCTGCGCCGCGTAATATAAACAATTATTTTGTATTAATTTAGTCACTTATTTTTAACTTAACCATAATAAACTTTAACTTATTTAACTGTGCGTTTAACTGAACGTCCAGAACTACAAACCTCAAGAACTTCTCATAACACAACTATCTCAAACTCTCCTCGACGTACGCATCTTATACAACTACAAGCTCCAACATCTTCTGGTCCTTCGAGTATCATCTGGTACTTGATATCCTGGCTACGTTAGCGAATCGGTTCAGTTGACCTTCCACAAGCAGGTCTCATCAGCTGGATTGAGAAAGCGTACATAGCGTACCAATTATCAAGTACCGAACTATATCCAGCCCTAAGGAAGAACTATCATTGTTCAACATGGCATCAACCTTTGAAAAACTTCTCGTACGTCAAAAGGATAGCTTCAAAAGAATCAAGAAAATATGTACCAACTATAAAAAAGAGGGCGAAACAAGAAAAACTGTAGAGTATTTGGACAAGCGTCTTGATGCCCTGACATCTCACTGGTAGGAATTCGAGATGAATCATAATATTCTGCTGCAACTGGAAAACAAGGATAATCAATACTTCATCGACGATATTTACAGCAAAACGAAAGAAATGTGTGATGAAATTACTTTCTCCACATTGAAACTCAAAAGCCAACTTTTTATGTCGCAAGAAATCCCGACACCATCTAAACGTTTGATAGCCGCGTCTGCCGAAGAGCCTGACGTTTCCAAAGCTAAACGGCAAGAACTATTGCGTCATCAGCAATGTAACTTCAAGCTGTTTCGAAGCACTATCTCCAAAATTACACCAACACTTTAAAAGAAAAATGGCAACTGGATGACGTATTAAGTAACTTGAAATCTAAATGGGAAACGATCCAAAAAAATTACTTTCAACTGGAATACTTATCTAGCGAAACTGATTATTTTTACGAACAGGAATATAACGAAATGGAATACACTTATGAAGACATAAAGAAACAAATTAACCAGAAAATCTGGAACAACGTTCACTATGAAAAAAGTACTCCTAGGATTCAAATTCCAGATTTTAAGGCCAACTACACTCAATGGATTTCTTTCAAGGACTTATTTATGGAGGGCATCCACAAAAACCCCTTATCAGCTAAAACTTAGAAATTGCAAGATCTCAAGGCCAAACTGAAAGGAGAAGTCGAGAAACTGATACAGCATCTTCCTATAAGCGCCGACAACTATGACACTTGTTGGGAAATCCTTACTCATCGCTATGATAACCATCGCCTCTTGTTTACATCTTACATGAATACGCTATTAAGCCAGCAAGCGGTGCAGCAAGAAAACGCCAGTTCTATCAAAAAACTCCATGATGTTTCCATGGAATGCCTAAACGGTTTAACTAACAATGGATTGGACATTACATCGGCGCATCCGATAATAGCTCATCTCATCATGAACAAACTTGACAACGAACTTTGTGCTGAGTACATCAAGGATTTGAAGGCTCCACGTGAATTTCCTAACTTGGAAGAACTACTGGAATTTATGGTATCAAAATTTGTCGCTTTAGAAACGCTCGAGTCAAATCAACATTCAAAATCATCCAACCAGTCATTCAACTATCGAAAGTTTAACTCTGGAGAAAATCCCTTGTTAAACAAACAGGATAAGGTTGCGAAAACATATTATACCACATTTCAAAAATACTGTCCTATGTGTAAGTTAATCGACTTGAATAGCGAGGCACGGAACAACGCAATCGCAAATTTGCGCGTGTGTAAAAATTGTCTATTCAGTCATAACAAGCCTTGTAACTCGGAAAAAATAGGGCAAAACTTGCAATCAATCGCACCATACATTACTTTATAATAACAACGATAATTCTGTTTCGCAATCAAACCAACGATCGGTAAACAATATCACGAATGAAAAAAAGGAGGTTTTATTAACTGTGCAGCTAAAAGTCAAGAATAAGGAGGGAAACTATGTAACTTTACGAGGAATCCTGGATCAAGCAAGCCAAATATGCCTACTGACACAGGATGCTTGTCAGTATCTTCGTCTCCCACGACGTAAAGAAAGCGCTGTTATTTCTGGCGTGGGAAACAATTAATCGTATGGCACTTTTGTTCGCTGTACCCTATTTCTACAATCTAAAATTACATCTATTCAAATCATCTAAAGCTTCGCTCGTGAGGTCGGTAAAGAGGTGTTAGTTTATTATTTTCTAAACCAAGCTACCGACCAAATTAACCTTAGTGCTTACAATATTGATTCATCGAAAACAAATAAAATATATATTAGTATAGTTTATAAGACAAGACTTCAAAAATGAAAATTAGTTGCTATCCATAAACCGCGCTTTCATTTCTTGACTTGCTATGATCCACAAAATACTAAATAAAATCTTGTTACTTCTAGAAAATAACACATTTGGTATTCATTACACGAGGGCAAATGATTGCAGAGTCCAACACACACGGCAACCAGAACAACCCCGCGCTCGGATCGTTAGCATTATTGTCGTGGGGACACCCGGACGACGTGGTGCGGCTGAAGAGACGCCGTGACGCGCCGCCCGAAATGCTGTTCCATGTGCCTGCCTTCGACCAAGTTAGTGTATCAAGCTACTTTCTACATATAATACATCAGTATTATACACACACGACAACCAAAACAACCCGGTGCTCGGATCGCTAGCGTTGCGGCCGTGGGGACACCCGGACGACGTGGTGCGACTGAAGAGACGCCGTGACGCGCCGCCAATGATACTGTTCCATGTGCCTGCCTTGGTTTACTATCCATTTGCATAAAAATTTAAACCATAATGTAAAATGGTGTACGAGCTTACCTCGCACATTTCGCTGGCACTCGGCCGCATACGTGCAGGTCGTGTGTCGGCTGTTTTTACTTTCATTTTAGATACTATCGAGCAGCCGTCGAGAAAGGACCAGTCACACCCAAGTATCACTACTAGTTTACTATGTGACGTGGTCTTGTATCTCCACACCATCATCAACTTATCATCAGCATCGCTTCATGTATGGTATTATGGCTAACACCATGGCCTGCACCGTACAAATGGCATACTATTTTTTGGCATAATTATTTTTAAGAATAATGTTCTTACGCATAACAGTTTTCGCATAATTATTTGAAGCATAATGTATCAAAGTAAAATGTTTAGGCATAATAATTAAAAGCATAAATGTATTTAAGCATAATGATATCAATCCATAATTTATGAAGGCATAACATTTATTTAAGCATAAGTATTCTTAATCATAAACTTCACAAATCTGTACTTCAGTACTTCAACTTAGGTAATAGGTTCCTACACTTGGAGAAGGTAAATATTGTAATAGACATGACGACTAATTTTCGATTTCATGTTTAATGAAAGACCTCACAATAATAGGCAAATTGATAAAAGAAAAAACATGTCGATAAAACTAACTGAGATATATTATATGATGAAGTTAAACTCACGTAAATTTGGACGATATTAAACGTTCCATACTAATGCAACTTAATAGGGTGGACTCACGAATGATTTTTTTCGACAACTACCTTAAATATTGCGTTTATGTAAATAGTGCCCAAATATTCTCAAATTTTTTAATTTCATATTATCAAAATTTACGTTCCCATCGATCTTTAATTTTCTGCTAAAAATCTCCTGTGCAAAATTTCAAAGTGAAAATTTGAGCAACGAATTTAAATACAGTATGCTTTCATGAAGTCACATTACTTTTACAAATTTTTAAACGTAAACATATTGGCGGCTAATGCACCATAACCTATTGCTACGCTATATTGTACAAATACATATTTCCATACAATCCGTACTTCTACACTAATATTATAATTACTAATTTTAAAAATTATATGCATAAATACAATTAGTCTTACAGTGAATATGCCTTAGGAATAATGCGAATTAAAATGATGCCAAAACAAATTAGCCTAAAAGTTAATTAGGCCAAAATTACCAGTTTACCAAAAAAAATATGCCAAAATATATTCTGCCAAACTCGCTATGCGTAAGTATATTAGGACAAAACAATAATGCGTAAAGAAGGGATCCCGCCTGCCTTCGAGCCTTCGCGTGCCTTTTGATATTTTAATCCATGGAGTAATTACAAAGAGGAGATGCCGTAATAAGCGTTTTGTAAGAAAGTGTTAGTGAGGCTACACGGGGCGGAAGGCAGACGTGCGGGGTGCTTGGTTTCGGCCGTGGCTCCAACCATAGAGCACGTGCAATGACAAGCTCCGCCCACTGCAGTGTCGGTGAGGCGCCAATGATCACTTCACTGCGCCATTTCAAACGGCATCTCCTCTCTGTAATTACTCCATGTTTTAATCAATTAAACAAGTATGTAAAGTACAAATAAAAAAAGATGCTGTAAAGAGTTATAGTTTAATATATTTTTCCTCTAAAAGAATCACGAGACTAGAAAACTGCCCTCTTATACCAAGTGTTTGTATGTTTTGATATTTCTATCAAACAAACAGGACTTAACTATACTGATATTATATATAATCTATAATAATTAAAAATATGCCTTAAAATAAGGATTTCTAAAAGAAAGATTTGTAAAAATATGTTATCTATCCGATAGATAACGTGCGTGACAACAACGCTAACCGGCGGCGCGTACGCCTACCCCGTGTTCGTGGGGTACGCGTCAGGGCGGTTGTCCGCGTTGCGGCTGACGCGCACGGGCGTGGCGGCAGCGGACGCGGTGCGCGCGCGCTGGCTGACTGCGCACGCGCACGCGGTGGCCGCGCTGCACGCGTGCGAGCGGGCCGCGCTGCTCGTGTCCGCCGGTGTTGATGGGAACATCGTACTCTGGGATCTTAACACGTATGTTCGAATACACTACGTCATTTCTTTATACTGTACTTCTTAAATTAAACTATTTTGTTCACACGTGAACAGAAAACCATGACATCTGCGACACACTTAAGATGCGGTTAAAGTACAAGCTGCATCGGCACCAAATCTACATCACTGCAACCTACTTCAGATGCGAGCGAATTGCATGCTGCATCGGCAGTTACACCGACGGCACACCAGTACCAGACAATAAATGTGTATAGTCTCTTAATTTTGTATATATATTAATATTTTTTGTAATAAAGTTAGTGTTCATTTGCGATTGGAGTTGTTATTTTCTCTCCTCATCGTACCCCACTGCGGCCAAGACACCCTAAGCCGTCACTCTGATCGGTCCTGTGAGCCTGCAGGATCGGCAGTGGGTTCTCCAGTACACTCCGGAGGTGGTGTGACAGTACACCAGAGTAACCTCTGTACCAGCCCCCAGTACCACTGGTGGCGCCATTCATCACTTGAGACCATTGGAGGCTCTCATCCCTTCCTGAGCCTCCCCTTGCTCTGAACGTACGGATTCAGTAGTGAGGTGGACATCTCCAGTTACAGCATCCCCCCACTGCGGCCAAGACTACCTTAAGCCGTCATCCTGATCGGTCCCGTGAGCCTGCGGGATCGGCAGTGGGAACTCATGTCCTGTGTACATTGCACTACGTACACAACACCCTTTCCCTACCCCTTATCCGTCTGTAACCGTAGGTCGCATGGTTACAGATATCCTGCACTATCTATATACATAGGGCGCACTGTAAGTTTCCGGAACTGGCCACTTACATGAACAATATTTAAAAATTTATTGCAACATTTGAAAATAGAACTCTTTGGCTGTAGAATGCAGTTTCTTTCATCGGACTGTCTTTTGTTTTTACCTTGTGGCGCCATTTAAAAAATTGTGTGTCTGCATCAACATGGATTTAACTCGGGAAAATTTTCGTAGTATGATTTTCTACGATTTTAAGTGTAATTTGACAGCTCAACAGAGCATCGCTCGGCTTGAAACAGCTTTTGGCAATGAAGCACCATGCAAGACAACTGTTTATAGCTGGTTTGCAGAATTCAAGCGTGGTCGTATCAATCTCAGTGACGAATCTCGCGATGGTCGGCCGTCCACCGCTGTGACCAACAAAAACATCAATGCTGTGCGCCGTATGATTGAAACAGACAGGCATGTGCCCTACCATGAAATTCGCGCATCCTTAGAAATAGGCATGAGTCAAATACAATTAATCCTACACAAACATTTGGGTGTGAAAAAGCTGTGCTCGCGGTGGATCCCACACAACTTGACCGAGGCTCAAAAAACGGACCGCGTCACTTGGTGCAGTGCCATGCTTACCAGATTCAACGAAGGTGCGTCAAATTTGGTGTGGGACATAGTAACAGGTGACGAAACATGGATTTATTGCTACGATCCCAAAACAAAGCAGCAATCGAGCGTATGGGTCTTTCAAGATGAGCCGAAACCAACCAAAGTGGCGCGCGTGAAAAGTGCATCTAAGCGGATGATTGCTTCTTTTTTTAATAAAACTGGACACGTGGCTACTGTTGCTTTAGAGAATCGTCGTACAGTGAATAGTGACTGGTACACGACCATTTGTTTGCCAGAAGTTATTGACGAACTCCGTAAAAATAACCGTAAACGCCGTATCATCCTGCACCACGACAATGCTAGCTCTCACACGGCCAGACAGACAAACGACTTTTTGAAGACGAAAAATGTAGAACTCATGAGTCATCCTGCATACAGTCCCGACCTGGCACCTTGTGACTTTTTTCTGTTCCCAAAAATTAAGAACCAATTACGCGGTTAACGATTTTCATCACCAGAAGAGGCTGTCGAGGAGTATGAAAAACGCGTTTCAGAGGTCACCACAGAGGAGTGGCATAAAAGTTTTCAAAACTGGTTTCATCGAATGAAAAAGTGCATAGACGCCAAGGGAGATTATTTTGAAAAACAATAAATTAATTTTGTACCTTTAATAGTATTTTTTCATATTCATTCCGGAAACTTATAGTGCGCCCCACGTATTTATCTACTACACCGTATGGTTAGGGCTAGGGTTAGGATATACATACATACACACATCATACATTTTCCACATCCACAAGGGTGTTAGTAGGAATAGGACCTTAGGGTTTTGTACGTATAACGTCGAGTATTGCTAAAAGACTAGCTCGGAATTATACAGTTTGGTCCTTCGAGTATATTTATTAAACCATCGGTCATTCCGATTAATTTGTCCATAGATTAATTTCCCATTTCCTAGGTTTTAACAGACAGACTAACTGACGTTTTATTGATAACTGAGCTAGGTTGTTAGTATGGATATTCCAACGATAAATGAGACCATTAAAAGTCAGGAAGCTGACTATAATGAATTACGGCAGATTTACAGCAACATCAAAAAGGATTCTGCCTCAAGAAAAACGTTAAAATACGTTTTGAAAGAAAAAATCGTTTGACAGAAATTTATAATCAAACTTGCAACAAGCATTCAAGTCTGGAAAAACAGGAAGTTTTGAAAGAACATAAATACTTGACCTCTGATTATTTTGGAGTTATTACTAACCTATATAAAGAGGCAATAGAGTACCTGGATAGATGTGAAAATAAAATTCACCAATTAACGCAGTTATACCAACCAGAAAATATTGAGATAAAATCATGTGAAGAATCAGTTATAAATTCACCAAAATTATTTAGCTGATACAGCATTTAACCGTATGTGACGCAAATTACATCACCGCCTGGACATTGTTAAAAATAAGATTTATTAAATAGTTTAATTTTTGTGTAATCTGTATTTTAGTTCTTGGTGCAATAAAGAGTTTTTATTATTATTTATTACAACAAATGTTAACTTAATCTACCTGCGACCTCGCACGCTTTAAAGTGTTTGAAACGTTATAACAACCGTATTAATATATATTTATTGATGTGTAAGTTGTTTTGTGAGATGTAATTATGATTATATCGTAAAATATGCGATCTCAACATATATCTTTATTAACGTTTAATTTCGGCGTTCCCGTAATCTCATTTATCTGAAATCACTATTAAACATTTTTTCACTCAAAATCACATCTCCAAAATGACAGAAAATGTGTATCAAACGCAGGTTAACTTACATCCGCACATTGCCCAACCGCGACATGCTGCCCGTGACGCACGCGACAATCAGCGCGACGCTGAGCGACGTCGCGACGGTTCACGACCCTCGTGCGCGACCGCCTCGCGACGCTAAGGACTCGCACGAACTTGACGCGTATGAACATGACGCTGACAAGTACAAGTCGCTGCTGAGAGTGCACACCGTCAATGCTAGTTTTGTTGGTGAGTATTACAAAATAATGCCGCAGTGCGTGTGTTTTAGAAAATATGTATGAAGTAGAACATCTGATCCATTCATTTAAACCGTAGTGTCTGAGTTTTTCGAAACTGCCTTACGGTTTTTTTAACGACAACCGGGAGGCAGCCGGGAAAAGCACGGAATCAACATTATTATCAGACACTGAGATGATTGATGCTTGCATTCTCACATCAACCTAACCTTCCAAACCTTCGGGTTTAAGGCAACCGCCTTAATATTGGACCAAGTAGTTAGTCTATCTTTGATTTCTAGAGTTAGTTGTTATACATTTGTTTGGGTAAATCGATATGACAAACGTTTAAAGGCAATCGATAGGCAGGCTCATGAGCTGCTTTAAACCGGAATGGCAGCAGACGGCAGCAGACGCCGCGAGTGTGAAAGAATTTTAACGTTTATTTACACGTGGGCGGCCGCGCCACGTTTTCGGTTTTTTCAAGCGATACTGGTTTAATGTATGTAGATAAACTAGCAGAGGAGATTAGGCTCGTAGGATCGGGAGATCACGCGCGGCCACTCGTGGTTTCACTCGGCCGGCGGTGACGCGGGCTGCGGCCGTGTCGCTGCCATTCTGGTTCGAAGCGGCCCTGTTAATATTACCACTTTTATTCGCATACAGGTAGCGTGAAGGTATCGGAACGCGTGTGCAGCGTGTGCTACAGCGCGGCGCCGGAGGGAGTGAGCGTGAACAGCATCGCGTGCGCGCTGGAGAGCGGCGGCGTGCTGCTGTACTCGTCGTGGGACCTCGCCCGCCTCGCCTACATCCCGCCGCCGCGGTTGGCGCGTGCGCCGCTGCTGAGGTGACACGCTGTATACTGTAGCTGGAGAGCGGCGGCGTGCTGCTGTACTCGTCGTGGGACCTCGCCCGCCTCGCCTACATTCCGCCGCCGCGGTTGGCGCGTGCGCCGCTGCTGAGGTGACACGCTGTATACTGTAGCTGGAGAGCGGCGGCGTGCTGCTGTACTCGTCGTGGGACCTCGCCCGCCTCGCCTACATCCCGCCGCCGCGGTTGGCGCGTGCGCCGCTGCTGAGGTGACACGCTGTATACTGTAGCTGGAGAGCGGCGGCGTGCTGCTGTACTCGTCGTGGGACCTCGCCCGCCTCGCCTACATCCCGCCGCCGCGGTTGGCGCGTGCGCCGCTGCTGAGGTGACACGCTGTATACTGTAGCTGGAGAGCGGCGGCGTGCTGCTGTACTCGTCGTGGGACCTCGCCCGCCTCGCCTACATCCCGCCGCCGCGGTTGGCGCGTGCGCCGCTGCTGAGGTGACACGCTGTATACTGTAGCTGGAGAGCGGCGGCGTGCTGCTGTACTCGTCGTGGGACCTCGCCCGCCTCGCCTACATCCCGCCGCCGCGGTTGGCGCGTGCGCCGCTGCTGAGGTGACACGCTGTATACTGTAGCTGGAGAGCGGCGGCGTGCTGCTGTACTCGTCGTGGGACCTCGCCCGCCTCGCCTACATCCCGCCGCCGCGGTTGGCGCGTGCGCCGCTGCTGAGGTGACACGCTGTATACTGTAGCTGGAGAGCGGCGGCGTGCTGCTGTACTCGTCGTGGGACCTCGCCCGCCTCGCCTACATCCCGCCGCCGCGGTTGGCGCGTGCGCCGCTGCTGAGGTGACACGCTGTATACTGTAGCTGGAGAGCGGCGGCGTGCTGCTGTACTCGTCGTGGGACCTCGCCCGCCTCGCCTACATTCCGCCGCCGCGGTTGGCGCGTGCGCCGCTGCTGAGGTGACACGCTGTATACTGTAGCTGGAGAGCGGCGGCGTGCTGCTGTACTCGTCGTGGGACCTCGCCCGCCTCGCCTACATCCCGCCGCCGCGGTTGGCGCGTGCGCCGCTGCTGAGGTGACACGCTGTATACTGTAGCTGGAGAGCGGCGGCGTGCTGCTGTACTCGTCGTGGGACCTCGCCCGCCTCGCCTACATCCCGCCGCCGCGGTTGGCGCGTGCGCCGCTGCTGAGGTGACACGCTGTATACTGTAGCTGGAGAGCGGCGGCGTGCTGCTGTACTCGTCGTGGGACCTCGCCCGCCTCGCCTACATCCCGCCGCCGCGGTTGGCGCGTGCGCCGCTGCTGAGGTGACACGCTGTATACTGTAGCTGGAGAGCGGCGGCGTGCTGCTGTACTCGTCGTGGGACCTCGCCCGCCTCGCCTACATCCCGCCGCCGCGGTTGGCGCGTGCGCCGCTGCTGAGGTGACACGCTGTATACTGTAGCTGGAGAGCGGCGGCACAAAATTATTAATAATACTAACGTACAGAACAGACACTCACACCCAAAACAGATATCGCACCTCACCGCGTAGAATAAGGGTAAAAATCGAGAGCAACACAATGCATAGAACTATTAATTTTATACAACTAATTAGGCAAACAGGCGTACGGCCCACCTGATGGTAAGTGGTTACCGTAGCCTATGAACGCCTGCACCACCGGAGATGTCACGAGCGCGTTGCCGACCTGTCCGCCGTCAGCACAGCGACCCCTCTGGAGCCTGGCGACCCTACTCGCTAGCAGGAACACAACACTGCATCACTGTGTTATTTGGCTGCGGTCTTCTGTAGGGTGGAGGTACTTCCCCAGACGGATTACTCCTTACAAAATGTCCTATCTCTCTTAAACTATGACACAGACACGCTAAATAACCGACCTTATGAGTGATACACATACGCGACCAAATCGTAGTAGTAGTAATCTCGACGCTGTTGACACACCATATGTCCGGGAGGTGAAGGCCGGGCGTGCTGCTGTTCTCGTCGTGGGATCTTGCCAAAAAGATTAACGGCGCGCTCCGTTCTCTTTACAAATGGAATAAAATTCTCCCAACTAATATTAAAATTATGTTGATGCAAACCTTAATTCTCCCTATTCTGAATTATGCAGATGTCTGTTATCCGGACCTAAATTGTAATCTCTTGAACAAACTAGACAGACTGCAAAACAACTGTACCTGCTATATTTTCAATCTGCGTAAGTATGATCATGTGTCGGCATACCGCAGGAATGGTTGATTGAAATGGTTACCTTTACGTCATCGGCGCAAACTGCATATTATTTTGATCCTTTTCTCTATTTTTGACCCCATTACTCCGAGGTATCTTAAATCTAAATTTAATTTTCTTAGTGATGCTCGTGACAGGAATCTTCGCTCTTTCTCATAATCTTTGCCTTCACACTCATCTTCATCGGAGTATGTTCTTTGCAAACTCATTTGCGGTTAAGGCTGTACTGCTGTGGAATGACCTACCTATGGAAATCAGGAAGGCTCAGACTCGCTTAGGTTTCAAATATGCAGTGCGTGCTCATTATCTTCGCGAATTGTCAGATAGTAATCATTAGACATCATTATATTATCTAATATTTATGTAGTGTATTTATCTAATAATATTATTTCATCACGACTCTTTTAACACTTACCATAAATTAATCACTTTTTCTGCACCACCGATTGGTTGACTGGTAGAAATAGCCTACGGCTTTAAGTCCGCCATTTACATGTCATGTAATAAAGTTAAATAATAACATCCCTTGTATATACTGTACCTTAACTATCAAGCAACCACGTCGTCACATATTTTTTATTTGTTTAAAACTAGTAACATTACTCACATCCAAACTGACTATACGCTGCACCTTCGAAAGAAGAAGGCTTACAAGACTTCACTCGTTTTGCAAGCATAGTTAATGTGGAAAAACTTTGCATCCATACTATCCATATCCTCCATACTAATATTATAAATGTGAAATTCTGTCTGTCCGTCTGTTACGCTTTCACGGCTAAACTGCTGAACGGATTTTGATGAAATTTGGTGTGAATATAGTTTAAGAACCGGGGTCAAACATGGGCTACTTTTTGACGCAGGCGGAGCTGCGAGAAGCAGCTAGTAATTTATAAAAAGGCGGTGTTTGTACAGCATTTCGACAAGCTGAAATTGTAAACATTTAGTTATTTCCGGCTAGCGCCTGCGCATGAATATATGTCAGATATAATAGTATAATATGGCAGAATGCTGTCATTTTAATTAGACATGTGGGTGGAATGAAATCATTGTCAAATGCCAAAAATGTTCATTTCGAGCATTGTTTGTGAGTGAAGGTTACAAGCCAGTGAGAGATGCTGGCTTTAGTTGAAGACATCTGACGGGCGCAAACATTTTATTTAAATTATCGTCGCGTAGAAATGTGTTCACTATATAATATTTTAACTAAAAGTTTTCGTTTTCGTTGCTTCCGTCACGGAAATTCGTCTTATGAATTCAAATTAGGAAATGATATTTGAATGAGAGGCCTGATTTGACTCATGTACCCGATGATAAATATTGCTTGGATGGTCATTTCGACTTTGTAGAGCATTATGTCTGTCGCGCCTATCTATTCGCACTTTCTGCCGAGTGATACATAGCTCATAATACTACACATGCGAGAAAAATAAGACTTGTTTATGTAGAATCCATATTTGAAAAGGTTTGTTAGTGGAATTAGTCACTAGTATTAATGTATGAAGAAGTGTATGTAAATTAATACTTTAATCGCTATAAATAACGAAATAATTAACAAGAGTTTTTTTTTTCTCATATCAGAAACAGGTGGAATTAAGTAGGTACTTAATAATAGGTACGAGTACTTTAATTTACCATAAAAAATTAGGTAAAGAAAATCAACAATTGATAAGTAAATTTAAACTTGGAACTGAGACTATCTATGACGCTAATCTAAAATTAAACTATTACTAACAAACAAACAAACAAAACTATTACTTCGTTCAAAGATCAGGTTGAGTCTCAATACCTTTCCGAGGTAGAATAATCCTCTTATATTGTGATAAGGCTGTCACTAACTTCTTACACTTATTGACAGTATTTATTTATGTATATTATTTGTAAGTTTATTCTTATTGTTTATTTGTGTAAGTATATTATATGCGTCTTAATGTAGGCATGTACATTTGAGCTGTCTGCACTGCTCACGCAAGTGTTTTTTTACCGCAGCTCATTTCTACCCTAAGGTTGGCTGAAAGAAATTGCATTTGTGATAAGTCCGCCTTTGTACCCATTTAGTTGTATTGGCTTTAACTACTTTCGTTTGTAAATGGTGCAATAAAGTGTTCATTCATTTATTCATTAAAAAGTAAAAATGCGAAGGAATCGAGCATTCAGTATAATTTTGTTTGATTTTTTTTAAATTCTGGCATTCATTCTGAGATTTTATCTGTCAATGTCGAAAGTGACATAAAAAAACAAATAGCAGTAATGAATTTTCATATAACATTCCATACAACTTTTACACCCGCATTTTTTAGCTGGAAGAATGACGTACTTTCTACCCCGACTTTGAGTTAGTATGAGTGTACTTTCCGAGCAAGTGTAGTATAAAAGATATTTTTTAGCTTTACCCATAGATTAATAATTGGTCTCCGCGGCGCTACGACTAGATACCGTGCTGTGGAGAAAAATCAAGTTTCCAGAATGCGGCAACTTATTAGGAAAGCGTGTGTAAAACAATGTGCAAAGACGCACACTAGCGTCGATTATGGTGTTGCCAGCTACTTGATTGGTGCCCGACCAATAGGAAAATTATTAATTGCTTTGGTCTTGTTACGGATTATAAAATGTAGCTCAGAAAATCCTTTAAAATGAAATTCAAATAAAACTGGCCAAGCGTGAGTCGGCTCGCGTGGAGAGGGTTGTGTACGATTTTTTATTATTCTTCATTTGGACCTCCTAAACAAATTTAAATTTATCCCATAGGTTTACCTGTAATTTATGCATCGAAATTTTGGAATCGATAATTTCGGAGATAAGGTAGGGAAAATGGTTAATTTTTGTCTACTTTATTTTATAAATCTAATATAGAATCCTAAAATTGCAATCAAAACTTTCATTTGATTTATTATTACATAGTACAGTATCTTAAACGTTACTTTTATTTTCTATTTAGCTTGGAGCATATTGATTACTGGCCTCTTTTTTGTTGTAACCCGGGTTTAAACAAAAATAAATAAATTTTATTTATTTATTTATTTTTTATTTATAATTTTCACAATACAACATAGATATAATAATGTACTTTATCTAAAATAACACTGTTGTAAACCACTGAGGTTTGTCTACAGCGCTGATGAAAAATAGACATACACATACATACATATTATCACGGCCATTTTCCATACGATGGTGTTGCCGGAAAATCGATTACACATCAAAATATAATCTAAGGTATCGATAGTGATCATGTATCGATACTATCGATATTGATACTATCGATAATATATTTCTGTAAGTACAATATTTTTTTCTGTATGAGTTGAATTACGATGATTAGTGTTATGCCCGCTGTACATCCCGCCGCCGAGTTCCGGTATATCTGTATAATACCGGCCCCTGAAATGCTTGGTATTTTAATTGATAATCCATTAATCGATTATTATCGATAAATTGTCAAAAGTCAATACTACAGATTAGATATATATCGATACTATAGATACATAATCAATTAATAACCATTCATATAAACGATTACCCATGTCGATTAAATCGATATAATTTCTATCCATTTCAACCATCGATTAATTGTTTGGTATTGCAGTTAATAATCGATTATTTTCGATTTATTGTCAAAAATCGATTAATTTTTTTATATCAATACTTTCGACACCCTAGATTTTTTAAAAAATAAACAAAATCGATTGACAACAATTCCCTACGGGGGTACCAACTACCCAAAGGCCATATTTAGAATGTTGGTGGGCGTAAAGTGGAAATGGAATCAAAATAGTGCTAGTCGCATCGCCTACTGATGGGTATGGTTTCTTCGATTTTCGCCCACTCCCTCGGCCGGATTGTATGGTCTGCGCGGGAAGAGAAGCAGCTAGTACATTCCACGTATTTACTTTTCTCTCAGACCAGCATTCAAGAAATAAGATGCTACAGATAGACAAAATTGAAGTCAAAATAATAACATCCCTCTTTTGGGTCGGGAGTTAAAAAACAAAATATCTAAATAATAAAAATCGAAACCTCGGGGAATTTGGGTATTTTTTAATACACGGCAACATTGAGCACTGAGCTGTACTTCGCGCCATATTTTAGGGTTATATTATTTTCGTGAGTAATTTATGTCCATATTTCGAAATTATACAATATTTGCTGATGGTATGTAATACCAGTATCTTTCTTATTTCTTTTAGTATTATTCTTACACAGTTTGACTACGCAAACTGCACATTTTGCTTCTGCTTTAACATTAAATTTATCTAGACATCCAACTCACTCATCAGTTGCAGCGTGACTGACGCGGGTACACCGCAAGTACGCTGAATTCGGCGTAGTTTTAGTTGCCGCATTTTTCTAGTACACCGACGGTATCTAGTCGAGCGCGCGAGACCAATTATTAATCTTACCTTTAGCATTACCTTCACTTTACGAGTATCTACGAATTTTTTTTACAATCCTTTTTAATATTACAAGAAAAGCCGTAGTGTGTCACAGAATGGGTAATAGCATTTCCCAGGTCGCGAAGACTGTCAAAACGAAGTATGTTTTTGCATTTATGAATGTCATTGTGTTAATGTAGGACGCGTGAAAACTATTAATGTTCTGCTTTCATGGTTTGCTTGAACAATGTTCTTTGTTGCAGCATCGCATACAGCAACAACTCGCAAGTCCTGTTCGGGTGCTACAGCGACGGCACGGGCGTGGCCTGGGAAAGCGGCGCGAGCGGGGCGGGCGCTCCGAGACTCATCCCCGCCTCCGCGCTTCTCTGACACCACGCTTGTCGCTGTCGGCGGTGGCTCACGCCCGGCTGATCGTATAATCCAGTTCACTTTATTTACCTATGGATAGCCAGCGAAAGAATTTTCGCGGAAGCGCTCCTTTCCTAGCTGCAGCCCAGGCTGGCTTACACTCGGCTGATCGATTGTTCGAGTGCTACAGAAAGTTGCGCGAGCGGCGCGGGCGCTTCGAGACTGATCCCCATCGCCGCGCTTCTCTGACACTACGTCGCTTGTCGCTGTCGGCGGTGGCTCACGACTATCTGATTGACTGATCTGGTGATACAAATCACTTTGTTTACATAATGGATAGGCTTCAAGAGAATTATCGTGTAAGCGCTCCTTTACTAGCTGCAGGCGCTGCAGCTCAGGCTTTCTTACACCCGGTTGTTACCCGGATGATAGGGAGATACAGTTCACTTTGTTATTTACTTATTTATTGCAATGTCTACAACTCCGCTAATAATTATTGTAACTGTAAACTATCTATATACTTCATAATAAATCAATGCCCTTTCGCTTTTATAGGTTACATATATATTATAAATCTAGAAAACCTTGTACGTTCCGAAAGTGTTAAGTGGAGATATCTTAACAATAATTAAAATTATTTCAAATGGGGTAATTTTAAATAGATGATAACACCGTCACCGGTAGTCGACGGCGCCTTCTATGAATTGCAAATCTTTACATGAATAACACAAATGTCAAACTTCATTTACATTTGAGACTTTGATTAATTTGCTATCTCTATAATATTTAATAAACATGATCTTTTCATATAGGAATTATAATATAAGATTAAATGTGATGATTGTTATTAAGTATAAAAGAACAAAACACAAATAAAAATACTCTAAAATACTAAGGATAAATTTCTATGTTATTTTTCATTTGTGAGAATTTAATGATTATAACTAGATTACACTGAAAATAAGATACAAGAAGCCACTTCTACATATGCGCGTCCTTGCCTTCTTCTTGGCGAATCCAAATGACCCGCTTACCGAAATCTAAAAAAATCCATTTTCTGTTCTATTTTTTTTCTATAATAGAAAAATGATATTCTTTCAATTTCTTTTCTTCATCTTGTCGTTAACTAATAAATAAAAACGACACATTTCCCAAAAAAACGTATCTCTCTAAAATCAGTTGTTTTAATAAATAAAAATTGAATCTGTCCAATATAGAATCTGTTCTAATGAAGTATCTGTCAATACTAGACTATGATGATGATGTCCAAAGTAAAATCTCTCCAATATAGACTAATCGAATTATCAAATGTTAAGACAATTCTTTAGTACAGCTGCATTATGAAAACATTTAAATTCTGTAATATTTCTTTAGTCGTTATATAACATGATTATGACTTTATTAAACTTAGATAATATGTAATTGAATCGAAGCGGTTATAAAACAAAGGTCATACGCTGGGCCTGGGATCTTGAAACTGTTGGTATTTGGATATATTTTTAAGAAACTTTTATTGTAGCTAAATAACTTTTTTCTTACCTTAACTTATTCCTAGCTACATTGCAAGCAAACATATGTACGTACATATTTTTTATGTTTCGCCTAACGTCGCTTATTATGTAGATGTTAAATGCGAGTATTTTGTAATTGTTCTATTGCCAAACGCTATGACATCGTCGAAGCCCTTTCGATTATAAACATTTAAGATTTTTTGTAATTAACTAATAATTCTGTACCCATTTGATGGTTTTGTTTCTTGTTTCGTTTTCTAATATTATAAAAATAGTATTTTTTAAAACTATTTTTTATTGTAGTACGCAATGGAGAATAACGATGGTATATAAGGTAAACTGGTTAAATGCTAGGGCTGATTAGATTTATTTTTGGGCAAATAAAAATGTCTCAGATAGGTGTGCGTGCACCAAACCGTGCTCTCCCATGCTCATCCATACTTCCATACTAATATTATAAATGCGAAAGTCTGCCTGTCTGTCTATTACGCTTTCACGGCCTAACAGCTGTACGGATTTTAATGAAATTTGGTATGAATATATTTAAAGGCCCGGGTTCAAACATAGGCTACTTTTTGGAGCTGCGGGAAACAGCTAGTAAAAGACATCATAAAAGTGCTTCCAGATTAAAGTGATATCGAATACATTTTAACAGGGTAGGAATGTTTTTTTAAAATATGATATCAAATTTTATTGAATATGAAAATATTCTTAAAACCTACATAATTTTAAGAATATTTGCATATTCAATAATTGTATGTTATGTTTTTGTGATTGTTACATTTAACTATTTTAATATACTTGACATCCATATTAAAATAGATTAATAAAATGTATTTGCATATTTGTTTATAAGCATTCCATTTATATATTACATTAGCAAGTACGTCAATTTGTGTGTAAATTATAGCTACTTATATAAAATATACTTTTAAATTAAGAGAAAAGAAAATAATGTTGTTTTACTCTTTAATGTTTATATAGACACAACACCGGTGACACTTTGAATATTGGGAAGATTAATATCACAGGCAAATGTTTACTTAGCCTACTTGCGATCATGAACGCTGTGAAGTGTTTGAAATGTTAGGTGTAAAATAAATAAGTAATAAACGCGATAATAAAGTATTTAGTAAAAAAGTTTAATTTAAAATATCAAACTAAACTTAAAATTTAATAGGCATTTTATTGAACCCACTGACCTACACTAACCAATATTCAAGTATTAGTCGACATTACTTATTTTTAAATATTTTTTATAGATTTTAATATATATTATTAAATAATTTAAAGTGATTTTATATAAGTGATTTCTTATATATTATTTAATAATTTGAAGTGATTTTAAAACGTTAATTGTGTTTACAGATGTGTCGAAAGTGTTATACCAAGTCATGCATGTGTAATATGAACTTTATCTCTCTCTATCTGTTTTTATTTGCGTGTAGCTTTTTATAAATACCTGTATTATTTACATATCGTTTTTAAAAATTAATAAATGACACTTTTTAAAACAATGATTGTTTGTATTTAACTTTACAACCTATCTATAACTTGTAGTGGGGCTTAGAACCTTGCAAACTAATATATTTGACTATGAAAATATTTATGGACGCGGTAAAGACTTTTACCTGAAATGAACATCTCATTAGAGAGAGGTTTATTCAAAAAAGGATTTTGAAGAGACTTATCTTTGAAGACCACCAGATGGATTTTTAATCTTCGACAAAAGCAAGTAGGGGTTTATATAAGTTTGACATGTCTGTCTGTGGCATCGTAGCGTCTTAACGAGGATAAGCAGACTTTGATGCGAGATTTTTATTTGAAAAATATTTAACTGAGATGGTTCTTAGCTAGGTTCAGCCATTTGAAGGTAATCAGCTGATGGAATAGTATTAAAAATAATAGGCCTTTTTAATACTATTTCATTATTATTATTATTCTCTTTTCTAGTCCAACAGCAGGTATTTCACCAACTTCTGTTATGAAGTTTGTTGTACTGTAACATCGGTGGTATTTTTAAGATTTGTAAGTATTGTAAAGACTACTACAGCAAGTGTGCAAAGCCACATCAACTTACTACCGATTTAGTAGGCTTGGGTTCATTGTGTTCAGTAGATAATGCCACTTGCCACATCTCTGTATGCATCTGTTCCGCACTTTTCGGGGTTTTTTTTCTATTTAATTTGTACGTGTAATTGAAATGATGAAATAAAACAACATCCATAGATTAATAATTGGTCTCCGCGGAGCGCGCGAGACCAAATATTAATCTAAGGCAACATCTATAACGATTCGAAACTGGTTCCACCCGCACGGAAATATAACCTGCCTGGCCTGCTTTAATATTATATTTATCTACTACAGAGCAAAGATCGCCAATACATTATATACTTATTGTCAAAGTCGGTGTACTTTGTACCGTCGTGATAAATATTCCACCCTCGTGTACATTATATTCGATATGAAGAAATACCTTATATTATATTATACCTATAATATTTATACCTAATTTACTGGAGACCCTACTACACAGGTAATGCTGGCAGCATTCTAGGTTCATTTATTGTTATTTTTATTTATTGGAATATAATGCTTTGCAGGACTCGATAGTCGAGGGCTAACCGCGTATTTATTTATTTAACACTTCTTTGCACACAGTAAAATAAAAATCAAGCGACGACGTGTGACGCGACCACTATTGAATTGGTCACCATTTAGTGGCATTTTTTATCTTGAGCTCCTCCGTGCTTCGGAAGGCACGTTAAGCCGTTGGTCCCGGTTGTTATCGATAGATAGCAGTCGTGAGGCTGTGTCAGATGCCTTAGGGCAGCCTGAAAAATTCTGACAGTGTTGGCCAATATCACACCTCGGATCAGGTTTCTATTGGTCTGGTTTCCCTGTAAAAAAGGTTACGGAGGTCAGACGGCAGTCGCTCCACTGCAATAACCAGTTCCGCCACATCTAGGACCATGACTTACAGCGTACTCTGGGCTCTGAAGCGCAGGCTGACGACGCAACTAAAAATACACACTAGGATGATGAATGCTTTGTAGGACACGAATATACTGGAATTTCTATCTGTGTGCCTGTGAATATGTATGGCATAGTATGTAAACGTATGAATCAATTTTGTTAAGGCTTTTTTTATTGAAAGCGAAATGTATTTTCTTGGCGAATCAGCGTTTATTCACCGAGCGAGCGTAGCGTCTCATCACAACGAGATTGTCGAAATCTCAAAATCTCAAGCTCAAGATTGCGAAGAAAAAAATGATTGCGAAATCAAAAATAAATATTTGTGTGGGCACCCATTCACAAACATGATTTTTTATATAATGGTACGGAACTCTTCGTGAGCGAGTACGACTCGCATTTGACCGGATTTATTCAATACTTTGCATTTACTTAAAATATCCCACTTATTTATAAAAAATAAGGAACATTTGAAAAGACCAATTAACTAATATATTATGTTTCGTCTCGATCTTTCATGTCAAAAATAAATAAAACGGAAAGGGACTAACCATAATTTAGTTAATGTAGGTTTAACGAACGTTCGATTTTTTTTTATGGATGAGGGGGTAAATGTTTAAGTACGTTTATAGCAAAGCTACTAACAATTTTTTGATTTTAAAACTGAAAATAAACATATTTTATTTGAGTAAATAACTTATGCATAATAGGTTAAGTAAGTCGGTAACATATGTTTTTTTCAAAATCAACGAATTATACACCCGGCCGTATCAGGGTTTCGCCACATTTTTTTGAAAGCAAGCATATAAATTTTGATACTGTAATTAAGTACTATTTATTATTAACGTTAATTAGATAAACTGCAATATAACTTAGGTGATGCCTATGATTATTTAAGTAACATCAGCCCCAATTAAATAAGTACTCTATGAATGAATAATAATGAGTGCCTTAATCGATTGGAGACGTGTAATGAAAAGTTAAAATTAATTAATTGAATGGTTAATTAATTTATTAAGTAGGTTGCAATGCAACACTTGCAACAAGTGTAAATTATCTAAAGTGAACAACAATGACTACATATTTTAATCGACTACGATTTCTTTTTAGGGTTCTGTACCTAAATATACTTATAGAAAGACTTAAATGGAATCAGTCTGTCAGATTTTCTTCAAATTTTCACTCTTTATTATTCCTTACATCTTTTACACTGTGGTTGGAAAACCCGACAAAAAATAAATCTCTTTGAATTGCAGATACATTTTTTTATGTTTTAAAAAACATATCATCAATCAATCATTGACTCAACTTACTGGAGTTGTGTCGTCACATGGCTTTTTAAATTTAAGTATTTATTTTCTCCGTCAATACTTAAATATTTTCTCGTCTTTGTCAACTTATTTTGTTGGGATGACCTAAATAATAAAAGAACATGTACTGAATATTCATATACATACATAGATAATATAAATTCCAAAATTTCCCATAGGCGGCCTGGCACCACAACACCTTAAGACCACGTGTCGAGCGGGGTCACTATCGTAGTCTTACATTTATTATCATCACAGATAAATAACATGCATGCGTTCAATGTTTACAGACATTATATACAATGAAGTACTTATTGTATAAAAGTAGTTGTATGTAAATTGGTTTTCAGTCTGCCCTCGAATTTTATTTAAGAAACACTGGCACTGGGTTAAAATTTTTGGGGCTTAGTTAATTCTTTTGAGTTTACATCTACGGACTGTCTGCGAAGTGTAATTGGATTTTTTAGCTTACTATGTGAGTAAATTTAATATTTTTTAGTAATTATCTGTTTCTTTTTTAATTTTGTATTTTTTAAATTCTGTATTTTTTTGTGTATTTTACAACATTGAATAAATTAGATATAAAATAAATTTAACCGGACAAATATTTATATTTTAACAAGGAGAGTAAAACTTAATAATTAAAAATTAATTTAGCTGATAATAATTTAATCTTTGGAACGAATATTTTTTTTAAATTATACTAACAAATAGTCTCACTACGCATTTATCAAATTATATAATATTTTTAAAAAAATCACACTATTTTAATATGGTATTTATCGCGATTGTTACTGATAGTTTATTATCTAAAGTATTCTATATATATATATATATGTAAGTTTTGAGAAATATATCGAAAAATCGACAACATACCATTGCTTATCATCAACTATGTAGATTTGAATAAATTACGTACTAAATTAAATTAAAAACAAATTTAAAACTAAAAATTATCTACAGTTTGGGGCAACGTGCCCAAAATGCTGGCCGCATTCCCTCGCTGGATTGCAATGCTAATTTTTTGTCCAAAATATAAGCCAGCATTTTGATCAAGCGTTGCCTCCTAGACAAATCCTTAAAAATTTCGAAAGCTCCCGGCCCTAGCGTTTCTACCCCAAACGGCACAAACATGTAACCTTTATCAAGGCCATTATATTTGCGCCGCTTGAGGCACTCCGCTGATGTAGCTGCACCACATTCACCACTAGATGATAGTGGAAGATGGGACGGCGCTAGCGTATCTACGCAGGTGGCGTCCCAAACCAAGAGCCGACCCATCTTCCACTGGATGAGGGTCATTCCGTCGGGCCTCTTACCGTCGTCACGCAGAAGACCATTTGGCTCCAAACAAGCTGCGACATTGGCACTTCCAAAAGCCCGACGGATGATATCACTAATGGTACCGTGGCGAGCTACACGTCCAGCACTCCTAATGCAAGACAAGCCATGGTAACCGAGGCTATCAACCATATCCCCACAGGAGCACCGGTGGGTAACAACACATGGCGATCCGATGCGTAGAGATATGGCGATCCTATAACAGTGGTTATCTAATAAATTTCCGAACATGAACAAATGGTAATACCTGCAGCCAAAGACCCGACTCCCAACGAGAAACTGCAAGAAGACGCGCACGCTCTAATGAGCTGGATGTGTGTAGCAGATCATTCCATACCAGCTCACAAAGCGGCGCATCCCACTGCCTCTGCGAAGTCGGGTCCCTGGGCAGAGAAGAATTAGGACAAGCTATTTTCCATGCTTCCGTTGCCTCAGTCTTAAAAGAAATTTGAAAAGGTCCTAAACTGGGCGGTAGAACCTTTTTTACTATTTTTTTAGTACTATTGACTGAGGAAAGGAAAGCAGGCAATGACACACTCGAATTTTTTCTGATTCCAAGGCCTCCGTACCTAATGGGTAGAGATGCTTGGCACCAGCTTCTGTCCGATAAAGTTATGTTGAAAATGTTGGTGAGCGTATCTTTCACAATGTTGTCCAGCCTTTGTAAAATATCCGTATGATTCCAAAGTGGGCAACATAGTAAAAAAAATGTAAATTTTGGTACGAAAAGACAATAGCGAATTATAGTAAAAGCCATGTGCATATTAATTTTCGTTTATCTGCCTGAAACATCAATAAAATTTTGAATTTTTTCCCCAATGAAATCTGGTACCTGGTGTCATTTAGAACTGGCCAACCTAGGAGACGAAGAGTAGAATTATTAATAATGTTGATGTTTGTTGCTAAATAATTGAATCTTTCTAATATAGGTACCCTCCCTTTTCGAATCACCATTGTTTGAAATGTAAAGCTCACATTTCGAGAAATTTAACTCAAGGACAATTTTTTTAAATTCGGTAATTAAAATATTAAGGTCTTTGAAAACGGTGTCCGCATCGCCTCCTAAGGTACCGTCCTCTAAGTAGGTACCACACATTCAATTTTGACTCGAGACGACTAATGATAGGTTGAATCGCCAGGCTGAAAATAGTTGGTCCTAAAGGATCACCCTGCTGACAAGGTTGTCAGCAGGGTAGGTTCAAAAGTAGGTACTTATGAGGATAAGTGTATATCCTTAGAAAATAATTTTGAATTTTTACCATAACATTGCCATAGGAAAGGATACAAATCTGGAATTTATCTTTTGAATATGTTCATTGTTTTTTTATTATTATTAATTTATATAAAAAATACATAAAATCTTACATATTTGTATACCATAAAATTACTGGGGTTTATCCAGAATGATATCTCAATATAATTATTCTATAAATTATTATCATAGCAATTGCTATAATTTGTATTAAACTTCCAATTCTCGTAACGTAAAAAATAGACAAAGCTAAAAAACCGAGTTTTTTTCACTTTATTATGTTAGCGCACTTAAGTGTTAGTTAAATTTAACTTTAGCCGTTGCACTCAGATTCGATGACTAGGTACTTTTTCAAACTCTTACAAACACATTAAATTTTACCTCATTAGTTGTATTAAAATATTTTATTTGGACTCTGGATTTTGCGGTAGAGCATGCTTACTTTTAAGTTCGTTCCATACTTTGTGTAGTTAATAAGTTAGTATAAGTTAAAAGTTTACAAAAGCTCCCGATAGAACTGACGGAACAACTATACATAGAAAACTATCCATTAGGCCTTGTGTACTGAACAATTTTACCATTAATATGGGCCAAACAAGGTACATCTGTCATGCTGCAGGATCAGTTTGATTACATACCTACTCATCTTAGAAAAACATACTACTTAGCAAAATAAATGAATGTAAAAAACAATATAAAAAATTAAAATCGGAACTCTAAAATTCGCTGAAATCCGTGATTACCTTAACTGTCACCATAAATTATGAATATATATAGAATGCCAAAAACACAACACCGTTACTTAAAATGTATGGGCGCAAAATACCCGAAATCTAAATACCTTATATTTAAAATTCCAAGTATTCAAAAGACAAAATATTTGAAATACCATAGGGTTGAATAGCTCAAACTCGTAACAACTTATTACGGAATACTTTATCCATAAATACTAGACTTTAAAAAAACTCAGCCTAATATATCTGATTATATAAGTTCAAAATATTCTAGATTTCAATATGGCCACTGCATTACCATAAATAACCTAACGTACGTTATGTATTTATAATATATTACTACAAGGATTATACATACTCCGACTTAGTTACAGAAGGTAGGTTAGGTTATAGGTTATGCAGTGACCATAATATGAGCGAACGAGCTTCGATCTTGCTTTGAAAGCTAATATAGCTAAATTAGCTTTAAGTATTGGATCGACTTTCGCTCGCTCATATTATGGTCACTGCATCGACCCAATACATAAAGCTAATTTGCCTATATTTGCTTTCAAAGCAAGATCGACGCTCGCTCGCTCATATTATTGTCACTGCATAACCTATATATAACCTAACCTACCTTCTGTAACTAAGCTTTATGTAATAAATACCTTCACACGGTATGATAAAAATGTTGCGTAACAATTTACACAGCCTTGAGAACCATGAATCAAGTAATATTTATTTAATGCATTCCACATTTTGGAATTGTAATGTAAGGTTGTTTTAAAATTTAATATTTAGAGGTTTGGTATTTAGAAATCTAATATAGGTATTTTATTTACTACATAGAGCACTACATTAAATTAGATATGACGTGTTCTCATTAGAATGACTGTCTATTATGAAAAAAGTACTCCATTGTCAAAATGTCTGTTTTAGATTGCTGCCAAAGGTCTAAAGTGGCATTTCATAAATTTAATAATCTAATTCCTCAAAACAATATACTTATACTTTGTATGATGACTTCATTTCTAACCCCTACGAAAAAAGAGAGGTTTTAAGTTTGACGTTTATGTGACATCGTAGTGGTAGTGGACTAAACGGATGAACCATTTTTGATGCAGTATTTTGGTTTGAAAAGTTTGAAGATAATCAATTCATTTGATACTAGTTTAAAGGATTTCATCAACGAAGTATTAGAAATCCGATTGTTATGAAATGATGTAGTAATTTCGGTGGTATTTCTGAGATACCGCATATAATATAGCGCTGCTGCAGCAAGGGATGATGCGAAATTTGAAAGATATTTGGGTGAGTACTAACAGCACCTATAAAAATGTATTTAATAAAGAAAACCATACGAGATGAGAGTTATTTTCTGTCGAAGTTTTTACAATAGCTCTATTTACAGCATAGACTGATAAGACTGTCGTAGAGTACCTATCTGTTTCGATTTCGTGACTGACAGTTGATAGACAATTTAAAGTCATTTTTCGAAAACAACTGAACTAGCTATTGTTAAAGTAATAGCACCTGTCCGATTAATTTCGCAACTCAGTACTAGATGGCGCCACCAACAAAGTAGAACGCACTACGGTTTCGATTTATATAATGTTCATAGTATTGAGATGTATTTGTTAAAATCAGTCTTTAATATAGATTACTCTTTCGTATATCATGTTTCTTTTCTGGACCCTAGTACGGCAGTGAATAGGTAGCCATTGGTCCTTCGGCGCGGATGTGTAAGGTAGAAAATCGAGTGACAAAGTGTGCAGTGCAGTGAAAAGTTAAAGTGACAGTTCGGGACTTAGCGGATTTCAGTGTGGATACGGACTTGTAAAAATCGTGAGTTATAAACAATCTTTAAAAAAAATACAAGTGCTAAAGACTTAGAATAATTCGATGTGATCATCAACATTAAAAATTTACAAGTGTAGAAGACTTAGAAAAATTCGCTAGTGAAGGAACTTTAAAAATTTGCAAGTGTTTCCAAAGACTTAGAAAAATCAGAGTGAAGTTAAACTTAAAATTTTACAAGTGCTGAACACTTAGAAAAATTTACTGGAATTAAATTAACTTACAAATAATCGTTATCTTAAACTATTTAATTTAACTTTCTGTAAACTTAGTGAAATTGCGTTGATAAATTAGTTGTGTTTGAACATTAGACTTTGTATATTCGCTTAATTTTGAACATAAACAATGGAGAAAATAAACCAATTACTTAGTCTTCAAGATGAAAGGATGGAGTCTATGAAAAAGGCTCAGACTAACTATGGCAAAGCTCCTAAAGCAAGAATTACACCTAGCTATTTAGATACTCGTTTGGAAAACTTAGAAGCAACATGGAAATTATTCAAATCTTCGCATGAGCACTTGGTTGCGAACATTTCTAAAGAAACAAGAAGCGGACTAAGTTATTTCTCGGAGGATATGTATGAGACGTGTGAGGAATTATATATTACATACAAAAGTGATCTGAGAACAAAAATTAGTGACTTAACTGCTGCTGCACAGACAACTATCTTACCTGAACCAAAGAAAACAACTACTGAGATAAAACTGCCGCAGATCCATCTACCACGTTTTTCTGGCAAATATACCGATTGGACATCTTTTCACGATCTGTTTAACTCAATTATACATACAAATGAATCACTAGACAATGTTCAGAAATTGCATTACTTAAAGTCAAGTCTGTCTGGTGAAGCTGAACAACTGCTGCGAGCTATACCTATTACAAATCAAAATTATAGTCAGGCATGGGAAATACTCAAAAATAGATACAATAACAAAAGATATATTTCAAATTGTATTTTCAAGAGATTATTTAGCATTAAAAATATAACAACGGAGTCAGCTTCTCTTCTAAAACAATTGCTGGATACTACAGTTGAATGCTTGAGCTCACTAACGAATCTAGGATTACCAACAAAAACTTGGGATGCAATCGTCATCTACTTGACTGTTTCTAAATTAGATCCTGAAAGTCATCGTCTGTGGGAACAAAATATTTCAGCTGAAAGAGAAGATTTCCCGTCGTTTGACAATCTTAAACAATTTATGGAGAATAGGTTTAGATCTCTTGAAATGATTGAACCAACAAACAAATCTACTAAATATAAAACATTTCATGCCACTGTAGAAACTGGTAACTGCTCGTTCTGTAAAGAAGATCATTACATTTATCAGTGTAAGCCATTCGCAAAATTACAATACAAGGAAAGACATGACTTCGTACAAAACAACAATTTATGCTTCAATTGCTTGATACCAAATCATTCTGCTAGCAAATGTATGAGGAAAACATCGTGTCGGATATGCCACAAGAAACACCACTCTCTATTACACCCAGAGAGGAAAGAAGAATCTGTAAGGGATGAATGTCATAAAGACTCAAGTCAAAACATAGTGTCACATTTTGTAAATCAACCTGGTCAAATACTATTAGCCACAGCACTCGTAGATGTGACATCGCGTCATGGTCAAACACACGTCTACCGTGCCCTCATTGACCAAGGCTCACAGGCCTCGTTCGTAACAGAAGATTTAGTTCAAACTATGGGTTTGAAGAAGACAAAAGTCAACGGCGTGGTCTCAGGATTGAATAATGGAAATCAGCTTCACACCAAATACATGGTTGAAGTACAACTACAGTCAAGATGCAATCCAAAGGTTACAATCCTGATTAAGGCTTATATTCTAAGGACTATCACAAACTACTTACCTTCACAATCAATCACAGTTTCTAATTGGCCCGAGCTGAAGGAAATAACACTTGCAGATCCTACATTCGATATACCCAACAGAATTCACATTCTGCTAGGAGCTGAAGTCTATAGCGAAATCATAGAAGCTGGATTGATAAAGAGTTCATCTGGTATCATAGCACAAAAAACACAACTGGGTTGGATTCTTTCTGGTGACTCTAGCAATACAAAACCTGCAAAACAAAAACAAATCATTAGTATGCATCTCTGCGTATGTGAAAATGAAATACTAAGGAAATTCTGGGAAGTAGAAAATGAAATACTTACCTGTGAAAGAAAATTAACAAAAGAAGAGAAAAGATGTGAAGAGATCTATAAGGAAACTACAATTAGAACAGAATCTGGAAGATACCAAGTAAATTTACCTTTTAAAGAAGACATACTTACACCAGTAGAAAAATGCGGAATGACAAAGGAAATAGCTACTTCAAGATTCTTACAACTTGAACGAAAATTTCAGCAAAATAGTAACCTAAAAGAAGAATACATAAAAGTTATCAAAGAATATGAAACATTAGGACACATGAAGTTAGCAAATGAAGAAGAAAAAGAAGTGATGTACTTACCTCATCACGCGGTTATTAGAAATGACAAAGACACCAGTAAATTGAGGGTTGTATTTGATGCCTCTGCAAAAGGATCTAGAGGATACTCGCTGAATGATACGCTGCTTACTGGGCCTGTAATTCAAAAAGATTTACGTACTTTGATAACAGAATGGAGAAAACACAAGATAGCTCTAGTAAGTGACATAATAAAAATGTATAGACAAGTTTTAGTTTCAGAAGATCACAGAAACTATCAGCGTATCATATGGCGAGATAACCCACATGAGGATTGCAAATCATACAACTTACTTACTGTTACTTTCGGTACTGCCTGTGCTCCCTTTTTAGCAGTTCGAACCTTATTTCAAGTGGCGGAAGACAAAAAGCATAAGTACCCAATTGGCGCTGAAATAGTAAAATCTTCCTTCTATATGGATGACTTAATGACAGGCGCTCATAATGAAGAGAAAGCTACTGAAATTTACAACCAGGTAAATGATCTGTTGACTAGTGCAGGATTTGTATTACAAAAGTGGTCTAGTAACTCTAATAACGTACTCAAAACAATAGAAGAAACTAAAGATAAACTACAACCATATGAAATTAAATTTGATAAAATTATTAAAATTCTAGGCATATCATGGGATCGCGATGATGATAAATTCAAAATATCGGTTAACTTACCTGAACCATCTTTACCAATCACAAAACGAAGTATATTGTCGGATGTGGCACGATTATTTGATCCATTTGGATGGCTTGCTCCAGTGATCATCAGAGCGAAGGTGCTGATACAAAAATTATGGCTTTCTAATGCTGAATGGGATGCACAGATACCAGACAATCTTCGAGAAGAGTGGCTTGTGTTTCGTAATCAATTAGTTACTTTAAAAAATATACATCTAGACAGATGGATTCACACTCATCCTGACAATGATCAAGTTGAGCTTGTTGGATTCGCAGACGCTTCAACATTAGCATACGCTGCAGTTTTATATGTAAGAGTAATTCAAGGAGAAGAAATCCATGTTACAATATTGGAAAGCAAAACAAGGGTGGCACCTCTGAAACAAATATCGGTGGCAAGACTGGAATTATGTGCTGCAGTTCTTCTGGCAAAACTTCTAGCTGAAGCCGCAAATATTTTGAAGATTCCTAAACATCAAGTTTATGCCTACACTGATTCGACAGTAGTATTAGCCTGGATACAATCACAACCTATACGTTGGCAAACATTTGTAGCCAATCGAATTACTGAAATTCAAACCAGATTAGACAATGATAGATGGAACCACGTAGCCTCAGAAGAAAACCCAGCTGATATTGCGTCTCGTGGAATCGAGCCTTCGGAATTAAAAAACAGTCAGTTGTGGTGGAAGGGGCCTCTGTGGATGAAAAGGAAAACATTAAACACAAATAAAAAATATATACCAGAAACTAAACTAGAAGAAAGAAAAATAAATGCTAAAGTATTTTATAACAAAATAGAAGAAAAGTCAATTTTAGAAAATTTCTCTACACTAAATAGAATGATTAGAGTACTTACCTATTGCCGAAGATTCTTGAAGGTGAAAACATCAAAAGAAATAAACAAACTCCCTACTTACCTCACTGCAGATGAAATGAAAACAACTTTAGATAATTGTATCAGAGGTATACAGGAAACAGAATTTAGTGAAGAAATTGAAGACCTGAAACAGAAAGGAATGGTTAAAAAACGTAGTAAATTGCTATCATTGACACCATACATAGATGAAAATGGATTGGTACGCGTGGGTGGTCGGTTGCAAGCAGCAGTTATATCACATGATCAAAAACACCCAATTATCATACCAAATAATACTCACCTTGGAGAGCTGTTAATCAAAGATGCTCACGAGAGATTGATGCACGGTGGAACAGCTGCTACCATGAATTATTTGAGATCAAGATATTGGATCATCGGTTTAAAACCTTCGGTTAAGAAGCATCTTCGCAAATGCATACGGTGCATAAGGTACAATGCTAAACCAAAACAACCACTTATGGGCGAGCTGCCGAGTGTACGAATTAACCCTGGAAGAGCTTTTGAGACATGCGGTGTTGATTTCGCCGGTCCTATTCAGATGCGAGTATCCAAAGGAAGAGGACAAAAATCATTTAAAGGATATATCTCATTGTTTGTCTGCATGAAAACGAAGGCAATACACTTGGAAGCTGTCAGCGATCTTACTACTCCCGGATTTATTGCCGCATTTCGTAGATTTGTGTCACGCCGAGGACACTGCTCAGACATGTGGAGTGACAACGGCCTGAACTTCGTTGGAACAGCCAATGAACTGACACAAATGTTAGGTCAAAGTATGTCTGGTGTGATTAGAGAGATAGAGGAGCTACTAGCGAATGACGGCACAAGATGGCACTTTATTCCTCCAAAAAGCCCAAATTTTGGAGGCCTCTGGGAGACAGGAGTCAAAGCAGTTAAGACACACTTACTAAAAACAATCGGGGATTCCACACTCACATTTGAGGAAATGACAACAGTTCTGTGTCAAATCGAGGCGTGTCTCAACTCGAGACCCATTTGTGAACTAAGTGATCATCCGGAAGATGTCAACCCATTAACCCCTGCACATTTCCTCGTAGGAGAACCGCTGATACTGATACCAGACAGAAAGTACGATGCAAACGAAGTGATCAGCCCTTTACAAAGATGGAAGCTCCTACAAAGAATGACAAATGATTTCTGGAACAGATGGTCAAAGGATTATTTAAATAGTTTACAACAGAGACACAAATGGCAAACCAGAGCTGAAGCACCCAGAATGGGAGACTTGGTCATAATTAGAGAAGACGAATTACCCCCGGCAAAATGGATGTTGGGCCGAATAACAGCATTACACCCAGGACCTGATGGTGAAATTAGAGTTGCCACATTAAAAACTAAATCCACAGTGTTAAAACGTCCCACATCAAAACTCATTACACTCCTTCAAGTAGAAACTCCCCAACAAAAAATGTTGAATACAGCCTAGATAGAGTGTAATAGTAAAGAACAGAGTTCTTGGAGAGCGGGATGTCCGATTAATTTCGCAACTCAGTACTAGATGGCGCCACCAACAAAGTAGAACGCACTACGGTTTCGATTTATATAATGTTCATAGTATTGAGATGTATTTGTTAAAATCAGTCTTTAATATAGATTACTCTTTCGTATATCATGTTTCTTTTCTGGACCCTAGTACGGCAGTGAATAGGTAGCCAGCACCATTTTAAGTGAAAAATGCTATTCGAAATAAAAAATTACTTACTTACCTACATTATTTAGATTTATTTATTTACCTTTGTTATTCAAAATGCAATAACCTTTCATTGATGAGTTGATCACTAAAACCTCTGTAGGTACATACGTTGCGTTGTTAAATACCAGCAAAATTTTCGTAGTGTTTTGAGTAGGATGAAAGATAACTTTTTATAAGTATAAATTTTACTATCCATACAAATAAAATAAGAAGACTGACAAAGTTCCATCTGCTATAATTGTTTAAACAGACAATCTGTAGCTGAGAGACAAACGCTCGGTCATTTTATACAAGTTGGGAAGTTCCTAAATTTCTGCTCTTGGATATTTACTTATCTAAGAATTTAGTTTACTTCTATATATAGATGTTATTTTATATCTTATGATAACGTAAATAACGTAACGAAAATGTCCAATATATATAACAAAAACGAGTTTCAACTTATCGAAAGTCGATTGCGAGAGATCAACTTTGCGAAAATTTAGATTTTTTTATTTACAGTACAAACCCGGCCGATTTGATACAAAAATTGTTATATGTAATTGTTGTGTGTTGTGTATCCTCACACCTCCACCGGGCTTTTGTAAAAAACGGAAACAATACATTCTTCACGTTATTGCGTGTTAGCGGGAAAAATACTCCATAATAATATAAGTGCCTATCTTTCTATCTGTTACGATTTCACGGCCAACCCGCTAAATGCGGATTATGATGAAATTTGGTATGAATATAATTGAAGACCCGGGGTCGAACAAAGACTACTTTTTGACGTAGGCGGAGCTGCGGGAAACAGCTAGTTTCTTTTATGCAGCTTTAAATTATCGAAAGTATCAAAGCAGTTGGTATATTATTCTATTATCGAATGTTTTTCAAAAGGTATAAAAAAAGTTAAATAGTCGAGAAATTAAAATTAACGAAGTTTATCAACTAATCGAGAGTAGGCTGTATTAGGTATTTTCTACATTTTAAATCACTAAAGGAACGTAAACACATTCAACATATTATTTTCTTGATGTAACGCAGTTACTTTTTGCCATATTGTCCACTGAATAATTTAAAATTGTATTTAAATTATTTTATGATTATTGTGACAATGTATTGCTATTTTTGTGTCATGTTTCCACTCACAGGACGTAACTTGTCATTTTTAGGAATATTAACTAGAAACTAATTGAAAAAACTCCAATTTACCTACATATGTATTAATTTTTGTGGTCTATCATCTCATCAATTAAGAATGCTGTTAACTGGTAAACATCATTAGTTGTATAAAACTCTGAACAGAAATGTATCTAAGGTCTCTATCCAAAGTAAGTTCTGAACCGTAGTAGTATAGTTAGCAGAGAGATTGATAGCAGACAGCAGGAGCTACAAATTGCTTTTCAAGCTCATAGATCAGAGAGCAAAGTCCACTGATTAGTCAATTTGTAACCGCGAATGTATTAGTGTATGTTCTATACCTAGTTATCTAGGTATTGTATGTAATGAGATTAAGAAAAACTAGTGTTAACATTTGAAATATAGAAAAACAAAATCCGAAATAGACCTAAGCGTTACAGAATAAATAAATTATTTACAAAAGTTAATACGTACCTTGAAAACTAGCTATCGTGTTCATAAGGGCTTCTTAAGTTGCCACTGTAACGAGCGTGTTACCCTTATATGTCAGTCGTGTAGTAAGTGCTTGATACTGTAATCTGTATTTTTTAACATCTTTTTTTACATGCATTACGAACAATAAACGATATTTGATTTGATTTTACTTGGTATCAAACTAATTAACTATCAGCATAAAATTTAAAAAAAATCCCTATAGCATTATAATAATAAACCTTTCGGAACAGCAAGTTGATTTCGCGTTAAGTTGATATTTAAAATGTAGAGTTTCCCAACACGTAAGTACTATTTTTTTTAATTTTGCAAAATGTTGATTTCTCAAAATGTTGAAATACTTACAGAAATGTAGATAGAGTTCATCATAAATTTTAATTTGAAAAGCATACGTCATACTTAATTTTATACAATAGGTAGGTAGCAAGTTTGTTTACTCTTGTCCTTTCTACTAAAATAAAAACTTGTTTAAGAGTGAGGATTGTTCTTTGTACCCATTGATATTTTTATATGACTTTATTGTTAATTACCCAATTTCCCCCTTCACGGCTGCACGAGTTTTGTTTATGTTCCAAGGTATGGGTATATCATTTCCTCTCCTCTCTTTCCTAATCTGTTGTATACTTGTAAACTACTTACATAAAAGTGTATTTTTATTTATATATGTATATATTTTGTTATATTTGATTGTATTTGGTATTTACGTAGACTTGTATGTACGTGTCATATGTATGTGGTATATATATATATATATATTTATACTGCGACATCGCCTTGTTCAACGTTTTTTACCATCCACCCTAAGGATTGACTAGAAGAGATCGCTCTAGCGATAAGTCTGCCTTTGTACCTCAATTTTTATGTACGTAAATTGTTTTGTGAAATTTGTATTTTGGTGCAATAAAGACTATTTGTATAGTATTGTTATATTGTATGGGGAAGTCATCAGAAAACTATTCGTTGGACTTCACATTTGAATGTTTTTAGCATTGTATGTCACAAAAATATTTAAGTTAGTACCTAGTAGGTATGTTTCCACGTTACCAAATCTGCTAAAAAAAAGCACTTACATATACTGTAAATTTTACTAAGGAATTTTCGTAGAAAAAAAAAGTATGAAGACAAAGGTGATATTTGTTTTTATAAAGATGTGTTAAGTTAAATATTCTGATGCACTTCTGCTAGACAAGATCTATAGGTAGGTATGTAAATAACCATAGAAAATATCTTTGCAAAAAGTTGCGACTATTCTTGACATACGATTTGCCATTTCAATCCAAATTATGTCTCGGATTGTAGCACTCATTGTGAGCGATAGTTACATCTCGTGATAGCAATTTGATTGTCGAGTACATCATGCTTGGATCACGCCACCGCCGCTGGGGCTCGATCGATTGCGAGCGAGTCATACACGGCCCATGCGTCCATACAAGTTCAGGCGGTCATCTCCGGACAAACGTGATATTGTTGTTGAAGTGATAACTTCGCGATAAGAAGCTGCAACGTGCAACGGAAGGAAAGGTTAGTCGCGTATTTCACAGTTCACGCCGTTTATGACGTAAGCTGACAACGTGTGTGGGATATCTATTGTGTATGATAACGTGTAACAATTATAGTTACAATGTTTCCTTTCAATAGATACTCAGGCGCTAACTAGCAACAAACGGCTACAAATAGAATTGTCGCAACCTTTTACATCTGATACTAGGACTGTTATAAAAATATCTTACTGTTTACCTATTTCCGCCTAAGAAAATCCTGGAGGATTAGTATGAAGATATAAGACATCGATAAATTATACCTAAGTATGATTTATGAGTAACGTTCTGTTTAAATAAAAATTATCTCTACTTTAAATTTAATATTTTTTTTTTTTTGTAATTTATACGAAAAGTGTAATTTATGCTAAGAATATTCTCTACCCGTCAACCATTGAGAGATACAAAGTAAAATACAAATACAAGAACAATCTAAGCAAATTATAGTTTCAAGGTAAAAAAGTTAATATAGTCCGATAGTTTTACCAGAGAAGTTTTTCGAATTCATTTCGCTCAACTTAAGTAATATATCATATGCATCATGTACACCGCGTCTATTACCACGAAAGTGCATCCAATTATTGTAATCCTTACTTCCATAATAATATTGCAAAAGTCTCTATCTGTTATGCTTTCACTCTAAACGGTTTTCTATGAAATTTGGTACAAATTTAGTTAAGAAAAGAGGTCAAGGATAGTTTCGACGCAAGCGGAGCTGCGGGACAGCTACTCAACAATAATAAAATTAATGATTTTGTGTCAGTTGTTCACAGCAAAATGCCACCTCAAGGTCATGACCGGCAGTCGTGGGTGCTGTACGAGACAGACGAGAAGACACAGGACGCCGGCAGCTACATCGTGCCACCTTCAGCTGAGAAGAGGGAATGGAAAATAGTCTGGAGAAATGTCATTCTATTTGCTCTTTTACACATCGGAGGCGTCTACGGCGCTTACTTATTCCTCTTCAAAGCTATGTGGATAACTGATTTGTTCGGTAAGTTCAAATAAGTTGATAATTTATGGCTAACTTCTGAGGGATATAATGTGCAATTTGCTTGTGACGGTGTGTATAGCCTGTTTTTGCTAAATTCGGACAAGCGCCTGTGATGTGTTGAATAGTCTCAGATTGTCAATGGCATTTTCTGCATTTATAAGTAGGCATAGTGGAATCTTTTATAATATATCCATACTTCCATATGTACAAGTACAAGTATGTCTGTCTGTCTGTTACGCTTTCACGGCCAAACCGCTCAACGGATTTTGATGAAATTTGGTATGAATATAGTTGTATGTATGTATGTTAAAAAATCTTTTTTGTACACAAAAAACATAGTATCAGAATACAGGTTACAACAAAAGGCGGACTTATCCCAAATAGGGATTTCTTCCAGTCAACCAAACTAACATAGGACATAGGCACAGAAGAAGGCACAGCACGCAAAGAAATCTTAGGTGCATAAACTTATATCTAACATACAAATTTAATTACACATAAAAACAGTAAGCTAAGCTCAAGTCCGATCGTTCGTAGTATTCCCTAACCCGAGATTTGAAAGAGTGAAAAGACAGCTCTTTTATCTCCAAAGGATGCTTGTTTTAGAGATTGTATTGTAAGACCGGGGTCAAACAGGCTACTTTTTGTCGCAGGCGGAGCTTTAAGAGCTGGAAAGAGCTAGTTTTCTATACTTGCGTGTGTTAGAGGTATCTAATCTTTATGTCGTGTTAATTCGTAACATCTGGGCACTGTGCCTCTAGGAGAATTAATTACCCCAGACAGCGGCTGCATTATGATTTTGTTTATTTTTTTTAGTTTTCCTACTAACCGCCAATGGCGCTCTACCTACATATTTTTTATACAAAATTGTTAACGCAATCGCTAGCGTCTGCATTAATAGTATCTCGTGGTAGATGCCCTCGTTACATTTCTGGTTACTTTTTCAGCTGTGTTCCTGTACCTGTGCTCGGGGCTGGGCATCACGGCAGGCGCGCACCGGCTGTGGGCACACAAGTCATACAAAGCTCGCCTGCCGCTCAGAATTTTGCTCACTGCCTTCAACACCATGGCTTTCCAGGTGAATAAATTTTTTTATATGCTTAAGACATTAAGCTTCACTTCTCTGAAAACATTCTTAAATTTTGGCGACTGCTAAGATCAACTTTACATCAGTCTTCAAGAATGATAAAAATAGTTATGCAATCATTTACAAAAACATGTGACCGGAATATTCCGACCTATGTGTGACTGAATTCTTTCAAAGCCATTAAATAAACGTGCGCATGCGCCGGGCACGCCGTAAATTTTGTTATCATCCATATTAACCCCGACCTTGCAAGCGCGGGGCAGGCCTGCTTTCATCGCTCGGAGAAATTGCCCTTGATTGCCTTGATGATTGCACTGCGGATACTGGGACGTTATGTACAACAACAGCCGAAGATCGGGTGAAATGGAGGAGGGCTCTAAAACAACCGCATGAGGACGCCACTGGGAATTATCAGCGATGATACGATATCCCATGTTAGAACTTTTTTTTTTTTTAGGTGTCCTAGTTTTTTCCGTCTTTTACTACTCAAATACTTCCTGCATTTTCTGACATTTCGATTGATAAATGCGTCGCATGGGCGAAAAACCTGTTGTCTATTTTCCGGCTCCGTTGGCCAAAGCCTTACGCTTGTAATAAAATAAGCTCAAATTCTGACTTTACTTTGTTTTGAGCCATCGTAGTATAGGGATTGTAGATTCTTACGGTATACGGTAAAACAGACTTAACCGTGTAGGTACTTACTACGGGTCATCACTTGCGTCGATGCCCTGGATTGATATCTCATCACTTAATACATTCTGTAAACTTTTGAGCCTCTCCTAATCATCATCCTAGCGTGTATTTCTAGTTGCATCGTCAGCTTACGCTTCGGAGCCTAGGGTACGCTGTAAGTCATGGTCCTAAATTTGGCGGAACTGGTTATCACAGTGGAGCGACTGCCGTCTGACCTCTGTAACCCTTTTTACTGGGAAACCAGACCAACAGGAACATGACTCAAGGTGTGTTAGTGGCCAACACTGTCAGAATTTTTTTAGGCTGCCCTAAGGCATCTGACACAGCCTCTTGACTGCTATCTATCGATTACAACCGGGACCATTAGCTTAACGTGCCTTCTGAAGCACGGAGGAGCTCAAGATAGAAAATGTCACTAAACGGCAACCAATCCAATAGTGGTCGCGTCACGCCATCGCATAACGCTACGGATACGCGGGTCGCGCTCGACTAACGAGCTCCTCAAACTTTTGAGCCTCTCCTAGAGAGAGTTAATTGTATTCACTTCAGTGATTGCAACCGTTCACTATTATAAGTTAACTATAAAGACTTTAAGAGAAAGACTATCGGACGAACTCGTTAAAACTTATTCTCATTTTGAAGTTAGTAGTTTTCGAATAAATCTGTAATAAATCTGTCTGAAATAGATCACACACTTCGATTCATCAAACATAATGTTTTTAGTTATTTTATTATATAGTGTATTTTTTTATTTAATTATCACTTATTTCATGTCATGTACATACAAACTTAACATTAGGTAATCTTTGTAGTTTTTTTACGTACCTACATGCTTAGGCACAAGGATACACGCGTCTGATGTATAAAACATTTTATTTTCTTCTGGGGTTTTAATATATTTTATGAGCATGAACTGCTTTATTATAATAAACAAAAAATATCTTTTGTTGTCTTTAGTCTAAAGTTTATAAGTAAGAAGTACTTAAGTACAGGAACACGTGCCACTCAGTGCGGCGTGGTGACATAACATGACACATCCATACTTCATCCATCACTCGTGGAGGCATGATGATAAGTTGAATAAGTAATAACATTATAAATAGCATTAATCAAAATATTGTTGAAAGAGTTCACTTTAACCTTCATTATCTAATAATGATATCACTTTTTTTATTATGTATATGTCTTAATTTTGAATATTTCGTTTAAGTATTTATTTATCCAGCTTTTGTACTTGGAGTGTAATTGATTTTATACTGTTGGGATAAAATAAAATGTTTTGCAATAATAACTTATTAAACAATAAGTAATATAATATGATAAATAAAAATATTAAAATAAAACTATTTTTCAACACATTTGCTCATAAAGTGTATTTTATATCATTGTCCTTAGGCACTTAATGGGGGTCGTAAACAACACGTTGTTTATATTATAATCGTACTTGTAAAGTAATGGTTTCCATAGGTCCTTTTTAAAACGGTACATTTTTATAAATGCACGTCAAAATGATTTTAAGTCTCAATTCAATTCATTGTTTTTGCAAAAAATATAAACTATTTTAGCTTCCAAATGATAAATCAACACTCAATTTCATATTTATATTTCTTTAACTGAAAATTAGCCGTATTGGACTACACAAAAAAAATTAAGAAGGGCTATAAAGGACTTTTATCCATGACCGTAAAACTAAAAAAAATACTATCAGGGTCTGCTCTCATGCTCCGTCTATATCAGTGGCGCCGTTTTTAAATCTACCTATTACAATATTACCATATTACCTCATATTGCGTGCTTCTAAAGGCACGTAAAGCCGTTGGTCCCGGCTGCCATTTGGTGGTCGTTAAAGTAACCACGTCAAGGCCGAGAGGCGGTTCCGTATAAACGCTGACACCAGGGTGTACATGGTCGATTGACAATGTAAAATACTCGAAATGATGACACCTAACGGTTTACAATAGTTCTTTCTTTCTTTCTTTAATTTACTCTGTAGCAATCGCGAAAACATAAGAAATCATTTAATAAAAATATGTTCTATTAAAGTGTCCTCATAACAATTGAACCATGGAGCAATTACAAAGAGGAGATGCCGTTTTAAATGGCGCAGTGATGTGATCATAGGCGCCTCGCCGACACAAAAGTGGGCAGAGCTTGTCATTGCTTGTGCTCCATGGTTGGTGCCACGGCCGAAACCAAGTACCCCGCACGTCTGCCTTCCGCCCCGTGTAACTCCTCTTTGTAATTGCTACATGAATTGAACAGACCAAATCCTAGCTTTTGGTTTAGTTACGTGTTACACTCGTACAGTTTATTTCCGAAGAGGGTTGACAACTTGACTACGTAAAATAAATGGAGAGGAAAAGCTTGAGATTAGAGCTAACGGATTGTGCGATAATAATTATAAAATATTTTATGTAACTGGAGAGTAAAAATATTACAACACATTTTAGAAATAAAAACAAATTGATGCGCCTGGGCAGTATGCCATTACGACAAATGACAAGATGCCGTCACACCCCTCTCAATGGTGACCAATCCAATACGGGTCGAGTCACGTCTCGCCTTGCTATCGTTTGACACGCGCATTAGCTATTCGTACTTCGGATACGCGCGCGGTTATCGAGCTTCTTGTTATATCTGCTATAGGACAATAAGTAAGTGTGCTGTAAGCTTTATTATTGGAACTACTACTACGCAACCCTACATTGCGCGTGGCTTAACACGGCACTTGACCACTTATTTTTTTTGAAGTATTACTATAATCTGAATACATGCTTGTTTGACAAAAATACTTTTGCGTTCTCTAGGATAATAACATATACCTACTTACAGTTGAAATACGAAAGGCTAAAACAATTTCATCTTTCAAAAATCAAGTGAGAAAATATTATCTCTCTGCAATTGAAGCTGATCTTGCTCATCGTTAGTAATTTTCTTCTCTTCTTTTATTTTTTATTATTGTATGTTGTATGTATCTACCCTAAGGTTGGCTGGAAGAAATTGCAATAGCGATAAGTCCGCCTTTGTACTCAATATTCTAAATGTATTACTTTTAATTTTAATTTTGTGATTGGTACAATAAAGTGTATCTATCTATCTACTTAGATTTAGATATTACTGTTCGAGTAAAATCACACATAAGTATTTATGATTTACGAGTTTTTAATTTTGTTGTAATTTATTTCAATGTTGCGTGGCGCTATTTACTTATTCGAATTATACAAACTAGCTACGGATATTTTCTAAATTGAATGTACGAAGTAGAAAAATAAGTTACATAGTAAATTATTAGCTATATCAAACAATATAACATTGTAGATCATTTCATGTTCACTGCTAGTATACTCACTCTGAATGATGGTCAGACTTTGAAGCCGGTACCGCGCTTAACAAATACTGTACTTATACTTACTATGAGTAAAATAGACCCCTAGACTATCCTTGACACACTTTTAGACATTCAATCAAAGTCGTGACGCCTCCTAATGTAATTACGTAAATCAAGTAAATTGTATCAAATTACATCGCCTAGAGAACTGTCTATGTATTACTTGCTAGTAATGTTATCCTCTTCTATATAGTATTGTGTAATTATCACATAGATTTAGCTAGAGTTTTCCATTTACCGGTCCAGAATGTGATTCTCCAGAGACAACTAAAATTGCGATTATCTTCATTGCTAAATACCTGACTGAAAGTTCCTACTTATCTTCACCAAAAGTACTTCATAATGAAAACATTTAGCGTCGTGTTGGGCGAACGAGCGCCTCTTTGAGTTCTATGATGATATTTAATGAATGGGCCATTAGTTCCCACGGCAGGCAGATGGTTATCTGCGTTATCTGCGATCCGAAGTAATTCTTTAAAAAATCTTCCGTATTATCTTCAGTCAAATACAAGTTTTATAGAACAAGGATTGGGTTTTTGTGAATATTTTCAGATGAGTAATTAGTCAAGTAAAAGCTGTAGCTCATATGTATGCATAATGAGCATAGATATATCATATAAAATTTAGTATTAATGAATTAATAACACATAAAACTTACTTTGGGGCTCAACTTGTAATTTGTCTTGATCTTTAGGCTAGTTCGATTTACAACAAAAGATCACAGTGTAAGTCTACTAAACATAACGACCGACGTTTTTAAGATAAATCAGATGTAACATAATTGGTTTAAGTTTTATTATAATTGTAATAAGAATGTTAACTACATAACTATTTATTTCTCAAAAAAATAATTAAACCATGAATAAATAATGTCATCTTTATCCATCCAGGATGCCGTGGTGGACTGGGCTCGCGACCACCGCCTGCACCACAAGTACTCGGAGACGGATGCCGACCCCCACAACGCCACCAGGGGCTTCTTTTTCTCCCACGTCGGCTGGCTGCTCGTCAGAAAACACCCCCAAATCAAGGAGAAGGGGCCCACCATCGACCTCAACGACTTGAGAGCTGACCCTATACTCCATTTCCAGAAAAAGTATGTAAAATTGTTACAAAAAATCTTAATAGGTATCTAAAATTTCACGTTGTATCGAAGCATTGCACAGAATAAGTAAATTACAAACAGAAGATAAGGTTCCATACAATGCGCTGTAAACGATGTACTCACTGACACAATCTTAATGCACTATTGAAAAAAGATGAGCAAAAAAAAAATATTTAAAAAGAAGTAACTCAAATTGAGTTTGATATATTGTCAACTATTGAAATTTCAAAACATAACAGAAAACAATCATCTTTTCAGGTACTACCTAATCCTGATGCCACTGGCTTGCTTCGTCTTGCCCACCTACATTCCCACGCTATGGGGCGAGTCTCTATGGAACGCGTACTTCGTATGCGCCATATTCAGATACGTGTACGTCCTGAACGTCACATGGCTCGTCAACTCGGCAGCGCACGCCTGGGGCAGCAAGCCTTATGATAAACACATCAACCCAGTCGAAACCAAGCCCGTGTCCCTGGTCGTCCTCGGAGAAGGATTCCATAACTATCACCACACTTTCCCTTGGGATTATAAAACTGCCGAACTAGGAGATTACTCTTTAAATTTCTCGAAACTGTTCATCGATGCTATGGCGAAAATCGGCTGGGCTTACGATCTTAAAACAGTGTCTCCTGATGTGATCGAGAAGCGCGTGAAGAGAACCGGCGACGGCAGCCACCACGTGTGGGGCTGGGACGACAAGGATGTCCCACTTGAGGAAAAGAAAGAGGCTACTATTTTCAACCCATCCAAAGATGAATAAATAGTACCTAAATCAAAGATCTTGTAGTGTAGATGTAGAAAATATTAGGGACCTGCTTTGCGGGTCCGGGTATAAATATTGTAAAAGCTCCATGCATAGGAAGTCAATATTCTTAAACTTCTGAGACTAAGGCATATAATTGTGGCAAATATGGGGCATACACTGAATTTTACTGAAAATAAATGTAGTAATTATAGACAGTTCCTTTTATTTAACAAAAAAAAAATTATGATTATTAGTAATTTGTGTAGTGAGATCGACCAGCAAAAGCAATGTACACTTTGTACAGTTTAACTGTAGTGGTAAGGCAATATATTTCAGATTAAAATAAATAATAAATAGGATCTAAAGACTACAAATTTAGTAATAGCGTGATGTTAACATACTATATCTTAGATTTTATTAATATTAAGTAGTTTTAGGATTACAATAAGTTATGTCGTATTTTATTTTAACTTAATTTATTTAAAGTGAGACTAATTAAGGGTAACGTGTTGCCAGTATCATTATAATTAATCCTTAATTTCATCAGCATATAACACTACATGGCAAAATATTATGTTAGAGGGAAATAGACATCAAATTTGTTTTAACTCTCAAAGCATTTGTGATTATAAGGAATAGTTTATATTTATGCAATTAAGAGTAATTTTACAACTTTGCCTACACGACGTAAACAGTGCTTGGAATATTGTATATACAATTTGGTTAGCAAGTCTGGGCTTAAATTATGTAAAACAATTCATATCAATAAAGGTTGTTGGTATACATTAGCGTGATGTTTTTATGTATTTTTTATTTTAAATAGGTGTAAATACATTATTATCGTATATTGCTTGAAAGTACTACTTCTACGCCGTAGATCGTAGCAGTCGTAGCTAATGAGCTACGGTTTATGTAGCTCGCTAGCTACGGGCTACGGAGTCTTACACATATCTGTTTCTAGGATAACATAAATAAACTAGTGGTTCTGTGAGAACAGTAGACCTCGCGAGCCCTTGGAACCCCGAAATAACCGTTATTTTACTGTTTCCCTGGCTTAGCAAAGCCATTTAAAAGTTTTGAAACCAACCTACCCATTTTTAAACTAATGCTGTATATTTGTGCTTTAAATATGCAGTATTTCGTTGTAACACGGTTGAAACGTCGGAAGTATGAAGGTACTTTACGCGCTTGATCTTGTAATTTTATGTTTCAACCTACCAATGCTGGAAAGAAAGTAGAAAGACCCATTCTTTACCCATAAGCCCCACCGTAGTGCCTTACTCCTCCTTACTTCTCTTTACCCATCCATTACATTTGCAAGCTTTTTAATCGTATTTCCTTCTCTATTCTTAAAAGAAGTTTCATTGTATATAATCTGGTGAGGCGGTCTAAATTAAAAGTCTCCAGGACTATGTCCGCTAGACGGCGAGAGCGAGAGAGGGCAACGTAAGAACATCCCGCTAGCGTTCTTACGTTGTACTCACGCGTTCCTAAATCTATGTGGATTATCACTGCCCATGCTTATGTAAGAGGAAACTGGAACAAGATCTCCTCAGAACTCGAACTCCTCAGCCAAGTTCGAGTAACGGCTGCTATAGGCACTGAATTGTTAATATTTAGCTCAGTGTAAGTGTCAAATTGCACCTTTAAAGGGAAACCAGACCAACAGCAACATGACCCGAGGTTTGTTAGCGGCCAACACTGTCAGACTTTTTCAGTCTGCCCTAAGGTATCTGACACAGCCGCATGACTGCTATCTATCTATAACAACCGGGACCAACCGCTTAACGTGCCTTCCGAAGCACGGAGGAGCTTAAGATAGAAAATGCCTTTTTTATTAGTCAGATCTTTTAGTCTATCAAAATTGTTATTGTTTACACGCTTATTAACGTTCTTCAACTTCTTTCATTTTAATTTATATTTACTTTTGTACTACATATAGTCTGTTGGTTTGGCCAATATGGGAGTGAAGTTTATTACTGTGTAATCTACTCATAAAGCCCTTTCATTTGATACTACCTACGAATGATACCACACATGGTATGTTTGACATAAAAATATTTTTTTCTCTGTATCGCCGACGTCACAGTTACTACCCACCATTTTCGTACTTGTCATAGCATAGATTTGTATTTACGACACCATATATACTAAATGAATTTTTTTTTCTAGACCAATTTTGGCCCAATTGCTGACTATAAACATATGGGGGCTGCCGGATGGGCGCTCCCGTGGCAGGCGGTGCGCGCTGGGCTTTTAATGTAGCCGTCCGATCTAACCACCCAACTGTTGTTTTATTTCTCTTTATTTGTGAGGTGTAAATGTATGCCTGGCCCTTGGACTATGTACTAAATTATTCAGGTACTTAGCTGCTAGTGTTCCATGCGCTGCAGTGGTGATAACCAGATTGAAAGCGGATGCAGAATGAGACAAGCAGGAGTGGATAGCGAAGGGCGTCTTTAATTATGGAAATTACATGCACTCACACAGTTTAACAATATAGAGAAGAAAGAAAGAAGGTTAGGCAAGCGATATGGATAGTAGAGAAATTAAAGCTAATAATATTGAGCAAATAACACAAAATTCGCGAAACACGTAAACATGGTAAAATTGCAAGAAGCGATACGGAATTCGCGTAAGCAATCATAAAACTCTACTGTCACACCTTGACAGGCAAACTCGCGTCGATGCTGGAGGATCACATTTAAGGTTAAGGCCCACAGCACCTAACGCGGAAAAATTAGCAAATTAACATATTGTGATTTAAATAATTTATAAGTAAAATTATTCATATTTATTTATATGTTATTAATGTATTTATTATGTAATATGATACTGAAGAAAGATTATTGTAAAATGTAAAACAGATTATTGTAAACAGGACCAGCCGATGTACTTTATCCTTTAGGAAGGCCTGCGAAGTTGCTGGTCAACGATTCTTATTGCGTTACATTTTACGTAAGTAATTATGAATTTGGAAAATATCTAATTTAAAAGTTATTAATTTATTTTTGAAATTTTAATAAGAAATGAATTTATGTGCGTGTAAAATATAAATTATTAGAGATGCCCACAAACATGTTCAAGTTTATCGTATAAAAAAATGTTCAGACAAAAAAGGTGTGTCTTAATTTGTCTTAGTAACAGTAAATTCTAGTGACATTTTTAGTCTTTTTTTGTAATATCTGAGATATGAGATTTTTTAAGTTTCGAAATCACATATTTCGGCTATTTATAAAAATTTTGAAAAACTGGCTCGACGAAAAAATTGTATATAATTACCGAACCTGCTCACAAAATTTAATAAGAATCGGTTAATAAATGTGGCCTGTAGGCGAGAACAGACAGACAGATAGACAAAAAAAAATTTCGCCCAGTCGAAACTGAGACGCTTCGTTCGCTCAGTCAATAACATATGTATAGAGGCGAATCACAAACATTGAATTAGCCATAAAGTTCGAGACTTGTGTTATGGGATGCGAACGATACTGCAATATTTTAAAACAATAATAAACTTTTAAGACAAAAAAATCGAACATCAATTTTAGAATTGTAAAGAATCTATGTATAAATCTAAAATCCGATGAAGTTCGTGATTAAGTTACAAAGTAATAAGAACAAGTGTGGCTGAACTCGTGTGAACAAAATTTCACGGGTATGAAAACCTTCTCCGTATGAGTTTAGCTCACTGATGACGATACGTTACGTAATCAAATCAACCCTAAATTTCTCCAGAGATTGTTAGAAAGGTATTAAATCTTCGAGTTTCTCATATAAAGCAGTTTAACCTTTGCAATTTACCAATTACTGGAAAAGTATCTAAGAAATGATTTTACATTTTTGAGTAAGGTTTTCAGATAAATTACTTATTAAGTACCTCTAGAAATTGTTATTGCTTGAACATTATTGACCGAGCGAGCTAAGCGAAATCTTATATACGTGTATTGTGTGGTCTAGGACGGAGCATGCTGATTCACACAAAGCCTAAAACGACCTAGGTATTGTGTTCTAAAGTACGTAAGTCGGTGAAGTCATTTTGTTGGTCGGTGCTTGGTCAATCGACCCTGTTCATCCGGTAGTCGGTAGAATGTTTCACTTTTACTACGTCACCCGCATTATAAACGACGAGTCAAAACGGCGTGTGCGAGCTGTCTTGATTTTATATACAGACTGATGAAGTCTATCACCACGTGAAGTGATATTTTTGAGATCTATGACTAACTAAAATCGAGTGATTTTCGTTCGATTTCGATTGGACATAATCGTTGAGTCGAGCTATTTTCATTCGACATATAGGTATTTGTCATAAATCTCCAAAACAACGCTTCAGGTGGTTCGGTGACGAAATTGAGTTGGAGGAGTTAACTCGTGCAGTTCTTGGCCACATTCTCCATAGAAGACAGATATTTATTAAACCTATATTATACACCGTGAAATTTCAGTCGGTTTGGACCCATCGTCGAGTGAACTCCATTCATGCAACTGAACAACTTTCCCCAAGATACATGGGTATATGGAGTAAATTTTTGGACCTCCCATACAAAATGTCTCATCACGTGACCTAACTTACTATGGAAGGTCTAAATTTGTTTTTCATGTTTCGAGCTATGTTTCTTGGAGAAATTTGTTCGGTGGCATGAATGGAGTCACTAGACGATGGGTCCAAAACGACAAAAATTTCACGGTGTATATTAATTACCCCAGGACAAACATATTTACACAATTGGTGGACTGATAAGTTTTTTTTCAACTTCCATTACAGATCCAATATAGAGTAGCCGATAGAAAAGTGTGACAGGATTGGAAACAGAGCCGACCCCAAATGTGGCGATGGCAATTAGTGCTCGTTATTCGATCCGACTGTACTTTGATACTTGGAAGAGAGGGACTCGTATCTTACGTAGCCGGCTAATAATCTATTAAAGAGTAATTATGTTACCTTATCGTATTTCATCCAATTACTACGCGATTATTCACTCAATTATTGACGCATTACTCGCGCTTCTTAACAAGGTTGCTCTACTTATTTGATATTGGTTTCATCAGTCAATCTTTTCTATTGGGTTGGGATCTACAATGGACCTATACTATACCTTATATCTCAATCTATACTAATATTATAAATGCGAAAGTCTGTCTGTCTGTCTGTTACGCTTTCACGGCCAAACCGCTGAACCGATTTTGATGAAATTTAATATATTTATATTGACCCCTGGTCTTCAACTATATTCAATAGTTGAAGACCAGGGGTCAAACATAGGCTACTTTTTGACGCAGGTGGAGCTGCGGGAAACAGCTAGTGAATGAATAAGTGAAACTAATCGCATCCCGTCTGTACGAGTAGGTACTACTAATACTGTAATCATCATTATCATTATCATTACATAGTATAAAACAAAGTCGCTTTCCTGTCTGTCTGTCCCTATGTATGCTTAAATCTTTAAAACTACGCATCGGATTTAGATGGGGTTTGTTATAATAGACAGGGTGTTTCAACAGAAAGGTTATATACATATATAATACATGCATAATATAGTAGAGGAACGTTGATTGGGTTTAGAGGTTTCTAATGTGATGTCGTAAGTTGACACATTTTTTAAATCTTACATTGCAAACGCTGGCTATAACATAGAAGATAGATCAAAATAATGTACTACAGTATTGTACATCGAACAAATTTTATTCGACACACATTTCAAAACTCAAATCAAATTTATTCTTTAAAACTTTTTATTTTTATTAAATTCATTTATTTTTTACAAAAATAAACAGGTAGTAGGGGACTCACTATTTAAATTAATAAAAACCTGTACGGGTTAAAATAGGGCTCCAGAAGGGAATGCGTCATGGAAGCGGGAGCTAAGGACGCATTTTTAAGGAAGGGTAACGTTAGGCAGGCGACCAGTCGTTAAAACGTGCCAAGATAGGAATGAAAGGAATCGGAAGGCATGCGTCATGAAAGCGGGAGTTGACGACGAGTGTTCAAAAATGTTATTATTGCTTTGTAATTGGAGTAATTGGGTAGTCAACTTTTTCATGAAAATGTCTAATTCGTAAACCATTTCGAGGAATAGACTTAAGAAACAGATTATTACAATAATCGGATCTTTAGATAACCAAGTATTTTTAAGAAAATCGCAAAAAACCCAATGACATTCATTTTTTCGTAAGGTTATCGTATGACGTAGCCGGTCAACTTCCGGCTACAGCTAATTTTTTTAGGTTGGCAGTACAGCGTAGTAAATAAATATTATTTGTTTGGTAGCGCTTCATATTCTTGTCAAATGTCATCTTTCTCTGTTCAAGTAAACATAACCTTAATAATAAATCTATTCATTGTTGAGCTTTGTTGTCTGAAATTGATATTGTATGCTTGTTTTTTCGACCTTCTGCTCTGTTTATTGACACCGATCCATCTATGAAATGTGACTTTCGCTTGTATTATTGGACACCGACTGCCACTTGTTTTGTTTTCGTGATTTTGCATGTATTGGTTACCGAAGATAACTGCATCGTTAGCTCTTGATAACTTTGGTACAAATAATCAAACATAATAAACCATGTAAAAACTTTAAAGCCCAAAGTCAATGTCAAATGTTGGCTGCAAGTAAATTAAAAGGACTTTTTTGTGTAGCAGATCCGTCATTTTTAATGAATAAAATAATTCATGTTTACTCCGTCAAATATGACAAAGCTGGTTTCGACTCTCTGATTGAAAAATCTCTGCAATTTTGGGAAATGTTTATTTAACCAAAAATTTTTTCAAGTAAGCAATAAAAAAACAGAAAATTTATGTAAATCAATTAATTTTTATTATTTCTCCTTGAAGGTTTACTCTGGAAGGTCCATCCTGACTTTGACATATGACACTGACATACATATTTTTTATGCCTTAGTAATTTTTGCTATTTAACTTGCAGTTCGAGATTGCCATTAAAGCTACGTGACGTCATCACTATGAAATCTTTAAAATTAAATAAAAAAATAAATGTAATTTTTTGAATTTTTTCTTTCAAATTGTGCAAACGACTTAACGTGCTTTGCACGGAAATATTAAAGCATGTATTCAGAATTAGGTGATAAAATACTGGAGGGCAATCGCGCTAAATGAAAAGACATTATCGTAACCAAAACCTCGCCTCTGACGTGAGTTCTATATTATGACTTTTTAGTCAATCTTATAGAGTGGGGTTACATGGTCAATCTACCCTCCACACCCTGATGTTAAAGTTTTATCGGAGACTCTTTTCGCCCTTCTTTATTACGACTTTTCAGTAATTCATATCGATTTGGTTTACATGGTCAATAGACCCTGAACACCCTGGTGTCAGAATTTTTTCGGAGACGCCTTCGGGTTCCGACGTGCGTTCTTTATAACGAATTTTCAGTCATTCTTATTGAGTTGGTTGCATGGTCAATCGACTCTGCACACCCTGGTTTCAGAGTTTTTCGGAAACGCCTTCCGGCCTCTGAAGTGGGTTCTTTATTATGACTCTTCTGTAATTCTTATCGAGTGCACCCTGCACACCTTTTTTCGGAAACACCTTTTTTCGGAAACGTCCTAAAATATACCTATCTTTGGAAGTATCACCATATATGGGAGTCGAAGGCCAGTGAGGTGAGTCAAATAAATACTTCCAAAAAATTTGTTTCTTCCAAGATCAGCATTTATGCTTGCTACCAACTAGTGGTTGTCAATGAAACTTTCACACACGAATCATGATTTTATAGGTTTGAAAAGAGTTTATGGGTGGATAACGTTCATATAAAAATCACGATTGTTTGACTTTTTCTTTCATGCCAAATAGTATTCCGTAGCAATATTTTACATAGCGACCTCCTGAACATTTTAAATATTAAAGAAACGTACGTAATAAACGTACGTAAATAGTAAAGTAACGAAAGATTTTTACATGCATACTTAACATACATACATACATTAATAACAACAAAGATTTTGTGTAAAACACTGCAATGACGGATAATAAGTAAGGAAAGTAGGTATGTAATCGAACGTTACGCAGACGAAGTCGCGGGCTCAGCTAGTTACTTTATAAATCAAAACTTTATCCAATAATTAAGTTTATGAGCGTTTTAAATAATGTCACTCTGTAACTGTGAGTTATGATAAAGCCTTGATTAAGATAACGCGGAGACTTATTCCTAACTAGCTGTTTCCCGCAGCTCCGCCTGCGTCAAAAAGTAGCCTATGTTTGACCCCGGGTCTTCAACTATATTCATACCAAATTTCATCAAAATCCGTTCCGCGGTTTGGCCGTGAAAGCGTAACAGACAGACAGACAGACAGACGTTCGCATTTATAATATTAGTATGGAAGTATGGATATGGATGGATATAAAACGCCAGTTCGGGCCTTGGGCTCAGATGCAATAACTTAGACACAACTGTAAAATCGCTGATAGAGATTTAATAAAAAATACTTTATGAAAAACATTTAGGCAGATTGGTCAGGTAGAATGTATTGGGTGGTGGCGTGTATCAACACAAATAACCAAAGTACTAATAAAGGCGTGGTGATATGAAGCTAAAGCTGCCTACGTGCTAATGCGTGTCTACTACTTGCAATATTAGGCATTAAATATTTATTACATTACTAGCTGTTTCCCGCAGCTCCGCTTGCGTCAAAAAGTAGCCTATTTTGACCCCGGGTCTTCAACTATATTCATACCAAATTTCAACAAAATCCGTTTAGCAGTTGGCCGTGAAAGCGTAACAGACAGACAGACAGACTTTCGCATTTATACGACCTAGGAAATAAAGCAGTATGCCAGATTTAGGAATTAACGTAATAACTTTATAAATTTATAACTTACTTATTAACTTAATAAATTGCTTTTAAGGACCCATATTGCAGCAGCTGAGATCAGTATGTTTAAATGTTCAAAGGTAAGGTGCTACTGTGACGGCCAAACGAAATCACAGCCTTGCCCTGACTGGGTTACACTTCGACCACGCTATTAATCTCCTCGGTCACATTATTATAGAAACATTTGTGAGGAAGGGGCAGAACAGAAGGTCACAGATGCTACCGAAGATGATAAAGAGCTGGAGTGCTATTTTTGGACTCATTGAAAATTGGTGATTCGAATGAATGAACGAAAATCGTTCAATTTACCAGGTCACAAAGAAATCATTCGAAAACGAACGATTAGCATTTAACTCACCGGGAGTTGAATGCTCAGTTTCGTTTTCTAGCAATAAGCATTCAAATCTCAATAAAAATATCACTTCAGCTCCATCTACATAAAACGTGCTTAAACTTGTTTTTCAGGGACCATTGTGCAGTGGTAGGACTACACACACTGGGTAGCAATTTCAATTAGCTTGTCTACACTCTGCCACTGTGTGGCTGCTGTCAATTTGGGGGCGCTTGTGTGGATACATTAAATTACTTTCATATTCAGGGTGTTTTCACTTGCAATGCTGTTTTTCAAGTTTTATCGCTTTTTTCTCGAAGATAGCTCTAGTATAGCGTTGAGAATCATTATTCATATATTGAATGAGTTACATCATCAATCGACCCTGTATAACTAGGTGTCAGAGTTTTTTAGGAACCGCCTCTCAGCCAGCCTGTAACACTATAATGGGAAACCTACACATCGAATATAAATTTTGTAATTTTTATATCTAAGAAAATGTATTTAAAACATGAAAAAAAAATTTACTCTCAGAAGATAATACTTAGAATGTACACAATGTGCTTGTGTGAAAATTCTCGCCGTAATTTGACGAACAATTGGGAAAATAAGCAAAATTTTGGAAAACCCACAATGTTTATCGGCAAAGAGTTTTAAGTTTCATATTTTACTTGTACTTTGTTGATATGCGTCTTAAGTTTCATAAAATCTTGATAACTGCTGTGATTCGGAGGGTTTGTTTGTAAAATGAGAGCAGATTTTCGAAAATACCATTCTTTAAAATAAGAATTCTGGTGTATGAATGATATGTAACAAAAACATGAAATATTTTTACCTACTTAAACCCAACTGGAACTGGGAACGGGGAAGGAGGGAATTCATCATAAGTCACGTACCGTACGCCTCAAGATAGACTTTTCCCGTTCTCTGCGATTATGGAATGAACTCTCTTCGATCGGCTCGACAAGGCGCTCGTTACACTCCTGGTGCGCTGGCGTCCATAGCCTACGAGAACAACTTCCCGTATCAGGTGGGTCGTATGCATGTTTGCCTTTTAAGTCATATAAAACATAATCTCTACATTATGACATCATTTATATCGTGTGGGTTACAAGGTCAATATCCTGATGTCAAATTAATATAATTCATTCATTTATTCCTAAACAATTAGCATTGCATGCGAAAGTAAGAAACGAATTATATAATTCGTAGTACTATTATTCATAAAATTTCTAAACGATATAACGTTTTTCTTCCTGAAATCTTGTCATCCCCTATATAAAATTCCAAGGGCCAGAACAATCCACTTCGATTAGTTTCATAGCCGCTCTTGTCGGTCGCACCCGTCGTCAGTCATTAAAGTTTTAGAAAAATAATAATAACCTCAAAAATCGTGATACTTAAAATCTCAGCGAAAATCACCATGACTTCGGACTCAATAGATACAGATACCGAATTCTCAAACGATTCATACACATTTTTCGGCCCCGTTGGCATGGCGTTCTCAGACGATAATTTCCTGGATGAAACAAAAGAAGTGAAAATAGCACTGAGCATAATGCTTGGTATATGTATGGTGCTCAGTATAGTTGGAAATATTTGTACCTGTGCGGTCATAGTCCGGGACCGATCAATGAGAACGCCAACTAATTGTTACCTTTTTAACTTGGCGGTCACCGATCTTCTAATGTGCTTCTACGTGCCAATGGAGATTTATATCATATGGATCCCGGATTTCTACCCGCTCGGAGAGGTAGCTTGTCGAATACACTTCTTGCTATGGGATTGCCTGAGCAACTGCAGTGTACTCACCATATCAGCTCTGACAGTCGAGCGATACTTGGTGGTCTCCAAACCGTTTCTTCGTCAGAAACTAGCTTTAAAATCACGTGTATACAAAATTGTCGCAGTTATATGGATTATTTCCTTCGCATTCTGCTTTCCCGACATATTTTTCATAGACCTTTCAGAACGGAAAAAATATGTTTTTTGCTATTTTAATATCCCCAATCCGTTGAGAATATTGGTTGTGATCGAATGGGTCGTCTTCTTTTTAATGCCATTAACATCCATTTTAATACTGTATTCTTATATTTCTGTTAAACTAAAGTCTTCCGATCTGAGGAGAAGTCCGTTTAATGGTAATCAAAACAGACACAAAGCGGTCAAAATGTTAGGTAAGTACATGGTAAATAAAGTACAAAACCTTTCCATTTTATCAAGATTTACATAAAAACTAAAAACGTGTCGCACTTACACTTAAGTCACAGAATAGATATATAAGTAATAAGCTGTTTCCCGCAGCTCCACCTGCGTCAAAAAGTACCCTATGTTTGACCCCGGGTCTTCAACTACATTCATACCAAATTTCATAAAAATCCGTTCAACGGTTTGGTCGTGAAAGCATAACAGACAGACAGACAGAAAGACAGACAAACAGACAGTATGGATAGTATGGAAGTATGGAAATGGAATACGTAGACGACACATTTGACAAAGGCGATAATACTGGTTACCTATCATAAAGTCAATTTTTTCTTTTTAGATTTTCATTTTACCAAGAACGTTTCAACCTTTTTTGTTTTTTTTTTTACTTCGTCGAAATATCATTTGTTACATATCAGTTGACAATTCTTTTTTTTCGTCACTCCAACATGACATTGGATCGCACTACTTTTTACGGTAGTGATACTCGGCCGAATAATTTTTGTTCTAAATATATCTATAGTTCATTATAGTATACGATAATAGAGATAGATACAATTCAATATATTGATAAAGACAAGTACTAGTAATGGGTGGTCACAAGCCTTTTTTTTTTTTTTTCTTTCTTTCACCATTGGAAAGCTACATTCACCCTGAGTAACATAGGCTATATACCGCAGGCGGAGCTGCGGGAAACAGCTAGTAGTTAAATAAAATGGTACATATGTCATATTATGCTTCTAATTATAATATAAATATATACCAAACAATACATACAGCAAACAAGACGTCGATGAAACGTGTTGGGTCAAGTGAGATTCGGCAAAGTCAATTTCAGATAACTGATCGGTTCCCGATAATACTGTTTAATATACTTGGCTACTGAGATTTGGTAGGCTCAATTTGCAGTAGTTTGGCGTGTAGAGTATTTAAACATTAAAATGTTTATCTAACTTTGGACTGAGGCATTCAGCCGCTTAATACATCGTAACGAATTCATCATGAAATAAGCTGAGGTTGTAACTTCTTCATTTAAGGTATACTATAAGGTGAAGGCTACTGTTAATGTACTGTGTAAATACTATTCAATAGAATAATAAATATAGAATACTATATTGCTTTTCCGTGCTGCTTAAAGGGTTGATATATAATGTATTAAAACTTTATTGTACCTCAAGTGAATATTCTTATACAATAGGCGGAATTATTTTCTAAGGACATTCTAGACCTGTGAACCGTATAGAAAAACAGAAAATTTGTCCAATAAGTATTAGTGACATGAAAATATAAAGCCAAATTAAATAATGGCGCGAACTGACTGCGGCTTAAATTATGATGATGATGAAATAATGCAATTTAACAGTTTGTAAGAGAAGGTGGGCCGATCGGATCGATGGACTTTAGCTAGAGAGGTGTCGCTACATAAGTTTTCTGGCAGATTATTTTTGAGTTTTTTCATTTTCAAATTACACAGAAAATTAGTCGGGTTTTTATTTTTTATTTTTTTTTAATTACCGATATCTTGTTTTATGGTGCAAGACAAGTCAAATGTGGCTGACTGTACTCACTCCGTCCTATTTCAGCGGCCGTGGCAGCGTCGTTCTTCTTCTGCTGGTTCCCGTACTGTATTATACGGATAATGTTCATTTATCCGGAATTCAAATACGAAGACTATTACAATGTAAGTATTAACTGCAAGGTAATTTTCTATTCCCTTGTTTAATTAGTTCGTAGTTAACATTTGAGTTAAGATAAATTTAGTTCATAGTCTTCTTTTATGTATAAATTTACTATTAGTTTCTTTACTATTACTACCTAGGAATTGATCTTCTTCAGCCAAGTGTGTTTTCCAAGTTGCGTCGTCAGCTTACTCTTAAGAGCCTAGGGTACGCTGTAAGTACACTGGTTATTACAATGGAGCGACTGCCGTCTGACCTTCGTAACCCTTATTACAGGAAAACCAGACCAACAGGAACATGATTTGAGGTATGTTAGTGGCCAACACTGTCAAATTTCAGGCTGCCTAAAGGCATCTGACACAGCCTAACGACTACCATCTATCGATATCAACCGGGACCAACGACTTAACGTACCTTCCAAAGCATGGAGGAGCTCGAGATAGAAAATGCCACTAAATGGCGACCAATCCAATACGGGTCGCGTCTCGCCGCCGCATGATATGCTCATTCAATACGGATACGCGCCACGCGCTCGGCTATCCAACTTCTTAACTAATGAAAAGAATTCTGAGGTACATTGGTATAACATAACAATGGTGTGTTTTTCTTGAGAATATGAAGTCAAATTATGTAAGGCCCTGCTGGACAAAATTTTTTTTTTTTTACTGAATTTCTCCCTTTCTCCACGTCGAGCGTAATGCAACCAAAAGCACTGCCGAGTTGATTTTTTAAAATTTCTGTCGGAACCATTGAGTTACCTCAATGGGACCTGATCATTATAGGATCTTTTTATCAAATTCGTGAGGTACATTGAACAAACTAAGCATTGCAGTAAGCCATAAAGAGGAGTCGCTTTACTGGTCGGCTGCAGCGCTGGAAGCGGCGCGCGATCATGTTCGCTTTGACGCTGATCCCACTGCTAACTCACGAGTTCCTAAATCTACAGCCATACTTAGCAGTGTCAAACTCTGCGATTTCTGGATTGTCACTACCCATGCTTATATAAGAGAAAACTGGAACAAGATCTCCTCAGAACGCCAAGTTCCACTAAAGGCCGCTATAGGCACTAAATTGTTAATATTTATTTGGCTCAGTGTAAGTGTCAAATTGCACCATAATCACCAAAGGTCGATCCGTAGGTGGGGCGCAATTTGGAGGGTAAATCCTAACACGTAACAGAGCCTAATGAACCATTTACCAAGGTCTTAAGCATGACTCTGCTCCTGACACATGTAAAGTGTCATTTCCAACCCCTGGGCCTGCTGATCTGCGCAGATCTGATATTAATCTTAGGAAAACACAGATTTTTAAAATTGTTTTTTTTTTAATAGCCAAATTATTAGGGATGGTTGGTTATCTAGGGGCACAGGAGTGACCCCGCCAAGACGAGCCAAGCGGAGCGCAAGGGCACTACCTATCTTTTCTCGAAACGTTTCGTCGTTTTATTTCAAGATATAATGAGACCAGTACAATCATTAAACATACAAAGTTTGAATGTCATAGCTATTATACTTTAGATTTTATTAATGTCTAAAACTCCCCGATTTTGTCACTGATTCACTCATTGATCATCAAAATTCTTAAGGTACTTCCTGAAGTCCTAGAACGCTGAAATGTAGTATGTAATACATAGGGCGCACTGTAAGTTTCCGGAACTGGCCACTTACATAAACAATATTTAAAAATTTATTGCAACATTTGAAAATAGAACTCTTTGGCTGTAGAATGCAGTTTGTTTCATCTGACTGTCTTTTGTTTTTACCTTGTGGCGCCATTTGAAAAATTGGGTGTCTGCATCAACATGGATTTAACTCGGGAAAATTTTCGTAGTATGATTTTCTACGATTTTAAGTGTAATTTGACAGCTCAACAGAGCATCGCTCGGCTTGAAACAGCTTTTGGCAATGAAGCACCATGCAAGACAACTGTTTATAGCTGGTTTGCAGAATTCAAGCGTGGTCGTATCAATCTCAGTGACGAATCTCGCGATGGTCGGCCGTCCACCGCTGTGACCAACAAAAACATCAATGCTGTGCGCCGTATGATTGAAACAGACAGGCATGTGACCTACCATGAAATTCGCGCATCCTTAGAAATAGGCATGAGTCAAATACAATTAATCCTACACAAACATTTGGGTGTGAGAAAGCTGTGCTCGCGGTGGATCCCACACAACTTGACCGAGGCTCAAAAAACGGACCGCGTCACTTGGTGCAGTGCCATGCTTACCAGATTCAACGAAGGTGCGTCAAATTTGGTGTGGGACATAGTAACAGGTGACGAAACATGGATTTATTGCTACGATCCCAAAACAAAGCAGCAATCGAGCGTATGGGTCTTTCAAGATGAGCCGAAACCAACCAAAGTGGCGCGCGTGAAAAGTGCATCTAAGCGGATGATTGCTTCTTTTTTTGATAAAATTGGACACGTGGCTACTGTTGCTTTAGAGAATCGTCGTACAGTGAATAGTGACTGGTACACGACCATTTGTTTGCCGGAAGTTATTGACGAACTCCGTAAAAATAACCGTAAACGCCGTATCATCCTGCACCACGACAATGCTAGTTCTCACACGGCCAGACAGACAAACGACTTTTTGAAGGCGAAAAATGTAGAACTCATGAGTCATCCTGCATACAGTCCCGACCTGGCACTTTGTGACTTTTTTCTGTTCCCAAAAATTAAGAACCAATTACGCGGTCAACGATTTTCATCACCAGAAGAGGCTGTCGAGGAGTATGAAAAACACGTTTCAGAGGTCACCACAGAGGAGTGGCACAAAAGTTTTCAAAACTGGTTTCATCGAATGAAGAAGTGCATAGACGCCAAGGGAGATTATTTTGAAAAACAATAAATTAATTTTGTACCTTTAATAGTATTTTTTCATATTCATTCCGGAAACTTATAGTGCGCCCCACGTATTACTACAAAGACAACAAAAAAATTAAAAAACCAAACCTAACCTAACCAATTCCTCGGAATAGGAGGTGGAAGTTTGTATGAGACTTGCACTACATTTGTACATATTACATATATATATGTGGGATTCGAGATAAATAAAAGATTTGGGACCGGAAGCAAGTGATATATTTATTCAATAATTCTTACAGTCGTGTGCTGATGGCGTCTTTTTGTGTTGCTGGAGTACACGCGTCCGTTCGTCATCCGAGCCAGTCGTAAAGAGAGTCACTCCTGCTCGTTCATTTAATTAACTCATTCATTCGCACTATCATTCACAGATTCATTCGTTAGCTCGTCGCGTTCTCTCAACAGAAATCTAAGGATGCATTCATAAATATTCAACCCCACACTCGGCCATTCCTGATCCTTGTCTGCCCTCAGACAATCGTCATCTGCTTACGTCATAGTCACCTACATGCATACTATCTCATACGTCAACTTACATAATGATACATACGTCACGCATGGCATACGTCATGCTCACGTCATCATATACAACAAACAAAAAGTCGCAAGCACCCTTTATTCAGACGTCATCATCAACAACCTTACACGACATCATCTTACGTCATATACTTTCATCGTCATACGCACAAACACACTCCAGCTACTACAAAGAAAGTTAACAAATTATATAAATTCATTTGCGTTTCTTTTTACATTATACAATACTAAATTATACACTTAGACAAAAATCTATCGTCTTCATTGTAAACCAAATGCAAATATTAAGTACTATTTCAATATTAATGACCTCTGATGATACTACAACATTTCAAAGTAAAATATTTCCACTTAGAGTTTGCTAAATAGTTAAATAAACCGTTTACAACTTACACATCTGCAATAAAGTACTTAAACATGTGTTACAATGATTCATGTTTAACTAAACACAAAATAAACTCGTTTTTGATAGAATTTAAGAATTTTGGGCTATGATAACATCATATACACATCTTTCATACACAAAAAAAAAAATACATAAGACAAACAACACCTGAAATAAAACAAATAACTCCTGAAATATCTGAAAACTTACTGTGGCCAAGCCTTCATATGATCTGCTGATGAGGTTGTCCTACCAGGGCCTTCAGCTGATGGGTCCTCCTTTATTACGTCGTACCTGTCATGGTGTTTTACTCTTGTCACACGGTAGGGTCCCAAATATTTAGGTTTTAACTTCATAGCCGGTCCAAATTGTGTGCGTTTAATAGCCACTAAATCACCCTCTTGGTTTTCCTGACTTTTCTTCCTATTCTTATCATAATTTCTCTTGTTCTCTTCCTGTATATCTAATATTTGTTGTTTAGCCGATTTTCTTAGTTCCTCCCTTTCCCGTGTGTATGTATCCTGGATCTCAGCTTGCAGCAAGTCGAGTATTTCAACATCTTCTCGTTGTTTCATTTTCTTTCCAATCAAAAGTTCAAATGGTGTGGTATTTACACTTCTCTGGAATGTGCTATTCAAGGCCATCTGTACTCTTCCGACATGACGATACCACAAATCTGTTTTTTCTATACACAACTTGGTAAGCACGGATATTATGATTCTATGAATTCTCTCTACTTGCCCATTTCCTCGTGGTACTCCAGTTGTAATGGTGATATGCTGTATCTTTTCGTTCTCACAATATTGCTTGAAATCATTACTGGTGAAAGCTGTACCCCGGTCTGTAATAATTCTGTCAGGATTTCCAAAAATCTGCTTGTGAAACTCCAACTTGTTCAAAACTTCCTTCGATGATGTAGATTTGGTGGGAAAAAGCCATGTAAACTTAGTAAAAGCATCCACTACAGTGAGAATATGATTGTACTGCTTATGTGTTTCTGTTAGCGGGCCAATGTGGTCTAAATGAAGTGTATGTAGAGGTGTATCTCCTTTATCAATTGATTTTAGGAAACTCTCTTGTTTACCTTCCTTCCTATTAGCCAGCAAGCATGGTATGCAGGTCTTGATGTAGTCTTCAACTTTCTTTCCTATGTTTTGAATGTAGTAATCCTTGTTAATCATCTCTAAGGTTTTCTTTTTTGCAAAATGACCATTGTCATGCGCTCTTTTTATAATATCAATTTCCATCTTATCAGGTATTACTAACTGCTGCTCCAATCCTTTGTAAAGTAAATTTTGATGTAAATAATAGTCATAATATGATTCTCCTCGTCGTAAGACCTCTGTTATTGCTCGGAGACCATCGTCTGTTTCCTGTGCTCTTCTTATATCATCATGTAAACTTCTCGTCAAAACTGCTACACAAGGAACTCGACTTAGAGCATCAGCGTGTCTCATTTTTGAACCACTCCTATGTTCAATGGTAAAATCGTAGTCTTGCAATAGTAAAATCCATCTTGCAACTCTTGTAGACATAGCCAAATCTCTCTTCCTAAGTGTCATCTCAAAAGCCTTGCAATCTGTAATTATTTTAAAGTGTTTCCCAAAGAGGTAATGTCTAAATTTTTTGACACCTTCTATTACTGCTAGTGCTTCAAGCTCATAACTTGTATATTTGCTTTCGGCATCTGATGTGCGTCGACTCATATAATGGACAGGATGCAACTCACCGTCTTCGCTCTTCTGCATTAAGATAGCTGAATAAGCCACATGGGAAGCATCTGTATGAAGTTCAGTCTCCGCTCTGTGATCAAAAATCTTGAGTACAGGCTTTGTAGCTAATTTTGTCTTCAAACTTTGAAAAACCATTCTATGTTCATCGTTAAAATCAAACTTTGAGTTTTTCCTTAGCATATCGGTAAGAGGACGGGCTATATGGGCAAAATCTGGTATGAATTTTCTGAAATATGAACATAATCCTAGAAAACTGTGCAGCTGCTTCAAATTCTGAGGCTCAGGGAATTTCATGACAGCATCTGTCTTCCCTGGCGATGGCATCACCGCACCATTTTCAATAATGTGTCCTAAATATTCCACTCTTCTCATTAACAGCTGAGATTTATTCCAGTTAATTTTCAGACCATATTCAGATGCTATTTTCATGACTTTCTTCAGTCGTTCAACAGCTTGTTGCTCGTCTTGCGCTGGAATTAAAATATCATCAATAAAAACAATAATGATTCCCTTTTCAATAAGTTCCCTAAAGATTATTGTTATATATCGAGTAAAAACTTTGGGGCATGTAGCCAGACCAAACGGAGCTCTTAGAAATTCAAATTGGCCAGTCATCGTTACAAATGCAGTATATTTTACAGAGTCTTCGTGAATCGGTAGATGAAAAAATCCATTTTTTAAATCAAGTGAACTAAATACCTTTGCTGAAGTAAGCTTATCAATGTGGTCATCGATGTTGGGCATAGGATACTCATCTTTCACCATTTTCCTATTTATTTGCCTGTAATCTACACAAATTCTTATAGTGCCATCTTTTTTCTTCACTAAAACTAATGGGCTAGCATACTCGGAGAAACTTACCCATATAATTCCATCTTGAAGCCACTCATTAACTTGTCTCTCCACCTCGTTTTGTTCCTTTGGAGAAATACGTCTGGGTCGTTGGGCCACTGGTACCTCATCCTTCATAAAAATCCTCAGTTGAATAGGTGCCTCCCTTATTTGACAAGGTTGGTAGTTGTCCACTAATTGCATAACCTCTTCCTTCATTGACTGGTTGCTAATGTGACCTAAACAATCAGAAAAGCACACAAAACAATTTACATTACTCAGCCATTCTGGATTTACCCAAACAAAACCTCCTTTCATTACTGTTATAACCTTGCACAAAAATTCATTGCCCAAAATTAATTTATATGGCATACAAACTGTTGGAATCACATGAAATGAATCACTGTAATAATTACCGTCGACATTTATAAGCACATCAGTTGTACCTATAGATTCTACCTTTGAAGAACCGAAACCTGACATCTTTATTTTTAAGTCCTTTTTAATTAATAAACCCAATTCATCACAACATTTACTAGATATTAAGTTTAAATCACTGCCTGAGTCTATCAAAGAAGTTATTAATCGTCCGTTTATCATGATGTCCTTAAGTGGTCGCTCTGATTTCGTAAATAAGTTGTTTACGTCGCCATCTTTACAATTGTCTAATTTCCCGACGCTGTCACTCGTGTCGCCAGTGTCGCTTGCGCCGGCCGGTGAATGAACGGTTTCCTGTTGAATGATGCTGTCACTGTCATTCATTGACATAAGGACATGTTTCGTCTCGCTTCTGCTTACTTCGTAATTCTTGTCTTGATATTCCGGCAGAGGGCGCGGTCGTGCACCCGAGAATGAAGATTCCGCCATCTTTTCTTTGTTTCGCAGGCTTCCTAACTTGCAATTCGCTGACAAATGCCCGAACTGATTACAGTTAAAGCATTTTTTTCCCAGTGATCTATGAGGGCACTCTGCAGATAGATGCTCGGCGTCGCCACAGTTATAACATCTGTTGAATCTTACGGCTTTGTGAATGTTTGCTTGCCTTGGTAATGCGTAACCGCCGCCGCCGCTGCTATGTTGATCTCGCTTGATGTTGGATGGCTTCGTTTTTACTCTGATGGCTTCGTAAATTTTAAGTTTCTCCTTGAGGTCGGCGTAAGTTGTGACTCCATACAGCATTACCTTGTTAATTTCTGCGTCATCTATGCCTTCAATTATGTATTTGATGGCCACGTAGTCCGGCAGCTTACCACGCTTTCCCAATGCCTTCATAGTAAGCATGAAATCTAAACAGGACTCATTGCGCCGCTTACGCCTAGAACTCATCATTTCGTGAATTTTCTTGGCATCCGCTGTGTCTGGAAATTCCTTACTTATAGCAGTCTTGAGTTCATCCCAGGATTTGTAGGTTTTTTCTGAACGTAGCCACAACGCAGCCGTCCCGGTTAGTGAACGTCGTGCCACTAAAAGGCGCTGAGTGGGTGACCAGTTAAATATATCACCATTGTCGTCGATTTCTCGCATCCACGATGTTACAGCATTCTCGCCGTCGTCGTTACCGCTGAACTTCTGTATTAAGCCTTCGGCAAGGTGGAGCATGCTACCATTACCTCGTAATGACCTAGCATCGTCATAGGTCTCGTCGTCGTCGTAATTAGGTTGACGGCTACCTCGCCGGTCTTTCGGCATATTCGTCGTTGCTGTCGTCGTCGTCGTCGTGGATACAATTGCGTAGCTCCTCCTGAACACCGCAGTCTGGACACAGGGCCACGTGTCGTCCTCGTCGTCGTCGTCACCTGCCTCACGGTCAATTTATCTCGATCCCGGACGAGCCCCCAAAGTTGTGGGATTCGAGATAAATAAAAGATTTGGGACCGGAAGCAAGTGATATATTTATTCAATAATTCTTACAGTCGTGTGCTGATGGCGTCTTTTTGTGTTGCTGGAGTACACGCGTCCGTTCGTCATCCGAGCCAGTCGTAAAGAGAGTCACTCCTGCTCGTTCATTTAATTAACTCATTCATTCGCACTATCATTCACAGATTCATTCGTTAGCTCGTCGCGTTCTCTCAACAGAAATCTAAGGATGCATTCATAAATATTCAACCCCACATATATGAAAAAAATAATAAAATAGAATACTTATAATAAATTCGAAAAAGTCCATTAACCAACTTACAAAAATAAATGAAATCCCACCAAAAACATTTTCATGTAAAAATGTCGCCAAGATGAGTCTACATAGCTTACCCTGTGAAAAAGTTATCAGATCTCGTATAAAGCCAAGCTCTAAAGACTACCGTTACAAAGATTTTATAGGCATTCGTTCATCGTGTGTGAAATAAAACGACCAAGCCACACGTTTTGACTAAAATGAAGAGTATGTGAAGTTAGGCCTGGTAGTAAGGGCGCATAGATCAAGAATCTCGGCTCTACATGAGATCTGACCACTTTTTCATAGATTTTGATTAAGCTGTAGTGTAGAGCTTGTAGGTTTAGAGCGTGTAGTCTTTAGAGCTTGGCTTTATACGAGATCTGATAACTTTTTCACAGGGTCAGCTATGTAGACTCGGCAACATTTTTACATGAAAATGTTTTTGGTGGGATTTGTATTTATCTATGTACAAGTTACAGACGATGGGCGGGTGAAACTTACATACTTTATTATTGTAGCGCCGTCATTACGGTAGTGATATGAACTGTTCAAAGTTATGTCGAGTCAAAAGGAGGTGAAAAGGAATATTTTGATATCTTTTATTGATAAACATCGATATCCTTCTGAGCAAAACAAATACCCACCTTTAAAACTAGCTGCCCCGGCAATCTTCGTACCGCCGCCAATAAAAGTTGCATGGTAATTATAATTCTTCTATCACCGCAACCCTCGCCATCTATTTGGAAATTCATCTGACATTGCAGACGGTACGCTACGGTAAAAGCTTACCATCAGAACGCCAAATACTCGTTTGCCTACTAAATAAGGTTGTTGTAAAAATAAAACTGTTTTCACTTCCTTTGCAATTGCAACACAGTACCTACTACAGAATAGACACCTTTTTAGTGTACAATTTTCAAACAATATTAACAATTTAATACTTTGAAATAATAAATTCATCTCAAATTGACGGAGTCATCAAATTTATCACAGATCAATGCTATAGCAAGCTAAAGTCACACATCTGAATTTAAGAACCTAACTATACATTAAGAAAGCCGGTTGAAATATCTCTAATTTATATATATATATATATATATATACATAAACATTTATTGGTTTAACACAAGTAAACACGTAAAATTAAAAGTAACTATCCTATCTAAAAATAATAAATACAAAAAACAAAATGTAATCTAAATTGGGTCCCCTGGACAGAGTTCCCATCACGCAGGCAGCATTCCCGCGTTGAATAGCTATGGCTATTCGCTGAGCGAGAAAGCTGCCCGCGCGAGGGTCACCCGTTGCCTCTTTTAGGCGTCTACTGATCTCCCTGTGAAGACCCCGCGCACCGGCGCCTCACGGGCCTATTGTCTCGACATCAAAGGCTGTGAACTCGTACTGAGTGTCGAGAGAACTATCTTTATTGGCCTTAAACCGTTCGCGGGCGTCCGCCGCCGCACCGGCCTGTTTGCTGGTGGCTGGGAGGTACGTAGCTGCCATAGTATCGGAGCACGTGGCGTCCCAGACAAGGGCTCGACTCATCCTCCAAGGTATCAATGACATCCCGTCAGGGCGCTTGCCATCGTCCCGCATAATTTGAGGCTCCAGAACTGCAGGTACTTTGGCACTATCTTATCATCATGCATAAGGGGGTCCTATACCAAGGAAGCACGTCGAACCTCTGGGTTCTTTTGTACTTACCCCATGCCTTACTCACCCACAGCAGGGTTTCTGAAGAAGGTCTGCATGAGCTTCAGAACATCACCTGGTGCGAAGTGCCTGTAGTCCTCTAGTTCCTGATACGCTGTTCCGAAAAGGTCCATTCGCTTGCTAGCCAATGAGTCGCAATGACACAAAATGTGGCCTATGGACTCCTGTGACTGTAGTTTTCAAAGTGTCCTGTCAGTGCTCCTGTTAGAATCCTTGTCTGTCTTCTATTTTACTTACAATCTTTTTGTGCAATCCGGTGATTTCAGCACCAATCATCGCCTTTGAGTGTGTAAAACCACTCTGTAAGTGTCATTCGGCTTTGTGTCTTTCTCTGACATATTCTTCAATAGCTGTGATTGCTGTTCCATACGCCGCCCGACGAAGGGTTCAGGACCTGTGAGTGGAGCACTAGACCCTTCTCTTGCCAGTTCGTCAGCTTTCTCATTTCCTTCAATCCCAGCATGACCCGGTACCCAGTTTATTAAGGGAGGTCACACAGTCCAAGACTAGCCCGGAACAGATCCTGCTTGAGCTGATAGCAGCGAGAGCCGACTGACTGTCAGTAAGAATATAGATTGTGTGGTTTTTTAGGCCTTCTTCTAGATTCAGTTTAGCACAAGCAGCAATCGCATATGTTTCTGATTGAAATACAGTAGACAATTGCCCCATGCTTTGATAAAATTTCTTGTCCTTGGAATAGATGCCTGCACCTGATCCATGATTGGTTTTGGACCCATCCGTGTACCAGATCCGGCAATCCTTACTTTGGCACTAACGAGCGCCCTTCATACGATGTCATTGATGGCTGCATGGCGGGTTTGGCGACCGGCACCCGACGAACAGGCAAGTCCATGGTGACGGAACCGATCCACGGGGGTTCCACAAGCAGCGCAGCTGTGATCCACGCAAACTTCGGCTCCGAGCCGGAGACCTACAGCTATGCGGAATATTAGCGGGTCAATAAACGTCCCTAGTGTAGGAGACGGATACGCATGTAGCCAGTGGCCAGATTCAGATCTTGACACAGCTAAAATTCTGGCCTTATTTTTACCTGAAGTCGAGTCTAATAATGAATGTACTCGTAACACGGATTGGGAAGGAATGATGTCCAAGGCCCCTTGTTTTTGGGCGTAGGGGGTAAATATAATAATATCTATATATATTATTACAGACTTGACTGAAAACCTTCGCACTTCTCGTCATCGACAGGGAATTCATCCTCATTTATGTATAGGTATCATCCTAATACAAAGGATTGCGTACAGTAATGTGCTCCATAACACTGTTTTCCCGAGAGACTACAATATGGGGTTTTTCAAAAAGGTTGTGAAAGTATTTCTGAAGGATCGGCAATGCTCCCGGTGGTGTCCATGGATGCGGTGACCGCTTACAATCAAATGGGCTGCTAGGTTTTTCTATTTGTTTAAAAACTACTTAAAGAAAATCTTATTAATTCTTGCTTGCCACAAAAAAAAAACTAAATCGATCCAAAAATAACGGATATTATGCGGTAACAACATTTATAAAATACATCCGAGCTAAGAACCTAACCATACCTTATTAAAGTCTGTTAAAATAAGCAGACATTTTCTGAACGCAGAGTACGACAATCATAATTGTCTAATTTTCGACTCAAAAGATAAAAAAATTAAAAAGGCCAAAACTCGTATTCTGGACCGTAAGACATTCAGAAAAAGTATCCGGACGCTCCTACAAAAAAATGCTCCCAAAATTGACGAACTATAAACTACCTACCGTTTGACATTTGAAAAAATACAGCTGAGTTACCTAACCTACCCTTTTTGAAAGTCGATTAAAATGTATATATATAAATATATAATTAATTTCTGGACGCAGCATTTGAAAACCGAAACTAAGAAATATAAAAAAAAACATCGGTATGTGCCATGTAGGTACGTACGTATTACTTCCCTGAAGAAAAATAAGAAAAGCCATAAAGAACTCGTGTCCAGGTCCGTAAAACTCGTAAAAAAATTTGGACTCCCTCCATTTTTAAAAATTTTCTATTGTGCATCCAGTTTGTAGGAAAAAATAAAATTGTTGTTTTTACTAATTTCCTTGCAATTTCTTAATATTTCCTAATCACTTAAACCTTGTGTTAGCTTCTACAAATATTTCAACACCAAAATTAGCCAAATCGGTTCAGCCGTTCTCGAGTTTTAACGTGCCTAACATTTACAATTAATTTCTATATAAATAGATTACCTTTAGGTTAAACTTCTTTATTATTCAACGCAGAAGTAAAAATAGAGTTATGGCACAAAATAGAATAGTACTGACGTACCTAGATTTATTAACTTACCCAACGTACTTTATATTAATTAAAAGAAGAATTTAATGTATTAATCAGATAAAGTCCCTACGATTAGGTAAGTTTCCTGGGTGACTGACACAAATTAGGTCAATTTTCCTGGAACTCAGACCCAACATTCTGATCTTAAGTGATTACGAAGGTAAAAGGGGTAATGTAAATTTCGGCGGTAAAATACTTTTTTTTACCAAAAAGACCTATATTATTTTAAAGTGTTGTGAAAACTGTTGACAAACATGTGAATTCGTTTATTTGGTTACTAGTATTTTTTTTAAATTGTCGTTTGAAGCAAAATGTTTCTAAAATTAGGGGCAACGCTTCTTGCGATTACGATTTGGAAGTGGTAGTAAGCTTAATATAAGTAAATTGACGTCAATATTGATTTTTAAGAAAAATTAAAAAAAAAAATACATTGTGTAACTCAAAAGTACCTAAGTACTTACTTCTTATATTCAAACATTTTGTTTCCAGGTGTGGCGGATACTAAACTTCTTTTGTTATAACGGATACTTGTCAACAGCTATAAATCCAATCTTATACAGTTTGATGTCAAGAAAATTTCGTCAAGCTTTCAAAGTAAGTTGAAAATTAGATGAGAATTGAACTCGGAAATTACCTACGCGTCTCTCTGGAGTTGTAGCATGTGATAAGTAGGTATGGAGGTATATAAACACATCCAAGGCTTAACCGTAGAAGGTCGCGTGGCTTCCGATTTGTGATTAAACCAATTCTTCCCGCTGTTTTTTTAAAAGCTGACTAATGAATCAGATACACATAAAACTCGAGGTGGATTTCGCCATCAATGTTGTTCCTACAGAGAATTGACGCCTCGCGAGAGGGGGGAGGGGGGGCATAAAATAATGCCGAATCTTATGTGTTATGGATAAATTCTTTTCGAAAATTTGTGGAATTTTGTATTTTATTACATACATACATACATACCATCACGCCTTTTTCCCGTAGGTGTAGGCAGAGACTACGGATTTCCATTTACATGATCCTTACAGACTTTTGTCGCTTCTTCTACGTTTATCACTCTCGTCATACACGCTCGTCGATTACGGGTACTCCTGACATCTCCCTTTTTTAATATGTCTGCGATTTGGTCGCAGTATGTTCTCCGAGGCCGGCCCTTACCGACTTTTCCTGTCACCTTTGATTTATAAATACCTTTCGTTAGTCTCCTTTCATCCATCCTTTCTACATGCCCAAACCATCTTAACATGTTTTTTTCTATTTTGTCACTACATCCTCATTCACACCACACCTTTTCCTTAACTCATTATTTCTAATTTTATCGCTCAGGCGTACTCCACAAATACTCCGTAAAGCTCTCATTTCAACTGCATTCACTCTGTTTTCATTATTTTTCTACCAGACCCAACTTTCACTAACAGCATAATTCATAAAAGTAACACTAAATAATTTTCTTACAATAGCCTTCATCTAGGGAAACATATATTGAGAGACCATCTTAGAGAACCCCAAACTCCGATGCAATACTTACGCTTACGACAATGTAATGGGGAAACTGCTTTTATTGAATGAAAATACACTTTAGAAACAGATTGATATAGCGGCACAATTATGTCGCGACTGCTTTTTCGTATTTATTTTATTTTTTTTTACTACCAATGAATACATCCTTTTTTGATAGTTATTAATTACCTGCCCATGTTGAGAATGTTGGCGTATTACCTATGACTTGTATGTTTTCAGGACTTTTTTAAAGGTCGTCGGTCGCTGAATCGGTCTAGAGTGAATGCTTCTCCAGGATGGCCCACTAACGTGAAATAAATTGAAAAAAAAACCTCCAACAAAATTTTTGAATACATTATTGCGCACTATATACTTAACTCAATTTTTTTTTCTTAGCGTGATGGATGTTTTACTTGCCAACTGGCTTACAGCCGCACTGAGGTAAGTTAATGATTACATAAGCAAATTCTTATTATACAAGTATAAAAAGTTGTTTATGTAAACCGATACTTATCAGTATAGAAAAGTTCTACTCTGAAGGAGCTTCTTTTTAGATTTCGAAGAATTTACCGTCTCGAAATATGGTAGTTATTGGATAAAAATATTTTCTTTACGCGATGGGTTAGCAAGCTACCGTTATTTTGAGCCTATCACACATGTTATTTCACCTAACAAAGCTACATAGGGCGCACTGTAAGTTTCCGGAACTGGCCACTTACATAAACAATATTTAAAAATTTATTGCAACATTTGAAAATAGAACTCTTTGGCTGTAGAATGCAGTTTGTTTCATCTGACTGTCTTTTGTTTTTACCTTGTGGCGCCATTTAAAAAATTGTGTGTCTGCATCAACATGGATTTAACTCGGGAAAATTTTCGTAGTATGATTTTCTACGATTTTAAGTGTAATTTGACAGCTCAACAGAGCATCGCTCGGCTTGAAACAGCTTTTGGCAATGAAGCACCATGCAAGACAACTGTTTATAGCTGGTTTGCAGAATTCAAGCGTGGTCGTATCAATCTCAGTGACGAATCTCGCGATGGTCGGCCGTCCACCGCTGTGACCAACAAAAACATCAATGCTGTGCGCCGTATGATTGAAACAGACAGGCATGTGACCTACCATGAAATTCGCGCATCCTTAGAAATAGGCATGAGTCAAATACAATTAATCCTACACAAACATTTGGGTGTGAGAAAGCTGTGCTCGCGGTGGATCCCACACAACTTGACCGAGGCTCAAAAAACGGACCGCGTCACTTGGTGCAGTGCCATGCTTACCAGATTCAACGAAGGTGCGTCAAATTTGGTGTGGGACATAGTAACAGATGACGAAACATGGATTTATTGCTACGATCCCAAAACAAAGCAGCAATCGAGCGTATGGGTCTTTCAAGATGAGCCGAAACCAACCAAAGTGGCGCGCGTGAAAAGTGCATCTAAGCGGATGATTGTTTCTTTTTTTAATAAAACTGGACACGTGGCTACTGTTGCTTTAGAGAATCGTCGTACAGTGAATAGTGACTGGTACACGACCATTTGTTTGCCGGAAGTTATTGACGAACTCCGTAAAAATAACCGTAAACGCCGTATCATCCTGCACCACGACAATGCTAGTTCTCACACGGCCAGACAGACAAACGACTTTTTGAAGGCGAAAAATGTAGAACTCATGAGTCATCCTGCATACAGTCCCGACCTGGCACCTTGTGACTTTTTTCTGTTCCCAAAAATTAAGAACCAATTACGCGGTCAACGATTTTCATCACCAGAAGAGGCTCTCGAGGAGTATGAAAAACACGTTTCAGAGGTCACCACAGAGGAGTGGCACAAAAGTTTTCAAAACTGGTTTCATCGAATGTAAAAGTGCATAGACGCCAAGGGAGATTATTTTGAAAAACAATAAATTAATTTTGTACCTTTAATAGTATTTTTTCATATTCATTCCGGAAACTTATAGTGCGCCCCACGTATTACATTAAAATTAATAAAAAATTGGCCAAATGTGAGTTGGAGATTCAAGAACAAGGGTTTCGTATCACTAGGGAATAGTACTGGGAATTATAAGTAGGGAACTGTTTTTTGTAAGTATATTTTCTTTGTTTTGCTTCTACAAGGGGAGGAGTTAACACGGGGCTAGTGCGGAAATCTAGTACCTAATCAGGTAAGTAATCCTTCTCATGAGTCCCAAAAATCATTGAAAGTTTCAAGTACAAGAAAACGAAAGAAAAGAAATACAATGTCCCTGAAAGCCTAACTACTTACAACAATGTTCAATGCCATTCAATTTTTAAAACCAGTAATAGAATAAGTTCCTACCCTAACTGAACTAGGGCTGAAATTTATTAGTTACAAGTCGCGATGCCAAAGGGAGGATATATCAAGTGAAGTGACCCGTGACGGCTTTGTGGAGCTTGTGAAATGTGCATTAGATACCAATGATATTAAGTCATCTACATATATACTAGTTGTCCGCCGCGAACATAGACCTCGCGATTATTTTACTTTATTAATATTGACAGGATGAAAATAGTCGTATTTAGTCCCTCAAACAATTTTGTAGGCTAATAAGCATACGGCCTGCCAGCTAAAAGGACAAAGTATTGCCGACCCTTAAACAATTGAGTAGGCAACTATGCATACGGCCCGCCTAATGATGAGAATTCACAGTAGTCTATAGACAGCTGCAACCCAATACCTGGATGGTCACATGCGCATTGCGGATCTTTAAATTTTTTGTATACATTGACAGGCATATGGCCTTCCTAGTAATAAGAAGTCGTAATAGTCTATAGACACCTGCAATATCTGGAGTATTACGTGCGCATTGCCGATACCCAAACAATTCAGTAGGAAAACAGGCATACGGCCTGCCTGATGGTGAGAGGTGGACATAAAAGTCACACTCCAGGCGTTGCAGGTGTCTATAGGCTACTTTGACAACTTACCATAAAGCGGGCGGTATGCTAGCTTGCCAACTAAATTGTTTAAGGGTCGGCAATTCGTACGTGACATTCCAGGAGTTGCAAGTGTCTATAGATTATTACGGTCTCTTACCAGCTGGAAGGTCGTATGCTTGTTTGCCTATAAAATTGTTTGAGGGTCAGGAATACGCAAGTGACCTTCCTCGTCTTATATAAGTAGACTTCTTGGATCCAATTTACTTGTAGAGGAGGTAAATCAAAAATATCAGTCATAAATAGTAATATACGGTAAAAATAATCTTGAACCTAAGTTTAGGCATCAGAGATCGGCTACATCTAGGCTAAACTTAAGTCTAGCCCAATATATCAGGCTACATTTGTATTAAGCCATCAGGCGGCTAAGTCGTCTTGGTTCTCTTTGATACGCACGAAACCAAGAGTGGCAGTGGCGTCATTTCACCCTATGTGCGTCCAGTTCTTGTTTCCGAACAGTTTCCCCTTCCATTTTGAAGTCTTATAATTTATTTGTTTTTAAACATATTAAAAAAATCTTTCTATTTTCTTTTTTTAGTGCTTTTGGTAATTTTGATAAGAATAATTAAAAAAAGTTTCCTCTTGTTAATTTTTATTCGACTTGACCAGTCCATTGACCCCGCCACCCTTTTAGATAACTCAAAATATCTTCAACTTGGTACCAGCCAATAAATAGAAAAAGTTTTCTTGTTTTTTGAATAAAATAATGATTATTTGTTTACTTGGACGACATAATCATCCAAGCATTTTCTCAGTAATTTTTGATTTGTAACTAAACTACTGAACCGATTGTATTTAAAAAATTCAGGAGAATAAACTGAAAATGTACGCTTTTGAACATAAAAATAGCTTTCAAAATCGGCTTAAAAATGACGGTGTTATTAGGTAATTTTGAAATAAACATCAAAACCAGCTATTTTGGAAAGTCTGTTAAAAATAAATAATTAAAACTATTTTTTAGCAAATGTATTTTAACGTTTCTCACATACATTCTGAATATCGGCGAAATCTGGACAACGGTTTTGGAATTATTTAGAAATATTTGTTTTTACCTTAATGTAAATACCTCAAAAACTACTGAACCGTTAATTATCGGCATAATTATGGGAAACGAACTTGAAAATTATATGCATATCTCCTATACACCTTCGAAATCGGATTAACGGCTCGAGAGTTATCGCGGAACAAACATAATTTGGATACAAACATACATACATATATACATACATACAAACAATGTTTTTTCGTCCCAACTTGATTTGTAGTCCTCGCTCGCTTCGCTCGCTCGGTCAATTAGGCGTAAAGACGCGACCAACAACGGTGCTATGAAATGATCCTAAATTGTATTAGAGGTCGGTTGTGTTTTTTTTATTTTCCAAAAAATGCCTTGTGTAGTGAAAACCTAAAATATGACATCGATGTTACAAATAATAAACACTAATAGAAACGACAAATATTAATAGAATATAATATTACAGATTGTAGAAATAGATCATTTTGACCACACCACCGGGACAGTCTCAACAGTAAGATCAGACGTGAAACTCATAAACTGGTCTATCCCGCAGGGAAGCGTGCTTGAATGTCTTCTCTTTCTCATATACATAAACGACTTGCCCAAAATTATGAACCAGCCATGCGTACTATTTGCTGATGACGTCTCAATCTTGACTCCTTGTATAAAATCTGACAACTTAAAACAAATACTGACACAAATATTCGACTCTGTTGTGTCATGGCTCACTGATTACAACCTAGAAATAAATTACAAGTAAACTAATTGAATTTTGACCGTATCAAGATAAAAGTATTGAAACTGTGAACACTTTTCAATTGCTGGGTCTTATACTGGATACCAGTATAAACTGGAAAGCACATGTAGATAAATTAGCCACGAAACTCTCATCATTTACATATGCACTTAGAGAATTGAAAAAGACGACCAACCAAAAAGCCGCGATTACAGCTTATTACGCCTACGCATACTCGTGGTTGAATTATGGTGTTATTCTCTGGGGAAACAGTACTGATGCGGACAAACTCTTGATCCTGCAGAAAAAATGCATACAAATAATTACCAATATCAAAATGATAGAGTCTTTTAAATTTGTTCGCAGATATCCACAATTTTATACGAAAAAGGACGACCTTCCGAGGCGATATCCTACTAGAAAGAAAAATAAACTAGTGTTACCTACCTCCACTCTGAAACTTTTTTCCTCTGGGCCACTATCTATGACTATAAAATTATATACCGCTTTACCTGACTATCTACGGACTGTAGAGATTGATAATATCTTTATAAAATAATTAAAATCATTGCTAATAAATAAAACTTACTAAACAATTGACAAGTTTTTTAACGATAAATTAGATGATTTAAAATTATTTAAAACATATAATAATAATTAAAGTAATAAATTATAGACATTCCATAACAATTTCCTAAATAATAAATTTAATGACATTCTTAAAATTATTGGACAACCTTTGACACCGATTTTATTACTTGACTACCTAGAACAATATTTTTAATTTCGTTTATTTTAATTTTCTTTATTTTAGTTTATTTTTTTATATTTTATTTTAATTTTCTTTACAAATAAGTTATTAACATCCGCTGCAACTAACCGCTTGCCGTTCCATTTCTAAAGTTGCAATGCCCGACAGGGTTCGTATTGTACTTATATTATAAAAACAGTGTGTGTACCTAGTTGGGAACTGTTGGTGTAGGTACTATATGAAACGCAATAAATGATTTGAATTTGAATTAGACTATATTTTTTGGCTGTATAATAAATAGTATCTACCTATAGTAGTTATATAATTGTTAGTTTGTAGGCAAATTTTTTGAAGGACAATTAAAATCATTGTTTAAGTAAGTGTTATAATCTAGTCGTACCTACTCGTACGTATCCCGTAATAGCATATACTTAGCGAAAGATAGACAACTCGCCTACGCCCTGACACCTAAGTATTCTACACGCATTTTGAATTTCGTTAATATACAACCAATACTTTGAAAAAAAAAGAAAAGGGCAAAATGTAATTACGAGGTTTCAGTTTTTTCATTTGGTGCTGGAGCCCTGAAATTGGTAATAAGGTTTATTTTGGTGAGTTTGGCACCGCGCCAACTCGGCCCAGCCGCGTACATCTGATACTGTTATTCGCCATTGAGATTTTTCAACGTTCAACAATAAATTACAGAAGCCTAAAACTTAATTTTTGTCACAAAATGTTTTACACTTTATTAAATTTTCAAATATTTTTGCAAAGCAAGCTCATGGTGAACCTATTTTATTTCACCTTATCGAAGTTCATATGTTCTGCAATTTAAATACTTAAATGTATTTAAGAAAGTATATAACGATCGTAATAGTAAGTAACTTCGCTAACATTTTAGACAAGAAAAGGCTATTTATACAAAATATTTATCTTTTTTAGGTCATACTCATTTCATTTCTGATTAGCTGCAAACGTATTAAAATCTAAAAAAAAGATTTAAAAATTTGAAAAACTTTATGCGTACCTACATAAAGATTTTCGAATCACCAAAGACGACGCTTCAAACGTTCTACAGAAACCCGTAAATGACATTTGGGGATAAAAAGAAAAATCTGGGTAAAAGATAAAACAGTGAAATTTACAGTAATCCCCTTTTTGCATGCAATTTTCCAATTGGTAATTCTATCAAGCCATTGCGGTGTTACGCAAAATAGCGGATTAACATATTTTTTTTTCTGTAGACCTCATTTTTAAAAAGGCTTTTTCTTCATCGAGCTTACATCTGTATATGTAGAATAGAACTTACCAATTGGTTGGTAATCTCCGGCATTTCTGGCAGAAAATGTGTCATTTCCGTTTCCAAAGCTCGCCACACCAGGAGTAGCTAAAACGCATTATCAATATAAATTTAGCACTTTCATTCAGCAAGACATAAAATAACAGTATAATTGTAACAACATTTGTAACGTCAAAATTTTTAAATCATTGAGAACTAGCTAACTACCTTTTAATATGGCCCCACAATTCATTTTATTTCAGCATGTTTATTGTAATATTTAACTCGTTCCATTCGAAATCGGTATGTAAAAAAAATACAAAGAAAAAAAATGTGTTTCCTTTTTTCTAAAACCTATATACTTATACAGAATCATACCGATGCATGTAGGTACCAAAATATAAATCTGTGGTAGGTACGATTGTACGTATTTCATAAATCATTGTTTGCGTATACTTATCAGGAAAAACTTTGTGAAACTAGACTCGAAAGAATTTTTTATCTTTCATGTTGTGTCCATAACTAACTGGAATTTCTGTCGATAAAACCAGCGTCCTGTTGTATGTCATTCTTCATAAGTGATTTATGTGTATCTGAGTAAATGTTTTGACACAATCGCATCGTAAATATATTTCCGTTGCTGGGAGTCCGAGCGAGTTGGGACTTCCTATTTTAGGGTTCCGTAATAAACACAAGGAACTCTTATAGTTTCGTCATGTCTGTCTCCTACATTTTTCTCAGAGACTATTAAACCTAGAAAACAAAAATTTCGTATGCCTATGCATATTTTGTATTATTTAGCTAAGTCTAGTGAAATTCCCAGAAGGTCAATACGACCCATAGCTTATTTTATAAAAATGTTTAAATACTTTTGTCTCTTTTCGTGGATGGGTCGATAACCCAACTGAAACATACATACATACATACATATCATCACGCCTTTTTCCCGTAGAGGTAGGCAGAGACTACGGATTTTCATTTGCTACGAAACATCAGTCCTTTTTCAGGAATCGATATGTTAACTTATGACTTGTGATAATCGATTTTCATCATGGGGGCCGTATGCTTTTGCCTACGCTATAGCAAAGGTAGAATTAACATTGGTTTATAATTTTTTTACATTGTCAAATTGGGTAGGTTCAAGGTAGTAGGTGTTCTTACTTCTGATTGTACCTACATTTTAGCTGCAAATGCTAAATTGGATATCAGTAGAGTTTTAATTGAAGGTACCAGCGACGAGGAGGTCACAGAGTATCTGCACAGTATCTGTTTCATTCGATACCAATGTATCTTTTGATCAACTAAATATTTGAGTAGATACAAATTTTTATTCGTACGTAATTTTAAAATAAAATGTCTGAAGGCCTCAATGGCAAGAGAATATCATATTAGGAACCTTGACTTCATGAAAAATTAAATAACAACATCGGCCAAATGTGAGTTGCATTAAACTTTTTCTCTTAGTCACCGCTAAGAGGAAAAGTGTTTTATTTTTAAGCCAAAAACTAAAGGCAGAGTCACAAACATTGATATATGAACCTAATTCCAACTTATTCGGTTAACGACCGAGCGAATTGTCTGATACAACGGGCGTAATGGTGCGATTAACTGCTGTTCTTTCATTCGGAGATAAACAATGATAGAAATCCTCGAAGAGTTTAGTGTCAATTTTATAGCAGATCATTTTTATTGCATCTGTGGTCTAGGAGGCCGTGGTGGCCCAGTTTTGAGCATCCAAAGGTGTAAGTACATGTTCTGTGAAAGTCCACACGCTGAGAAGAATAAACAACAATTTAGATTCCTTAATTTTTTTATAAAGTGAGCGAACTTCCAATCAACGTTGGAAAATATGCTGGTAAAAAATGGGAAAAGAAAATTTGGCAAAAAATTTATAACATCGAAAATAAAACAAATAATGGCCGTACGCTGCTGAATAAATGAATCATTGTTTAATTAGAACCAAATAGACTGAATCGAGCAGCTTGCAATCAACACTGCCAATCAGCCAACATCAACATGCTCCACTCTCTACCAGTCGTGCGATTGCATAAGTAAATCAAATTGCATAACCTATTGCCATAGCTGACTGTGACACGCTACGGTTTGAATAAAAAATACCCAACCGCTCCATAGTCTCACCAATTTACCACACCAGTGTAACTAAGATTAATTTTAATTATCCGTATGGATAATAATCACACTCTTGACCCAATGGGTCATTTATTTGCGCTGCTTTATACCTTCTGACTTTATGAGACCGTAAGAAGGTAACTAATAGTAAGTAAGAAACCACGAGATGTCAGAAACAGCTGTAATCGGGCAGGTAGTGTAAGCCTCTTTGAAAAAAAGCTAAGTAATTATATGCAGTATTACTAATATCGAATAGTTTAAAATAGCCTTGTAGCCTGGAGGAGCTTATTGTAAATCTTTGTTAATTTTCTATGTTGCAATAAAGTGTTTTTACTTACTTATTTTATCCAACATGACAGCAATAATTCCACGAAATTCTCGGAAGAAGCCAAAAGCAAAACAGGTACAAGCAATAACCGTAATGTAAGTAGCAACGAAATATGACCGGAGATAGAGATCGGGGGTTGGTTTCTTTTCAAATAAAATGTTTGACTTGCAATTATTTTTATGTAACATTACTTTGAAGACTAAACGAACGGTCACACTGACACGAATCACGCTCGTCTGACGGGACGCCCACAGAAATAAGAATCGGTAGAAGTGCCGTAGCGTATGCCAAAGTTAACTAGCTCGCTAATGATACTTCTATACGAGTATGTTCTTATTTTTATGAGCGTCCCGCCAGTCGCGCGGGATTCGCGTCAGTTTGCGGTCCATAACTTACCATGAACCAGGATGCAATTTATACTTAGCTGTTGATCCTGTACACCCTGGTGTCGGAGTTTTTCGGAAATAAGTTCTACATTTTGACAGATCGGATGCGGACTGCATCTAATGTCATCTAGCAAACGGTTGGAATCCACGCTGGGCTAGAAAAGTAGTCGCTGTTCAGAATCATTAAAATATATTATTTCAACCATTTTCTTTACAGTTCAAGATTTTACTTAGCATTCTCCATCAAACTAGGAATACCTGTGTTAGAATAACAGGAACCATCATTCTGCGTGAACTTTAGCTGCAAGAGTGAGACCTGCCTCCTTAATTAGGTATTCATATTAATCCTCTAGTAAGTATAGGTTCAAAAATTATTTATTTATATAATTATTTCGAGTATTATGACTGATAATAAAATCGCTCGATCAGTGCTGTCAGTATTCAGGCTATGACAGATATCTTCATTCAGGAAGGTTGAAAAACTTGCATCAATGTTAGTCAATAATACACTCAATAAGAAAGATAAGATTTATATTCAAACTATTTTTTGGAAGCCTGAAAGGTCGCTAGCTTGAAAGGTTTCACCATACTAATTTATTGGGTAGAGATTAAAGCTATTAATAGATGGAAAAAGTAAAGAAAAAACGCTATTTACTCATATAAAACGATACTATTTCAATTGAGGGAGTCTTGCTTTCTTTTTAGTCCATCCATACTTCCATACTAAGTAATATTGTAAGTGCGAAAGTCTATTATGTCGGTCTGTTTCGCTTTCACGACCAAACCGCTGTACGGATTTTAATGAAAATTGGTATGAACATAGTTGAAGACCCGGGGTCAAAAATATGCTACTTTTTGACGCAGGCGGAGCTGCGGGAAACAGCTAGTCTATTATTTTTTTCAACGAGGGCATTTTGTTACTAACATAATCCTCTTAGCTTATAGTCTACTAGCATTTTAGTTATCTATGTATACATATAATAAAATTGTAACAAGTCGATGTCTGTGCTTTAAAGATTTTTAGGAAAAACAATATGAGCGGTCATTATTGGACCAATAGAAGCCAAAACAATCATTTTTAGAATTTTTGTCTGTCTGTATGTTTGTAATCGCATCACGCGTTGTGTTGCTAGTGGTCCAACTTAGAAATTAGGCTTCCCGAATTTTTCACCGGTTCCCGTGGGACATCGACCAACTTAATTCGGATATAAAAAAGAGATCCCCAACCGGCACGCATAGATGAAGACTTGGTCGAGCGTACGAACCAGGTCAAATACCTGGGATCTGTACTTGACTCGTCCGGGGACATTGACTGCGACGTCAAAGCCTGAATAGCAGCAGCTTGGTCAAAATGGCACGAGGTGACTGGTGTCGTCTGTGACCCAAAAATACCGGTTAGACTTAAAGGACAGGTATATTAAACTATGATTAGGCCTGCCCTTGGCAACGAGGCGTGGCCGGTGCTCGAGCGGCATAAGCAAGTGTTGCGTGTCATGTAGATGATGGTGTTGCGGTGGATGTGTAGAGTGTCGCGGAAAGATCGTAGACGAAACTTCCGTATCCGGGGCAACTTCCATATCATGTTCGTGACATAGCGGACAAGCTTCAGGCGGCTGCTTATGATGGTACGGCCATGTCTTGCGAAAACCGGCAAATTATGTGGGGAACAGGTGTCTAGCCATGCCGCCTCCGCCGGGTTGGGGCAGAAGGGGCGCACCCAAAAAATGCTGGCTCGACGTCGCAACGAAGGATATGCGTGCTAATGGACTAACAACCAGGAATGCCGAAGACCGTGCGAAATGGAGAAGAAAAAGCGGTATTGAGCCTATGAGTCTCAGGAGAGACTTCGCCTCCTTATGCGTATAATGGGCTATGCTCGGAGGAATTGTTTGACATGATGCCAACAGCCACTTTTTACCATGGTAAAAGGTGCCATGGCACCTTTCGCCATCGTCAGGGATTTCATCCCCATACCTTGGATCCCATGTTATCGCATACAGTACGCTTCAAACGGAATTTCCTCCCCCGTACACTGCGATTATGGAATGAACTCCCTGCCATGGTTTTCCCATATCATACCATGGAAGCCTTCAAAAAGGGCGTGAAAAAATGTTGCAGGCGTTCATAGGCTACGGTAACCACTTAGTGGGCCGTACGCCTGTTTGCTTACTAAGTTGTATAAAAAAAAGTAGGTAAGCGGAACCTGGGCTGAAACCCGGGAAGGCGCTAAGGCCTTTCCGGATTGCCTCGGAGCCCAGGTGACAGTTATATACTGTCAAGTGTCAACTACAACTACCATGAGTAGTAGTTGACAGTATAACTCCATCATGTCTAAACCAACTTATTTATTTTTTGTTTGAAAGGATATAGGTACTTAAATTCAATGAGATGCCATAGAAATTCCAAATTCCGTAGAAACAAACAACTTTAATAAAATCGTAGAAGAGCTATTTTAATACGGTTTTTATCGCGTTTATTACTTAATAGCTGTTTCCCGCAGCTCCGCTTGCGTCAAAAAGTAGCCTATGTTTGACTCTGGGTCTTCAACTATATTCATACCAAATTTCATCAAAATCCGTTCAGCGGTTTGGCCGTGAAAGCGTAACAGACAGACAGAAAGACAGACAGACAGACTTTCGCATTTATAATATTAAGTATGGATAGATATTATAGTATATAGTATGAATGGATAGTATAGAATCGAGTATGGATTAATAATATATTAAAAATTAATAACCCCTCTAACAACAGCAGCTAAAATAATTTAAAATAGTTTAATTTAATGTGTAACAATCGCGAAAATATAAATAAATCATTAATTTGTAGAAAGTCAGTGTGACTGGCATATGAAAGAACGATAATACAATTATCCAAATAAACTTAATTTAACAGTTTTGATCTTTCATATTTTTAAATTCACTTTCTTTATCTTAAAATATTTTTGTTTAGGTTTTCTAAAGCTAATCGACCCCATATTACTATGAATCAATTCACGGCCATTAAAATGCTATTTTTGGGATCAGTCTTACTTGGGTAAAATCCATGTAGCTTGAACTTCAATGGTCAATTGATAGTTTACACCCTGGTGTTAGAGAGGTTAATTGACTCTGTTTGCCCAAGGCAAACAGAGTCAATTAACCTCTCTACTTATATTTATCTTCTTCGTCCAAGCGTATTTCCCAATCGCGTCCTAAGCTTACGCTTCGAAACGTAAGGTATGCTGTTAATCGTGTTCCTAGATTTGGCAGTACTGGTTATTCCCATGGAGCGAGTGCCTTCTGACCTTCGGGACAGAAACATGGTCAGAGGTGTTTGAGTGGCTGACACATTCAGATTTTTCAGAATGCCTAACCTGACACAGGATTACGATAAATCTCTCCCTGGTGTATGAAATTTTTGGGTTCGCGAGGTCTATGTTGGCGGCGAACAACTAGTATTGCGTATATTCATCTATTATCAGACATTACCTTCCTGGTGGTCCAGTGGTTAAAAAGTTTTTATTAGACCTGGAGATCGTGGGTTCGATCCCCATAGGAAGGATACTTTGTTAAGTTGTTTCTAGGGGCCCTATCTATGTAATGTGTGTATGTCGAATGAAAAACGTTCGACTCACCGATTATGACGAATGAAAATCATTCGAGTTCGAACGAAAATCATTCGAATTACCGATTTTGCGTTAGTCACGCTTCCAAAAATAGCACTCCAGTTTGATTAGGTTATGATATTACAGGCTTAAATCACCTGATTGTCTGATAATAATGACGTTCAGTGCTTCGGAAGGCACGTTAAAACAAGCGGTGTGTCCGACTGCCATTTGGTGATCATTAGAGAAACAACATTAGAGGCCGAAAGACGGTTCCGAAAAATTCTAACAGATCAGACGACAGTGGGTTACAGGGTCGATTGACCATGTAACCCACTGTCGTCTGATCTAGGAGCCCTATTTTTAAAATATATCTACGAGTCACACTAAATCGCTGAGTAGAATAAAAATCGTTCGACTCATCGATTATGGACATGCAAATGAAAATCATAGGATATCGATCGAAAATTATTTGACTAACAGATTTTGAGAGTTTCATACTCTTCATAAATAGCACTCCAGCCCATAGATTAAAGAATACTCTAGATAGAGTCATCCAACACTTTTGTATGCGTCGCTTTGTGTCCAAAACTGAAACTTTTTTAATTTGACGCATACAAAATTGTTAGATGACTATCTAGAGTATTCTTTAATCTATGGTAGCATAACATAAAAAGTATGTAATCGAACGTAACGCGGACGAAGTCGCGGGCACAGCTAGTATAAAATAAAATCCGTGTAATGAAAGCAGTCCGGGATGTGTTTATACTTTTTTTATATCATGAATAAATTCATAACAACTAGGCTATAATCAATAATTCTGAATATAGGCGTGAAAATAGCGTAGAGCGTCATTTGGATACCAGATCAGTAAAACAGGATGGGAGCCTGGAAGGGTGGAAGTAGAGAGGAAAATGTGGAATCGAGCACCTTTTATTTCACGTTAAGCCGCTGGTTCATGTTGTTGTCGTTAGATGACAGTCTTTAGTTTGCGTCGGATGAATTTCAACACTCGGAATTCGGATGATGATGATTGATAAGTTAAAGTAATCATCGCAATTGTATTAGTATGCTTACTTGTGGTACAATTAATGTTATAATATAAAAAAATTAAAAGAAGTGGTAATTAAATGTGTAGACAAAATACTATCAACTTAGTATTAAAACGATCTTAAATAAATTAAATTCTAACTAATAAAATGAAAATAGTAAAGAGCAATACACTTATTTTCAGTTGTGACCTGCAACTACGAGCGAAAGCGACTTAAATTACGAGTACGGCTACGATTTGAGCAATTTAGTTGACATTTAGAAAATTGATGGGTAACAGAACTGATGGAGAGCTGGCATATTACCTACACAGAGGGAAATATCCCAGTGAAAGCAGCATAATATGAAATGACCTAAAATTTAAGTTATAAATTATTGTATAATTTAACAGGATTTACAAACAAGAAGCATTAAGCTTATTGTGTTATACTATTGTATTCTGCACAATAAATTTTAAATAATTAAAAATAGGTACATCATTGAATCAGATCAGAACAATAAAAAAATAGGTATACAATAGCATGGCAATAGAATAAATATAGCAAATACATTTTCCTACTTAAGGGACTGAATAACATAGTAATGATGAAACATGGTATTACACATTGTTTCTAATATTAGTAATATCCTGCATAAGTATTATGTTCCTACGAGTATAAAGTAGGAAAGTTTTGATTAGTCTTTGTCCAATACTTACAAAGGGAGGATGACATAATTAGATGAATTAGTATCTGTCTGCTTCTGAAGAAGTATTCTGAACTACGACGCTTTTGATTACTTGTATTTTGAAGTATTCGTAAGTATGATGAGGAGCTCATCGGCTTATCTACAACTATTTGAAAGATATCTAATATTACCGAACTCACCAAACTTAGGAATTTCAGAGTGGTTTCATGCGAAATATAGTAAAGGTTTTATTCGTATCACACTGACTTTAAATAGAGAAAACTACTTTTATCACCCGATATACTAAAAAAAATAAGTGAAAACCGAGCAAAATTACCGATATCCCATAGAAATCTAGTGATTGCGTGTTCAGATTCACACTGTAAAACACAACAAAAATATTTTGTGAAAATTTGTCTGGTGTTGAAAAAGTCACCCTCTTATTTTATCAATGCTGTAAAAACCTGTCCATCAAAAATTAATAAAGTGGATATGAAAAAAAACTCTTACTTTTATATCCGTAATCCGGATGGACAAATTCTATCGAGCTGCCCTTCCGGATCAACACTCGTTAAGAAGATTGAATCCCTTAATCTGACTGAACAAACGCCAAAGTGCTCATCTGCCGTTTATAGCAATTTTTCATGAGAGAACCAATTAAGTATCTATCTCATAAGCCTATTGTAAATTGACGCTCACTCTTCGGCTATTATTGGAAGGCTATTTAGGACAACTGATGTTGTACCATTCAGTGCTATATATAGCAAAAGATAATACTTCTCAATATTTACAAGTAAGAACACAATATCTATTTACTTTTTCCCAACCAAGTACGCTTGGATTATAGAATGAACTTCCGCCACGGTTGTTACTAAAATGTGGTCTTTCAAAACGTACGTGAAAAAATGTCTACATGGTCGGCAACTCGCGCGCGATTTTTCTGTTATCGCTTTCTATCAGAAGTGCCGCATTCTTGTTTGCATACTAAATCGATTAAAAATATACAAAAGAAAAAATATTAAACACAGATTTTTGAGCGCATTGCAAGTCGCCAACACCTATTTAATTTGCAGTTATTCATAGTCCGTGTTTTGTATGTTTTTGTTAGAAATTGTTGAAGAGCTTCATTTCGACTTCATAAGTAGTCAATAACAATAAGTACATATAAGTACAAACAGAGCCTGGATCTTCGTACGAAATTTATGGTTTGTTTGGAAATGTTTAACCACGCGATATCACTACACATTCTGTACTGACTTCGGCTTATAAATTAAATTAGCTTACTCGGAGATTTGTGACGTAGATATACATAGAACAATTACCTATACTATATTACTTATTATAAAGCTACATTGCAATAAAAAAAATCCTGATTTAAATAACATATTACGTATCACAGGTTACACAATCTAATATTTCAATTGTTTATTTATTTTGATTGTTTATTTTGTTTTTATTTGTGTATTCTAATATTTAGTTAACTTGTTACATAAATTACTTATCTATAGCTCGAACGAAGCTTAACTTGCTTGTGAGACAAGCGATTCCGAACTGAAGCGCGTTTCCCACAGATGTAACAGAATCTGTGGCGTGTTCTTTTATTGAAATTGGCTAGTACTCATTGAGAAAGGAACGTCATTTGCAGAAGAGGAGACGCCTTCAGCTAACTGACGGGTCATACAAAATGGTCGGGAGGCAGGGAAACCTGCACACATCGAATTATTGACGTGCACATTAATGCAACTTCGCACCATTACATACAAATAAAAATTGTAACGACAAAATAAACACATCAATTAAATATAACACATTCTTAAAACTTGCACAGTACAATAATTTTTTTGCGTATGCATACTGTTACTACATCTCACCATTGATATATCTGATACCATTATTACGTCAAAATGATTGACTCTCAACATGCTCTCAACTATCCATAGAGAATAGTAATCGATAAAATTCGAATAGAGAAGCTTTGAGGTTTAAGGAATAAAAGTGAGAAAACTCGATAAAAAAAATAGAAAAATATATATATATATATGTCGGCATATGACTAAGTATGGCGCGTCGTTGTAAACAACACGTGCGCCTACCACCTCCACCATTATCCCTACTGTTGCCCCTTCTTTTCCAGCGGATATAAATCAATCCCACAATGACTGAATCGTCTTCACCACCGATAGATTCTCAGTAGGCCCTTTAGGCACAATAGTGTCGGCCCTTATAGCATTGAGCGTTTGCTGCCGGTCGCGAGTTTGCATTGCTCGCTTGATCAAAAGCAAAGCCCATGGCCGAGGTTCGTCCCAATTGGGAGCCCCTTGTGCATTTGCCGAAAAGGCTGAGTGGTTAATAGCCCTCGCCTCAAACTGTCCCGCTGTAAATTTGAAAGCTCACAGGAGCTAAAATTGTAGGTGCGGTCAAAAAAATAAAAAATAGAACTGAATCGTCAGTCTGAGTCTTAGCCAGTCATGGCTCTGACTCGGTGAGGTGTACTTCGATTGAGGAGGTTGTACTCTGGCGTCTGCCGGAGTATGGCGATGTACGGTGCCCCCATCTGGGTGGACGCCCTCACCGCGACGAACAAACGCCTATTGCGTCAGGCGCAGAAGGTGATCGCGGTGAGGGTGATACGGGGGTACCGTACAGTGGCCTTCTCTGCGGCCACGGCCCTCGCAGGCGACCCGCCGTGGGAATTGGTGGCGGAGGTGCTCGCCGAAGTTTACCACTTTGTGGCAAGCAGGAGAGAAATCGGCGAGCGCCCCTCGGCGGAACTCGTGCGGCGGGTGCGCCTGCGAGCGCAAGCGGAACTCGTGCGGAGGTGGGAGGCGGACCTGGCGCAAGCAGCGTTCGGTGTCCGAACAGTGGAGGCCCTGCGTCAGGTCCTGGAGAAGTGGATGCTGAGGCGGCGTAAGCCTCTCACCTTCCGCATGACGCAGGTGCTCACCGGGCACGGTTGCTTCGGTGAGTACCTGCACCGCGTGGCCCAGAGGGAGGCCGAGCCTCGCTGCCACGACTGTGGCGAGGCTCAGGACACCGCTCAACACGTCCTTGAGCGGTGTCCCAGGTGGAGCCGGCAGCGCCAGGAGTTGGCCGCCGCGCTTGGCGGGACGGACCTGTCGCTCCCGAGTGTCGCCAACGCGATGCTCGAGAGCGACAGCGCCTGGAATGCAATGGCCTCCTTCTGCGAGGTAGTCATGTCGCAGAGGGAGGCCGAGGAAAGGGACCGCGAGGACGATCCCCTCGCGGACCCGATCCGGCGGAGGAGAGGGGGGGTGCGTCGCAGGCGCTACTTGGCGCGCCTGGAAGCGCCCCCGTAAGCGGTGGGACTGGAACAGTCCCACCCGGTGGCAGAGGTCCTCCAGGTGTCGGAGGGCCTCTGAGAGTGGTGAGTCCGGTTTCTGGTGAGAAACCGGCCAGTCGCAGAGGCGTCTTGTGCTAGTCAGATCCGAGGCGCCTCCCTGCAATGCGGCCGACGGCACCCGCAGGGGTTTAGTGGGTAGTCTGGGCGGGCTTCGGCCCAGGAGTCCCACACTCTGTGCGTAAACGCATTCACCTGCGAAATCAAAAAAAAAAAAAAAAAAAAAAAAAAGGTGTACTTCGATGCACTATCCTTGTTTAACTCTGACTCTTGACTCTTGATGAATTATCTCCTAAATGTTAGCATGGGAGAGATCCAGGTAGACTATTGGTTGTGGATCATCGTATGACGCCGAGAGTCGTGTGCGTCTACTTAAACCATGCTTTGGGATACCGTCCCTCTATCGGGACGAACAGGTCCTCTGTCTGTCCACTTTAATAAGATCTTAATGATAACTGATTGTTAACCTAATCATATCTCTCTCATTAAAGAGAGCTTTCATTACCGCCATCCGGTCTTGTCACTTGATATCAGCCTACCCTTTTCGTCATTTCGACATACAGCTCCGCCTGCGTCAAAAAGTAGTCTATGTTTGACCCCGGGTCTTCAACTATATTCATACCAAATTTCGTCAAAATCCGTTCAGCGGTTCGACCGTGAAAGCGTAACAGACAGACGGACAGACTTTCGCATTTAAAATATTAGTATGGAAGTATGGATTTCTAATAAGTAAGTATATGAAGTTGCATTTCTTTTTTAGTTTTTTATTATTTTAATGGTTTTTCTGTGTTATTTTTAATCCTTCGGGAGTCGATGGTGTCTCTTGTATATAATCAGATAAGTCTTTCTTTACGAAAATATAACTCAATCTGTACCTTCCAAGTTGCATAATTTGAAGCGCAGTCTCGTTTTTCCACGCTTTACATCAAATTCCCATAACTTGGTCCAGATGTGGGGCACCATCTCCAACTGCACGGGAGGAGTTCCAGAGTAACTTTACTATCCAGCTCACTATGACCTTCTTCTTTGCACGGTACCACAAATGTGAAGCAGAATTTTTGATTATTGCAATTTCACGTGGGTCAAAGGATACACAAGCAACAGGTATCGCATTAAGCGATTCATCACGTCATTCATACACAGTTACTTACAATCTACTTAACAACAAGTAAAATAAGTACTTAATTTATACATACATAAATTTAATTAAGTAGTATTAAATTTATGAGGAGGTATGTACCTACGTATACACCTACTATTTTCTGTAAGAAATATTTCGGTATAAATTTAGACACACATAGAGCACACATTTTAGAACTCTAGGAGGCTAGCCTGAATGTTATTAATACTATATTAATAGTAGGTATTAACTAACCTACATAGGATTCTGAACCAAAATTAATAAGGGTCTTGCGAGGGATAATTGAAAGCTTATAAAAAATAAATATAAGTAAAACCTTATTGTAATAGAACAACGCTTAAGGCAAACAAAATTCCAAATTTATTAACCTTTAACAGAATCAAATCAAAAAAATATTTTCGAAAATCAGAGATAATTATTATCAAAGTAGTAACGTTTAGCATTCTGATATCTTTGTTTTCACTACGCCATGTACCGACTTGATAAGGCCTACAAAATTTATAGTTTTACTTAGTAATTGTATGTAATTAGCATTATCTCTTCTCAGGTTTTAGGTAAGCAATTTTTATAAACAAATAAAAATATATGAATGGATTTGAATATTGTTTGCCGGTGTAGACAGATACACAAGTAAAAGCTATTCTATATATATATATATATAAATTTTCATGTTAATAAGGACATGAAAGTTTATGACACTGGAAAATGACAGAACATTATATTAAGCTAATTTTTATTGGAAAAAAACTTTGCTCAATCGAATGGAACCCCGGATTAAGCGCATTAAATATATCTTAATTGCACATATAAGTTTAACAAAACATGAAGATATTTACTAAGACAACATCTGGAATATTGAACAGTTATAAATCTCCAATAATTAGGAGTTCGCCGGCTCTATTGCCTAATAAATAAAACAGGGTGCCGATTTGCCTAACCGCCGACGTTAGTCGACTACAATTTGTATAGGACGCTCTAATAAAATTCATTTGTAGGTATTTGATAGCTCTTGAGCCGATAGATATTTTATTGTGTCCCATCAATGGGATTTACAATGGACCAACGGAAAAGAAGGGTTACCGACCAGTGGGTAGTGACTTACCCCAGGATCGTTTTATTCAACTAGGTTGGCTGACACAGCAATTGTAGGCTTTTGCCTAGAATAAAGTAAAAAAGATATTTTTTTTTTAAGTGCCTTTCAATTTTTTATCTTCTATTCCCTGCAGATGAAAAAATATCTACAATTTTATTTGGTAATCTTTTAAAACTGTAGATGCTGTGAACGGACCCTGAGCTCTGAGGCAACCAGCTAAGGATGCAATCGGTTAGGCGCTAAGATGATAGTAGACTGTAGGTAAATAATATTTTTCCATTTACATATTTCGAAAAAATTATTTACATTTGTTTATTTACAAAGAGGGCTGGAGAAATATAAGCTTCGCCTCCAGGCTGAAAAACAATTTCAAAATGTATTACCATCTACTTTGACACTAACTGAGTTAACATTGTATACAGAAAAAAGAAGCGCAGTTTATTTTTAAGAAAACATATTTTTTTAACAAATTGCTCTAATATTTTATTAATTATAAGCGAGTAACAGTTTTTTTAAATATATTTTTATACAAACCTCTTGTTTAGTTGTAGGTACATTTTATTATGTCGAACCGTAGAAGTTTAGTACCTACCTTTCGGAATAAGTTCGATATATTGGCCTTACCGCAAGGAAGCTGAGGCCCGAATTTCAGGCCCTCGGAGAGCGCCCGTGCTCCGGAGCTTGGTGTGGAGCCCTATTTTTAAAATATACATGAAAATCGTTTGATATCGAATGATTTTGTTCAATTAACGTCTAACAAAATTATTCGACTCGCCGAATTTGCGGGTGGACGACTTCAGGCAGGCTCCTCATAACATGGACAGAGCCTAGATAAGTTTATAGGGTAATTCTAAATTCTGATCCGATTATGACAGTATCTTCGATGATATAGGTACTGTAATAAAATATATTTGTTATTTTAGGTATTAATGTGAGAATTGATATATTAATAAATCATTTTTAAATTATAAGAAACATTATCGTCTCACCTTATCTACCGGAGTACTAATAAGATTTTTTTGGTACTTTATTCCATAAAAAGGTACACAGTCTACTCTGTCGAGCATAGCTAGTAAAAGTATAAGAAGGAAAAGAAAAGTACATTTAGGTACGGTAAAGTTTTAAATCTATGTAGTTTTATTTTTGTAACCTAGCTTACCTATTTTATAAGATTTAAATTTAGAAAGTACATACAACTACATAAAAATACATACAAATTGATACATAAAATAAAAAGATAATTGAAAGGCTGTCACTGTCAATGTCACTTTTCTTAAAATAACACAAAAGCTGTTCCAAAAAATATTTAAACTAGAATTTAATTATTCAGTCTAGTTGTTCCAGTCTTGATAATCTTGACTTAGGAAAATCTTCATTAATTATCCCAAACGACTGCACAGAATTTTCAGAACCTATTTATGTGTCATCGTTTATCACAGTAATTATACCTTTGCTAAAAATTTAATGAAAAATATGTTTAAATACAAATATTTACAAGTTATGTGGTCGCTGCAAATCTTTACGTTACACAAAAAAGCTGGCAATGCTGATCCTCTGTGCAAATAAACATCCATTTGATCACAGGATATCTCGACTATTCTTTTTGAGATGAACTTAAAAAGAGAGGTAGGACATTTTGTAAGGAGTAGTCCGTCTGGGGAAGTACCTCAACCCTACAGAAGACCGCAGCCAAATAACACTGTGATGCAGTGTTGTGTTCATGCTGGTGAGGCGCCAGGCTCCAGAGGGGTCGCTGTACTGATAGCGGACAGGTCGGTAACGCGCTCGTGACATCTCCGATGTTGCAGGCGTTCATAGGCCACTTACCGTCAGTTGGGCCGAACGCCTGTTTGCCTACATAGTTATAAAAAAAGGTCATCGAATAACATAAAACATCTGGATATTACTTATTTTCAAGAAAGCCACCACCTCTCTTTTCAGAACTGGTGGTAAATTTAATTACAGTATTAATTCGACGACAATAAGTGGTTAAGAATACGTAGTTGTGCAGAATGCTCTACAGAGAGACGTAGTTCTTAACAATGCATAATGCATATTCCCAGTACTGCCCACGCTATGTCGGACCACCGTGTTTTGCCGTCATGGCATTTCGCCCGTCATTTGTTAATAGATTTAAGTTAGTTTAAGAACGTCTGTAATTAGCTCTCTTTCAATAAAGTTCTCTTATATAAACTTAAAAGTTCGTTTTTAAAAAGCTCCCTGCCCGACGCCGTAACTATTCTATATTTATTTTATTTATTTATTAGGTGTACAAAACAGTATTACAACCAAAATACTTTAAAAGAATAATTTTATAAAAAAATACAATTGATAATAAACAATTTCATTTTCTCGTTTAGCTTAATCGAAAAACGTTGACTTTTCTACTGCGGCCACCTATGTACTTAAAAAAAATAAATGGAAGCACTTACTTGATAGAACTTGTTTACAAACAACTTTATTTTAAACCCCTCATGAACTTCTCAGATCATATTTGTGTTAAGGATAAGGCGAACGGGATAAGAAAAGTTTAGCGGACGGATATTATCTCGTACCATTTATCTATTATTTATTTTTATCCTACGTGCCTACAACAACAAACGTTGGATAACGTTATTTAGCACTATTTTAATGTACTTACATATATTATTTACTCGATGTTAAGGAATCAGTATGTATTTTTGATTCTCTGTCCATTCGGATTTTTGCACAGATTAAGTATTTCTATCTCCGCTAAGAAACTAAAAAAACGATTAATACGCCCGAAATTCCTACAGGGGCACATAATTATTATCTAATAGTACATATTACAGGGGCGATGGCTTCCTACTAATACTATTAAGTAGTTCATGTATACCGTACTTGCGAACGGTCTTGTTCCAACGGAAACTTTCCTAATATATTTATGTTTATATATTCGATTCCAAATGTGGGGGGACACTAAAGAGTAAAATCTTGAATTTCTGTACCTATGTCTCTGACATCTACATTAAGGCCATTGAGGGATTTTGGCTTAGAAGAGAGAAAAAAGTCAATTTGTATTTTCTATCGCTTTAATTAATTCTTACTTGCATAATAATTACATGCTTAAGTATAAGGTGGAATAACTTTAAATATAACACATTTGAAATCATTTGATATCAATACAATACATGGGACCTAAACTTTTTCATACGATTATGTTTTCACATCAAGCGTCAAAATAAGAACAATGTTACACTGTGGTGATACTATCACAAAAAACTGTGTCTTTTCAAGACATCACAAACTTTTTTTACTTTGTAAAAGATTGAATTTTTAATAAACATAAAGCTAGTTTTACACTTTTTCAAAAATTACCATATTACCTATCATTTGAAACCTTCTAATTTGTTCAAAAGAGTCATACATCAAAAAAGAAACTATTGCAATACATAATAATTATTGTTAAATTCAGAGTGAAATGAGAGATTGTATTTTTGTAAACGAAAAGTCGGCGATATCGAATGGTTTTCAACCGTCATAATCGGTGAGTCGATTTCGACATGTGAGTCATATATTTCAAAAATAGGGCTCTCAAAGTGGAAATTCTTTATATACAAATTATATGCAATGTCTCATGTATGTTCTGTCACATATCTTAACATTATTATGACGTGAAATTTTATTTTCTCGCAGTTGAATATAGATCAACCTATCTGGAACACTCCAAAGATTTATCTTTTGATTCTAAAGAAAGATGTAAGAAAGCAATTAAGCTGAGGTGTAAAAATAATTTGTACGAGAAAGAAAAGATTCAAAAAACAGCCAAACTCAGTGCAAACAATAGGTACAAAGGAAACGCCGGGATCAATGTCACTGACGCAAATGATCTAAAATATAGCTCATCGCTGTATGTGTTTTTTGTTGAAAAAGTCGCTTAACAGACCTGTTATTCAGACTGTGTCCTGTGTTTCGGTTTTCTTCCCGTAACTTGTAGAGTACCTATCACCTCATTACTCAAGTTTCCAAGCCCTCTGGTAGTTGTTCCTTCCAGTAAATCAACCAAACTTAATCCTCAGCGTTATTATCTCTGAATAGACAACATTATGTAATCTGTGGCATTACCAAACATCTACATAATTCAGTGATTCAATTAAAGGACATGTAGATTTTCAGATATTACTATCTCAAATATTTATTTAGTTTGCGAGGGAACGTATCTTTTGTAACAATGTTTAAGCATGATGTTCAGGGTCTTGTTGGTAATATGAATATTGACACTTCTTTAGATGATACTATTTTTTAATTCTGATTCAAATTTAGCGCAGGATAATTCGCAATAAATTTATTACATTGCCCAAAACGATCGCAACTACTCTTTGAAAAAAATACGTACTGTCAAACGTAGAATCTCCTCTTTTTTTGAAGTTGGTTAAAAATTACGTTGGAAATGACGGAACAGCAGAAAACAATTTATATCGTGATCGTAAATTCTTGTTTATCGTTCCCAACTCTTTGGTACCTTTGAGAAGGATTTTGGTGTGGATTTCGCGGATACGCTCGACACAAAGATCCTAATTTAGGATGTCGTTTAGTTCTTGTATAACACTATAAGTATGGCACATGTGAATTGTTATTTGTGGGTGTTTGCTACGTGGTAGTTTTATCTCCTTTTATCTCGGATAAATTATGATTGAGTTGGTACAAAACAATTGTTCACAGAGAGCAGGGCAGCTTGACAACATGACTAGATCCACATAAAATAGACGAAACTCTTTAATCACTGCGTATTATTTTTATTTATTTATTTCATGTACACGCTGTAAATATACATTGGAAACTTAACATGTATTATAAAATGTTCTTTATTTTTATCACTACTTAAATAAAAATAACTTTAATTGTATCCACAAACAACATAATATTGCAAAATACGATCTAACTACACTCACAGCATTTAACTCGTCCGGCTACTATTATTTATGTAAAATAGTGTAAGTCATCAACATTTTATTAGCTAATGTCCTTTCCATACTTGATAATTGATTTATTTCAAAATATGACAACGAAAAATTTTCAAATACTTAACCATAACAGACACATCCAACATCGACTAAAAAGACCGGACGATATAACCTGCAGGCAAAATAACCTGGTTCTGAATTAAAGTATAACTCTACACAGAGCTGGGCTTTCACCTCCAGCTCGATTCGGTGAAGCGATTCAAGTGAGTCCCAACTCTCGGTTCACCTCATGCATAAACACCACCATTTCTGCTCCAGACATTTCCTCGTTGAATTCCCGAAGGCTGGTGTTTGAGATGGTGGCCGGGGAGCCGTAGGTCCCGGACGACCTGGGGCGATGGCTCCAACTCCAAGTGTTCAACCATGAAGAAGGGTCCTCTATACTGCAATGTTCTTCTCCATGGGACCACTGAAAAAAAAGTCACTAAAACTTACAAACTACTTACTATTGAAGTACACGTAAGCTAATGGGTGATTGAGTAGTCCTTGTATGTGATATAGCCTTAGATTTGTGATTTAGCTGGTACTCTACTTAAGTCCATGCTTCAGAAGGTCCCGCATTCTAAAAGGCATGAGTATTGCTACTTTTAAGATTTGATTTACGATCAAGATTGTTTAAAAAGGCGAAACCTTTAAATTTTCGACTACAAAATTTTCCTCTCTTGAAATCAAAATTTATGAATCAATAAAAAAAATATTTTATTATATTATATATTATATCTAAAAATTTCAGGCCTCCGGTACAACTTCCATTATTATGAGTTTGAAAATTGCCAGTAAATAATAATAAAAAAAGCAAAATAGGTAGCGATATAATTTAAAAAAATTAAGTACGTAGGTTCTTACTCCATAACTATAAATTAGAAACGATAAATTTATTAAACAGTAAAATGTTTGGTTTTTAACTTTCTCCGTTACTTAGAAAGCAACCACATACGAAGCTCTACATGAAATATAAGAACATACATACTCACTCACACATAAATGCACAACACAATATGTCGATGAAATTGTAATTCACAGGATTTTTATTGGTCTAGGAGTCTATGGAGAATTCCGTCAAATTACAGGTTCGAATAAAAATATTCGCAACAAGCCCACAAATTAGGTTGGAAAATATTACAGACAAAGCCCAATATTCGTTAGTTAATCGAAAATATAAGTACATTTTGGCGTTATTGTCACATGTTATTTCTAAAATGTATTTACGTAAAAAATTCGAGATACATCATTTACAATTGGTAAAAAGGAAAGATTTAGTGTTTCTCAGACAGACCCTATTCATAAATCAGTGTTATCCCTTATGCTTATGTAAAATTTATTACCTTCAGCTTTTCCAAAATGCTAAAATTTCGCCTATCTATCTCTATCACAAATACATTTTAGTGACACAAAAGTTATCCATGGCTACGATTGTCTTATGTTACGGGATAAAACCTTGTTGCCAGAAAAATGGAAAAATTATAGATGGCCGCGTAATACATATCTTTAGCGATAGTTATAATGCTTCACCCATAAAAAACGGCATTAGGATGAAATATTCATCTTGCCTAAAACTTGTTCGTTGTAATTCGCAAGGCGGGTTATTGCAGCGGTTGACGCAATAAATTCTAACTCCAAACAGCCTACGGCCTACAATCCCACCCCGACGCCTAGTATTATGCAGATTTTACGGGTTTATTTGAAATATTATTTTCTACGACAGCTGAATTAACACCGTCCATTTTCGCCGATAGGTGTTTTTACGAGATTTTTTTTCCCCCTTTCTAGTCTGTACTGCATTGTAGACATGCTTACTTATACCAATGTCTTGTTCTTTTATTTCGTTCTATCTATTAAATTATGACATTTATGTAGAATATTTTTTGGTTCCTGCGTAGCATTAACTCACATTAAGAATATGACGAAAAAGGTTCTCTGCGAGCATTAAACCCCTTTCAATGTCAAGCATATAAGTACATTTAGGTATTATAAGTATATATTAGGTATAATAAAAAGTGTGTTGTAACTATAAACTAAATCAGGTCAATCACATTTTGAAAACTTGAAATGATATAACAAACTCCTACAAGTTGCGGCATTACCTGCCGTCCTTGAGGAACTATGACGTGGAGGAAGACCGCAAGAAGTGTGTCGCCAGCCTTCGCATCATCCTGCCACTTTATAGGTACAAACTTCAATAAGCAGTAATACTTGAACCACATAAAGTTTTCATCCGTGAGTACCTGTCTTTTGTCTACTCTTAAATATTGGACAAATATTTGACTACATTTATTTAATTTTGGCACTCGACTGGAAATTCCACCTAGTCTTTTTCTAAACCCGGATGATATTGGTATTTTGATGGCATAGTAAATTAACATATCTACTTAATTCCTACTTATCGAATTCTTTTACAAAATAAAATGAATGCAATATACGACATTGAGACAGACGTTACGTTAAAAAAAACTGGTTCCACAAGGCATAAATTACGTTTATTATAGTTTGATATTGGACCGGTATTTTTACTAAAATTATGAACATAATACACATCTGAGTTGGAATTGTCTGTAGCTTGTCTATCTGTCTGTAGCTCGTCTGTCTGTAGTAAATAATAAATATAATATAAACTATTTAAGTATACCTATCCAGATATGCTCTGCAATCTCGGTCTCAAAACTTAGTCAGTCGAAGATAATGGCCACTTCAGTTCCTCAGAAATTGAGCACATAATTTTTTTATACGGTTTTAATTTGCATTGAAGACAAAATCTTGGAATATTAGCACAGAATTATTAAAAGTATCAACGTACAGAAGGAACTCTTACACAAATACCGCACTGGTGGTTTAAGGGTAAAAATCGAGAGCAAAACAATGCAAGGATGACATCCGCGCGGCCACGACGGATAACTATGACGCAGACACGGTAAATAACCAACCCTACGAGTTACACTCACACATCACTCACATTGTCGAGCGTGCGAACGCGACCGAATCGTAGTAGTTGTAATTTCGGCGCTGTTGTAAGGAGTGTCCGGGGTGTAGTATTAGTAAAGAGACCGATATTTTAGGTGCATGTATAACAAAAGCAAATAAAAAGCTTTTCTGAGGCTATACGGTCAGTTTAGTCTATGATCCAACTTGATCTGCCCCAAACATTTCAGGGTCCTGCAATCTAGGATTGGCCAAACAGAGACTACTCAATAAGCAGCGTAAGTACTAGACCTATCCAAAGTAAAGGCAAATGACAAAATGAATTTAAGAAAAAAATAGACATTATTACAATACGAAGTTCTTTTGAAGTGAGAAGTGATAAATAGAGCAAATAAAAAAACCAAATAATGTCTATTTTAACGACATACGGCGTAGTCTAAATATGTTTTTTGGTATTTATTGTAAAAACTCATGGAATTTATTCAAATTAGTTCATAAATTACGACTTGGAGTTCGCCATTTACATTTATATTGTAATAAAATTTAATAACTAAATGGATCAATTAAAAATACTTTTCTGCGATGCGAAGTAAGTTTGACAAAAAACTTCGTCGTTTATAGACTTTACAATAATATAGATACATTGAGACACACTTTATATTTACGATTTGTTTACAATCGGTCGTGATCATGTGTAAAATCCATCGCCCATGGAGGTCCTTGTAAAATGGGCCATTGTTTACCAAGACTACTTACAAGTTAGTTAGGGAACTGAATAAATTAGTAGGTAAAATCAAATGATGAGCATAATAATTATTTTATTTTCATTTATTACCACTTATTAATCATCAAAGTAATACATATGGCAACGGCAGTATGAGTGTATTTCCATTATTCAATTCTATTTTGATTTAATGTTTGATGTCTTCAATGAAGACTATAATTAAATTATATCGCTACTTGTTTGGTACTGTGGGTATATAGGCGTGGAAAGGTCGTAACCATATCGTTTAAAGTGGTTTTCTATTATCTGTTAACATTTATCGCTTCTATTATTATCACAATGGGGTTCATCGTTATTATTAACCAACTTCAAGTAGAAGGAAGCTTGGCATTTCGTCATCATTGCTTTTATTTTCATCGTTTTGGTTGGAATCGTCTAAAACGGAAATTGTACTGAACAGAACAAAATGAGAAATTTCTTTTGTTAAGTGTAATCTCAGAGGTGGCCATTTGGAAATGTAAGAAGAAAGAAAATTCTTGAAGTCGATTGTTTTTTGTATAAGTACAATAAATTCTCCAATTTTCGAGGGGATATTTTGGTTGGACAACAAAAATAAGTTACACTTAAAACATATACGATCCATACAACTAAACAATTTTCCCTGGGGCACATAAAAGGGAAAAAATCGAAATTAAATCATTTGAGTGCTTGACTCGTACCTAAGGAAAAATCTCTATTATTTTCTTTACACTGGGGAAATTTTGAGTTTCGGGTTCAGTTCTAATAAAATTATTTCACCCTCTGCTGTTAAAAACCATTTATTTGTAAACGGAGACTTGCCTTGAGAGGCAATCACCAAAATATGTAAAAAATAATAATAAAGTTAAGTTGTGTTCTGACAAATTTGTAGCAACGAAAGTTTTTCATTGTTAGCACTTTATACAATGTAAACTTAACATATACACAGATACCTTTTTTACATACATCTTTCATTTAAATCTATCATCTTTTTCTTAATGCCAATATTGTTAACAATAGACATATAATAATTAAATTTTACAAATAGATGCGCGTCAGTGTGGCCCGAAATTTATACATTTTTATAAAACTAGTGCGGATAAAACAAATTGCTCTAAACATTGATAGTCTTTTTACCAGACTACGGCAAAGCCACCAGGGGGGTTATGATTTTGACCGGTTTGTATGTATGTTCATCTGTTCCCGATTTTCTTCCAAACTACTAGTGATAATTAAACAAATGAGGTATCGTTGGAAAGGTCTTAGTTATCCGCTGGTTCTTATTTATGTAACGTCATGTCAAGTTATAACAGCGCCATCTATTGGGCATAAGTGAGGACTTGAAAAAGATTTTTTTTTTTGTTGATGCCTTGTCAATGATCTGCCTTGTCAATCAAATGAAAGGGCTAAATCAGCACATCTTAAAAGGTTTAGCTCGCGGGTTTGCTTGCTTTCTTCTGATATTTGAAATTTTTCTTACTACAAATCAAATTCGTTTGTGTTCGCGATTTTATTCTAAACTACTAGTGATAATCAAACAAATGGGGTATCGTTGGAAAGGCCTTAGTTATGTGGGTGACAAAGGCTATGTTAAAATTGAAACAGCGCCCTTTGGAGGACAAAAAGTTTAGGCAAAAATATAAATATACGAATCGCGATTTACTTCTTAATTACTAGTGATAATTAACAAATGGGGTATCGTTGGAAACGTCTTACTTATCCACTAGTTTTAGGCTATATGACGTCATATTAGGTTGGGGAAAAGTTTTTTCGCATTTAGTATGTCATCATCATCATTTCAGCCGCAGTCAGTCCACTGCTGGGCATAGGCCTCTCCCAATGATTTCCAAAATGATCGGTTGCCAGCAGTCTGCATCCAGCGTTTGCCTGCGACCTTTTTCAGGTCATCTGACCATCTGGTCGGTGGATGCCCATCGGCCATCGGTTCTCCGCGCTATGTGCTCCGCCCACTGCCACTTCAAAGAATTTTAATATAGTATGTATGAACTTGTAATAAAATCTCTTTGCCTATACTATTTGTATCTGGCTGGTTTTGGTATCATTATAAGTTTAAATTTTAAAGAAGATAATTCCAAATTCAAATTAGGAAAATGTGTGATTTCCATTTGTTTTTCTTACTGTCAAGATGAGTGAATCTAATGAAGAAATTCGATGTTAATGGACCTAGTGCAGTATCTGTGAGAGTAGCTATATATATAGTAGTAAATTTTGATGTCAAAGATGCACGTCGCTCTGGTCGCCCTATTACGGATAAAATGGATGCCAATTTTGAAAAAGTGGAGCAAGATCGGCATATCAGTAGTTACGACGTAGCTGCAGAACTGGTAATTGACCACAAAACAGTTTTGGCGCATTTGAAAAAAACTGGGTACACTAAAAAGCTCGATATTTAGGTACCTCACGAGCTCACTGAAAGAAACCTAATGAACCATGTACTCATTTGTGATTTTTTATTATGACGTAATAAAACCGAAACATTTTTGAAGAAGCTGATAACTGGTGATGAAAAGTGGATCACGTACGACAAGAACGTGCGAAATATAAGGTCGTGGTCCAAGGCCGGTCAGGCTTCACAGACTGTGGCGAAACCCGGGTTAACTCGCAACAAGGTGATGCTGTGTGTGTGGTGGGATTGGAAGGGCATTATTTATTATGAGCTGTTACCACCGAGCAGGACCATCGATTCTAAATTCTACTGCGAACAACTGATGAGATTAAAGCAAGAAGTTGAAAGAAAGCGGCCGGAATTAATCAACAAAAAGGGTGTGGTTTTTCATCATGATAACGCTAGACCTCACACATCTTTAGCCACTCAGCAAAAATTAAGAGAGTTTGGCTGGGAGGTGTTAATGCATCCACCGTATAGTTCTGACCTTGCACCTTCATATTTCCACCTGTATAAATCTCTTCAGAATTCTTTAGGCAGTGTCAGGTTAACATCACGGGAGGACTGCCAAAACCACTTGTACGCGGTATTTTGATTAGAAGCCCCAAAATTTCTATAGCAATGGGATCATGACCCTACCTACAAGATGGCAAAAAGTAATCGAACAAAATGGCACCTACATACTTTTGTTAAATGTAAATAAACTATATAAAAAATCTATTGAATTTTCTTAAAAAAATGCGAAGAAACTTTTTCCACAACCTATTATAAAATTTGAAACAGCGCCATCTAGCGAGCATAAAGCAAGGACGTGAAAAAAAAAATCTCTTTTCTTGATGCCGTGTGGGGTATAAAATGAAAGGGCTTCATTAGCTAAAAATATATTGCTAAATAACTTTTGCTTGCTTTCATCCGATATTTGAGAATATTTTCATACAAATCGAATACTTAGTCTGTCCTCGAAATTTATTCTAAACTAGAAGTGATAATCAAACATTTGTTTGATTATCCATTTGAAGTATTGTTGAAAAGCTAAGTGAGACTATGTAACGACATGTTCAATTTAAAACAGCGCCCTCTATAGGATGAAAAAGTTATGGCAAAAAATATGTGTTACTGTCGTTTGGGTTATCTAATGAAATGCCTATAATAATAATAATAAATATATACAGAAGACAGCCGTAGTCGTATGCCACACCAGAATAAATAAAAGTACTTTGAGAGCACAAAGTGGCTTACGACTACGCTGTCTTCTGAACATTACTAACTACTTAATGAAACAATATATGATATCAATAAAAAATTATTGTCTTGTTTCATACATTTTAGATCGTGATTTTGCAGTAGTCGGGTTTTAGTTTTTGAACTTATTTTTATTTATGAACTTGAATATATTAATTAATGACGCGCATCATTACATCACAGATTTTTGTTAACGTGAGTCTTGTAGTAGAGACTTTTGGCAGCATTTACACTGACGCGGATCTGATAAAGCGGACTGTGAATCGTCCAGTTCCGCTTTCACATCAGTGTAAATGCAGCCTTTTCCGAGCATCACATAAAACCAACACCCACAGAAACAGAAGCGATCCGGGTAGGACTAGGTTTGTACGCAAGTCGTACTAAATGGCCGGACCGCTATTTGTACCAAAAAAGTTGTATTGAGGAGAAATATAAAAGGTATCAGACGCGGCCTAATCATCAAAGACTCTCTTTCGACTCCGACCCCAATGATGAGGAAAGAAATAAGTAGAGTGAAATCCGCTAGAGTTTCAAAACATCAATCACGTGGGTGTTGGTGAGTTGTAACTCGGGTCGTTATTAAACAGCAAGCGTGGTGTTTTTAGTAAATATGCCGCAGCCACAAGCGCAAGTAATCGTGGTTGTGCCTGACCTCACCTGCGCTCTCGAGGGCGCATCTCCGAGCTGCGTGGAGGCGGTGTTGAGGCGGTGCAGCCGGCGCGGGTGATGTTCGGACGCGCAAGCGGCGCGTTGCGCTCGGAACGCTTGGATTGCGCTGTAGTCGCGCTTCGAGTTCCCACCATTACACCAACCCGCGAACGTTACCTGTGTACAATATATTAAATTTTAGTTTTATTTATTCACTAGGTGTGCCCGCGACTTCGTCCGCGTTACGTTTGATTACATACTTTTCTTTTTATGTGATGCTACCTAACTCCTGCTGCGTTAGTACTTATTATCCGATGTTGCAGAGTTTCACAAAACTAATATTTAAAAGATTCAGGATCTCACTATGTAAAATACTGCAATGGAATCCTGTTTCGCATGGGAGACAAAATCAAACAAACGTGATTTGTAAATAACATTTCCCACCTAGTGCTATCTTTGACAAGTTTGACTCGATATCGAATGATTTTTGTTGGACACAAAGAAATGTTCCTTTCTCAATAGGTAGACATAATCAGTGAGTCGATGAGTAACCATTTTCATTCGACTCGCCTTTCTTAGACCTCCATTTAGAGTGAGTCATACTCATACTTCTCAAAAGTAGCTTAAATGAGTAGCACTCCTGCCTGATACCAACAGGTGGTCGCCAAAAAAACTTTCACACCCGAATCATTGATTCTATAGGTGTTTTCTAGAGTGCTATTTATGTAAAGTACACGCAGTATCGGTGAGTCAAATAATTTTCGATCGATATCCTATGATTTTCATTTGTATGTCCATAATCGATGAGTCGATCGATTTGCATTCTATTCACCGATTTTGTGTGACTCGTATATTTAAAAAATAGTGCTCCTAGATCAGACGGCAGTGGGTTACATGGTCAATCGTTGGTCAATGGATTTATCGTGTCAAAAGCACGACTTAGATCAAGAAAACACCCGTAGACAGTTGTACCACGATCCGTATAGTACTTAACTATTTGTTTTAATGAAAATAGCAGTATCAGTAGACAAATGAGGCCGAAACCCAAATTGAGCGTCGTCAATTTTAAACGATTGACTAATTTCAAAATAGTTATTTTCTACATTTGGGATCGGAAATTGAAACTACAAGTGTACCTACAATAAGGAGCAAAGGTAGTACTTATCGCTAATCAATCTTTTCCAGGCAACCTTTGGGTAGTGAGAGAAATCAAATCAGTACATTGAATGGTTATTGAATGTAACAAATTAGTCTCAATTCAGTATAACTTCGGTCAAATGCAGTTATGGTATCAAATTCTGTTCAAATTAATTAATAAACTCTGAGATTTTTTTTTCCTTATGTGTTAGTTTTATGACACAATCGCAAATTATTATAATCATGCTATTAAATGTCATATAAATTAATTAAATTATATTCGAATAGCCAACTTGTTTGATATCGTTAAGCAAGATTCAGTTTTTCTTTGCTCATAATAAGAATTTCATTAGTAATTTTAATTATAAAACTGTATAAGTAGGTAATTTATTATTTATTTTGTTCTAACTATGTTAAGAAACTTGTGTATTGATTGGCTACTACTACAACCAAATGCCTTAATGATCAATTATATCTAATTTACAATCCTAAGTATATAAAGTGATCGTAATTTTCCATGTATAGAGCATTCGAGGCGGAACGATATATCTACGTAATAAGTAGATAAGTATATGTTGTTATTTTCTTGCGAAAATACATACTTGTACATAAGTACATAATTACCTTCATTCAGACAACGTGATAAATCTACACTTCTACATTAATATTATAAAGAGGAAAGATTTGTATTTTTGTGTGTATGTTTGTAATGAATAAACTCAGAAACTATTGTGCCGATTTCAAAAACTCTTTCACCATTGGAAAGCTACATTCGCACTAAGTAACATAGGCTATATACCGCGGGCGGAGCTGCGGGAAACAGCTAGTAACATATAATTTAATCGTCCTTTCTTATATGACTACTAAATATACTTGTATACATGACACTTTTTTAAGATTAAAAATGTTAGTTGTACAAAAAATGGTTTGTCGTTAAATAATATATTTAATTTCTTGGTACCTACCTAAAAAATAAAAATCTACGAAATATAATAATATACCTCATTAGCTCGCTCGCTTATTCAATTTCATATTATACTTATACATTTTTCCGCAAGGTAATTCAATTTTAAACACCTTCCATTAATGAGGTTCCGTATAAAAATGATGAAAGAAAACCCCTGAAGTTAATATAGTAGCAGTTAGATGCCTCTATCTCATGAACTGCAATAGACATGATTTTTTTACGAAATATTTATACTTACTTAAAACAAATTTTTAAGATTTTCAAGGTTTTATTATCTTTTTGACGTATTACTTACTGTTCTTGACTTCGATACTTCCAATAGTAGATGTTCAGATAAATTTTAAATCATCATCATCATCGCGTATGGCATTCATCCTTTGCGGCGGTGTTGATTTTGCAAGAATCATTGTTATAAAAGTTTGCAATTTGCAATCATTAAATACATATTCGGTATAAAACAATCGTACCTAGTTTCTGTTCGATTCTATAGTTGACTGATAGTGAATGCCATATGGCATTAAGTCCACCATTGGTACATTTTATTTTTAATTTGTGCAATAAAATTTAAATAAATAAAACACTCTTACCCATATGTTTATCATAGACACAATGCATTAATTGGAAGGGAATCCATAACAATCATAAAACCTTTGACTTTAAAACTAATCTTTATTTTTTAATACGAACAAATTTTATTTCAAAGGTAAGTAGACAATATGTAATTCCCTACAGTAATGTTCCATATCATAACTTTGCACAATAAATAAACTATTTTGCCAATAAATGTATTGTAGCCTCACAGTAGGTAAATTGTACCCCAAACTTAAAACAAAGAACATTTACGTAAAATATTGCCTGAATTTGAATGCCATTTCTCGCTCCGGCCGGGAATGTTTTCACTTTCCCTCTTATTACACTTTTCTCGTGGTTAATACAGTCAACCTTCGTGAATAATCTAACTGTTTGTGAAATATACTAAGGAGAAAAGTCTGCGTTTTGATTTTTAGGCCGAAAATACTGCTTTAAGTCCGCTCAGATTGTAACAAAGTTTAGTAAATAAATACTTTCTGAAATTTCTCACAATGTTTACCTTATGAAAATAGACACTAGTTATTTGTTCGCCTACGAAAATTTTACGAAGAATAGTATTCATATAAGTGGGATAATACTAAGTATTATTTATTCATTTATTAAAACTTTATTGTACAAATACAATTGTAAAGCACAATAGGTAGGCACAATTATTAACCCTAACTAGATTCGTAGACTTCACGAACAGGTTACATAATAACCTTTATTTTATTTTCTATTATTATACCTATCCATAGAATTAATAATAGTACTAACTTAACCTAACGCTACTACAAACTTTCCCTTTTTCCTATTTTTCCAAAGCATCCTGTGAAGAATCCGTACATGATAGAAATCCGTCTATAAATAACTCTATAGCAAACTTCGCCCCGTTTTGCCATCATTTTTAACTAAATCAACAAACTTCTCAAATTAAAAAATATCAAGGAACACTTGTGCCAAGTTTCGTAATGATGGGGTGCAGGGCAGAGAACCTCCTCGAGTGCCCGGTCCTTTGAAAGCTTTGCATTCTCACTTGATCCCAAGGATCCGGTGAGAGGGCGGGCTGACAAGGGACTCGGGACGGTGCACCCTGGGTGACAGTTAATAACTTCCTGGTAGTCGGGGTCTTATTGGCTGTTGGCCAATTTCTGCCAACAGCCCACTCCACCGCCGTCTATGATGAGACGGCGAATGGATGTGGGTCTGGGGGACGGGCGTGGTCCATTTATGGGCCACTGCCCGATTAGGGGGGGTGGCCGAAAGGCCAATTGAGGGGGCCGCAAGGCCATGGCAGGAGGGCGTCGTGGTAGAATGCTAACGCGACCCCATGGCGCCTTCAACAGCCGGTGCGAAAACGCCGGAGGTGTTTTAGTGGGTAGTCTGGGCCGATTAGCGGCCCAGGAGTCCCACACTTTGTGCGTAAATGCATTTCCCCTCCGTTAAAAAAAAAAAAAAAAGTTTCGTAATGATCCCTTCAGAAATGTGATCCCAATCCCAATACAAACATTTCGTGCCACGATTTCGCTCGATTCGCACGCTTATTCAATAAATATATCTTTATTAAAGTTTATAAAAACCCAGTATTGTCTCAGGAGATCCGTAGAAGTTTTTGTTAAGCTGTCAAAGGGTATAAAGTAGTGACAAGGGACGTTAAGAGGTCCGGTTCCAGCCCTATCATCGACCGTCCAGTGCGAAGACAATGGGGAGCATCTCACCGATATCATCTCATGCTAAATTAAAATATTATCTATGTAAACCGCCTCTTCACCACTGAGGGTCGTTATCCCCTCTCTGTGTACTAAATTTCGCCTTTCGGTACAGTGTTGCGCAGCTATGACGGCAACGCATCGCAATAAGTACTGTATTATCTCATCATCATTCATCATTTCGTGTAGGTTACATTGTCTGTGGACTATATACTCCCTGGTGTCTAGTTGTTCGGAACTGCCCCTCGGGCTCTGACGTGTTTTCTTTAACGACCACCATATATTATCTATGTAAATATGTATATATATATATTTATATATATTTTTTCTAAATGTTATCTCAACTATCTCGTTCAGGTTTCTACTAGTACGATTGGTATAAGAAGCAACCCTCTGACAGAGAAACTGCAAAGCAAAGGCAAAGTCATATTTCCACAGCAAGTAGTGTGCACAGCACAGCATGTACCAATGTAGTGGTCTATGTAATACATAAAATAAAGGGCCTGGGTATAACATATAACTAGAAAGCTAATAACGTAAAAACTTGATCCGACTCTATTATGTACAGAAAAGAATTATTCTCCGTGCTGTGGCCTAAGAATGGCAGTTCCCTGAAGGAATAAAGTGATGAACACCAAAGTGTCAGATTGTAAAGCAGCTTGTAGGTATATGACCAAAACCTAGGGCTGGCTTTGTCAAAGAATTTTCTAAGAGATTACACTTACAATGTAATCCCGAACCAGAAAACCCCATTTGGGATCGGAAAATCCCGTAATAATTTTTATAATACTCACGAATCTTAAATGGTGTGTAAAATTCTTACAGAAATTAAAGGCCCCGCGGCGACCATCTGTGAAGGATTATCTTAGAAATTGCGCCTGGTATTTTGATACGCTTTCACTGGCGTATTGGTTGTTTCATAAATACAATGTAGAATTTGGGATTATATTCAGTGATTGGGAACTGATTGATCAATTTGTAAAATGATACACTAATTAATTACATAATTACTTAATTAATGGTAATGTGTATATAGTATATTATTAGCTTTCGCTTTAGTAATTTTAATGAGTAAGTTGCCGTGAAAATACAAAAACAACGTTAATATTATGGTAAAATAAGATGAATGTAATAGTCTATGAACACCGTATTAGATAAGAATGTAACGTACCTAGTTATACTAACAAAATTCACGCAGTTTTTGAAAGACTCATGGATCTATCTAGTAATGAAGTAATTGGAGCTCTACCAATAAAGGTCCTCAATATTATGTTTTAATATTTAGGCTCTAACTACTATGAAAACGGAGCATCTGTGCTTGTCGTGTTTATGAGAAATGTAAACAAAGCCTTGACACCGTAGACCCATAACGACTTCACACTAACGAGTTATTTCATAAATTGTGTACTTTTACTACAATAACAGAATAAGGGTGATTTTGAGTGTAAATTACTTGTTCCTAAGATAGCTGACAAGCTGCAGGGTAGCGTTCGGAAATTGACTAGTTAACCAGATAGTTTTAGTACATTGTTCACCGACGTAAGAAAGTGGCCTTAATAGTTAGGAATTGTATTTTCTACCGAGTGATACATACATAGTGTTTTATACTACATATGCGAGGCAAATAAAACATGTATAAACGGGATCCATCTTTGAAAATGTTTGTTAGTGGGATTGGTCACTAAGTACAGATGTATGAAGAAACTACATGTTAATTGATTCATCAATTGCTTTTTAAACGAAAGATTAAATAGGAGTGTTCGATTCTCAAGTCAGAAACACATGGAATTAAGTACAAAAAAATATTAGGTACTTTATTTAATCTACCAAAGCAATAATTATACGTAAACATCAAAATTTATAAGTAAATTTAAACTTTGAACAGAGACCGTTCCAAGACATCTATGATGCAAATCAAACATTTATAAAAAATGCAAAAGAAGAACATTCAGTATTATTTTGTTTGAAATTTGATTATTTGTTTTTATTCCTGCATTAACTCTGAGATTCTTATCTCTCAATGTCAAAAGTAACATAAAAAATAGCGATCATTCCCGTTGTCCACCACTGGTGGACAAAGAAACTTTTTTGAAAAAGTCGTGTTGTTGTTTGATGACAACATTTTTCTTTCGTTCCCGATGTCCCCCACCCGCTTAAAAGTTCTGCAGTTATGTCCCCAGCATTGGATCCTGATATTTCATGTTAGTATTATTTACTGTTTTAATATTTTTTCTAGAGACCGTTAAGTACAAAATTGTGCAGGTAAAAGTGTGCATGCTATAATTTCCGTAGTAGAGAATGTGAAGGGGATCACGTTAGATATTTTACAAACAGTAGAAGGCAAAACTTTACAAGGCATAAATGTGCTTGCTCATATAAAATATCATAATTTACTTTAATCATACAAAAATGTAATAAAGTAGACTTCCTTAATTTACGATAATAATCCATCACAGTTGTTGTTAACAACAGCTATACGTTATTAAATAACATGTAACATACCTAAATAGCACTTGAAAAAAAGGATAAAATATGCTTAGGTACATATACATATTGCTTCAAGTATTTTCACTAACTTCTAATTATTGTTTATTAGTAAGTCTAAAATATCAAAAATTTAATCATAAAATAGCTAAAGATATAGGTAAAACATCATGGCCGGTCGTGCCTAGCTAGTCGGTTAGCGCTCACCAACACCCCCCGCTACCCCTTCTGTTGCGCACACGCTGCACGTTTTTCCCCGGTTATGACGTTATCAGTGCACCCCGGTAACCCGCCTTAAATTATAGCACCCAAAGTCCTTATTTTGTGTTTGACTGTCTCTAGAAAACTATTAAAACAGTAAATAATACTAACAAGAAATATCAGGATCCAATGCTGGGGACATAACTGCAGAACTTTTAAGCGGGTGGGGGACATCGGGAACGAAAGAAAACAGTCGTGTTGTTGTCTACCACTGGTGGACAACAACACGACTTTTTCAAAAAAGTTTTACTGTCCACCAGTGGTGGGCAGGGAGGTGGTGGACAACGGGAATGATCGAAAAATAGCAGGTCAGTAATGGATTTTCATATACCCATTACTGACCTGTAAAACAGGTCAATGGATTTCCATACAACTTTTCTGCCTGCATTTTTTGGCGGGAAGAATCACGTGCTTTAATAAGAGTCCACTTTCTGAGCAAGTGTAGTATAAAGTCATTTATTTGCATTCATTACATTATTTGTTATGTTTGAAAGTGAAGACGGGCAAACCATCGAAAGGTGCATAATACCTTCATGAGGCAAAACCATAATGTGGCGTAGTATGGACAATATACTTCTTTATAGTTTCGCAACAAAAGATGCAAGGCAACAGCAAGACAAAAGTCAAACTAGCTAAGTGAATTGAGAGCCCAACAGCAAAGAGCATCGAAGCCTATAAATAAACGTTTCTTTCTCGATGCCCAGCAGCAACCAGCTCAGAATTAACTGGGGAAACGCTGAGATCAAAAAAACTAAACATTTTTTTCACCATTATATTCATCGTTCAATTATTCGTGTTCATTCCAACGCCTTCGTTTGTGTGATTTTATTTAAAGAATCGATCGATATGCGAGTTAAATTTAGAAGATTCTAGTAGAGTTCCTATTGTGGTACGACTTTGCGCCTTGTGTGGTATGGAAATGTCGGAAAAATGAAGTCACATGAAATCGGAACTTTATTATAATCAGGCACGAGCTCACACAAAGTTTCGCGAGGTATTTTCCTTTCCTTTCAATTTAAACAATTTTCAAAGTAAATGCCTCAGAAGTTTTTATTTGTATTTATAAAAAACATTTATACAACAAAGGATGATACAAATTCAAAAAACAAACAAAAAATACAATGACGGACTTATCGCTAATACAAATCCTTTAGACCAACATCAGGGTAAATAGAAGCAAAAGCGAGAAATAAAATCCTTCGTTTGTCAAAACCTATACTTTATACAAGCAAGAAAAAATGTGTTCGTAATGTATTCAAATTTATTTCTGTCATATTTTAATACTTTCACTAACAATAAAGAACACCAATTGAAAAACACATTTTGCATTGTTTACGATGCACTCTTGCATTTTCGGCACTGAATGTGTTATGGCTTAGGTATGACACTCTGAAAAATCTGATGATAATCCTATAACAGGCAGCCATGTAAAAATTATACTTACGATATTTTATTGTTGTTATTATTTTGTCATGAATAAATAAATAAGTGAATAGATAAATGATTATGTTGATAAAGGTAAGACGACATTCGTACCATTGTAATGATCGATGGGCTAGGACCATGTGTTAACGTACCCTGGGCTCTGAACCGTAAGTTTGAACTGAACATGTAGCTGAAGCTTAGTGCAAGCAACTGGCAGGGATCGGAGACCAGCTCAATTAACCAGGGTGTTTCAATACTCGATACTCTGCTATTTATTATATTTACACTTTTTCTACTATCACCATTCAATTACGTTTTAATAATAATAAAAAAAAGCTGCCAATCTCAATACATGTAGAATTGTGCGAAAATTCCTGTCCATCGACTAAACACTATCATCTTTAATCATTATCATTAACTTCATAATATTTTTGCTTGCAAATATTTAGCTCCCCTGCAAATAAACTTGTAAAAACATAATAATAATAATAAATTTAGTTGCAATTAAATTGAGATTCAAAATTGTGTTAGTAGAATACCAATTTTGAGCATGAGCACCAAAAATGCATCGTAATTGAATATCAGTTGAATGTTTTTTTAAAGTTTATTAGCGGAATTGACACCCAGCTAATTTTTCTGTTCGTAAATTCAAAGTAACGGTAACCAGTAATATTGACTAGTGGCTCTGTGAGCTGTAGACCTCGCGAGCTTATAGAGATTGCAGATCGAAGGAACTTTTCACACCATATTTTTCATTGAATATTAAAATCTTGATAATGTTCGTTCCGCTAATCTTTTTAGTCTTTTTTCCTCCTCTATTCTTAACAGAAGGAGTAGTGACAATTACAAAAACTTGGCGTTTATACAAACAACAATAAAGTAAATTATTCAATTATAATAATGAATTCAGTCATTTTTTTTTCTTATACCAGCTCTTAATTTAACTTGCAATCTATGTATGTATGTATCTTCGGGTCAAATCTCGTAAGATAAATTTGATCTACTTTCCGGTTTTCAATTAAGCTGAAATTTTGCACACATGTATATATCGCGTGGCAATGCAATATTATGATGACTTGGAGCTGGTCTGATGATGGAGCTGGGAAGCGGGCATAGGAACTCTTTAATGAAACAACGTAATCCCATCACTCACACAATAAAAGATTGTCAAAAAAAACTTCTTAGTTTAGTTATGAAAATGAATTCTTATAAAATTTTGGTAAACTGGTAATTTTGGTAAAGTAGACTAAACAAATGTTTCCTGTAGTTACCTAATTCCCAAGAAAACAAATAAGTATACTCGTACTTTTAAAAAACTTTTAAACTAAAGTTTAAGATTACCGGTCGCAAAATAAAAATAAATACATTGAACTAAAAAGAAGAACACTTTTCGGTGAGATTCGAACTCTAGACGCTTAAGTCGATCAGATCTCTTTATAAATAAACTGGACTATTCATCGTTTGACAATGTTGGTGAAAATATACGTCTATTGTATGTCATAATAGAAAATAAAATTACTTTGTTATTTCGTTGTCACTACAAACACAAAATGGTCGTAAGAGCCATAAAATCCAAAGGCGCTTAGGCCCATTGTGCCTATTCCGACATTTTCAAAAATTTCCAAGAAATGGCTAGACTATCGATTTTTATATTTTTATCGAACCTGCTCCCAAAATTTCACGAGAATCGGTTGAGAAATGCGACCTCTAGAGGAGAACACACAGACATACCAAAGCAATTTTGGCCAAGTTGAAACGGAGGAAAAAAAGTGTTCTTAATTTTTGTTTGTTTCTTTGTAAATATATTTTAATTCTGTAACATCCGGACAAACGAACCTATTTTATGTATATAGTTTTGTTGTCATTTTTATTGTACTTTAAATGATGGCAGTTGACGGTTTGCCTTAGAGCGCAGACTCCGCCGTGCAACCATGGGAACTGCGCTTTCTGGCGGCTGTTACTTTCTCTTGATCTTTGATTTTTCTGTCAACTGGGTTTTGTTAATTTTTCCGTTGCTTATTTTTAACTTTCATCTTTCTTTATCCTCTCATCATACTCCTTCTTTACTTATTTCTTTATGTGGACTTCTTTCTTGAATGTATTGTGTTGTGAAGATTAAACTGTACATCTATAAATAACTTTACCTGAACAAGACTTTCTTTCTATACTTCTTCTTTTACATTCCTCTCTCTCCTCTCTCCTCCTCCTTTACATGTCTATCAAGTACAAATTTAAACATTTGCCATCTAACGGAGAATTTATTATTGACTTTGAAGAATTTGCTTTCATAGTCATTAACGACTATGAGTGCGGCTGTAAAAACTGATGTTCATCCCTAGCAACCGGTTATGATTAGGTACAAGGACCAGTAAAGCCTCTCGAGTCTTAACCTAATATAGCGAGGCTTAACTGTGGCACGCAGGTAACGCCCGCATCTCCCTTAGTCCTTAGAAGGGACTATTAGGTAGACTAATGTTATTTCTATGAGTTATAATGAATATAGTGTATATAGTGCTTACCTTAAATGCGTTTCTAAATTTGTTGGACATTATACTGTACAGGAAAGGGTTGATGGCCGTGGACAAGTAGTACAACACTCCGGACATCCAAGTGAGGATGATGTACGCCTGTAACAAACATTAAAAAAAAATAACTCGAGAACATTAAAAACTAACTCTTATCTGCACCTTCACTAACACATACTACGGAGTCATTTTTCCGGGTTTCGAATTCCTTTATGCTCCTCCGTACTCTTAAAAATTGTGTGTGTGAAAATTACAAAATGGATTTAGTAGATAAATCGCTTACGAATAAATAAATACTTACTTACATAAACTCACGTTGACATCATTTATTTTCAGACTTTAAACAAAAAACTGCACCTACCATTTTATTTTAAAATTATTATAGATTGAACTTCGATTAAAAATATTTAAATACCTACGTTTTACGAAATACGTTTATACGTTACCTAGACAGAAATACGTTTTTAGACGTTTAATAATAATAGGTCTTTACTTTACCTATGAAATTGCATTTTTTTTTTCTTCTTTCTTTTACGTCGTCGCTATGTTACGTTGCGGCCTTCTCACCTTAGAAATACTTAAATATATAAATCTAATATATAATCTTAGATTAATAAAAGCAATTTTTGAAACTGATTACTATTCTCTTTGCATTGCGCCATGATAGCGGCAAAGGGGATGGCGAGACCACAAGAAAATAAATGCGTACAATTTGACATCGTTTTAGATAAGGAAACTTTGCTTTCCTTTTAGAGTACGGACCCAAGTGATATAAACGGAATCCACTTAGATTTACCAGTGTTTTTTGTTGGTTTGTTATTGTCTTGTTATTATCTTAATATTAATATCTTAATGCAAGTAGATCAATGTCAGCACTTGCAAAATGAAATTAAACTTTCTGGAACCATTGTTAATGTTAACGAAATTTTGAATCTCTTATATTAAGTATTGTTAATTTTAATGTATGGTTACCTAGAAAGAAATAAATGTAGAGCAAAAAAAAGGAAATATAAAGCTTTGACTTCTTTCCCTTCAGAATCCATTTGTGTTTTTAATTTCATACAATAATCAACCATTGGTTCTTTAATAAAATGGTAACTTAATACTATTTTTTATTAACTCAGAGAGTTAAATTACAGCAAGGAATAAAAAAAAATTTTTTTGTTTCGTATTTGATTTTCTACTTTGGCCTGGATCCGATTATGCTAAACTTTATATCTGAGACCCACTAACGTACTAATATTATAAATGCGACAGATTTTTTGCCAGAAATAACGCAGATCACGCTCTCATAGCCACGGGTACCGGCTAGTGAATGTTTAAAGGGAGAGTATATCCTTAGTTTGACCTCCTTATATTAATTATTTATGAAAATGAAAATAGGTACTTATTTTACATTTGATTACTCAGTTGACTTGTAATGTTATTCTTAAAAAAAAAATTGTAATAAATAAATAAATTGTAACATTTATATTCACGGTACTCTGGTGTCGTTCTACATTAATAAATAAATAATTAAATAAGATCTTAAATAATTAATCTAAAATTAAATACATTGTACCTTTTATATCTAATATCTTATTTGTGTCTATTTACCATGTTTATTGCAACTAAAGTTTCATTCATTCAGTTTCATTCCCTATTCCAAAGCAAACCCCCTAAAATAAGCCGAAATACATAGATGCCTAAATACAGCCTACCGATTGTGAGTGATCAAATCAATTGGTTTACCTAATCACCCGCATTATCACCTCCCATAGATTTAGTTAACTAGGTAGGTACCTAATATAGAGTGTACTAGATAGTATAGAGTGGCGTAAAAGCCAGCAGTACTGCATTAAAAATATTATAATTTTAAGTACGAATTTTTATATATAATTATTTAGCCTTGAAAGTATTTGTATTTAATTTTAATCCACCTTTTATACCATTAGGTGTGACTATATATCCCGTTTTTAACGGGACCGTCCCTTTTTGCGGTTCACTGTCCCGGTGTCCCCGAAAGAAGCTTCGGAACGCAAAATTGTCTCGTTTTCCGAAAGCGCGCAAAAATTTACTTAAACAGCTAAACGCAAAAGCAGGTCGAAAGTAGTCTTTCCAAAGTAGAACGGCATTTCATGTAACATTTTTTTTTTTTTATTTATGTAGGTTTTGAGTAACATCTTTCAATTTTTTTATTTCAAATATTTGAAGTTTTATTATAATTTTTGCTGTTTCTTGCAATGCCAGAGTTTACCAGAATTTACATGAGAGGTCGAAATTCATTTCTTACTTTTCGTTTAATTTATTTATTGAAAGTGGTTTAGTCCCACATACTACTAAATCGACTGTAAAAATTTGACGTGTATTTTTAAAGTCTTCCTATATATAAAATAATGGTAAATCAACCAGCAATTGACGTAAATAAACCTATGTCCTGTTTTGAATAAAAAAATATTTATTTTTTTATCCATTCAAATAATATAAAATATAAGTACCTAATGATTTCTTATGTTTTCGCGATTGTTATTCATTAAATTAAACTATTTTAATACGGTTTTATCGCGTTTATTACTTATTTATTTACACCTGACGTTTCAATCTCTTTACAGCGTTCATGGGCGCAGGCAGACTGATGAACGTTGTAAAGTGTTTGAAACGTCAGGTGTAAATAAATAAGTAATAAACGCGATAAAACCGTATTAAAATAGTTTAATTTAATAAGTACCTATACTATGTAAAGGCTCTACGGTGAACTAGTCGATTATTTATTAAACATCCTATTAAGATGAAATCAAATCTTGTGGTAAAGGATCTTTCCCAGAGTACCCTGAAATTTCAGTACCCCTCACCCGTCAAATCGGAATTCGATAATTTTAACAGGTACTATAAGGGTATGCTTCATATTATATTTCGAAATATTACCAATTAAGTAATTTTTTTCACTTAACTTTCTTATAAAGCAGACAATTTGTATTGCTCACATGCATATTGGACGTTCCCATATGTTCAGATGTGTGTGACTACAACGTTCCTATATTTTTTCAGTCTATTTGAAAAACCCTATGTCAGTAACTAGTGTGTTAACTTCATATTGGATGTTTTTCGCATCCTACCTGTATATAATGTATAGTCTCGTTTCGGCCGTTTATATAAATATTTATTGATGTGACATATGTAAATGTAAATGTGACATAATATCTTACTATTATAAATATAGGTATATATGTCGCCTCCTCAGCTATGACGCTCTAGATCTGATCTATAGAAGCGCCAAAAGTAGCGCGTTAATGAAATTAATTTACTTTGCCTTGAGACACAGCCGCCGCCCAATTTGTAGGTTCCTAGGTACATTAGACTGGCTATGGACACAAGGTCGAATTTTGTATTTCTATTTAGGAATTTCAGGAGTTACAATTTTCATTTCAAGCCGGTGCTGTGATTAGAAATTGGTAATTGCAAAATCACCAATTTGATTAAATGTATTTATAGATTCATTTCATTTATTTTATACTAGCTTTTTCCCGCCGCGTAGCCTATGTTGACCCCGGGTCTTCAACTATATTCATACAAAATGGCATCAAAATCCGTTTAGCGGTTTGGCCGTGAAAGCGCGTAAACAGACCGACAGACAGACAGACTTTCGCATTAATAATATTAGTATGGATAAAAATATGAAATCTTTATTTTTATATTATTAATGTATTAATTGAGTACACAATTAGATTTTTCCCGAGCTAGGATGTACAGTAAAATATCTTGTGTTTCAGGCGTATTTTTATTAGCTAAGCGAAGTTTTAAAAAAGTTAATAACAGAGTTTAGCCGATAAAAAAATGTTAAATAACGAATAACTTTCGACCTCGAATTTAGAGTTTAACTGGCTTAAGTAAAAGTAAAAACTTACTGATTAATGTTGGTACGCTGCTAGTATCAGTTTTCGCCAGTTACTTTGTCTATATAAGCACATATTTAATCATGTTACCCATATCAACCTTCAGTAAATAGGTATTATTCAACGAAATTCAAGAACTTAAAGAGAAAGAAACAAGAAATTAAATTAAACTTGTAACTTGGGTCAAAAACTAAAGACAAGATCTATCGACACCTGTCCCTCTGTGATGCGTTCCCACATTAATAATGATGGTGGCCCAGTTGGACAATTTTTTGGACAAGTTTTCTGGCCACTTGTCGAGGAGTGGACTGCTGTCGATACGGATGTAGGGTTATTCCTTATTTGGACCGAATGAGGCTTTTTTGTGGGCATTTTGCGTTCTGCCTTTTCCTTTATAATATAAAATCTGGGTTATGTGTAGTATACCTCTACCATGAGATTTAATTGGCTTAGACGCTAGTGACTGAGTTAATAATTTTATATAGCAAATTTAGTTCTTAAGATTGTTGAACTTTGTTTTTGTAGTAAATGTTTTTATCTTAATTTTTATTTAGTAGAGCGCCCTGGCCGATTGTAGGGTAACTACGAAGTTCCTTAAAAAATTCAATCTTTAGCATATGCGTAAAAAAATCTCATGGTGGAGGCACTGAACAAAAAATACTTGTTTATTCTATAGTAACATAATGCTTACCAAATAGAAGTTTGGAGGAGTGGGGTGTAGTTTCTTGCCTAACATGGCCAAAAGCCTTTGGACGTGGAATGGCGCCCAGCAGATGAAGAATGACAGCGCAACAGCAACTGGAAAACAGAATAATTTGAATAAATTTCAAAATAATTCGCTCAATATTCAGATGTCTATGAATTTTATGGTCTCCTCCCCGGTTAATTCAGGTCCTACTTTTGAAAGTATGACTCTCGCAAAAATGATGAGTCGAATGATATTTGTTCGATATCGATATCGTTTTCATTCTTTGAAATCGGTGTTTTTTATTCCACATATGCTTCTTACATTTCACAAATAGAGCTTCTGGTTGTTATCAATAGAACGCTGTCACTTAAGCTTTCCAGGTTAGCAGGCTTATTTGATAGAATACAATTTTTCTTCTCGCCTCATAAATAGGTGTAATACAATAAATAAAGGCATTTTATATTTTCAATACCTATTATTTAATGCACACGAATTGTGAATCGACTTTTTATTTTTAAAGTTGGTGAAATCTTTCTGTAGGCATAGTGAATTGTTGCTATGTTTTTGGTGTTGTGTACGTTGTAAAGAATCATTAATAGCTGAATGTCCCATGAAAAAAACGGGCAATAAACCAGGTCAGTGATTTAATGGTGTCATAAAGTTTGATCTGGGTTAGTTTATGGCTGATGTTTTCTTTATATAACGAAATACAATACATGTCAACAACAAATTATTGATACTAGTGGATGTCTTTTTAAAGTGGTCTCTATCTAAGCGCTTTCTTTCCCTGAAACTACGTCGGATGAAAAAATTGCTAGTAAAAATCACCATTTTTAATTGGGTACATAATTATCTAGGAACTTGAACATAAATTAGAATAGAATAGAATAGAATTTATTGAAACATTTATCAATATACAGAAAATGATTGACAAATTACAATATTATGCATGACAGACGTCTCAATAGGTGGCGGCTCAGTATTACGCTAGACAATTTATACCATAAAGCATTTTACGCCATTCGCGAGAAGAAATTGAATCATTCATCACAAGGTAGCGGTTTACTTTTGTAATATCATTCAAAACTTTTCAGCTCTTTTATGTGGTACTTATTACTTTAGTCGTAGCACCGAAGTGATGGTGAATGATTCAAAATCTACAGTGTGAAAAAATGGGGTCAAAATTTTTGATACAAATAGGTACACAACTACACACACATGAAATAAAATTTTACCCGTAGATATTAAATATAAATATACTCCCTAGCCGTGGTCCACCCGCTGTGTTCTATTGGTTGTATTTAATATCACGGGGACGCAACTCTACCAAGCACTTCTTGAACTATTCCTTCGGCTTCCTATTACTAAGCAGATAAAACTAATTTTATGACTCACCTAACATTCGAATGACTCTCCTCTGTGCTCTTGCGTGCCTATATCTACTAGGAGTCCCAGTAGCATTATTGCGTTCTTGACTATCTACTGAAGGTTTCTTCCCTTTTAACACTGAAGACGTGCGTAACTTTACTGCTATCAATGCATATAATACAGATATAATTGTCATTGGTAAAACAAAGAAAAATAAACTGGACGTTATAAACACATGGTGAACCCCTTCACCTTTCACTGTACACGTAGTTATCTTGAATTCATTTTTGTAGGAAATTTCAATTCCAAATTGCAATGCCTGGGGCACGGCCGTTATGACGGCGGCTATCCAAATCGCTATAATAAAACGTATTATTCTTGACAACTTTGTCATCGTATGAGACATAAATGGTCTACAAATTGCTATGTATCTCTCGACTGTAAAAGCAGTTATAGTTAACACTGTGGCGTTAGCTGCTGTTTCTGAAGCTAGCCCTAGCGCCACACAGTGCCCCTCTCCTAGAGGATAATCTGTTGGATTCCACATCCTGTGCATCTCTAACGGCAGACCACAAATTAGCAGAATTAAATCTGATATAGCTAGAGAAAATAAATAAAAATTCGTCGCCGTATGCATTGATCTATTTCGGGCAATTACAACGCAAGTGCTGATATTCCCCAATACTCCTGCTATGAATATTAAAATATAGGCCAAGCTGACTGGAATGAGAATGTTCAGTGACTCGGGCTCGACAATCGAACTGTCTGCTGAGGAGTTCAATATGTCTTCGAATAAGGTATCTTCAGAATAATTATCCATGTTGTTCGTCACGTTACATTACCTGTAAACAAGAAAAACCTGTTTCAATAAACACATCACAGACACATGCGACCAAATTTAGATTTTGGTACTACTTGAGTCGTAAACTCTTAAACAAAAACAATGTTTCTTCTTTTTGTTACATTCTATTCTACTTTAGGTGTCAATTGTAGATATGTTTTTTTTTTTTATATATATAATATCTACATATTACTCAGTTAATCCATTGCATAATTCTATTAGATGATGACTATTAATATATAAACAAATGTACAACTCATTTTGTTTTCACTCTGTTTTGCTTTTATATAGGATTAAAATAGTATAGGTCTACTTCTATTTATCTGTCTGCTACAATAGGAGAGAACCTTTAGATTCATTGAAGATTTCAGTCACCAAAATATAATTTAGTTCAGACTATTTTATCGTCATGATCAAGTCGAAGCCAACCCCAAATGCCCAAAGCTGTTGAAGCCAGGGTCGGCTGATATATCACACGTCGACTGACCTTTCTTTTAGGGGAAGAATGACCTCGATAATAGGCACGACTTATATAATCTAAGGCACAGGAGTCCTATTTTTGAAATGTATAACTCATATGTCGAATAAAAATCGTTCGATATCAAACAAAAGTTATTCGACTTGCCGATATTGCATGAGTCAGACTTTTCAAAAATATCACCCCAGGGCTCAGAGTGAAATTATTGCAGATCGAAAATGTCTTCCATTGACACTTCACTAAATATTTTGACCTTTCGATTTTGCACCCTATGATAATACAGGGTTATCGTTTATTTATATTACTGATATAACTGCCAGTAATATAAATAATAGGTATTAAACATTAAACGGGTTACCAAATTAATATCAGAATACCAAACAAGTACCTACCTGACCTTTTTATAATACACACATATTATTTGTCTTTTTACTGCAGTAGAGTAGGTAGAGTTTTATTTTATGTGCATATGTTTTTTAATTTTTTAGTTAGTGCATAAGTATGATGACGAAATGAACGCCTCGTAGGATTTTGCTCTTGTTGTACCAAAAGTGAGAAGTACTACAAGTCTATGATGTGTTTTTGCGATTTTTACACATCGAAATATACAAACTATTTATCACATTTGAAAAAGTAGCATATGATTCACCCCGGGTCTTCAACTACATTCTTACCAAATTTCATCAAAAGCCGTTCAGAGGTTCGGCCGTGAAAGCGTAACAGACAGACAGACTTTCGCATTTATAATATTAGTATGGATAGATGGATGGAAGTATGGATGTTCGCTAAAATGTTTGAAACGTTAGGTTTACAACAGTTGAATAACTAACGCGATAAATTGTAAAAAGTTTGTTTATTTCAAAGTCTGTGGTCGTTAATAGGTTTTATATTTATATCCTATAGAACTATATATTTACCATTTCTAAAAATTAAATATTTAGTTATCGTAGTACAATCTCGTTAAAAGCTTCAAAATGGTTCTCGGAAGTAAAACAAACGCTTTTCAAACTTTTTACAAATTACCGTTTCAAAAGTTTTAAAATTCAAAAATTTTTATGTTTTCGTCTAAATACACAAACATAAACTTGTGTTATTACATATTATTATCGTTATTACAAAGGCAAAAATCCATAATCTGTTGAAAAGTTAATATTTCCCGAGATTGAAAACAAAATATTCCCAAATCATATCGACTTTAATCTTAAGACAAAAATAAATTTAAGACCAATGACGTCAGATCTCTTTTCCTGGTTTCAGAACTATATTTAAATGGATTAGATACCGATATTAGTAGGCATCTAATATCCCCAACAATATTGGTATCATAATTTGGGCATAGTCTTTGATTTTATGCGAATTTGGATGATAGTATCTGAAGTCCAATAGCACAAACTGTTTCATTTAGTCGTCACATTAAAATAATGAATGTGTGGGTTCTGAAACAGTGATATTTTTAATCTGTTAAAAGCGAAACATGCTCACTCACCCATCTACGGAAACTCAAAAACTACTTGACCAATGAAATTGATATCTTTCCTACGGGTAGTTTATAGATAGAGATATCAGCTAAGAATGGACATCTCAAAAATTTCACGGGACCGTTATCAGACCCCAAGCAGCGACTAGTAAATATAAACATAATTTTCATAATTGTTCGCAATCCGCCTTCGGGGATCATCCCGGGTGATCTGGCACCCTTTTCAATAGAATTGATTAATTTTAAAAATAGCCCTTCCGTTTCTTCGTTGTAATTAGCTCACGTAAGGCAGGCAGAATAATTTTTTCCTTAGCCTAAAAGTGATAAGGGCTGTGGGTGGACAGATCCAGCCCAAACGAACCGTCAGAAATAATAATCGTTATAAGCGCTTATACGAAGCCATTCGTCTTCAACTCCGTTCCGTAGTCCAAGCGCTAACAACAATGGAGCCTAGCAATTAATTCGCATTTATAATTCCAGTAAAAGCGAGCATTTATGATGGTTTTATTTTACGATGGCTCGCTTCACTGCCCTATTTATGGAACATGACGGAACTTATTAACAAACTCATTGGCCTCCCAACGCGTGCTATTTGTTTTATGAATTGTATCGCTAATAGCTACTTTCCAAGTTCCGCGCGAGGGATACATAATTTTGGGGTATCCTTGAATAACAGCGAGGCAGAAAACACAAAATCATCTCATCAACTTAGCGCGCGAGGTGACCCACTTAGTAATCTAGAGCTAATCTATACTTGCTATCTTTACTACTACGTACAATAAATATTTCTGTGCTTCTACGCTAATGCCCTAACGTATGTACTGGTATAAAATTAAATTCATCATTTAAATTGATGAAAGAAGTTAAAGACACAATCTACATCTACACTAATATTATAAAGAGGAAAGATTTGTATCTTTGTGTGTATGTTTGTAATAAATAAACTCAAAAACTACTGTGCCGATTTCAATAATTCTTTCACCATTGGAAAGCTACATTCACCCTGAGTAACATAGGCTATATACCGCAGGTGGAGCTGCGGGAAACAGCTAGTTATCTATATAATTGATATATAGATAATTAATTCAGTATAATTTGTACCGATTCTAAAATCTGTGGTTGTATATGGAGAAAATAGTCCTTGTCCCTCTGTAACCAAAGTAACCGATTTAGCTGACAGGGGTATCGAACCTTCGATACCGCTGTCATCTAAATCTATCTTATGGTTTTGTTGTGTTTGAAGTCTTATTTATTTACTCATACGATTTTATTTTCGGAAAGATCCGGTGCCAAATTGTAAAAACGGAACCCTTACAGTTTCCTGTTTGGCTTTCCATCCATTTATAAATTATCAGTCAGTTTCATTTTATTATTATGTTCTGATTATGACTTTGAATTACAATTTTTTTTCTTGATTTATTCTGAACGAAAATATGAATAATTGTAAATTACAACATTTACTTAATAAAAATTCCGATCTCATCCTGAATCAAAGGTTCCCATGACCCCAGCAGCATTGCTTTGCTGTATAGCCAGGGAAATCCTTTGGTTCAGGTATGAACCAGCGCGACGATCATATCCACACTGAACAAATCTTCGAGCCCGTCCCTCTATAAATACTTTATTTCGCTGTTTCTCGCAGCTCCGCTTGCTTCAAAAAGTAGCCTATTTTCGACCCCGGGCCTTCAACCATATTCATACCAAATTTAATCAAAATCCGTTTAGCGGTTTGGCCGTGAAACCATAACAGCCAGACAGACTTTCGCATTTATAATATTAGTATAGATAGTATGAAATATGGATATTTACATAAATATCAGATAATTTGACCCTGAATTTCTAAAAATTTACAGCCTTATAAAAATTTCGAAGAAAATATGTCAGTATCATAAAAAAAGCTTGTGTTTGGTCATTATGTCGGCAATGTCATATTCTCATGGTTACTACATTGGTATGGAAATGTAATACAGCTGTTATCAAGAATCTTAAATCACAAATCCATAAAATCTTTAAAAAACCCTGAAACAAAATTCTCGACTATAACAGTAAAACAGCCATATCAAACGCTATGCAAAGCTATTTCGCTCGACAAAACCTATATCGATAAACATTAGAGGCAAGATATCCTGGACTAACAGCCTTTATAAAAGACCAAAAAAATAAAAACATGAGTTAGAATCAGCGACATTGGGACGCGTGATACACGAAACGAAAAGCGCCGAGGTTTTTTTAAAGCGCTGATTCTCGATAAACACGACATTTTACGGGGTCTCTTTAAAAGTTTGTTATCAAGGAAAATGGAACAGAAAATTATGAAACTCATGACATTGGTTAAATAGGACCAATTTTGATCATCATCTGTTATTTCACGGGAAGAGAGTTCGATAGAAATTACGTCGAATTTACTAAACTTTGAAGGGTATTTTCTGACGATGGCAAATCGTAGTTTTTAGTCGATCGGGATTATCCAGTCAGGCAACAGAGTCAAGAATAGGTATTACAATTTTCTTCTGCCTGCTCTTAGAAGCCTTTAGCCAAAAAAGGTCTGAGTTTCCATCCGAGAATATGCTTAGACTATAGAGATCCATTATTTTTTTAAGAATTAGATCTGTGTAGCAACTATACATTAATGTACATAATTTATTTTATCCTATATATTTACACTAGGAAAATGCTGACTCGACGTCGCAAAGGAATGCTTGCTAATAGATTTACTATCAGGGATACCGAAGACCGGGCGAAATGGAGAAGAAAAAGTAGAAAAGCGATACCTATGCTTCGATGCAATCAGCCAAGGATGCAACGGGGAAGGCGCTTAGATGAGTACCTAGTATTTACACTAGAAAAAGTAACATTAGCACTATGTTCGAATGCGTGACTTTTGTTGCAGTTGCCAAAAATTCCGCAATCCAAATGGTAAGTATTTTGCATTTCTGCAGTCCCCCGTAATAGTTAAACTTGAATGCGAATTGGACTCGTTAGGAGACTTTTATTACATTTTTTTATAAGAAATCCGAGAAACCGGATTACGTGAAAATGATCCACTTTATTAAAACTTCTTTAACGAAATACAATTTGCTAGATAGTTTTAAGGCAGATGACGTCAGATAAAAGCGGATTTTCCGAAATTTCCACGGGAACAGCGGCGGGGTCAAAGGCGGTCGCTAGTAAATCAAAATAGACAAGAATCATATCTAGAGTCAGTCAGTATAAAACAGGATTAAACAATCAACTTTATTTACTTGTTTACTATTACACTTAGTAATAGGCATTATACGATCTACGCTTAGAAAACAAACAGAAACCTGAAAATCAATGATAATAAAATGAAGATATCCCCTAGGTCCTAGTGTGGCAGTGGTAAACAAGATTTATGATATAATATTTTATCTCATTTCGAAAACACTTCTTTCTCAAGAGATTCCTTTTAATTAGGCACGTCGTAATCGTGAAATATCCGGCATAGAAATCAAAAACTAAATACCTACGGAGCATCTTTATAACAGGAATTGAAAATTCTCCAGTCGATATTAAAACAATGGGTATAAAGTGATGATTTCTGACAGTTTAAGCTACCCTATGTCTGGCATTTATATGGAGGGATAGAATGTTTTAAGTATTTTTTTGTGTGTTTGATTATTTTTTACTACTTATACAGTTGTCAACTTTTCGAGCCTAAACCTGTGACCCGAAATACATTTAAAACATCCACCTGGGTGTCAATTCCGCTAGTAAACTTTAAAAGACCATGCAACTGATATTCAATTACGATGCATTTTTTATATGCTCAATATTGGTATTCTGCTAACACAATTTTGAATCTCAATTTAATTGCAACTAAAACGTAATTGAATGCTAATAGTACAAAAATTGCAAATATAATAAATAACAGAGTACGGATTATTGAAAAAAATGATGATTTTGATGATTTTTTGATTGGCAACATTTTTAGTTGCACTTCAATGGCATGCCAATAGAATACGATTGGTCTTAAAATTAGTAACAGAATACCAGAAACGTCAAAAATTACCATTGCAGTCCAATTAAGATACAATTGTGCACTATGTAAAATAAGAGAATTGGCACCCTGGTTGTTATTGGTTGCAAGTCGTTTGGAATCCGTCACAATGAGGAAGCATTTATCAAATATTTGTTTAGCATATAAAAAAATTACTTACTTGCGGCTGAAATGGTGATAATTCGATAGGTTTCGGTCTACACTAAGTAATAATTGCGTAATCTATACTCTGCTTGACCCAAAGGTTCTATTGAATGATACTTTGAGCATTAAGTCTGCCTATTTTGGTTTGAAATTATTTTTTCTACAATGCAGGTCAAATAAATAAAGCTTAATCTGAAAATAATATAATTACCATCTAAAATAATCGCTATCTAATTCTTAGACTAACAGTGAGTAGGCGTGGATAGTAGTTTCCATGTATAAGGTACTGCCGAAAAACTACATAGATAACGATATAATTTTTCCATTTCTTCTTAGCGAATCGATGATCAATTTAAATGTTCTCGAGGGTCTCAAATCGAGCCACCTATACAGGGTTTGCGATAACTTTATACATGTCTTTTAGCGTGCAGGTGTCAGAACATGCTGAGCAATACTGGGGATGTCAGGAGTAATGTCCAGATTTTTTCACTACATTTCATACATCATAAACATTATAAACAATTTATATCAGTAGGTCCAAACCAATCGTAACAAATTACCGATAGAAGATTCGTTTAAGTGTATTGGCTATATTTTTTTGTTTCAAGGTCCTAATCCTAAATAAGTATGTCGTTAGTGGAGATATTCGTTTCACCGCAGGATACCAATAGGTATAAAAGAAGATATTACTTGGCCGCACTTTGATGTGTGTAGGCAGAGCAAATAGTTTGTAATAATGAGTAACCACTGAGGCAGGAAGTCTTAAGTGGAGTTAGTTTCAGATGTGAAGTTTATCGGTTTAGTCAAGGGATAAACATATCTAAATACATAAAACAAAGTCGGGTTAGTTACATTTATATAATTTTAAAGGCGGATTTGGATATGACCGGGAATAACAGGCTACTTTTATCTCAAAAAATACTCTGAAGCAAAGCCCCAGGCGGATACTAGTTTTTAATAAAATAAGTAATATACTTACTAAAGTTAGTAATAAGAGAGCAATTAGACTGAAGGGAATTGTGTATAACCTGTCCCCAGAGTCCAATGCTTACGAAATTGCGATGCAACAGGGAAAACGCTAGGACATATTGTAAAATATTTTTTGTTCATATTTATGAATATTATTAACAGTGAAACAAAGACTCGACACATGTAATTTTTCTTATTGTAAGTTCTCGTAATAGAATTATAGAAATCTAAAGGATCGAGAAAATAAGAAATTTTGTAGAGACATTGATCATGACTAAGGAAATCGAAAATGCTTTGGAACCAGCAAAACCCATACATAAATAAAACAGATTTTCAGTACGACATAATGACGGAAGATCTGAGTACTTAATCAACCTGCAGTAAAACCTTCTTACCTACCTTCATTTCTAAACAAAGGGCATAAAACCAAATGGAACGTTTTTACGATTTTGAGCCCAAAAAGGGGACACTATTTATTAGTCCAGTGTTTTTCAACCGTAGGCTCTAGAGCGGGAAAATCGTGGTCGCCAGATGGCCCGATTTTCATCCCGTCCCTAATAAATTTTAAATTAATGGAGATTTTATTTCTCTAACTAATTTAAAAAAATTATATTCGTTTTAGTACCGTAGACAAATCATATCAAATGTAGAAAGTGTGTTTTGTAGAGTTATTAAATGATACTTAGTTGTATTTTTTTAATTTATGTAGTCCTAGCGCAGGGCTATGATCTTCTTTATATCCTTCAAACCAAAAAAAGAAAGCTTGTATAATAAAATACCTGTATGTTAGACATGCCTGACACCGATTGCCTACGTGGATGTTCAAATTTGTTCAAACTACTTTCTTAAATTATTCGTGTAGGGGACCACACAAGAAAGATTGAAGATCACTGTACAGATCTAGTATAAGTTTACGTAGGTACAATACATACGAAACGCTACCTGTAACAGTGACAGTCCTCCCGCCCATCAGTTCATCTATTAAGTACAGGACTCCAACATGTAACAGTAAATCTCAGAAGTAGAATTAAGGGCCTTGTCGGGGAACGTTTTTCCTATGATAACGAACCTAGTACCCAATTTTCTTTTTGGATAATGTCTCCATAAGAATTTTAAGTAAAATAATCTAGATAAAGAAATATAGGTATAAATATAGGTATTATTATAGATTTATAGCATGCTCTACGTTTTACTAAGATTTTTTGAAGAATTATATTAAAATATTTTATTAAACGAAAATATTACTTTCTTAATTCCTTAAAAAATGTAAGTAGGTACTGTTTTACCACGCGGTAAACAACCATTTTTTTAGTCATCAATCTACCCCTACCACAAAAATTCAAAAAGTTTTTCAATCAAAAGAAGATACAGTAAAGTAGAGCAGTGTTGTAGTAAGTACTTTCTTTTAATTTTGGCACAAAAAAAAATAATGAATTAAGTTTCCGAGAAGAAAATCACTATAGGTGGTCACATCACAACAACAAATGTAGAAAGGGTGCACTATGTAACTTATGTGAAACAGTTTTGAAACATAAAACCTGAAATTAGACCCACACAATTAAGAAGACGTAATGACTTGTCATCACGCGCCCACACTAATGAAGATATGTTATATTTGGGTAGTAGTTACTTTTTACGATGTAGAAGAGAGTGGAAATTTGCTTAAATGCGGTTGTAAGAAATTTGAGCCCTGAAGGGGTATAGGTACGCGGATAACAAAATGTAAAGAATGATTTTGCAAAGAATTCAAATTTTACATTAACAAAGATACATTTTCAGAAAAATATAGTTTCAAACATTTTAATATTTTTACTCACGCAGCAAATTAAACAAGCAGATTATATAAACGTTTATTATTATACAAAATGTTTTTCTTTGCAAATGTAGGCTGGACCAGTTCGTACAATTTTAGGGTACAACTAAGTAACTATCGATAAAAATATTTTATACCCAATACGTCAACAACTCCACGCCGACGCCGGTGGCAAGAGAAGCGATCTTTTCACGTAGGTATAGGAACTAGTGGCCGCTATTTAGGGATCCCAAGAATGTAAGGCAAGTTCTTGGCACTATGCCAATTGCTCACAAAAATATCGCGTAAATTAAAATTGTTTTTATTTATTTTAGTCTTTGTTTACCTAAAATGGCAGATTAAATGTTAAGTGTTGTGTATATTTTAATGTAACTATTTATCGAAAATCGACACCTTATAAACATAATATTCATTAAGTGTTATTCTCTTTTCTTTCATTTTTAAAATATCATACATACATACATACCATCACGCTTTTTCCCATAGGGGTAAGCAGAGACTACGGATTTCCATTTGCTACGATCCTTACAGACTTGTCTCGCTTCTTCTACGCTCATCGTTAAAATAAAATATCTATAAAATCTAACAACAACTAACTGTAAGTGAAATAACGAAGCATTGTTCACGTGTATGATTACTTTTTTCATAGGCTTTAATTTTATTGCCTAAAACATGTAAACATTCACGTGCACGATAGCATTACACAATCGACGATCTCTCAACAAGCGACAAAGGGGAGTCGTAAACCAAACTGATTGCGCTTTGTATTCTCGATGACCCTATAAAAGACAGCCATAAACTTATTAATTATTAGCTTGCACAATTGCATCTCTTAATGGTGTTAAGCAGATCATTGGAAAACCATAAAATTACAACAATGCATACATTTTCTACTATGTAGAGTTAAGTGCGAGCGTTTAAAACATTATAATCATAAACTAATTTATAATGATTTAAGTGTCGAGTTATTTGAATAAAATTCTCATTGAGAAGAAATAATACTTAACGTTTCTCAACGAAAATAAAATTTTCCGCGTCCATGTATCTTTACCATGAGATTTTCGCTAGCAACCGCGTTAAGATTTAATATGGATTTTTTTAGTTACCTTAGTATCCGCCAAAGGCGCTGTACAGTTTACCATACTAAATTCTGCGTCAATAAAATCTTATGGTAGACGTACTGAATAATGAGATGTAATATGTAACAAAGACAAAATACAGATCACTCACTAACATGGACATCAGCATCAGATCGTAGAAGTTGAACTGATGGCCCTTGGAACTGGATATTCTGAAAATGATGACTATGCACCGGCAATCGTAGATCTTCTATCAGACCTACCAGAAAATTTGCTTTTTTAGTGTTCCGTAGTAAACAAAGGGTATATAGTTATAGTTTCGTCATGTCTGTCCTACGTTTTTTTAGAGACTATTAGACCTAGTGAGCTAAAATTTGGTATGCCTATGCAATATGCACTCATGCTGAGCAAACTGCGAGATGAAAATATGAAATAAAAAAAATTATAGGGTACATTTTTTTATTTCATACCCCTACATGTAAAGTGGGGTTTGAAATTATTTTTTTCTACTTTCTATTTGTGTGGGGTATCATTAAATAGGTCTCTAAAAAACTCTATGACTATGAGTACTTTGAGAGTGTTATTCAATTAACGGTTTCGTTTATGAGATATTTAGTGTTGGAAAAAAAAATCAGAGGTAAGTGTCCCCAACCACTTCTGGGAAAATTTGGACACCTAAAAAAACTCATGACAGTAGTAAATATAATGAATTTCAAAGGAAAATTATCACTGCCGTTAGGCTTATATTAGTTTACGAGTAATAATTCATTAATTAAAAACATGTAAAATTCCAATCCATTGAAATAAGCATCTCACGTAAGCAGATACGAGTAGTTTGACATATTTTGACATTTCCTATATCAAGATATTTGTGTAACTTGCCGTGATTTCGTTTTAGATTTATTGTAAAATAATAAATAATAATTAACATGAAAAATAATTTTATAGAAGGTTTATGACCAAGACCATTTGGGTCCATTCACACTCTTAGCAGGCCCTTCAGGCACCATACTGTCAGCCCTATGGCATCGAGCGTTTGTACCACACAGCGAGTTTGCATTGCTCTAATTGTTCAAAATTTGAAGCTTGTATCTATGTTCAAGTTTTATGGAAGTACAATTATTGAGTGTCAAATTAAAAAATTACATACATTTTCATACTATTTGGACCAAATGTATTTCGCCCGAGGTTCATACTTGGTTGCCTTTTGTCGAAAAGGCTGTAACTAATTATTAGATTAAATCATTATTAAATTCTTATTTGTCTTCGTCCAAGTGTGTTTTCCAGTTGCGTCCTCAGCTTACGTTTCGGAGCCGAAACGCATTTTACTCGAAACGGACCTCTTGATTTTGGTGTTAGTTTCTACAATGGAGCGACTGTTGTGTGACCCCCGTAACGCTTTTTACTCGAAAGCCAGACCAACAGGAACATGGGTGTCCGAAACTGTCAGATTTTTTCAGGCTGCCTTAGAATTCTAAGGCAGCCTGAAAAAATCTGTCGACACGGTAATGATATCTGTCGACAACACCTTAGGAAGCACGCAGGAGTTCAAGATAGAATATATCACTAATGGTGACCAATCTAATACGTCTCGCTGTCGTTTGACACGCGTATTAGCTACTCGTATTTCAGATACGCGCGCCGCGCTCAACACATTATGTAGGTGTACTTTAAGTTTAAATACTTTATTATTGGAAGTGCTACTACGGAACCCTAAATTGCGCGTTGCTTAACACGGCACTTGACCACTTATTTTCTCTACCTACCTGTATGGGAGGCCTGTGATCAACAGACTTTTGAGTCTGATGATGCAATGAATAAGAACCTACCTACTCACCTATACAAATGTTATACTCGTATAGCTGAAGAGTTTAAGTATATTTCAATATCTTGTTTGGATAAGTAATATTCGACAGATTATTGTAAACAGTTTCATTAATTTATAATGTTTTTATTAAATTTTATGTTAATTAAATTATTAATTTTTCTATAAAAAAATATCTATATTTATCTTGTGAGACTTTAATATGCTATATATACACCACATGCAGATGAAAACGTAGGTGAATCTAATCGCTTTTGAGTACCAATACTTGAAATACAGAATTATTAATAGTACCAACCTTGTATAGTACTAGTGGTGATTTCTTTGTGTGCTATTTGTACATTTATACGTACATTCCTCATATTTTCTAACAAATCGATGTAAATTTGGTTTGATCTTGCACAAGGCTATACTTAATCAATGGTCATGTATTTGGGAACCGGTTTTCTTGCGACCGGCCGCCGGAATTAATACAATCTTAACAATTTTGTTGTTTGCGCTGGTTCAGTGACGAAAACACATTGGACACGGTTGCTTCCTTGTTACTTGTATATAAATTGACCACATAATCGATGTACATATAAAAATTAACTGCTGTTTGTTAACTTTGCTTTACGGGGTTATTTTTAAAAAACTGGCCAAATCTTAACACTGTGTTTTGTAAGTGAAACTAAACCACTTTCAATAAAAAAAATAACCTCCCATGCAAATCTAGTGATCAGCTGACAAGATTTTTTAAAGGTAGAAAATAGCTCGGTTTTAAATATATTTTTAATGAAAATGGTTTAGTCTCGAGTACATAACACACCGTAAAAATTTAGCAAAAGGTTCAAAATAAGCCTGCATAATCTTTTTAACGGCTGGGTCCAGACTTTCTTAAATAAATGAGTTCAAGTCATACACTACAACTTCGTACTTTGATTATTCCAACCCCTCAAAACCGCTTTACCTACGCCTTAACTTTTGGCTGGTGCCTCGACTCTACATTTGATATTGATACTCGTACTTTGTCTTCTTACAAATATAAAGTATTATAAATTACTTAGCTGTTAAAAGACCTACTTAAAAGCTATTAATTATAAAACCTGAGCTGGAGTGAAAAACAAATAAATATTGTACGTCTAATCAAAGACATGTCTAAAATATTGTAGGAAGATTTAATTATCCTATGTTCACAAATAAATTCTTTTGCTTTGCGATTATGATTTTCGGAAAGCCCGAAGTCCCTGTTACTATCTGGCGGTCCTCAAATAACCAAGTCAGAGACCGTCGTGGTTTGCAGGGTCGATTGATCATATAACTCGCACCATAGAAAGATCGTGTTCAATAAAGTTATTAGGTCGTAACATTAAAAACGAGCACCGTTAACTTTTTTATTTGAAATGGTCTTGGATTATAAAATATGCAATATAACGGTATGCGATTTTGTAATTTTATGATTAAATTGATTTTCGACAAATCACTAACGCTGTTTTTATCAGTTCGAAATTTTTGTAGAGAAAGGAGAGGTAGGTAAATAATGGAGAAAATGCTGAAAATTAATTACATACCTTAAGGATAGTAAAAAAAAAAACTAAAATGCATTTAACGTTATTTACCAATAGTTACTTTAACCTCAGGTTCCTCTAAAGACTTGATCGATGGTCCGCTTCTTTATTCCAATAAAAAATTGTTTAAGTTGTAGCATACAGTCGGTATCAACATTGCATTTAAATGGAGGTAAAACCTATGCAAGGTGTAAAAACCACAAGGGTTCTTTCGGAGAGTTAAATCTGTAAATCTTTGGTCAATAAAATAAAATGAGTTTGTTTATTTCTTAGTGGGACTGTGATATTATGGCTGTTATTAATGCAGTGAGAATCATTAAAATTAAAGCTAGAACTATAACTTTCTTCCTAATTTTGCTGTACACTAAAAACAAGGTGCAAAAGGTGAATAGTAAGAAAAAATTACAAGTAATTTCTCTTTTAGTAAGTTGCAAAATCAACAAAGAACATGCAGAAACAACTTCTTATGATATTTAATCACTGGTACTTTTCAAATTACTTTAGTACCTCTACCATGAACGTTTGCAGCCTCCACAGCTCGGTAGCTAGCGTGTTTCTTCCTAGTTAACATTTTATTTGAAAATCCCATGGTACCCTTATACTATTTATCAGAGGCACTTCGCCGGTTAATCAAGCCTACAATATTCTAAGCAAACTGAAAATCTATGAAGTAGGTATATTGCCCTAGGGTTTCGATGACCTACGATGGAAAGAGGAAGAAGGGTTAAGTGAAAGTGGTGTTTGTCTGTTTGAGTGTTTTTATGTTTTAATAATTAGAGCCGCCGTTGCAGTTGCAACAAGTACCTGTGTAAATTTTCCAAGGAATGTTAATAATCCGCGTTCATTCGCTATTAAATTGCTATAACTGGTTCACGAGAGGTGTCTCGTAACCGAAACTCGTCCTTGAAAAACCCAACCAATTTGGAATGCAAATCAGCTGATTTTTTTGTAACACTTTATGTTTTTAGACTACTTTTACAAAAAATATAATAAAGTACCTTATTCCCTTAATAATGGCACTATTTATCAATTATTTTTGGTCTGCCATATTTATCGCGTATATGCTTAATTCGCCATTTTATTTTTATAATGACGTCACTTCTCGTATTTATATCTGATAAGCCGTTCAAGACTTGTCATAAAGTGTGATATGTATCTCACATCCATAAAAAAATCGAGTATACATACATTTTTTAATCATAGATCGAGAAAACTGCACCTATGGTCAATACTTCCATGCCTGTACGGTGATAAGCAAATATGAGTCAAACCATAAAAATCACGATTTGACTTATGAACAGTTTTTTAAAAGATAAGGACTTCATTCCGTTTCTACTGAATTAGTTAACATATTTTTATAGGTAAGTACTTTCTTGCTTACACAGGTTTCCAAAAAAATATTTTTCAAAATACACTTATGTATATCCAAAATGAAAGATAAATACATTTTACTTAACCTTCATGACCAGAAACGATGTCAGAACTTATTATTTGTTGTACTTTTTGCTTACTCACAAAATGTAGTAGATACACGAGTACCTATAGTAGGTAGTTATACCCCGAAAAATGACAAATCCCACTAACGACACAGATATATTGCCTTTATTCCTATACGTCACGATCCTGTCCACTGACTGACATACAAATAGCTTACAAAGTGAAAAACCTTTGTATAAGGGTCTATAACTTTCACTATAATAGGCTATTTGTTCTACTCAATATTCTTTTATTATTCATATCCAAAATTTGAGTACCGAATTCGAAAACTGAAAGAATTTTTTGAATCCGTTCAATAGTAAATAAGTTATAACTGTAATATAAAATAAAATATAAATTCTGTGGAAGGGGAAACTGTCAAGAAACAAGAAAAGGACGCATTTAGTGGTAAAATGACGTTACTGCCACTTGTTTTCGTGCGTACAAAAGAGATAGCAAGACGTGTCCACCACGCTCCCACTTTTCTTCATTAGAAAACTTTAAATGCTAATTACTGATTTAATAATACTGTTGTTTTCGGAATAGGTTAGTTTTTAGTGTTTATAATGTTCCGTACATAAATATTGTCAAAATGTAAACACAGTCAAGTAGTCTGTTGTCATGTCTTGAATCTGTAATGTGCTTTTACCAAACTGAGAAACAAGAAATGATATCACGACCAGTGGCGTGCATACCATACAGATAAAAAGACACCGCCTACCCTGTACTTCACCAATAATAACATATTTTTTTCATACAATATAATTCCATAATTCAAAAGCAACGCCGCGCGCCAAATTTCGATTCGCTCCTTATAAATAATAGCGTACGTACTTATTCGCGCGCTACGAGGTAAACGAGCTCTAGCCGAAACGAAACCGCGGGCGGCGAGAGCGTGGCCAGCCTTTTTCCAAAAACTCTTAAAAATTTACAAACACTAAGTAAATCACTATGTTGTGTTGTGTACAGACGAGCCTTTTGCGCCTTTAACTGTGTTAGTAAGCAATTTACACGCATACACACATAAAAGCGAAAATATGGATGTGTGTCGAAAATCCAGCCTGTGTCTTTATCCGAGAGTTCGTAAATATACAACGAAAACACCCGAAATGCCAAGAGTTAGAAATGGGTTAGAATGACATCTTGTCTCGCTCACTCTTTCATTTCGCTAATTAAAATCGGGCATTATAATTACTTGTTTTGATTAGCTAATATCATCGGCTGCAATCCACAATACAACATCGCGTGTTATTATTGGATAATACCAATTTATATTTATATATATTTATATAGTCTATTGCTGCAAATTTAAAAATTCATAACTTTGGAAGATTTCGTAGATGTAGGAAAGTGTACTATTTTTGGTAGGATAATAATTTTTCAAATTCTAAATTGAGTGATAGTTTCTGGAAATATTTCGACAACCATTTTGCATTCTGTGTTTACAGTGAAAGTGAATGAAGGACAAACTTTATTTTTCTCTTTTATTAACATAGTTTATTACTTGTTTTTAGTTTAAAATGGAAAAGTTTTCGTGTGATTGTTGTATGCCGAGTGCTTGTTTACAAAAACTAATGAATAACTCGGGTGAAAAAGTCATTAATATTAAATGGACGATATCAACCGGGATTTAATTTAACTGAAATGAAAGGTAAAGTAACTAGAAAATTTAATATAAAACAATATGACGCGTTTCTCTGGCAGGATGTAAACATACCAATAGGCTTTATTAATAAATAATAAAATAATAAAATCCATTTATTTCAGGCTACAATGTTTTATTGTTTCTTTTGTTTATTATTTTCAAATGTAAATACTAAAAATGTATGGACAGACGCCGGTTATGCTGATATCCATAATTTTAATACAGCTGCTCAAAAGCACGAAAAATCTGAAAATCATTTAAGATGTTCGTTAAAAATTCACTGCTTTGGTAAAAATAGAATAGAAACGCGTTTAAATTCTCAATTACAGATAGACATTGACCGGCATAATGCAAAAGTAGATCGTAATCGTAATTTATTTAAGCGTTTGATTGACATAGTTTGCTTTAATTTTGGGTAAACAAGAAATACCTTTTCGAGATAACGATGAGTCCGCTTCGTCAAATAATAGAGGAAATTACTTACAAATTTATCGATTTGCTTGCCAAATACGACGGCATTTTGGAAAACCATTTGCAAAATCATAGTAGTTCATTCACTTTTTCAGTTTCAGTATTTGATAGGTTATCAAACCTATCAAATACTTGAGGTGGGCAAACCAATATACAACGAGAACAAGGCTTCTGTAAGTTCCAAGATTTATCGAATGATGAGTGTCTGTGTCTGAACGAGCCTTAGTGTAGGAGAGTAGATGAACAAGCCTCAACTTTTAGGCGAGTTATTTTTTTAATTTTATTTTCGAACCTTTGCTAAACGCCTCCTGATTTTAACACGTTACTAAAAATTATGTTTTTTTACACAGTGAAACACGAGGTAAACATTATTCAATTGGTATTGGTTCCGAATAACTCTGACACCAGGGTGTACATGGTCGATTGACCAGATAACCCACACGATAAGAACGAATGATTGAAATACTAAATGTGCCTATCCTGAGGTAAAGTCTGTGCACGTCACTGATCACGACATTATCATATCATGGGATAGACAGAGCCTCGGATTGTTAAAGTCCGAAGCTACCACTAAGGGATTCAAAGGTTAGAGAATGTAGATAAAAAAATAATATAAATCCTGTTAAAAATGTGAGTGTTTGTGAAGTGAGAATGTTCCATACTACTTCAGCCCTAACACACCATTACATAAGCTAAAGTTTGATACACGTATTAGCAGCTACCAACTTGGATAAAGAAATCATGAAGAAACATTCGGCCCGGAATACAAGAAAGAATTTAACAGTCAAACCTTCAACTCTCCATACAAAATACAAATACTCTTCATTGTATAATTGAATTTAACAAACCTAAGAAGAAGAATTGATGAAGTATGTCACCTCACAGGGAGATTAAACTTTAGTCGATTCATTGATTGGAAATACCTCTAGTAATACAATAAGTCCATAGATTTCTATCTTTAACTCAGAAGTCATCAACTCCAGTCATACGTGTCATAATCATCAATTTCTGTCATTAATTGTACTACAGTAACGTAACACGTACATCATTACCTAAAGTAATGACGTCAACAAATGAATATTTCATATAAATGTTTGCTTTGACATAAAGTTTGTTATAACTATATATACATTTTGACCCAGAGGTTGCCTTGTAGTTGTACCCGTAGTTAAATTACTATTTATTTTGTTTAAGAAGAAATAGGGGTCAATGACATGAGCCATTCTCATATTTTCAACCAGAGATAAAAACTTTAAATAACAGAGGAAGTTCTCAAATATACTAAGCGTTTGTTTTTTGTGTGTGTGTTTTAGTGATACAATCAAAGCTATATTTTATTGGTTTCTTATGAATGAGTTTTAACTGTTTGTAATGAATTATTAAAGCGTACCCTGGGCTCGCACTTAAGCTGAAAATAGAACTGGGAAACACTTTCGGACGAAATAATAATCATTATATTAATAAATATATATATACGCTTCGACGAATGTATGGGCAAGGTGGCCAAGTTTTGGTCAAATATAGGATCTACATCTAAGTACTACTCGAAGAGAATAAGCTATATCTAAAAAAGGGTCAACTTTACCTCGAACTATTATGATTTAGTTAGTATTCATCAAGGATTGAAAATCAATGACATATTTTATTAGCTATTTAGGTTCACTGCTGGATAAAAGTCTCCGCTAAGCAAAAAACAAATTTGTGACGGAGGCTCCGGCTGCTCAGGCACTTCATGGCTGACATTAACATTTCGTAGGAATATAGGATAGATGAAAACACCGCCACTCACTGAGCAAAAGACACTACACTTTATATTTTTGAATTATTTTACAAATTATTATGAAAACTTTTTAAAGATATTATTCAGAGAGGGCATTAAGCGCGATAACGATAGAGTAAGGTAAAGAAAAAAACAATAGTCAATATAAATAGAGTCCACGTTCGTAACGAATCTTTGATAACCAAATAAACGCTTGTAATAATTTTAAAATTAAATGTAATGGGAAAATGACGTATGAAGTTGTCAATGAGATGTACTTATAAATGTAAATAAGTAAGTACATTTTCATTGGCCATAACACAAACAGCCTAACGCATAAAACATACTGCAATAGGTGAGACTGAATACTTCCGAAGCACTGAGGATGTTTTGATAATGTACCTAATGACGACAATAATAATTCAAGCCACATTTATTATTGTTAGATTCTATGATTAGATTATTTTTTTTGTATTTTTTTTTAAATATTTATTATTTTTAGATAGGAGGATAGTTAGTTTTAATTTTTATATGTTTACTTATGATTAGATTGTACTTATTGCATCTCAACAGTATCATGCAATATATGAGAATTTTCCGCAAAAATATCTCGTTTTCTCGTCAGTTTGCATGCTACGATTCATAACATCTCCTATGACGTCTTATTTTTTCCGGAAATGGAGATTATTTTTCACTTAACATCATTTTTATTAAGGTTTTGATACCAGACCCTCTTTGGGAACTTGTTTTTGCTTCTTTTCCTGATTTGCGAGTCGTAATATAAATAGTATATACAGCCAATTCTTTTGCTGGAAGCATGCTAATTTGCACATAGAGATACTTAAAGTTTTTAGTCTCCCCTGTCGGGATGTGGTCGAATATGATCTTGAATCGGTAGTCGAAAAGAGTCAGTTTTACCGATATCGTAGGAGCAGAAGACCTAATCAAAATGTCTATAATTTTATGACATAATTTTTTCGTGTTTGATTTATCCGTAGCTGAAAATAAACAGTTGTTTGACAACGCCTGTGAAAAATTATTGTTGTGTCTTATGTCCTTTCAAATCACACAATTGACGTAAACGACATGATTAATATATTTGTAAGTAGACTTTGAGCCACGTTCTTTTCGACATTAGAATAAACCTAAAGCTAGGGATGCAACCAGGAGTCGGCAGTGTTATTTTTCCCACCGATTTTGCGTGTAACTTAACAAAAATAGAACTTCAGGAAAATGTGAAGCTCCTTGAGGACTAAAAAATATTGAAAAATAAGAAAAAAATATTTATTCAATAAAATATATTTTTTATTTTTATTTAGTCAATAGAAAGTTATAAATAGAATTGACAACGATACAACAAAGTTATGTACTTTAAATTGGCATCACAATTACATACAACACAAAGTACTGTTAGCATATATGTAGCATGAGATTGAGATTACCTTCTTCCCCCATTCACCCATATAAATTTATATATTTTTTCCGTCCCCACATAAACAACTGTTCATGAAACTAGATATTTTATGACAGATAAGTATCGTCGTTCGAATTTCATTCGGTTATTGGATCTAATACAAGGAAACTGTTATTTAGTTTGTTTACGAATCTCGGCAAGTAGTAAACAAAATCTTTAGAACGTAAACAGAAATAGCTTGACCAAAATCCGATAAAAAATATTGATTATGAAACGTCAATCAAGTATCTTCACACTTGTGGTGCTCGCAGATCTTTTTTCGTTGGGGAATTTTCCGTGCCGACCCAAACGAATACTCAATTATAACTCTTAACCTGAATGACTTTATAAATATGTATAAAGTCATTATAGACTTAGATATTTTAGACTAAATCTGCTTCTAAAGGTATATAAATAAAGCCGATGATGTTTATAACTCTTTAGACACTGGAACTCTTCGTTCGTATTCGAAAAAAAATTTTTGATTGTAGATAGACTCCTGCTAAGTATATGCCACACCGTCTCTTTCCATGGGCGTTGTACAAGGCGAATAAGGAAAGGAAATGAAAGAGGACTCAGTTTATTTGTAACAATTTGTGGCGGATGGAAGTCGAAAAGTCTGTCTGCTCGAAATGAGCGCAGATTCCGCCACACGTAGACTCAATCTCCAATCCATAAATCAATCAATTACTGAATTAGTTAAATTTTTTGATCAAATTTGACAGATCTGTGATTTCAAGGAGCTATACGCTACTAGAAAAACGCTAGTATTAATCTAGAATCAACTAGTAGGCTTTCCTTCCAAATTTTTAAATGTTGCTAATGCTCAGAGAGAGATTTTTGTGGGCATTACTACCTTCCTGATACAGTATTTCTTATGAGAAGACGGTCTTTAAGTCTTTACCCTAGCCCTAGCAGGCAATGATTATTATTGAACACCAATAAATACAAATTATTAATATAATTCGGTTACAAGTGTTTTTAATATTAGGTTGGGGAAAAGTCTTTTCGCAAATAGTATGAACTTGTAATAAAATCTCTTTGGCTATACCTACTATTTGTATCTGGCTGGTTTTGGTATCATTAAAAGTTTAAATTTTAAAGAAGATAATTCCAAATTCAAATTAGGAAATGTGTGATTTTCATTTGTTTTTCTTACTGTGTAGATGAGTAAATCTAATGAAGAAATTCGGTAAATTTTAAAATTTTACTTAAAAAAAGGTGAAATGCAACGCAAGCCGCGAAAAAATTTTGCGATGTTTATGGACCTAGTGCAGTGTTTGTGAGAGTAGCACAAATTTGGTTTAAGCGTTTTCAATACGGAAATTTTGATGTTATAGATTTTTTCTTAAATAAATAAGTTTATGTGTTCTTAATAATTTAAATACTTACGAAATCCAATTAAATATATCCAGAAAAATATTGGAGTCAATTCACAAATGTTGAGATAATGTCATTTATCACATATTTTTTTACTAAAACTTGCCCGTATCCGTACACCTTTCAACATAAGTAATTATCATAGTCACAAAGTTTAATATCAGAATAAAATACTTCTTTTTTCAAGAAAAGTCAACTCCCAAATATTTCATTGTCATCCTTTTAACACTTTGATGTACCAGTTACCCTATAACTTACAATTTTTTTTTCAAACGTCTCAGTTTTAAATTTTCACAACACGCTTTAAGAGTTTTCATAGAGTTACGAACATAACCGCGTAAACGTCGCGTCTTTCGTGTCGTAGGAAGGACTGGTTTGCAGCGATGCCGGGTCGCTACTGAACCGTCACTTCACCTTGCCCTCTGCGTTGGCTGTCATGACCACATAACATAAAGGTCAATGGTAACCTTTCGACATACGCATCCCTAATAACGAATCTCAGGTGGCAATTGGCAGAAATCATGTGTTATATTCAAATAAATCACAACCTACTTGTGACAAAAAGCATCGAAACCTACAGAGTAAAAATTTCTTTCCTAATGACTTGTGGCGTACTATCGCTAATTAATGGTGTGTCACGTAGCTTATTCTCATCCTGTTTCGTGTTAGGTAAGTATTATTATTCGATGCATTGTAACTCGTTTATCGAGGGAATAAACTGTGTAGATTTCACATCTATTCTCATTCCTGCTACTCCGTTTCTTACTTTAAATAAATGTCAACACTTGTTTTTTAATTGTTGATTCACTCTATACAAGTTTTTTAAATTTTTTAATTTGAGTTTTATGAGAGAAACTCAAATCTTATCGCCCCCATGCTATCGCTTCTGCTACACTAGGGCACACGGGGCACTCCAGCAGGTACGAAATCGCTTTCACCGGCTCCCTATGATTATGATTCCCTGTAACATACATAACAGGTTGATGAAAAAGTATCTTCGCATTTTTTAAGAAAATTTAAAACATTTTTTAATATAGTTTATTTACACTTAACTAAAGTATGTAGGTGCCATTTTGTCCGATTACTTTTTGCCATCTTGTAAATAGGGACATGATCCCTTAGCTATAGAAATTTTGAGGCTTCTGATCAAAATACCGCGACAAGAGGTTTTGGCAGTCCTCTCGTGATGTTAACCTGACACTGCTTAAAGAATTCTAAGAGACCGAAATAGGTGGAAATCTGAAGGTGCAAGGTCAGGACTATACGGAGGATGCATTAACACTTCCCAGCCAAACCCTCTTAATTTTTGCTGAGTGGCGAAAAATGTGTGAGGTCTAGCGGTATCATGATGAAAAACCACACCTTTTCTGTTGATTAATTCCGATAGCTTTCTTTCAACTTCTTGCTTTAATCTCATCAGTTGTTCGCAGTAGAGTTTAGAATCGATGGTCCTGCCTGGTGGTAACAGCTCATAATGAATAATGCCCTTCCAATCCCACCACACATAAAGCATTACCTTGTTGCGAGTTAACCCGGGTTTCACCACAGTCTTTTTCTCACGTTCTTGTCGTACGTGATTCTCTGTTCATCACCAATTATCAGCTTCTTCAAAAATGGTTCGGTTTCATTACGTCGTAATAAAGAATCACAAATGAGTACGCGGTTCATTAGGTTTCTTTCAGTGAGCTCGTGAGGTACAAAAATTTAGAGCTTCTTTGTGTAACCAGTTTGTTTTAAATGCGCCAAAACTGTTTTGTGGTCAATTCCCAGTTCTTTAGCTACGTTGTAACTACTGATATTCCGATCTTGCTCCACTTTTTCAAAAATGGCATCAATTTTATCTGTAATATAAACCATAGTGACCATAGCGACGTGCATCTTTGACATCAAAATTTCTGGATTGAAAACGCTTAAACCAATTTGTTTCTCTCACAGACACTAGGTCCATAAACATCGCAAATTTTTTTCGCGGCTTGCATTGCATTTTTACCTATTTTGTAGTAAAATTTTAAAATGTATCGAATTTCTTCATTAGATTCACTCATCTTGACAGTAAGAAAAACAAATGAAAATCACACATTTTCCTAATTTGAATTTGGAATTATCTTCTTCTAAAATTTAAACTTTTAATGATACCTAAACCAGCCATTTTATTACAAGTTCATACATACTATATGCGAAAATACTTTTTCCCTAACCTAATATTATATTATATTATCAATTCAATTAAGTTAATTATATATGTGTAATGTGTATCACTAGCAGCAACATTTAAATGAACATGGAAATATGTATTCAATTTTAATTTTAAAATGAAAATTATATTAACTAAAAAAAATGACTGAAAATGATTTCCTTTTAAAATTAATTAATTAAATTTAATGTTATATTTTTATTTTATTACTGTTGTTCCGAAATAAATAAATATCTAAACGAAGTGAAACAATTTTCATATATATAAGCTAAATTGGTATTGGTTGTACGAGTAAACCGTACCTAATAAATGAGCTGAAGTTAATTAGTCGTACTTTTTCATTACGACTAATGAAGTTAGATTTCTCCAACTTCCAAGATATTGAAGTTTTCAGTATTTATTTTAATATACTTAATACTTACTAAACGAATTAAGGGAAAAAAATGACTTCTTTAAGTAAGTAAAAAAATCCACCGTAATCGACTCAATAAAAATACATAATTAATTTTAATTATCCTCGGAATTAAGAACACTCTACCCCAAAGGCTAAACATTAAATGTTTTAAATAAAAACCACAGAATATAGAAAATTAGCAACTTGAATCTATTGCTGCATCATTAGGAAGGCTGCGGGTCATTCAACTCTTCAGCACCTTACAGCACACATGTTTGGGGCTCGTAAATGTCTCAATGAATACGTGATGATAATTATTATGAGATAAGGCCGCCTTTGTTACGTATTTTATTTGTAAGATCATTTTATGTATTCTTGGTGCAATAAAGAGTTTTTATGTATCTCTGCTTGGGTTTCACGGGTTGCCCCTATCCTTTGAGAGGCTTGCGCGGGGATATTGATCCAATCCTAAAGGTCCTTTGGAGAAGTTGATGTCATGTGGTGCTCCTGCCAAAACGACATTGAAATGGTCTCTTTATTATTATACTGCCACATGAAGTTTCGGCCCTTTGTAATATGACATTTCGGGTATTTTTTGGAAAATAATGAATGCTTCTTTGGAAGTGGTTTAAAAATGTCACAAACATGTGTCTGTGTAAGTCTTTCGCTTCCGGCGTTGGCTAGTATTTTTTTTATTGTTATAATTTATAAATATGTTGGGAATACGTTTTTGTTCTATTTCGTTTCATATGTTGTTTTCTTCATTTGAATTACGTGTTTTAAACATTTTCTCGGTTACAACGGAAATTTGTGATTTTCTATGAAAAAAATTAACACAATCGTTTGGTAAACAAAATTACAACGGTAACATTTTTGATGTACCATATATCTATTTTAGAATGAGTCAATTAGAATAAGTAGAAACCGCTTTTAAGGTAGGTTAGGTAATATTTAAAAAAAAAAAATATTGTGGAAAATTTGTACAATCGATGATTTGATGATAGACCTAATTTTAAGGTTTTCTTTCTTCTTTTAAGTTATCGCTTCCACCGATATATCAACCGATGTTTGAAGAAATAAGATTTAGGTACTGATAATATTTGTTATGTTACGGTACGGACGAGCTGAAAGGGAAAAGAAAAACTGTTACTAACACAAAGTCATAATTATTAAGATTAATTAAATTAAACTATTTTAATACGGTTTTTATCGCGTTTATTACTTATTTATTTACACCTGACGTTTCGTAGTTCAATAGTTCCCAATAAAAATTTCAGGCGGTAGTTTGTAATCTTATGACATCAAAGACAAATGTTAACTTAGTCTTCCTGCGACCATGAACGCTGTAAAGTGTTTGAAACGTCAGGTGTAAATAAATAAGTAATAAACGCGATAAAAACCGTATTAAAATAGTTTAATTTAATGAATAACACGCGAAAACATAAGAAATTATTAAGATTAAGTTCGTACAAACCTCCTGATATGTAAATATCAATAGGTATAAATAGTATAATCAATCAACTTTAAAATTCTTGTAGATGCATTGTAAATTTTCTATTTTATGGGTCATAAAATTAAAAATTGTTTTATATGAACACCACTATAGTGGCACGTGTTTTCCTATGTCATATTATTTACAACATGCATGTAAGTACCAACATATACTTTTAAATATCAAACCAACGCAACATTGTATATCCATACTAATATTATAAATGCGAAAGTCTGTCTGTCTGTTACGCTTTCGCGGCCAAACCGCTGAACAGATTTTGATGAAATTTGGTATGGATTTAGTTGAAGACCCGGGGTCAAACATAGGCTACTTTTTGACGCAGGCGGAGCTGCGGAAAAAAGCTAGTGTCATATAACTGCAACATCCTGTATATAGATCTCGGTTTTAATGAAAAAATCTAGTAAGTAATATAATTTTTTGGATTCCGTACTCAAAGGGTAAAACCTCCTGGTTTTATTACCCTATTTCTAAGACTCCGCTGTTCGTCTGCCACCAAGCTATATCTCATGAACCGTGATAGTTAGAGAGTTAAAACTTTCACAGAAGATATATTTCTGTTGCCGCTATAACAAAAAAATACTAAAAACCCGAATAAAATAAATATTTAACGAGCTCCCATACAACAAACGTGATATTTTTGCTGTTTTTATAGGTAATAATAATACGGAACTCTTCGTGCGCGAGTCCGATTCGCACTTGACCGGCTATTGTTTAACCTAACTGTTTAAACTTTGATTCCAAGAGGTTTCTGTTTCAGAACCCTTGCTAGGTCATCATCATCATTTCGTGTAGGCAATGTCAATCGACCATGTATTATAATACCTGGTGTCAGAGTTGGGCGAAACCGCCTCTCGTCCTTGCTTGGTAGGTAATTCCCAGGCAAGTTTTATTCTATACAAGCTTTTGCCCGCGGCTTTGCACGCGTACTTAACCCCAACGAGAACAGTATTATTTCCGGTATCCTACGTCCTTGTCAGTGCCTATGTGTATGCGAAATTTCTGAAAGTATGGTTCAGTAGATCAAGCGATAATACGTAACAAACAAAACTCGCTCTTCGCTATTATCACATTAAAAAGCCTAGTATACAGATTTAAGTTTAATACATTTAATATATTTTCTATAGTAGATTACTCTGTGGATGGATGTGTTAATAATTGCCCAATGTTTCAGAGCTAGGTAGTTGACCTTAGTAATAGGTACCAGTATTCACATGTACACAATAATATAGGTACTTAAATAATTATTATTTTAATAAAAAACACTACTTTATGGAGTGAATTATTTTATTTATATTATAAAGTGCAAACCCACCGCCCACAGCCTATTATATATGTCCTGCAATAAAGTATTTCCAAACAACGCTGAACTGAATTTCGTGATTTCACAGTATTTAGTATTTCATTCGGTTCGATAGCTTGATAGACAGCTAGTGGCGAAAAGCAGTTCCGGTAGCTATCAAAAGGGACTACACGTATAACTTTTAAAATTATTGTAATGTCGTAAAAGGTGAACAAGGGATAAAGACCTGATCTCTTATTCTGGTCAACTTTTTGGACAAATACATTTATAATTATTCATACCAGGGCAGATTTTCCATAAGTGTATTCCACTTTCTTCTTTCCCATAAATACGTGATCTCTACTATGACAACAAACAAATCTAAAACCCAGAAAAAGCATTTTGTTGCAGGGAGTTTTATAGCAAACATGCTCAGAATACAACAGTAAAAACGCTGTGACGGTGACGAATAATGATTTAAGTAAATTGAGAGAATTTCCGCCTATTTTCGTGGTCAATTTTGGGTGTTATTCATTACGAGTGTTCGAAATATTATGAGTATTTCTATTTTGATGAAAGCTCTGGATTCTATCGGCAAATATGATTTTAGCTCGCTCTAAATTACCGAGTTCAATCCTAGATTTGTGTGTAATAATTTGGAATGTGGGAGATACTACAAACATGTTCTTATCCACTTATTTGCGAACATTAGGTTCAATGGTTTGAGGAAATTCCTAAACTATTTGTGTGTAGAATTCAATAAAATATAACTCTTCCGTATAGTGGATGAGAATCAATTTTCCTATTTTTTGTAGACTTACGTCTCATTTCAGAATTTCTATTTACAACTATACAAGTTCATGAATAGGTATGTGAAGAATAAATCGTGAGTGTGAATATTTAGATTCATTTACATAATATCTACTTTATAATAAGTATCTTCTTATTCTATTACAAGCATTGAGACAGAAACGTCATGGCGGTTTATATTCTCTTTAATTACATAAGTACTTAAAATCATATCTATGCCTAAATCCAAATATTATTCAATTAGGTACTTGAAAGTTCTCCGTTAGAGGAGCTTTATTGAATCTTGCAATTCCCAAAATTGATGACTTTCGAAGCCGTCCAGATCTGTGGACGCGGTCTCCTCTTTTTTCCTACATTGGAAACTCTCCTATTTTCTAACTTTAATCGGAATATAAGAAATGCAGTCCTCTGCATGTGCTGTATTTTGGAAATAAGTTATGACCGGTCGCGGCCGGCTTAACGTTATACCTCCTAAGAAATGCTGTCGTTGGTGGAAACCGCTGCCTGTCAGTTAAACGCTTAGACTATTTACTTACCAGGAAACAAAATTACCTAACTTCTTGAAAAATGTACAAAATCGAATAATATAAGAAAGCAAGTACTACATTCCGCTTACAACAATGTGTTCTCGTTTATTAGACACAATCGCTTTCAATTTCTGCCATAAACATGAAACATACATTAATGTGACATACCGTAACGTTAACTGGAGGCAACTGCGCATTTCATGAAATTCCAGTGTAAATTCAATATGCTATCTTTTTGCCTTAATTTAATACATACATAGACTGTTATATGGTACACTTAAGTATCTCTTAATTGTTACACTAGTAAAAATTACTGTCTTATTTTTAAAAATTACTTTCGTTAAACCAGTTTTACTAAAGTATGTAGCTTTATTTGACGTGAAATATATCATGGCAATGTGGCGTAGAATAATAATTGTACCGAGTAAATTGAAGCCAACTTTATAGTAATTGAGAGGTAAAATTTTCGTAAATCCAACTTCAGTTTATAGCGATAAGTATACGTAAATGCCAATAATACCTGTTTGCCCTTTATAATATAAGTAGGGTAGTCGAAATAGACACAACCTTCGACGCAACCCTAATCCCATATCTCCAAAATTGCCGATAAATTGTATATGGACTGTCGAGACACCGAAAGCCTTCTGAGTCACGCAAACAGAACGCTCGTTTGACTTTGTTTTGTGTTGGTTTCGTCAGATTATATTACCTAAAAAGTTGTATGAAAATAAACAAGACTAGTCACAATAACACTTAGCAACCGCGTTTATTTCCATGTTTTGAATGAAAGCGTGAAATTACAAATAGCCTCGTAGCAATCATGTTTGATTATGATTGTTTTCTAGATTTCTGTTTGAAATAAAAGTTGGTGCACTTTTATGACTGTGCGTTGAAATAAGGTCGTATTTGGCTTAGCAGGGTGGACGCAAGGAAATACGTGTGTACAGTATCAATTTTATTTTGCGACTGAATACATATAGAATTGATCTTTATTATATAGGTAAGATTTACTTCTGTAGAATGAAATCAAACAATGACTATTCTTACGCGCATATTTTAACAATTTTTTTAAGCTACGAACGATGAGTCCCACAAGTCGTAGCTTGCTACGCCGTAGTAATCACGTAGCGCGTAGGCCTTGTATCTACACAACAATTACTTCGTAATTACAAGGATACTGTTCATGTTTATTTATTTTTATAAAATTGTAATTTAATCAGAAAAATAATCTATTTTATTTGTTGAAGTCATGCAATTGCATTCGAGCTTGTGAATATTTAACCTATCCCTTTAAATTGTTCTCATATGTAGAAAAGTACCTAAATATAGTTCTAAATGACAAATCATAAAACATTAACAATAATGCTAAGACGTAAGAGTAAATGACGTCAAACATAGAAGTAAATTAACTAATGGAAGCGAAATGGAAGCATTTAACTGACAGAATAATATCGATAAAATGAAATAATAGGCGCCATCTGGCTCGAATTTCGCATATAAAATGTTCGATTCGGAGTTACTTAGCACCTCACATCCCTGGTAGAAATGAGACTGGACGTAATGAGATACGAAATGTTTTTAGGAATTTTAGGCTTTTACAGGCACTCTTTTATCATCAATTAAGGGCTATCCCGGTGTTATAAAATAGCTGTAACAAACTTCTTTATTATTATCACTAGCTGTTTCCCGCAGCTCCGCCTGCGGTATATAGCCTATGTTACTCAGGGTGAATGTCTTTCCAATGGTGAAAGAATTTTTGAAATCGGCACAGTAGTTTTCAAGTTTATTCATTACATACACACAAAAATACAAATCTTTCCTCTTTATAATATTAGTGTAGATGTAGATAGGAAGTCAGATTTCTTCGCAGCCAGTTCGTATCGCGGCTGGGCAAAGGTCTTCCCCATTTCTCTCCCAATAAGTATATGTACTGCTTAAAGCATTTGTAATATTTTGCTTTATTTTTATCCCTCTGACAGGCACAAGTATATATCCTTCATTGTCATTCCCTCATTCACCTCTTACGAAACCCTACGGGAACAGGAGAGCTATTATCGAAATGTATGACCTATCAATGAAAATCGTTCGATATCGGACATTAATCCTATGATATCGAACGAAAACCATTCGATATCGAAGAATAATTATTCGACTCGCCGATTTTGCGTGAGTCACGCCTTTCAAAAATAGCACTCCTGATATTTTCAGAATTGCCACCCAGTGTATTTTTAAGCCGTGAACCACAGGGTTGAGCTCGTTGTTCAAAAACAGTTTTCATACGGCCAAAATTATAAAGATGATGTTATAACAACGAATAAGTACTTAGTTAACAAGTTGAACATTAGAAATTACGCTGACCCGTGTCATACTTCGTATTGTTACAGCGTACATATATGGTGGTAATGTGTAGTAACATACCCTTTGTTAAGCCTGCCTGTGCGATGGCTGCAGGGCAGGTTTTATACACCAACGAGAACCCAGCCAAATTTGAAAATATTTTATCATGAAGCTACTTTCATAGCGCTTCCGATTTAAGTTTTACTAAAATTATCTTACAATAGGATTAATAATAATAACAAACACGAGAAAAACACAATTTGAAATACAGACAAAGAAATAAATTCATGTGCAAGAGCGGCCTTCTTAGATTAATAATTGGTCGCCGCGGCGCTACGACGCGAGACCAATTATACTCGTATTATTAATCTAAGGGTGGTCTTATTGAAAATCATATTCTTTGCTTTTCATAAGGTTGATTGTGGATATACCTACCTAGTTAGGAATTATGGACGTTTGAATGTCGGTATATAGTGACGTCTGTCCAAAAAGTGAAATAATAGTAACAGACTCTTTCTTTTTAAGTAGTTACTTATGTAACATCATCAGTGATTTTAAATTCGCCACTTTGGTCATCGTCATCATCATTTCAGCCGCAGTCAGTCCACTGCTGGACATAGGCCTATCCTAATGATTTCCAAAATAATCGGTTGGCAGCAGCCTGTATCCATCATTTGCGACCTTTTTCAGGTCACCTGACCATCTGGTCGGTGAATGTTCAACGCTGAGCTTGCCGGTTCGTGGTCGCCATTTGAGAACCTTTCTGCCCCATCGGCCATCGGTTCTAAGCGCTATGTGCCCCGCCTACTGCCACTTCAAAGAACTTATCAGCTGGGCAATGTCGGTGACTTTTGTTCTCCTACAAACTTCGGTCAGCATTCGGTATTCTTAGAGGTCTTTACGTATGTCAAGTTTAACCCCTTCGCCATGCCCTGGAACCCCTCGGCCAGCTGAGGTGGTATAGCTCTCTACCCTTACCAAGTTGAAAATGAATAAAAACATTGTGAAATGTCGCAAAAACAACCTAGACCGCGGGTTGGCAGCGCACTAGTGACATTATGGAGCATTTCCAAACACTCAGCATCTGTACTTAGAGTAGAAAAACGCTTTGTTTGCCTGAGTTATATTTTTTCTGAGACTCTCGCAAAACCGGTTATATAAATGTTTTTGTTCGAAATTGAATGATTTTTATGCTATACTCGCTGCTCCGCCTGCGACAAAAAGTAGCCTATGTTTGACCCCGAGTCTTCAACTATATTCATACCAAATTTCATCAAAATCCGTTCAGCGGTTTGACCGTGAAAGCGTGACAGACAGACAAACTTTTACATTTATAAATATTAGTATAGTATGGATACTACGATATACTAAACCAGTGAGTGAGCTCCCTAAGCCAGAGCTCCTGGAGCCCTATTTTTGAATGTATTACATATATGTATATAATAAAAATCGTTTGATATAAAAAAAAATTCATTCGTTAACGAATGAAAATCAATCGATATCGATCAAAAATTATTCGACTCGCCGATTTTGCGTGAATTTCAAATATAGGGCTCCTGAATCACGTGGCCGGGTTCTAGGACATTATTAAGGTCAACCACGCGTACTTTAGACAATGTAAACTATTTTAACATAGGTATTAGGTAATGTGGTGTGTACTCCAGAGAACAATACACCCTTAAGCCTCTACAGTTACAGCGATGGACAAATGCGAGATCATTTGTCACTTAATTTATTTGTACTGTCATTGCACAGCATTTGGCAAGGTTCCCAAAGTAGTTACTTGATTCTACGGACATTACTTCCAAGTACATTTTCTAATTAAAATACCTAACCTACATTTCAAAGTTTCACTTATTCTTGCTTTCCCTATCTTTTTTATTTTAATTAAATCTTCAAATTATTTACCTGGGACATGGTTTTAAGGTTTTACATGTGAAACCGTTAGGTCAAATTTTGTACACCTACTGGGTCACTCAAAACGGCTAGAAAAATACCATGAGCTTTTGCAGTGCATCTTCAAAACTCGATTGTACGTCAGTGCTATATTAAGCCTATTGTTGGGATGGGCATGGGCCATTGAGAAAGGAATTTTCAATTTTAGCTTCGGCATGGGATGAACCATCTGTCATGGCAGAGTCGAAAGTTCCGTACTAGCCTTCCGCCACCACAAGCAGATTTTGCATACAAAATTGGTAGTTCACTCGCATACACTATTCAATCCATCCAAATGCGATACAGGTGGCTTATATAACAGTTACCATCTCGCTCACTTTCGCCGCTCACTTTCACATTTATATGTAATTAAGAGACCATAAGTCACCGACATAGCCCAGCGGATTAGTTCTTTGAAGTGGCAGTGGGCGGGGCACATAGCGCGGAGTACCGATGACCGTTGGGCCAGAAAGGTGCTAGAATGGCTACCACGTACCTACCGGTAAGCGCAGCGTTGGACATCCACCGACCAGATGGTCAGATGACCTGAAAAAGGTCGCAGGCAAACGCTGGATGCAGGCTGCTGCCAACCGATCATTTTGGATAACATTGGGAGAGGCCTATGTCCAGCAGTGGACTGACTGTGGCTGAAATGATGAAGAGACCATACTAAGCTTCCAGGAGTAATGTAAGTAAGGCAACATCTTCACATTTGGATAAACACACATAAATAAAAATACGTAGAAGTGCCTTAGGTAGGCCAGTTAACCCTCTCGAATCTTAACTTAGTATGGCGAGCTTAACTTTGGCACACGCTCCTGCACTAATCTTATTTCTGTGGATGAACGTCAGAGTCCATCGTCATGGATATCCTGTTACCCCTCCCCTTTTCAATGTACAATGTATGTAAAAGCATAGAACATGCCTAAAATCAGGGCCGTCTTTAAATTATTTGAGGCCCTGGGCACATTAGGATAATGGGGCCCCGTATGACCTTGATAGAACACTTTTTTGTTAGTATAGATAAAGAAAGTAGACAAACAAGGTTCTAAATAATTTACTTACTAACTATAAAAGAATATGAAATATAAAATATGATCCACAAAAGTAAATCGTTCAGCATTAAATCCTTGATTAAATCTATGTTGGTTGCAGAGGTACCCTTCTATTCTTTTCCCTTCTATTATTGTATGACGTTCGAATAGGTTTATTTAAGGCATAAACCACACCGCATCTAATTGTATTCTTACACATATTTAAATTAACCTAAATATACTAATATCGGAAAACAATTTTGGGCGAGAGTAAAGTACTTAGCTTAACGCATGCAAAAGCTGTAGGTATTGTTGTTTATCGGTAGTACCTAAATACCGGTTATCATTCTATCGGTGATCTGGCAGCAACTAGGGGGCCCCTTTCGATCGCGGGGTCCTGGGCACGTGTCCATAGTGCCCAGTGGGAAAGAATGGCCTGCCTAAAATATAAAACGGTGACTTGGTGGGTTGGAAACTTTGGTAGGTACCGTTCTTGCTCCATTTAGAGATGGGCACCTTCCCGGAAAATTTCTCATTTACTCCTGGATTTTTTTACAATTCCCGAGAATAAATGGGAATTAATTATTTTTCGCCTCTTGAATTTCTTTCCGCTGCCCATCTCTAGCTCCATTCGCAGACATATAAGACGTAAACAGACGGACCATAAGATAAAAGTTATACTTAAGTATCAAGTAATTGTTGTTATCCTTTCCTACGTATTCGGATCTATATGGCGATATCTCTTTTTTACAACTGTAGCAGCTTTATTTATTTATTTATTTATTTAACCTTCATTGTACAAATTACAATTTGTAAAGCACAATAGGCGGACTTAATGCTAAAAGCATTATCTAACAGTCAACCTTTGGGTATAGCAGAGAGCTTAAATGTGGGTGTACAGAAAATACCACGGGAACGGCTTGTAAAATCTATACTTATACGAATAAGCTTTCTGACTCACACATAGATATTATGCAAAGCGTGGCAATATTTGGCCGTGCGTGACGCCATTTTGTAAGCTACGTTGTTGGATCAGTGAACACTAAAAATAATAGAGTAGAATACCGTATAAATGATCTCAGATCATGCACTCCACACAACATTCATACATTTCTTGAAATCATGGGGAGCATTATCGTAAACATCTTACCCTAGACTAGATACAGCCCAGGCTGCATAGTTTTGCATGTGTGTGTTTTTGCTACGCTAAGTAATAGCATACCTTCCATCTGTTTACATCCTAAATGTCTGTGGCTCCATTACATTTTTTAGTAACTTGTATGTCGTGTCAATTGTCAACGTCAAATTTAGTGTCGTCACGTCAACTACTGTTTTGTTTTGTTTTTTTGGGAACTTGCATTTCTAATCAGATTTTAATTAGCTAATTATTTTACAGTATATTATGTTCATATTTGTACGTAATCATAAGTAAAACAATGTTATTATTTAGTTTTTAATGTGTGTGTAAATAATATGTTCAACTTTGATATTAAATTTATTAGTTGTGAAGAAGCGCTTCACTTGAGAAATGTTGACTTCAAAAGTTTCAAGTAAGTACAACTTTGCAAAACTCATGTATTATGTTATTTTCTGTTTACCATAAAACTAATACATAACAATTGCAGATATGAGACAAAAAAGCGCCTCGATGAATCAGTACACGATGCTGCTAAGCGTAGTTACTGCGAATCACGCGGGGGTAATTGGCGTGCCTCTAGACCCCGACAAATTCGTCAGCTAGAATCCAAACTACGGGACAAGAGTATTATAACGTCTGAATGGACGAACGAGTCTCTTATCACCATCGTGTTCTCATCAGGAGCCATAGCCTACCTCACAGTCAAGCCAAGCACTTTAGATGTAACCCAAATATTGTTTGACAGATATTGTGTTGGGAAACTGGTGTCACCTACAGTAACCGGAGGTATATATTCTCATAGTGTTTATGATTCCAAACCTAAATAGATACTAAAACCTTCAAGTTTCTAAAAAAAAATTGTAATATTTTCCAGTTATTCTGAGCAATTCCCACATTATGTTTGCTCATGCAGACCGAATGGCAACTTTAATTACATTTGGAAAAACCACAAACTCTGTTCCATGTCGTATATCAGATAGAGACCCGCATATACAGGTGAGTTTAGATAAATTTTTGCATAAAATTCACAGTCCTGGATGAGAAGTGCCACATTTAGCTTATCAGTTAACATTGAGTTATGCATCTTCTGAAAAATTCTACATTATAACACATGTTAAACTTTTGAACAGATTTAATATTGAATAAATCATCATCAATTGCTATTAAAAAGTGTCATTAAGTTTCTCATTCCTCAGGCTATAGAACTCGGTGGTGGCCCTAGGCGTACAGAACGTCGTCTGTCATGGTCTCAAAGCGGGAACAAACTGCATGTGCTGATATGGAGCACCGCCACTGCAGAACCAGCCCCTTGGAGTCCGGTTTTGGAAGACCATGCAAATATACACCTGTACCAAATTGATGGGTATGATAAATTATTTATTTCCAAGTAAATACAATAATTATCTTGACAACTATGTTGTATTTTTATAAACCTATTTTTGTTTATATTCTTTTTCTTCATCCTAGTGCTTTCCTAGTAGAATCTCAGCTGATTGTTTTGAAGACTAGGGTCTTTAGGGAAATTAAAATTAAAATTCATTTATTTCATTCTTCATAACCTATATTAACAATATATCCATACTAATATTATAAATGCGAAAGTCTGTCTGTCTGTTATGCTTTCATGGCCAAACCGCTGAACGGATTTTGATGAAATTTGGTATGAATATAGTTGAAGACCGGGGTCAAACATAGGCTACTTTTTGACGCAGGTGGAGCTGCGGGAAAAAGCTAGTTAACAGTAAGATTAAAATTCAGCACAATTATATTAAAATAAAATGAAATTGTTGAGAACTGACTGAACCTTTTTATTAGTAAATACTCTGTCTAATATATATATTATTTTTTTTTAGTACTTGATATGACTGTTTATTAATTGTTTCTATAACAACCAAGAAAAAAAATATATATAGACAGAGTATTTACTAATAAAAAGGTTCAGTTCTCAACAGAAATATTAAATTTTTATAGAGTTATTGGAATACAATATGGTGAATTATGTGGTTGTATGAAATCTATTTATTATAAAGTATATAATGGTTTTATCTTTTAGGCAAAACACAACTCTAAGGGCATTCCATCAAGTGGAAAATGAAACTTTGTTAGCCGAACTGTCACATAAACAGGAACTTGTATTGCATATTGTTGAACAAATTAACTGTCATAAGGTAATTTTTATAAAACACTTTTTCATAGAAGCTAACCTAACCCATGTACCCCACTATCTACACTACTAAAACTACACATTAGTAATAAATTAAAACTTATCATAAATTGTAATTATACTCGTAACATGTACATTTCTGCACCATTAATAAAAGCTATAAGATAAACATTGATCAATCAGACTAAGCTGTAGCACCAAGTTTTCAGAGTGTACTCAATGTTGCAGCTTACTATCATATCATTTATCATAGATGACATAATAACATTTCATCTTACCAGCACAAAGATAATGCTTTTACTGTCTAAAAACTGGCAGCAAAATAACACTTTCTCAACGTTTACAGACGGGTGTTAATTTGGACTGGACCCGTTACGACTGCGCCGGCGCATCCGACAGAGCGACAAAGCTATCTTCAGTTCGCGACAGCGGCACTCGTGTCTCACTCCCTGCGCCAGCGAGAGTCGCTCGACGATCGCCTTGCGACCAGAAACTGTTGGCGGCGTGTATTGATGGATCGTTATATGTTGTGCATAGGACTGCTGGGATTACACACTCGACAAGAGCTAGTTTTGTAAGTTTTCTCATCATATAAACGACAATAGCCATTTTGGCATTGAAGGTGACAAAATTATGTGGTGAAATTAAACCCTTGTGAATCCAGGCCACTTCCTCAATTTTTCTCTACATTTGACATGGGGGTTGAAATATTTCTTTTCCACTTTCCTATTGTGTGGACTATCATTCGATAGGTATTCGAAAACATTCTCAGTTCTCTTTAAATGTTTTTCGATTAGCGGTTTCGTTTACGAGATATTTAATTATTCTGGTTCCTTGTGTCCCCACCTGGTCCCGGAAAAACGGTAGCATTTGGAAACCTAAAAAATTCATGACAGTAGGAAAAGATAATGAATTTTAAAGGAAAATTATCACTAGGTATCGTAAAAATTAAACAAGTTTACGAGTAATTTTTGACTAATTAAAAATACCATGTTATATTAAAATCCATTGAATAAGCGGGTTGCGCCACGCGTCAAAGCAGATTGTTTGACATTCGCCTATTGATAGATGACATTGGCGGTATCTAGATGGCGCTATCTACATTTGATACGCGCTAAAGTTTCGTTCTAGTCGTAATTTTCAAACGTATTTCTCCCGGTTAAATAGCCGGGCCCGTAGACAAGTTACAATTTGAAAAACGATAATGACAGTCGAAAATAAAAAATGTGTAAGATCGACTGTAACCACGCTAAATCACGTGGTTGATTTTTATACTCATTCCGAAAGATCGCGACACGAATGGCGTTATCGTTTTACAAATTGTAACCTATCTACGGGCGTTATGGGATCACCGGAGCCTCTTTCTTTACCTTTCTCCCTGCTCACCGAACGGAGACGAGGATTCTCAATATAAATAACATTTTGTAATTATCAAAGCTAACAGTAGCTATAATGTTTAGAGTTCACTGTAGTTTTTCATTCTGTAATTATCGTAGCTTGCGGCAGCTATAATATTTAGTCCAGCATGACCAAAAAAAAATACTGTAGTTTTTCACTGTGAAATTCTTCTTTGACCCTGCGTGTTTTTCCAGACTAGTCCAGACTAGTAGCTCGCGCTTCAACGAAAACGGTACGCTGTTAATCATAGTCCTAGGTTTGGCGGTGCTGGTTAGACTACTACACTAGAGGCCTGACTTTCGTAACCTATTTTACAGGAAAAGTAGACCTACATGACATGAAGTGTGATAGTAGCCAACACTGTCAGATTTTTCAGGCTGCCTAAAGGCATCTTACTCAGCCTAACCACTATCATCAACTATAACATTATAACACACAATTATATTATAACATACAATTATAACAACCGGGACCAACGGCATAACGCGCCTTCCGTATTCTAGTAACCAGAAACCAAACATTCGTGGTAGCCAAAGCGGCATTCCTTCTGAAGCATTTTTTGGGCTTCTTTAATATTTCGGTTACTACGGAACCCTATATTGCGCGTGACGTGGCCCAAAACGCACTTGACCACTTATTATCTCATAAGCAAACTGATGTGAAATGAAATCGTTTATTTTCAATATAGGATATAAATATCACTTATTGACGTCAATTTCCTTATTATACGTTTACCACCACTTCCAAAGTGCAAGTGGAGAAGAAGCGGCGCCACAAACTCCACTGCAGCATTTTCTTCAAAACGTCAATTTACAAATAAGAAAAAACTTTCATTAAATAACTAGTTTAATGGCCGAATTCACATGATTGTTAATATTTTATTGTGATTTCAGTTTATTTAAATAAATAAAAACCGAGATAAAAATAATAATAAAAAAATGTCAAATGTAAAAACAGAATATATAATGATATGTCAATTTGTCGAGGACTCTGCACCAAGCTTAAGTTCAACATTCCTGTCATTAAGAAAATCACCAGTACTATAATAAGCCTTTTTACAAAGTTGATCTTTAACATGGGCTTTAAATTGTCCATCAGACAAACTAGTGATTGATTCAGGAAGCTTATTGTAGAAGTACACATAAAGTGTATACACACACTTAATGTGTGTACACTAGTTCCCCACAAATGAGTCTTTAACCTTACACAGTCTATAAGAAGGTAAAAATAATTTATCTTTATTGCGCAAAGGTCTATCAGTTATATCCGAGTTCTCGGACTCTGATATAATAATCTTTTTCCTCGTATACATGATGTATAGGAGGAGAGTGCGATACATGATGTCAAAGTTAACCTATAGTTTTGTAGACCCACATTATGATGAAATATTATTACAGATAGCTACAGACGTGCGATGGTGTTGCCAACTGATTGTAGCGGCGGAGGAGAGCGGGCGGCTGCAGTGCTTCGACCGCGCGTTGGCCGTGCTGCACCACCACGCCAAGTGTGTGGACCTCACCGCGCTCCATAGGTACACCAGTGTTGGTACAGATAGCTACAGACCGTCGGTCGGTTGCGCCTGCAATATTGCTAGATATCAGTCGTCAGGTGCCTTTAGAAGCCTGGAAAATGTGTGTTTTGTCATACTAGCCAATCATCAGCAATTATTTTATTACGTCTTTTTCTACGTGGTCGTAAATCCGCTACCCAGTTGAACATGTTAAACAACAACCGTGGCTGTTGGTTTGACAACCTGATAAACCAACATCCACAGGTATTGCAAAATAGGCTAAATACAAGACCACACACTATTATAGGCCTGTATTTTTGTACCTTTACTCACAACATGGAAAGGTATTTTCTTTATACTGCCTTATTCATTTCAGAAATGGCCGACGATTACAGATTCTGGCAACACGGAAGGCTACCGGCGGATCCTGCATCCTGGCAACTTTTGATGGTGGACCACTTGCCATACTTCGAATCACACATGCCCAATTGTTGACGGTATTGTCTAAATTTATAAATAACTGGCAACTGGCAATAAATTTTTCACATTGGCCATCATCGCACTGATTTCATGTATGTAGTATATAGTGTGCGACATAAATCCACAAACCCAAGAGGTTGATGTGCAATATTTATCGCCGGGTACTGTAGTAATATTGGTATCAAAAAGTCTTTATATTATCAGAAGCATTTGCGGAATTTAGGACTGAGGTCATAGATGCCTCAGCGTTTGCTGCATATTATGTAAATCATTCAAATTGTCAACATATATACTAGTAGTAGTTCTGTGATCTTTTCATATTACGATATTACGAACGTCCCTTTTTTATTTTTTCCCACAGCAACCTTTTAGGGAATCGTACTTACAATATCCCTTTTAAATATATTTTGAACGATTATAATCCGTTAATAAATAACGCTTATGCAAACTTGCGCTCATTTTCTTCCCAATCAAAAAAGCTATCGACATTTCTTTTAATTAAGGAATACGTGTGCCAAGTTTCATAAAGATCTGTTCTGAAATGCGACCTCTTGTCCGGAACAAACATATTACCTGGCAGATACAATACACCCAATAAAATCGAATAAAACTAGCTTATCGTTATTTTGAGGTTCGTCAAATTGAATTTTATAAAGTTTATAGCAATATAAATATTTGCAGGCTTGGTTGCGAGCTGGTCGCAGTTCGAACGCGGTGGCTTTGCTTCGAACTATGAACTGGGACGAGGAAGGTGCTCAGTGTCTGTGGGCTGTCAACACGCTGGTGTGTGCAGCGCTGCGCAGCGGACCTGGTACCGTACCATATAATACAATACATGCGAAGAAAATAAGACAAGTATAAGAGGAACCCATCTTTAAAAATGTTTGTTAGTGGAATTGGTCACTTGTATACTGTTTGAAGAAAGTGATGTCAATTGATGCATTAATCTCTATAAATAATAAAAGAATGAATGGGAGTGTACATTTCTCAAGTAAGAAATATGTGGAAATAAGTAGGTACACAATAAATTGGGAACAGAGTCTACCTATGAGACTAATCTAAAATTAAAAAGTTAAAATGCAAAGAAATCGAGTATTTAGTATCATAATGCTTGATATTAGATTTTTTTTTTTTTTAATTCTGGCATTCGTCCTGAAATTTTTATCTGTCAATGTCAAGAGTGACATCAAAAAAACAAATAGCAGGTCAGTAATGGAGTTTCATAAAACTTTTCCGTCCGCATTTTTGACGGGAAAAATGACTTACTTTTTAGCCCGTCCTTTAGAAAGTAAGACTGTACTTTCCGAGCAAGTGATGAAGTTATTTAGCACGTATTGTATTTGTATTTCCCCAACACAGCAGCGTGGTCGGAAGCAGAGCGCACGGCACAGTCGGCACTGGGCACGTACCTGTCGCCGACCGCCGCGCTGCCGTCCGCCGCCGCTCGCTTCGCTCCCCCGGTGCACGACCTCACCAGGAAGTTCTTTCACCATTTGCTTAGGTAACTATATTATTTCCTTTATCGCTAGATTGGCTCGCCGACGGCGATGTCGGATTGCTTTTTTTATTTATTTAGTTTCGGATTAAGTTAAGTACCACATATCAGCATTCAATTTTTATTCGTATGTAATTTCTAAGAACGGGAAAGAATAACTTTTATATGTTTTGAAAAATAAACATGTCATACAAAAGTAACATATTAATTTCAAAGTAAAGCTCTATTCAGACTGATGCGAATTCCGGACGACTGACGGGACGCCCACAGATATAAGAATATATAGAAGTATCATTAGCAGGCCAGTTAATTTTGGCACACGCTACGAGTGCACACCTACCGATCTCTATTTCTATGGGCGTTCCGCCAATCGCGCGGGATTCGCGTCAGTTAAATGGACCTTAATGGAAGCATACGGAATGCCAGGACATTCAATAGATCAATATTAGAATTTTTTAGTATGAAAAATGTGTGTAACGGCACACCTCGTACACTCTACACAACAGTGACGAGCTCGATACCTATTATAACTACTACAATTTCTGTGTTACTAGTAGGGTTGATTATTTACCGTATATGTGTCATAGTCGTCGCAGTAGCCAAAGCGTCATCCTTTCATTATTTTGCTCTCGATGTTTTCTCTAAATATGCGCGCTGAGGTGCGGTATCCGTTTTGAGTTGAAAGACGCGAGTGTCCGTGTCCGTTCTGTACGTTAATACTATATTAATAATTCTGTGTAACGGTGTAATGTTGACAATCAGACGGGGTCGCGCCGAGAAGGCTTTAAGCCTGGCAGTGGACCTGCAGGCGTGGGACCTGTGCGGGGACGTGCGAGCGTGGGCAGCTCGCGCAGGGCTTGCGGGGCTGCGTGTCGAGGCCGCCGAGCTGGCCGAGCGGTACGCCGCGACTGCGCGAGGTGAGGTGACTTCTCCGAAATATGTCGGCCTGTCCGCTAGCAAGCTTGCAAATGTTTAAACGCTGTAGCAAAGTACAGTTTTTACGTTCTGAAGTTGCTGTCGTCAGACATTTTCATATATACCCGAATCACATTCACCGGAAAGTGGACAAAAGATAAAGTGAGAACAGCACGAATATGTAAACTCGTCACTCGCTATTCCTGCCATTTTTCGCCAACAAAAATATTTCCGCCAGCGGCAGGGGCATAGCAACCCCCTGCCACTGCTGATATTGGTACTCCTGCCGCTGTCATCGCGAAATATTTTTGTATCGGAAAAATTTACAGTGACAGCGGAAATGATTGTTTACTTACTTGTGCTGCCCACATCCATTCTGACCCCCGTATTCTTAAACATAACCTAAAGAACGTCCTCCTTCACTCAAACTCATTCGAGGGCGCCTTAAGGAAGTCCTCGAACTTTCCTTGAAAACGATATTATTAGTTGATTGCTTGAGCAAACTCCAATGAGGTTATAATAACAATTTAAACACAAAAATTGAAAATTACAAAAGAATAGAGTGAAAAATAAAATGAAGTAAGTAAATACCTAGACCAAAAGTGGCAAAAACCCTTTTCTTATCTACTTTATTTCATTTCAAGGACGCCTCAAGGTACCTCTCGACCAACCTTACATTTGACAGTTCGATACTCGCCTCCAATGAGAAATCATCTCAAGTCAAGCTGGTGACAACTAATCATACCAATGAGGTGGAGTAAAGTTGTCGAGTTTGAGTGAAGGTTTAAGAATACGGGTGTCAATGTCCTGCCCAATAGTAGTAAATTTAAACGCTTACAATATAGATACTGAAACCATTTCTAGGTTAGAAGAAGCCGATAAAGAAGTTAGTCTGTGTCAGAGAAAATATGAGGTAACGGGGAAGATGTGGACAATGGAAAGAACAGGAACCCCCACCAAAAAAAAGGGGGATAACGTAAAGAAGAAGCCTTTACTCTGGACAAGTCCATTCGCATTATGTAACCTCATTTATCATTCAAACTTTACGTAAGCACTTAAAGGGAGGAAGCACTAAATGCAGACCGCTTCCAACCGGTCAATTGAGAAATCCTTAGAGGATGCTTAAATTCAGTCCTCGTACCAATAATATACAGCTACCTAGAGATGTAAAGAACTCGGAGTCTTTTGAGTCCTAGATTTTAGGCTCGGCTGACAAATTGCACTACTCGACTCATTATAACAAGTCCCCAAGACTTAGAGCACTTAAGTCTACATAAACTCTTGAGCGCAACATGACGCTCGAGTCTTGATTAGCGCTCGAGTCGTTTTACGCGACGAGTCGCGCTCAAAATCTTTTCCGTTTGGAGTTCCTTTATAAACAGGGAATAAAATATTAAATTTTTGTGGGATATATTAGTAACTACAAGAACATACGTAAGTTAGGTAAATAAAATAACAAGCAATAAATATTGATTGTGAATAGTGTCACGTTTTTCTCGCTCTTGTGGTACACGAAGCCTAATAATAAGACTAAAGGGCGCATTTAGCATGTTGGCGTGCGTATAGGAGGAAAATTTGAAGTTTAATCGTGAAGCCGCATCGTCTATTGAATTAATGATTCCTTTGTAGTAGTGGTCTTAAATAAATGTCAGAACAACCTGGTCATTTTCAAAAAAATCTGATGTACTCTTTAATCTTTTATTAACCCATTGGATTAATTACCCTGAACTATGTTTTTTTTTTTATTAAACCTTGATACACTCAAGACTTGATACACTCTAGCTCTTTTTAAGAGTCGAGTTCTTTTTGAGACGTGAGCTTCTTTGTAAGGCTCGAGCTCTTTTCGAGACACAAGTTCTATTTTATCGCTCGAGTTTTCATGAAAGGACTGGAGGTCGGTTCGACTCAAGACTCTGACATTAGTTAGTACACAGAGTCTTGTGAAATTGAGCCGAGTCTATCGAATTAAGACTCAAAGACTCGAGTTCTTTACATCTCCTATTTTTTATTTTCAGAATCAGACTGTTCGGACTCCTGTTCGCAGTGTAGTTCACATTCATATACCACATCGGAAGCGGAAACGAATGAAGAAACTACGAAGACTGAGCCTCCGCCCTTACCAAGAGTGTCACTGCCGTCGTACCCTACCGTTATGCCTGTGGTCATAACACAAAGCGAACCTACCTCCACAAACAGTATTCGACCAAATCTACACCAATATTTAGAAAGAGATAACACTATATGGAATACAAATGTGAAGGAGACGAACGGATATGACATGTACAAATCTGTTTTAACAAATAATATGAAAAACATGAATATTAATATGCAATCGAATAAACCAGGAACCTCGAAACTAATGGCCATCGACGAAATGTCGTCAACAAATGATGACAGAATAAATTCGGGACATTTCCTAAACATGTTCAAAACAGATTTAAGAGAAGAATCGCCAATTAATTATAGATATCAGATTAATAATTATAATCGATCAAATTGTAGCTTAAATACCCATAGTAGATCTGAAAATGTTACAGAAAGATATGGCAGTAGAACTGCAGAGAAAAATAAGGTCAAATTTTCGAATACAGTAACTGTAGCCGTCGTCTCGGTAAGAAGTAGTATTATTATTTTATCTAATCTCATACTAAAAGATAAATATTAAAAATAGAACTTAAATGTCAGTCATTATACCACATGCTATCGAAATAAAATTATGATACATCTCTTGTACAACTGTATCATAATATAACTTTTTTCTCATTAAAGTACAGCTTGGGGCTGGACCAAGGCGGTTGAAACGCAGTTTTTCTACATCGCGACCTCCTTGGTCCTTTATAATATGTGGACGCGGCCAACACGCGTACGCGATCAGGATCAGCGATGGATTCCGTTTTCAAAGTTTCTGATTTTAAAAATGACTGAAAACTTATTTATTTTGTTTATTTATTTACTTTATCCATGTACACAATAAAAATGTATTTTGTTTATTTATTTACTTTATTCATGTACACAATAAAAATGTATTTTGTTAATGATTATACATAAGAGGAAAAGAAAGTACAAGGGAGCTACTTATTTCTAAAGAAATTTATTCCAGCAGACCCAAGAGAGTAAAAGACAAGAAAAGGCTAATTAGCGTGTACAAAAAAGAAACTAGAGAACTAAAATTGTGTGTGTTCCTATGGTCACTATGTATAACAAAAAAATCCGATTCAAAACCCTCAATATTCGAGCAGGACTTTTGCCTATCCCAGACATTTTTTCAGCACACGCCATTATAATGACTTAAAGCAAATACTTCGAACTCATAAATTCCCTGGTAGAGAGAATTTTTAAATGTATACTAAGGAATAATAAAAGGAAAAATAATAAAAAATGGTGTAAAATTTATAGTATAACAGATCGAAACAGATAAGTGGCAAAGCGGATCCTGCAACCGCAAAATTTAAAAATTCATAAAATTCTAAAGTCTTTTCAGATTCACTTGATTGGCTGGGAAAAATGCCGATGTACATATTCTATTTTCTTTTATATTTCTTTTTGAATACAAGAAAGTTGACTGCAACCTAAAAGGCCCTAGCTTTAAAAAGAAAAGAAGAGTAACCAGTATAACAAGGCACGTTTTTGTTATCCTCAGGAGCCGCGAGTGTGCCCCGAGACGGAACGCGAGTTAGCGGCCAGCCTGCCGCTGTGCGCGCCCCACAAGTACCTGGCAGCGTTCGCGCCGCTCCCCCCGCCCACCCCCGCGCCGGCCCCCGCCGCCGCCCCCGCGCCCGTCCCCGCCGCCGCCGGTACTCTCGACTACGTCGAAGTGTGACGCACGCACGCATGCCAGCACGAACATGTTTGTCATCTTGCACATGTACCATGCATGCTTTAATAGGGATGTTTCCGCGATAGTAGTTTGTAATGAAAAAAATATGTAATATGCAGGCTTAGCTAACGAAAATAATAATAAAACCTCGGTTTTGATTTATCGGAAACTACCCTATTCATTGAATCACTTTGTCTTGTTTAGTGCATGCTTTATCAAGTGTTTGAAAGAATTGTGATTATAAAAAGATATTAGCAGGTAGATCTTTTTAGATTTCAGTGGATGAATGTAAAACAAATCTAGATATGAATAACTCGGCCAAACGAAATTTTTCACTCGTCTAGTTATGTGTTTCTAAGCCTTAACTATTTTTACCAAAATTTCTCGCACCTATTCTGGACACAGTGGTGGTTAACTAAAATTATTTTTGGCCGAAGTCACATTTGTACGAAGTGCCTTTCACCTGGGTGTTGGGATTTATTACAAATAAGTAAACCTTTGACTGTGACAATGCCAAAAAAAAAGTTTATAAGTTTGGCCTTTGTGTATGTCTTTATTGTACGCTAATGAGAGTACTAATTTGCTTCAGACAATAAGCATCAAAACCATAAAATGTTCCTTTCTCAATAGCTTAAGGTTTAACCGATTTTGTAATAATTATAAAAAATCATCATAGTGAAGTTTTGAGTAACCAAAAATATTGCATGTTTTAAGTTTTTAGTTTAATACCTTCTTTGTTATCATTGCCGTTAGCAGTTAGCAGCTCTACTCAAACTGACGGGAGTTCCGCGCGACTTGCGGGACGCTCACAGAAATAAGAATATATTGAAGTGTCATTAGCGAGCCAGTTAACTTTGGCATACGCTACGGCACTTCTACCGATTTTTATTTCTGTGGACGTCCCGCTAGTCGCACCGGATTCGCGTCAGTTTGAATGGACCTTTAAAGTGCCAACATTTCGATCTATGTCCCCTTTTCCCCTTCCACCAGTTCCACCTAAATAAATGTTCTTTTATTATTACAGATACATCCGCTCAGAAGCCTCTCAAGATCAAAGTAGTTCATTTTGGAATGGTGTGATATTTTTTACAAGCACTATATTGACTGCTATAAATTCCGTCCATTACTTTAAGAAAATTTACTTTTATTCATTGTTACAATGTGTAAAGATTTTAATAAATAAAATGAAGAATATTATGTCATTTTTAATTCAGGCTATTGCTTTGTACAGTCCATGGAGTAATTACAAAGAGATGCCGTAATAAGCGTTTTGTAAGAAAGCGTTTGTGAGTCTACACGGGGCGGAAGGCAGACGTGCGGGGTGCTTGATTTCGGCCGTAGCTCCAATCATGAAGCACGAGCAATGACAAGCTCCGCCCACTGCAGTGTCGGCGAGGCGCCAATGATCACGTCACTGCGCCATTTCAAACGGCATCTCCTCTTTGTAATTACTCCATGGTACAGTCACGTGCATTAACATGTACATCGATTCTCAAGTCATTGAAACAAGGTCTAAAATTGAATACAATTGTATATCTGTTAATGTTCGTGAGACTGTACATGAATTGAACAAACTCTAGTCTGATGCCCACACCGTAGACAAACAATAAGACATCGATTAGTACTAAAGTCGAGTCATTTTAATAGGTAACATTTGACGTCTGTCAGTTTTATCTTCATAGTGAAGTGACCTGCTTAAAAAAATCATCGATTTAAGTGAATGAATCGATACGGACTTCAAACATATGTGAATTTTAAAAAGCATCAGACAAATCCCTGTTCCATTATTATTTTTTCTTTCGTAAATTTAAGGAGCAAAATAAGACAAGTACATAATTTAAGAAAAAAATATATTTATTCAGTTGAACTATCAGAACTGTTATTAGTATTGTCATCTTCATCACTGCTGTCAGCACTCAGGGATATTATTAATTCATTTTCAATAATATTGTCTATTCTCACATCTCGTTCGAAATCTTGTAAAATTATTTTCTTCGTTTTCTCTACGACTTTTCACCAGTCTTCTGTAGTGACTTCTGCACATGCAGCTTGTAGCAGAGTCATCATTTTAGCAGTACTGAAGGGTGGTTCATTATTGTCAGATTTTCTAAATCTAAAACCAATCGATTTCAAAACCTTTGATAGAGACGATTTACCACCAAAAAATAAGCCTGCATCTTTTAACAAACTCATTAGCTTTTCCCGTGTAGGATATTCTTTTCTCGAGTAATATCCATAAATGTGGTTGCGAATTGCAGCAGCATCAAAATTATCAACGCCAACAATTTTCTTATCCCTCTTTCTTTTTTTCGGTGTACGTAAATTATTATCTTCTGAGCCTGATAGTCCGTATTTCTCTTTCAGAATTTGAGTTACTGTCCTCATCCCTATTCCCAATGCTTCGGCAACGCGTTCTCTCGGTTGTGTCAATGGTAAAAGAGGCCCATCGTTCTGAATTCTGATTCACGTTCAAAATAATTGTACAATTTCACCACTAGTTCGCGAGATTGACTGTTTCGACATGGTAAGATTGTAATGTTGTTCTTGTTAACTAATCGTAAAGCAATCGGAGTCCAATTTACAGCCAGGTAAACGTAGTCAGTAAGATCAGTCCAATAAAAAAGTCGGGTCAGAAGAAAATAACAGAGAGCACACCAAAAACGCACAGTCACTTCGCACAACGACAATAGACTGCGTCATGTAATGGCGTCATCGACAGGCACTGGTGTTGCCAGCAACATGCCACCCAAATTGTACCTAACATCAATGATTTTTCTATTTAGTATTTTTTTGTATTTTTTATAGTTAGTTAAAAGAATAATAAATATAATTATGTTTTATTATAATCACAACGTGGTTATTAATTTATGGTGATATTTCTTTACAAGTTATCATTGTATTCGATTCTACATAACAGCTTTAGATTTTTAGAGTAACATCCTTAGTGTTTAAAAAGAAAAAGGGTTAACTGACGCAACATTGTAACGACGTTCAGTTCTTTAGATCAGATATTGTTTATTATGTTTAGAATGGTTTATTAGTGAAAGCAAATTGTAAAACTATTCGTATCGGTCATTATTACAATAAATATGTAATCGTAATTGAAAAAAGTTAAACAATTGTGCAGTTCTAACAAAACGAAAAAATATATTATTTATGCCCGCCGTTACAAGGTTACGTTGTTAAATTTTGATGAATTATCAAATGTTACATAATAAAATGACTCCACAATATTAATATTTTGTGACATCAAGAAAAATAAATGTGAATGATTATGTTAAAATGTTATGGAACCCGACCATAGATTTAGAATTTCCGGTAATTTATATATTAATTTCAGCTGGGTTATTTACGGTAATCTAGGCCCTTACCATCACCTCTAATAGCAAGGCAGAAACGAGTGAGTAAACGAGATGTCGCCTTACATCTTGTATTGCGCCATCTCGTTCACTCACTGGTTTCTGCCCTGCTATTAGAGCTGATAGTAAGGCCCCTGGTGGACTATTGTATCATAATTCTATTCATAAGCGTAGGCACAATTAAATTGGTTCTGTACTCATGTTGCCACACTAAGATTGTAATGTCAATGCCACATACGTCACTGTAGCATTTTGTGTCAATCACCATATGAATATGAACAACTTGTAAACTTGTTACCTTGTTAGAGATTCTTGTGTTTGTGTTGTAAAATGTGTTATTGAATACACAATATTCCCCAAATTTACAATTTTTACGTATAATTAGAATAAGTATAATTCTGCAAATGTATAGACAATTATTCATAATCCTGTAATTTGGGAACAAATAAAACAACAAAATGAAGACCGACACAGAAAAAGAAATTGGAACTCAAATCCTGAAAAGTTACGGACAGTTTTTCAAAAAACAACATCAAGATCTTCTGTTACTAACTAATGATCACAAATGGGAAGAGAACAAAACATTCTTGGCTGTTAAAATATATATGAACCCAAAGGAATCAGTTTCAGTGACAGAGTTGGTTTCATCTGATAATTCGATGATGACAAAAATACTAAGTGTCCTGTCGTCCTTGTGCATAGAGATTACGAAGTTGAAGGAAGAGGCCTTTACAAGGTATGTAAGTGATTTGTATAGTAAATGACATGGTTCCAGAGAATAGGACTGTAATTTTTTTTAAATAATTTTCTGGGGCCCCAAATATTTGTCTCTTTTTAGAACCAGAGAACAGAAGAATTTATTTTACCTAAAGACATTTATAATTTATTATTTTTCACAGAATAGATGTAATACATAATATGAAGTAATATCAGCATCATGGCAATTTGTAACTTTGATAGCATTCCATTTCAGTAATATTTCTACTTACATTTCAGATTTTTTCCTTTTTTGGCTGTTTATGACGAGTGCAGTGAAAGTTCAATAAGCTCTCACATGACAGAAATATGCTCATTGAGTGCCTTTGTTACCCGCTGTGATGACACTCTGCGTAATCTATGTAATCAAATGTTTGCCATCTGCACAGGAGGCTTTATTAATATAAGTATGTATGCTATTTTTATTAAACCAGCCATAATATTTAATTGGGATCAGGCAGATTTGATTAATAAATAACTTATTTTGATACTCATTTGTCAATATTTATATAACTATTTTTATATTGCTCCAAGTTCCACCAAAATGGTTGTCTTGCCTATTAGGTTTTTATTTTTCTTATGCCATCTCAGATATGTGTGAGCTCTGAAAAACACTCCTCTGTTTCAGATGGCATACAAATGGACCATTTAATCAAACACATTGGAGAGATTTTCACCATTATAGTACTTATTGAATTACTCATATCTAATACTTCACTGCCAACGAAATGGCGAAAATACCAGAAAGCATTGAAAACATATTCTGACAAACTTGACATGCATGAAGAGAGACTTGGCTCCATGATTGGGGCTTTGGACAATATATCAGCCAAGCTTATGAATGATGATATAGTTCAAACTTGTTTGCAAAATTTACTAACACTTCGAGGGAAATTGGTTGACAAGAACAGTTCATTGTTGACTGCAGAACTGACCCAATATGTGAAGCAAGCTATTGGCAACCTCGAGAAACTAACACTTGAGAAGCCTACCATAGACACTATGTATAAATGTATCAAAGTGAATGCTCTCTTTGTACTAAATTCTCATTTGTTTGGAATTTGTGACAAAAAAGTGTTTAAAAGTTTAGTAGAATTAAACACAAAGGTATGTATTGTTTTCAAAATTCCACTGCTGCATCTGTTATTTCAACATTTTTCAATCTGAATTCCAGTATAATGTTACATCACTAGATATACCATGTGGTGACTTAATATAATTTTCAAAATTACTCTCTTAATGGTTATAATTATTTTATTAATCTTACAATGACTGCCTTAGCATTAACAGTTTCTACTTTTTGCAGGCTCACAGCATCAACTTAGCGGGCACTTCAATATGGTTCCCAGAACAGTTCCTACAAAGACATGTACCTGCACTTTGTGCTACATATGGCAAATTGTCACAAACTATGCTGAAAGCTCGTCAAACCTATGTCAGTAACAAAAAAGCAAGCCTAGCTCGCGATATTGTAAGCCTTCAATCAATGTGCACTCAGTGGATTCTGAACATTGAAGATATTTTCTCATTTAAACATAACAAACTAAATGCAGCAGAAATGAACTTACATGCCAAAACCCTCTTAACAGGCTTAGATCTGGCATCAAGCATAAATTACTCAGTACTTTCTATGATAAACCTGCATCTATCCCTTGGCATACCTTTATCAAAGAATATTCTATTATCTCTCTTTGAAATCATGGATATATTGAAATCACTACAAAATGCAGTTTCTCGTAATTACACCCAAATCATGAATTCAATAAACATGATAATACAACATCTAGTGTTCCAAGCCATAGCAATTGTACAAGATTTGAAGAAAACGGTTATGATCGATAAAAATTTTGCAAGTAAGCGGTTAGATGAGCTGACATGCATAGTGATTGCTGAACAAGCTCTAAAAGGATCTGCCACTATGCAGCGTAACGTGGCCGCCTACATCGCTCTCAGTCTGGTCCCCAATACCACATACCTGGAAGATGGTTATGCTAGATTGGCTACCATACTGGAAAAGATGCAAACTCTGACTAATTTTATGCAAACATTTGAAAGCCACTGCAATTGCTCGTGGATGTTGTGGCATCAAAATATTATTCCAATTTATTTCGAACAAAACTTCAATACACAATTGAATGCTCTTAAACTAAAATACTTTCTTATGGTTTTAGAAGATTGCGCAGTATTATTGCATAAAACAGACAAACAATATGATACTCGGAAATCGAAACAATTCGTTGTTTTGATTCAAAAATTAATTGACGAAAAAGTAATCCAATCCACTAGTCAAAACATCGAAACTAATCTACGGCTTCATATTCATTCCCATTTGCAACTAGATGCGACTAATCCATTCTCGTTTGAAATGACTAAGAAAATTCTTCTTGCTGCAGACACATTTCGTGTTTTGTCTGTTTACATGTCTGTTGTACCATCAGTAGAGCACTATCTTTCTACAATGTACTACAATTTAACAACAGTAGTTTTGTCAGATTGGAAAACATATGGAGAAATGCGGCAAATGGCGAAATTCAAATTTAATTTAAAAACTGTACAAGACAACCTTCCCACACAGACACTTGAACAAGGATTAGATGTTTTAGAAATCATGCGGAATATACATATCTTTGTATCAAAATATTTGTATAATCTAAATAATCAGATATTTATTGAAAAAAGCAGCAACAATAAGCACCTGAACTCCATAAACATCCGGCACATAGCCAATTCCATACGAACTCATGGCACTGGTATAATGAATACAACAGTCAACTTTACATACCAGTTTTTGAAAAAGAAATTTTTCACTTTCTCTCAGTTCATGTACGACGAACATATAAAATCCAGGCTTGTGAAAGATTTGAGGAATTTCAAAGAAAATGCCCAGGCCTACAATAGCATGTACGCGTATAAAAACGCGGAGAAATTCAACAAAGGAATAAAAGTTTTGGGTTTAGATGAAGATGGTCAGAGTTATTTAGATTTATTCAGAGATTTGATAAGCCAAATTGGAAATGCAATGGGTTATGTGAGGATGATCCGATCCGGAGGCAGACATTGCTGCTCCGACGCCACTGTATTTTTGCCCACTTTAGACATAAACGAATCCTTCAAGGACATGGGCGCAGAAAGCAATTTAGGATCAAAAACCATTGATGCATCTGAAAACTTAGATCATAACATTAATCTTTTAATTACAAATTTTATTCAAGGAACAGAATACTTTAAGCTTCTGGTGGACGTTTTCGCTCCAGTGTTCAGGAATCCTAAGAATGTGCACCTGAAGAACTTTTTTATCATAGTTCCGCCGCTAACGTTGAATTTTGTTGAACACATGATCTTATCGAAAGACAAAATGACGAAAAAGAACAAAGTTGGCGCTGCATTTACCGATGATGGGTTTGCTATGGGTGTCGCGTACATTTTAAAGTTACTTGACCAGGTAAATATACCTACTATGTGTATCTATTGTTAAGTAGGTACCAAAACTCGGAGTACACCTTTGATAAAGCCGCTATATATAAAAGTGAATGTAAAGATGAATATTATTTTATTAGTGGTGGAAGTTTTGTGTATAATCTCAGTGTGGTAGTGCCAGATTTAAAGTTGTTGGGCCTTCGCTGCGTTAAGCACGGCGTGGCACGCAAGCGGAGCTGTTTCTACAAAATCATTGAGCGCCGCTACGTTGTCCTTGTCGCACGCGCCGTGCTTGTACAGCAGCGAAGGCCCTTATAAACAAACTCTACCTACAGCTATCATTACTTCATTCTATACATATGAAAATAATCTTAGCCACAATACATGGGCAGTTTAGTGAATAATAGTTAGCCATCATCAGTTAGTTTTACTTACAATTCTGTACAAATTCTAATCATTTTTTTTAATACAACTAAGTAGGCAAACAGGCGTACGGCCCACCTGATGGTAAGTGGTTACCGTAGCCTATGAACACCTGCAACACCGGAGATGTCACGAGCGCGTTGCCGACCTGCCCGCTATCAGCACAGCGACCCCTCTGGAGCCCGGCGGCCTTACTCACCCGCAGGAACACAACTCTGCATCACAGTGTTATTTGGCTGCGGTCTTTTGTTTACATGACTCTGATTGATGTTTCTGTTTATTTTCCAGGACTCGGACTTTGAATCCCTCCACTGGTTTGATTCCGTCTGGAAACACGTGCGAGAAGAGAGGAGAGCCGTAGAAGAACAGAAGAGTAAAGGACCGGTACAACTACAGCAGGCATTAGCGCTTACCGAAAAGAAAATCAAAACTATTGAGGCAGAATTTAAACTACTATACTTTAGTCTGACAAGTGCCAGAATATTCTTTAGGTAGTTGATAAGGATGGTTATGATCGCGGAAATTTATGTACAACGCAGTTGAAGTAGGCCATACACGTTGAATATTGACATCACGCCTTAGCGCCTGCTAACTGCCTCCGTGGTTAAGGCGTTTGCCATAGTTCCAGAGGCAGTGGGTTTTACTCCCACAACCAGCTTGAAGCACCATATGGTCTTGATAACTATTGGTCCCAACTGCCATTTGGTGGTCGTTAAGGAACCATATTAGAGGCCGAAAGGCACCTGAGTGCACATGGTCGATTGACCATGTTACCTACTCTATATGAATAATGCTTAGCGTATATTTTTAATTGAACACGTATGGCGTGGCAACGTATGTAGGCTGCGAAAGTTCTGACAGTTCGTCTGCTTAGTAATAAGAACTAAAGTTGTGCAAATATACCGTATATAAACTTGTTGTTTGTATGTTACACTATTTATAAATATATTATGTAGTATCTAAAATTTATAGTTATCACGTTTTCCTCATTTATGCCGTGCATATGGCGTTTTATAACAAAAATATATATTTAAATATTTTTTAAATTGTTTCTTTATATTCTTTTATTTCGGCTCGTACAAACAGTCCTTTCTGAAATAAATAATAGCCTAAACTGATATTTAAAAATCTGAAGTTTGTTTATAGAAGGTGGAAGGTATATTTGGAAACTATACTGTTTTGAAAAAAATATTTTGCATATGGCCTGATTTTTGAGTAAGTGATTTTCGGTGCATTTAAAAAGATGTTTATTTTGTAACCCTGCAAACGGTCGTTGTCCTCTAGCTTTATTAACATTGGTGTGTAAACCGCGGGATGCAGGCCTTTTGAAACCCGTGGCCAGATTGCATGTTTTCAGAAAACCATATTTTTTTTTATACAACTAACAGGCAAAATAAAAAAAATTATCCTAAAACGCCCCAATTATTGCCTACAAAGAGCAGGAAGGGCATAAGCGAAGTGAGTCATCACCCATAGTATATGTAGATATTTGATAAATAAAAACAAAAGATTTAAGTCATCACGTACACTCGTATATATTTCAATATTTGTATTGGTGTACTTAAAAAAACCATCTAGTCGATGAACAATAAAATAATAGATTTTACTTAAACTAATACATAACCTAGATAAAAATAAATCACTACGGTTATACATGTAGCCGACCCAATCTCCGCGATACAAGCTAAGATAGAATAATTTTTTTCCAAACAAGTGGGAAATATTTCGCTGTAAATAATGACCAAATCGCTGCTATATCTATATCTATATATATATATATATATAAAAAAATCAATTGCTGTTCGTTAGTCTCGCTAAAACTCGAGAACAGCTGGACCGATTTGACTATTTTTGGATTTGAATTATTTGTGGAAGTCCAGGGAAGGTTTAAAAGGTGCATATATTCGGATGCGGTACGAAGTTTGCTGTAAATGTTGATGTGTGAAATAAATAACTTATTGCATAATTGCATTTGATATTATTCTAACGTAGAACCTATACGTTACTTTTGGAAGGGGAAGCGTTTGGACGAGTGTCGTCCGTGTCTATCGAAAGGGATTCATGTGAAGAATGTGTCGGAGATTTGTTAGGAAAATGATTTCGCGGAAAATAGAGTGAGGCATGTATTTGCGGGGATTCAAATGGTGGAGAATTTATTTGTGAGGATTCGATTTTAGAATTTGTCGGAGATATTATTGGAGAATCTCTTTTTAGGGATTCGATTGGAGAATGTATTCCCGGGGATTTGGGTAAAGAATGTATTTGCGAGGATTCGAGTGAAGAATGTATTTCTGTGGATTCGATTGGCGAATGTATTCGTGGGAGTTCGGGCGAAGAGTGTATTTGTGGGGATTCGGGAAAAGAATGTATTTGCGAGGATTCCGGTGAAGATTCTTTTTGCGGAGAATCGTCCGAAGAATGTATTGACGATTCGATAGCAGAATGTATTTCGGACGATTCAAAACCTGAATGTATTTGCATATATTTGACTTTGGAACGTTTCCGCAGAGATTTGGGCGGACAATGTATTCGAGGGTATTCGTTAAATATGATGACGTGAGTGACGCGACGTCAGTCGGCTTCGTGCTCATGAAGCTGCGCCAGTAACGCCGCACGACGAGACTCTAAGTCCGCGTCCGACCACACTGCCGATCTGCGACATACCAATGTGTTAGAAAATGTGAAATAAACATCGATATAGGATAACAACTAAACGCACAATCACGCTCGACAAGTGTCCCACCCAGCCAAAAGTCTGCCCATTTTGCCGATGGCAGAGTTTGAGAATAGTCTTATTTTACAGTCTATTTTTAATATTTTGGGTAAGTGCAAGCGCAATGTGTGTTGGATAAAAATAGATTATCTGTTACAGTCCCCTACGGACACTTTTCACTGGCGTTTCTTCGTGACTGTGTATCTACTTGTTATCCTATATCGATGGCAATAAATCAAACATTATTTAGTAAATTCTAGTTCAATATATAGCCAGAAGAGGCGTTTTTCTTTGCTTTGACCTCCATCTAGACAGGTTTATCTGTGATCGTTTGTTTTTGTCTTTAGTTGGTAACATTGTGTTGTGTACGGAGTGATATCAGTTCCATTCAATCAATCACACTATGATAATAATTATTTTTATTTTATTTTGGATAGCATTACAGCAATATTAAAAGCATACAAGCCATAATAAGCATTATTACAAAAATAATAACAACTATACATTTTGACGATGCTTTCCGTTCATATTTTATAACGTTATCTGCAAGCCATACAAACATGGATAAACAGTTTTAGTTCAAGCTGTATGGCTTCAGAGAACCAGTATACGTTTAAACTCGGAAGAAAAGGGCGGCTTTTCAATGAAGAAATCATTAACAGTGCGCGTTGCATAGATGTGTGACAGAAAAAGGAATTTAAAGCGGCATTTATGCGAAATACAAACGCACGCAGACGGAAAAAAGCACTGAAATCATTTTTATCAAAAAAAAGTCTATGCGCTACGCTAGTTATTCAATTAAATAAAAATAATAATTTACTACCAAAATAAGCTACAGCTCAATGCAACAGTAAAAAAACATCGAAAAATTGCAAACAAAAAATTACTAACAGCACTAAATTAAATTTAAAAAAAAACACAAATTACAGTTTTATGCGCGTATGGACCTTAATACATATAATTGTTCGTTTGTAAACTATTTTTGTAAATGGCAACATTAAAAATATAATTGAACACAAAATATATACTGGACGCGCTAAATCCTTTACAAAGCAGTTTTTAAAGTTACATTAAAGTTTGATCATTCTACAGGCAGCCCTCACCTTTCCTTCTTGTCTTTTTTGTCCTTTTTCTTCTTGGGCTTGTGTTCTGGCAGTTCGCCGTCGGGACTGCTGGGCGCACTCCGTTTTGACTTCTTACTCTTGTGGCGCACCGGCTCTGGCTCGTCGTCCGTTATGCCGCCTTCTTCTGGTGTCGGAGATTTCTGTCAAACGATTTGGCGAGTCAATAAAGATCTAATTTGGAACAAAAAAAATCGGATACTCCGTACAACTAATCGGACACGTAGGCACACGCGTCAATGAGTGAGTCTCGAGAGTTGGTTATTCACCGTACGCTGATTAGCGTCATCGTCAGCGTAGTCGTCGCAGGGGCCGGGTGGTTGAAGCGTAATCCTTGAATTGTTTTACTCTAAATTTTTGCCCTAAATCAGCGCGGTGAGGTGCGGTATCTGTTTCGGTTTGAGTATCCTTTCTGTTCGTTTGTACTATGAATAATTATATGTCGTAGCCAAATTCCCCACTGGATTGCCAGCCTATAAGAAAATAAATCAATAGTTACCGGCGCTGGCTCGTGCTTTCGATGCTTCTTTTTCCCCTTCTTGTGTTTGCGTCCTTCTTCCGAAGACCAAGATTGCTGGCTGCCAGATGGAGACGCGGGCGACGGTGACCGCGACCGCGACTGATGACATAAACACAATATGTTCACAATGTACACTCATCATTTATCAGTTTTCTGACGACCTCTGTGGCGTAATGGTTAATATGACTGTCCGCAGTGCCCGCTACTCGGGAGATCCCGGGTTCAATCCCCGGTCAGGTCAATAGTAAATAAACTTTCATGTATGTCAATTAAAATACTTGAGTTTTGAGCTGAGTCATCAAGACAGCTGTGTTTAGAAATTAAATAAGTACGCGAAATTAATCTAAAAAAATCCATTACTAATAAGAAAAAAGAAAAGTGTGCAAAGAAATAAATAAATTACCGGTGAGGCGGAATGTGATCTCTTTTTCTTCTTGGACCGTTTGGATTTCTTCGGCTTGGGATGGTGGTAGTGCATGCAGCTTTCTTCTTGCTCGTGTTGGTAGTCCTGGGAGTAAACCACATGTCGAGTTGTTGTTACAAGGCTAATAATTTCGAAGGAAAACACACAAAATACTACATTAAAAAATCATGTCCAAGCAAAGTCACGATTACAAAACCGGTATCCTCCTTTTTTTATAGCTATATGTACCCCGCTGCTGGACATCGCTTTTTTATTTATCATTGATTCTAGATCCTGCACGTTCTGCTTTCGGTCTTTTGAAACTGCCTCTTGGCAACTGGGATGAACCGCTTAAAGCGAAGCACGTAATTATCGACAAATCAGTTAATTCACCTTATACGTACTCGACCTGCAATATCCTAAGAGCCTTGTCACTTGGAGCAACTTGAAAACTACTTGTTACAGACTCAAAGTACCTACGAGTCATTTGAGGCGTGACGGCCCATATATATTTTCATAGAGGTTGGCACACAACTCGACTAGTACTAACCGGTTAGATTTTTGAATAAATTAGTTTTTTGGAAAAACTATGTTGTTATTGTGAAAATTGTTAGCAATATCAGTGTGCTTTTGAGAGCAGAAGTGACTGAAACCTTGCAATTGGAGTAACTCCATGTAAGGCAGACTGGAAACACGACTCTTAGCTTGAACCCACGACCTCTCGATAGTATTACCTTATAAATCCTAATGCGGTCTTCTTCATTTGGCACCGCTTGGAACTCGGGCGCGTCCAGGTCCAACTTGTCCTTGGCCTCGCTCCACGGCAGCTGGTGATCGATATTAGCGTCACTTAGGGCCCATTTGAAAGCGCTTTCCACTTTCTTCTGGGCTTTTGATTCTTCTTTCAGCTTCTCCTTGTTTCTCGTTTCGGCCTGTTAATAAATGATGTCAAAAAGAATGATTGTGTTTTTTATTGTCCTCACACAGCTGGGCAAAGGTCTCCCCAGTCTCTTTCTAAACATCCCTCTGTTCCGCTACCTCTAACCACCTAGCCTCGAATCTTCCCAAGCTCTAGCGCATCCTTGAAACACGTTATTGCACCATAAGATTACATATAAGATATGTTGTATGTAATAAATATGTAAAATAGGCGGCCTCATCGCTAGTGCAATCTCATCCAGGCTACCTTTAGGATAGAAAAAGGCTTATTCAGCGATGCATAGGCATAAAATTGTAATTGACTGTCATGTAACAAAGTAAAAATAAGCTTGGCGAGCTTAAGTTCAACAAACAATATTGAGTTTTATGTTCATAAGGTTGGTGTTAATTTGATCCCGACGTTTCTGACATCTTATTCAGTGCGTGCTGCACTAGAAACTTCGCTTTGTCAATGGTAACACTGGTAACCAACTATGGAGACCGTATTTTTAGTTTCCTAACAATCTTTCTCGAAAAGAGGGTATTTCAAACCCGAAATATATAGTAAGATGATATATATATATACATAGATAAGATGAGAAATAGACTGACAGAAATAGTTTTATGTTAACCAAAATATTAGTTCACGTGACACTCCTTGACTTTAAATGTCTATAGACTACTTGGATCTCATCTACTTGGGGAGGTTAATCAAAAATATCAGTCGTAAATAGTAAAAATAATCTTGCACGTACGATTAGCCAACAGAGATCGGCTACACTTAGGTTTAGCCAAATGATGGCGGCTTAACTTAAATCTAGCCGAAGGTAAGAGGCTACACTTAGCTTTATCCGTCAGGGGTCGGCTAAGGCGGCATCATTTCAAACCGACCCGGGACGGCTAAACTTAAGTGTAGCCTGTCATATTCGGCTACACTTAAGATTAGCCTGCTAATCCTAAGCGTAGCCGCACTCACGGTCATTAGCCGTAACATATATACTTAAAAGCAGTTTGTGGCCCTTCGAGCTGGATAGTAATACATGTATGTAATATATTTTATGTATTCTAGTAATATATAATGTATTATTAATGCGGTATTAATACTAATATTGATGAAAAACTGTGTAATTTTAATGAAAATTGTTTACAATAACAAAATATAAAACCTAAACATCTCAAAAACTAACAAGAATATTCGAAATATTTTTTCTTATATATGATAACAAAAATAGCCCAAACCAAGTGCTGGTAATTCCGTAGAGTGCCGCTTATTTTTTTTATAGCCCAAGCCCCATACATTTTTGCCCATTGTCCTTTATACTAATCTAATTATCGGTATGGGTTTGTCTCGCTCACACTTTGCCAAGCTATATGCCGTCAGGTATAAAAGACTTACCTTTTCTAGCAGCGAATTGTAAGTCAGCTTGACGTTTCCAGCGTCTAACGAGGCAGACTTGCTGTCCTCGCACACGACGGTGGCGAACTCTTCGAAGCTGGTGTCAGGGCGGACTTCGAACTGTTTCTCCTTGAGGATCTCCTTAATAACCTTCTTTTCGTCGTGGAAACGCGCCTTTAGATTTTCCACATAGAACTTGAATAAATCTAGAGGTGTCGAGCCGCTTTGACCTGTTTGAAAAGAAAGAAATATTTATCTTACATTGGATTGGAACATTAAAGTCCTTAAATTTATGTTTTGTAATATATTAATCCATATGAATGAAAAAAGCATCCTATGTTGGTTTTTCCTATTTTCTTATATTGTCTCTTTCTCTCATACCGATACTTGAAAGTGTAAGAGTTTCACCTAAAATAGTGTTATTTTAAGGCTGTAGCGTTCCTATAAAGATAATAAGAACTTCAATATATGCAACTTGTATGAACTTTTCTCTGTTTATGTGTCTTTGCTCAACCAAATGATTATTAAAACACATATTATAGCAATATTACGAGCAAGGCAATATTACTCAACAATTCCTTACATTAAAAGCTGTTGTATTCATCATGATCATTTCGAGTAGCTTACATTGTCAATCGACCATGTACACCCTGCTGTCAGAGTTGTGCGGAACTGCCTTTTTGCCTCTGACATGGTTACTTTAACGACCACCTAATGGCAACCGGGATCAACGGCTTAACGAGCCTTCCGAAGCACGAAATCGTCATTATTATCAGACAGTCAGGTGATTCGCAATGTCCTAACCAAACTGGAAACATCTAAACAAAATATGCATCCAGTGGGAATCGAACCCAAGACCCCCGGATCAAAAGTGAACGCCTTAACCACTGGACCACGGAGGCTGTTGTATTGTAAGAGACACTCACCAAGCATGGCAGAAAACCTCGTATCCGCCGAAATAACAGGATACAATTCGACCCATAAGGACATAGAGGTAAGTTTCCCCTCTTCGTGCAGACTGTCGAGTAACGCCTGCAATAAACATTTTAATTTTTAATCTGTAGATATGACTGATAAAAAAAAACAAAGACCAAAATTATTTTTTTACAAAATACAAATGATTTATACATAAATAATTAGCACATTTTCGAAATCTCCGAGTTACTTAAAAACGACGTGACAAACGATTTTCATTGCGTATAATAAAATATAAGAAATTATTTCGCATTTTTAAATAGCTCTATTAGAGCAATAGTCAAGACTTCTTTCTTTCGTTTTGAAAGCAATACACATCGATTTTGAGTTCTGACATTTTAATAATACACATCCATGAGCTCTATTTTTGAAATGTATGACTCATTTGACGAATAAAAATCATTCGATATAAAAAAAAACATTTGGTATCCAAAGAAAATCATTTGACTCGCCGATTATTCGTGAGTCACGTTTTTCAAAAATAGCACTCCAGATCGCTTTTAAGAAGCAACTATCATACAAAACGTGTAAATTTCACAAAATTTACTACTGCCCAGGCGACAGAAGTTCAAAATTTGTGCGGGTATCTGAAACCGCAGAGTGATGCAAGTAGATATTTCTTACCAAAAAGTTATCCCTGTTTTTCCGTTGAAGACGCTTATTTTTCTTTTTGATCTGTTCTCGTTCCTGCAAGTACTCCGCCTCTAAATTCTTGATGTGTTGTTCGAACACTGAAAGAAGATATATTTTTAATTGGTTAGTTTCCAGTCAGTAGCGTCTATAGTCGCCGCCACGAGAAGGTATAAATTTAGTAAACAATCTCTATTATGGTGGGTTCTATTAGTTGGGTTATGTTTTGCGATGTGTCAGTCAATGATGCATGGTAACGAGAGAAAAAAAATAAAATTAATAAATTATGAAATACACGCGGTTGCGGCGGTCAACAGAATCATCTAAAACCACTCATAAATTTAAATTCTCTCTAAACATTTTTTTTTTTTTTCACAAATATACTATTTTTTCTTTCATTCAAATGTTACGAAGCCCTGAGCATTTGTTTACATAATTTATATCCTGTCGTGAAAGGGACTGTACGCTATTACATTGTCATGGTAGTGGCACTATTCGCGACGTCTACAGTTCACAGAACTATTATTTTTAATATATTTCAAGAAAGGTTGTTTATTCTAATCGGCTGGACAGATTACAATAACATATGAGATTCGTGAGAGTATACCCTGGGTTTTTTTTTTTTTCAATTACAATAACAAACCAACCACTATGTTAACAGGTTATATTTTTTTCTATTATTGTTACAGCATCCGACATACCTTCAAAAGCCGTAAATATCTAGATTTTTTTAGTAATGGGTTTTACGGCCATGGATACAAGTCCTTTATAGCCCTTCTTAATTTTTCTATCTTATTTATTTATTTACTTTATTCATGTACACAATAAAAATGTAAAGGATTATACATAAGAGGAAAAGAAAGTACAAGGGAGCTGCTTATTTCTAAAGAAATTTCTTCCAGCAGACCCAAGAGAGGAAAAGACAAGAAAAGGGTAATTAGCGTGTACAAAAAAGAAAGGAAAAGTATACCTAATTACCTAGGTAAAACTTTTATAAAATCTTCTTCTAGGAGCTTTTGGCAACAAGCATGAAAATCACATAAATAAAAACACTTGTTCACTTCCCAACACTCACGCTTGTTATCGAACACTGCAAATAATCATCCACCATTATTATGCACAAACACTCAAAAAAACACAAATTTTGAAAAATAAAATACAGCGCCGATACTGTTCTTCACGACTTCCCGCCAAAAGTCGTAAATATTGTTACGAAATCAAAAATAAATAAAAATAAAATGCGGCCCGCGGAAGTTTGAGTAGCGCTGTCCGCGGAAAATTCTCGTACAATCGTCGCGTGTTTCCATACGGGAATAATATCGCGAACGATCTAGTACATCGATTATCTCGCTCTGACATATTGCTTTGTCTCGCTCTCGCACTTCTAGTATGTACTAAGGGAACGAGACAGAGAGTATCCCTCTCTCTCTATTCCGGAGTAGTTTTGATCTTTCTAGAAACTTATGGAGCGGGTTTCCCGGGCCATATAAATATCGGAAGGTGCCTCAGGAGGGCAGTTCTAATTTAACTGAGCTACAAGTGCGATCAAGAAGCGATATCAAGAAGCGAAATACAAGTGATACAAGCGACCTCGGCAAGTTATAGTGACTGTGATTAGCAAGTGTTTTGAACATTGTTAGTGATAAGTGAAGTAAAGTGACGTCGGCGACCATCCTTGTGGGAATAAACGTTTTTAAGAGTCATCAGGTGTTTTTCTCCAAATTGCGAACCCCGAGCTCGTAACAATTGGTGTCATAAGTGGATTTGGAGATGCCATTGGCTCCGAGAGAAGACGTCACTAGTGAGGGTGTGAAGACGAGGGCAAAGCGTGCTGCGGAAGCCACTTCTACTGGATCTGCTGACCAGGCCGCTCCCGCCGCGCCCACCGCCCACCAGGTCACGTCCAACGGCAGCCAGGCTACGTCCAACGCCTACCAGGACACGTCCAACGCCCACCAGGACATGTCCAACACCCACCAGGCCACGTCCAACGCCTACCAGGACACGTCCAACACCTACCAGGACACGTCCAACGCCCACCAGGCCATGCCCAACACCCACCAGGCCACGTCCAACGCCTGCCAGGACACGTCCAACGCCCACCAGGCCATGCCCAACACTCGCCAGGCCACGTCCAACACCAACCAGGCCACGTCCAACGCCCACCAGGCTGCGCCTATCTTTGATTTTGGGGAATTGATGCGAATGCTGGACAACAAATTTACAATGCAGGAGAAGCTTCAACAAAAGGCTCAACAGCAACTCCTGTCAGCTATTGGTGAAGTTAGTGGCGTGGTTACCAAATTACGCAAGGATGTTGACTTGGTGGAGGAACGCGTCACGACTCTTGGGAACGACATGGAAAATATGAAGACGGACCTTTCCACATTACAGAAGAAGTTCGTGCGCCTTGAAACAACGGGAGTAGCAGTTGCATCCGGCGGAACAGTCATTGCCCACCACGGACCCAGCGTGAAATTGCTGCCATATGACGGAACCTCGTCCTGGACCGCATACCGTCAACAATTCCAGATCATCGCAGCTGCTAACGGATGGACAGATGAACAGTGCCTGACAGCTCTCACCGTCGCACTCCGACGACAGGCTCTGACGGTCTTGGAGGTTCTTCCGTCGGGCAGTGGATTCAAGGACCTGCTGGAGGCACTGGAATCGCGATACGGGGAACGGCATTTGGAGCACGTCTTCCGCGCTCAACTCCGCGACAGAGTCCAGCGCTCAGGAGAGGGTCTGCAGCAATGGGCGCTGGAAATAGAAAAACTCGTCCGCAAGGCGTATCCAGGGGCCGATTTGAAGATGCTTGAGTCCAACACCGTGCAGGCGTTCGTCGACTGCATCAAGGATTCGGAAGTCAGAGCTGCAGTAAGGCTAAACCATCATGCCTCATTGAAAGATGCACTGGCCCACGCTTTGGAGGTGGAAGCCGTCAGACATGACATTCGTCATTCCGCGACTCACAAAGTGCGCGAAGTAGTGGAGGAAGTTAGAGAAGTAAAAGCTCCGCTAAGGAAGAGACCTGGATCCATGTGCTATAGGTGCGGCGAACGAGGGCACCTACAAATGAACTGCCCAAAGATCAAGAAGCTTGAAGACGACGTGAAGGAACTGAAGATGAAGCAGGAGGCTTCATTATCGGAGAAACGAGTAAGAGCCAGGACTAGGGAGCGAGTACTGGCTGGCGCGGAGGAAGCCCCGACAACTATTATCTCTCAGGCATGCAACGGAAACAGTCTCGTAATATCTGGAACTGTAAATGGGATCAACAGCAGGATGACGCTGGATACCGGAGCATCAAGAACAATAGTCCGACCTCACTTAGTAAGGACCATAATGAGAAGCATGAGAAAACTGGACTGTCGGCTTCTTTCTGCCTCCGGCCAGCCAATACCCGTGCTGGGAGAAGTGTCTGTAAAAATGTGTATGGGAGAAACCACATATACCCACAACGTCATCGTGGCTGAAATTATGGACGATTGTGTATTGGGATTAGATTTCATGAAAAAGTACAACTGTAGAATAGACGTTGCTAGTGGTGTATTCAAGTGTGGTGAAGAAGAGATCATCATCCTAGGAGGCATTAACGGGAGAGTGACATGTTTAAAGCAAACGGTCATACCTGGGAAAGCAGAAGCCCAAGTACTAGTAAAGTTACCAATAACAAGGAACAAGAAATCTACCGGATGCGTGTTGATTGAGGAGATAGCTAATAAACCTGCGGCTCGAGGACTCATGACCGCGAGGACTCTCGTGAAAGGAAGAAACACCGCAGTAGTAAGAGTACTTAATCTAGGCGACCAAGAGAGGACCTTAAACAAAGGCGACATCATTGGAAAATGTGAGGAAGTTGTCTGGCTGAAAAAGTGCAGTACAACACAAAGCTCAGATACAACGAGTACCAGTGATTCTACAGTCAAGGAGCTTCTAAGTAACTGCAAAAGCAATCTAACGTACTCGCAGAGCATTAAAGCTAAGAAGTTTCTACTGCGCTACGCCGACATCTTCACCAGCCAAGAAGGAGACTTAGGAAGAACGTCGCTAGTACAACACAGGATTGACACCGGAAATGAGAGACCCATCCGACAGCGAGCGAGAAGAATCCCTATAGCCAAAGAAGTAGAAGTCAAAGAGCTGCTGGCGGATATGGAAAGGAATAAAATTATTGAACCATCAGCAAGTCCATGGTGTTCACCAGTCGTGCTAGTAAAGAAGAAGGACGGAAGCACGCGGTTCTGTGTTGACTACAGACGACTTAATGACATCACCAAGAAGGACAGTTACCCGCTGCCTCGGATTGATGACACCTTGGATACCCTTAGTGGCATGAAATGGTTTTCAACATTGGACTTAAAATCTGGGTACTGGCAAGTGGAAATCCATCCGAAGGATAAGGAGAAGACTGCATTCTCGACGGGCAAGGGATTATGGCAGTTCAACGTCATGCCATTCGGATTATGTAACGCGCCAGCTACCTTCGAGCGACTGATGGAATGTGTACTAGCAGGGTTGGTAGGAGAAGCCTGTCTAGTATATTTGGATGACGTTATCATCGTTGGCCGAGACTTTGAGGACCACTTGCGGAACTTGGAGCAAGTCTTCGAGAAAATTCATGGGGCCAACCTAAAATTGAATCCGAAAAAGTGCCACTTATTCAGAAACGAAGTGAGCTATCTAGGTCATTACCAGTGAAGGAATCCTGACTGACCCGGAGAAAGTAGAAGCCGTTCAGAAGTGGCCTACCCCCAAGGACAAGACAGAAGTACGGGCATTCCTTGGCCTTTGCTCGTACTATAGACGTTTCGTGAAAGGATTCTCGGAGATTGCAAAGCCATTACACCGACTAACTGAAGACAGACGTCAATTTAGTTGGGATGAAGCTTGCGAAATTGCCTTCGAAAAACTGAAGAAACATCTGTGCGAAACACCAGTCTTGGGATACCCTCAACCAGAAGGTCAATTTATAGTGGATACGGATGCAAGTAATACCGCAATCGGTGGGGTACTGTCTCAAAAGCAGGAAGACAGGGAAGTTGTTATAGCGTACTTCAGTAAGTCGCTGTCTAAACCGGAAAGGAACTATTGTGTGACAAAAAGGGAGCTCCTGGCAGTAGTGAAGACGCTACAACACTTCAGCAAATACCTCATCGGTAGGCAGTTTTTACTTCGCACGGATCATGCAGCGTTAAAATGGCTGTTGCAATTCAAGAACCCAGAAGGTCAAGTTGCTCGATGGATTGAACAACTTCAGGAATATGACTTCATTATCGAACACCGTCGAGGACAAGCCCATGGAAACGCGGATGCGCTGTCACGCAGACCCTGCCCAGAAGATTGTAAGCACTGTATCAGGCAGGAGTTAAAAGAAATGACAGTAAAGCTAACTCGGACAGAACCATTAGAGACCTGGGAGAACGATGCGATGAGAAAGGAGCAAGAGAATGATGATAACCTACGGCACATCATCAGGTGGAAGGCACAAAGTAATGATAAGCCAAAATGGAGTGAAGTTGCACCGACAGGCACTGTTTCCAAGGCGTACTGGGCGCAATGGGATAGCCTCGTTGTACAAAACGGAATACTCTACCGGAAATGGGATAAACCTAACGGCAGAGAGTTTCAACTGCAAATTGTGGTTCCAAGAACAAAAATACGTGATGTTCTTCGGGAAGTACACGACGGCGTGTCCGGTGGACATTTGGGAGTCAAGAACGCTAACGAAAATCCGCGAAAGGTTCTACTGGCTCCATTGTCGGGAGGATGTGGAGGACTGGTGCCGCAAGTGTACAACTTGTGCTGCCGTAAAAGGGCCACATACCAGGAGCCGAGGGAATCTACGACTGTACAACGTCGGTGCACCTTGGGAACGCATTGCAGTCGACGTAGCTGGACCATTTCCTGTCACTGACTCAGGGAACAAGTATTTCATGGTTGTCATGGACTACTTCACTAAGTGGCCGGAAGTGTTCGCCATACCAAACCAAGAAGCTACGACAGTTGCAACCAAGATAGTGGAAGAAGTGATTTGTCGCTTTGGCGTGCCCTTGGAAATCCATTCCGACCAAGGCAGGAATTTTGAGTCACAGGTTTTTCAAGAAGTTTGCAGGATTATGGGAATGAACAAAACCCGAACCACGGCTTACCATCCTCAGTCAGACGGGATGGTCGAACGGTTTAATCAGACGATCGAGAGACATCTGGCAAAAATAGTGGAAAGCCATCAAAGGGACTGGGACAAGTACATTTCACTGTTCCTGCTAGCGTACAGAACCGCGGAACATGAAAGCATAAAGGCAACTCCGGCATATGTCAACTACGGTCGTGAGCTGCGGTTGCCAGTGGACCTCCTAACAGGAGGCTCACCAGATGAACCTCAAAGTGTTCAAGACTACGTTTCTGATCTGCGTGACCGAATGCGAGAAATACACGCCGCAGTTCGAGAAAACGGGTTGCAGTCGAGTCAGAACATGAAGACCAGATACGACAGAATGTCGAATACAAATGGCTTCGAGGAAGGCGCTCTAGTCTGGCTTCACAACCCGACTCGCCGGAAAGGGAAATCGCCAAAGTTACAAACCAAGTGGGAGGGCCCATACAAGGTGGTAACGCGACTAAATGATGTGACGTATCGGATACAGCGTCAACCAAGAGGAGCAATGAAGATTGTTCACATCGACCGCTTGGCGAAATATCACGGAAGTAATGATGATGCTCGGGACGAGCATCTCTAAGAAGGGGGCAGTGTTACGAAATCAAAAATAAATAAAAATAAAATGCGGCCCGCGGAAGTTTGAGTAGCGCTGTCCGCGGAAAATTCTCGTACAATCGTCGCGTGTTTCCATACGGGAATAATATCGCGAACGATCTAGTACATCGATTATCTCGCTCTGACATATTGCTTTGTCTCGCTCTCGCACTTCTAGTATGTACTAAGGGAACGAGACAGAGAGTATCACTCTCTCTCTATTCCGGAGTAGTTGTGATCTTTCTAGAAACTTATGGAGCGGGTTTCCCGGGCCATATAAATATCGGAAGGTGCCTCAGGAGGGCAGTTCTAATTTAACTGAGCTACAAGTGCGATCAAGAAGCGATATCAAGAAGCGAAATACAAGTGATACAAGCGACCTCGGCAAGTTATAGTGACTGTGATTAGCAAGTGTTTTGGACATTGTTAGTGATAAGTGAAGTAAAGTGACGTCGGCGACCATCCTTGTGGGAATAAACGTTTTTAAGAGTCATCAGGTGTTTTTCTCCAAATTGCGAACCCCGAGCTCGTAACAATATCCAGAATGAAGTAGCCATAAACAAACAATATGTACCTATTAACGCGTCCTCTTTGTCCATGCCCAACAGGCTGACGTCGTTTTTGAACGCAGAGTTTTCTAGAAGCAACACCTGCGCCTCGCTCCACGTGCTACTGTACGTGATTTCACTCATATTTTCTAATACCTGAAAACAATATATTACTTTATTTCATCTTTCACATCAACATGATTAGAAGAAAATATCATTAATATGTTATATACAACGGTCCAGTGGCATAGTTGTAAACAAAATCAATCAGCCTAATATAAAAAAAATATATACATATAATCGTGCTTGTTTCCCTCCGTTGTAGGCAGAGACGAAATATTTACACTTTCTACAATCCTTACAGACCTCCCTCGCTTTTTCCACATTCATCACTCTCGTCAACACAATAAAATTATACGACTTTGTAACCAAAAAAAAGTGATTGGATCAATTACAGTCGGAGCCAACAAATTTGTTATCCCTTATTATCGCCCTTAACTCCTTAATAATCGTTTTCAAATATATTTTTTTCTGGAGTAAGTTAAAAATTACATAATAAGATCATGTAAAATTCAGTAAATTATAAATGCGAAACTGTGTTTTTTGTTATATTTGTTTGTTTGTTACTTCGTCACACTATATCAATTAATCTGTCCGATATGTTACACACAGTTAGGATACATATACAAGGACAAAAGGTAAGGGACCTTTTGTCTTCCCGGAAAAAACTAAGAGAATGAATGAAACCATTGAGAAAGGAATTTACTTGCGGTTTCGATGCTGTTTGAAATGCAACGGACATAAAATTAAATTTACGTAGTAAGATAAGATAATTTATTTATTTGCAAGAATACAGTACATACATATGTATAAAAGTCATCTAAAATAAAAAAATTCTTACCTGTGCTAACATCTTCATGTTGCGTTTCTTTAACGCCTTTGCTTCCTCCTTTTCTCGCTTTGTGATTGTGAAAATACAGTCTTCGAATATATCTCTGCGATCAGAGTCCGGCACACACCGCCATATCTAAATAATAATAAAAATTTAATCTAACTATTTTAATGAGGCTTTTATCGCGTTTCTTACTTATTTATCACATCACATACAAATGTTAACTTAGTCGACTTGCGATCACGAACGCTGTAAAGTCTGTTTCAATGGAAAAAGACAATAATGTAAACAAATATGGCCGTCTGACATTGAGGCATGTTTTTCGATGGTGTTTTTGTGAAAATGATTTGTGGGTTCATTGAGATGTGAATGTGATAAGCATTAATAATCGAATGTAAGTGATTGATTAATAATTTTAATTAATTGTCAAAGTTTACATTATTGTCTTTTTTCATTGAGACAGACTTTAAAGTAACAAACGCGACAAATAAGAGGTAAAACACTTTCTTCTTCATCTTCTTAAAATACTTTTATTTATTGTGTAACAATCGCGAAAACATAAGACATCATTAATAATAAACATTCTTTGCTTATTGAGCTACTTGCCGTCGCCCCTTGCTTTGCTTGCAGGGCCATATTAAAGAAATTGTAAACTAAATAAAAAATTATTCTTATCCAATGTAATAACTAACACTGGTACCAAATTTTACCTTACCTAAAAGGAAACCAAATTATTTTAGGGCTACTGCAGGTTAAATTCATTATAATTACCTCTAGATTGCTAAACATTTCTTCGCATTTGTAGTATTTCGTTATTGACGTCACACGATCGCAGCTCAACAAAAACTCTTCTAAATTTTCGCGATTTTTCTTTGTTTTCAATCTGTAATATAATTAAACTATTAAAACTCTCGTAATTAAGCCCTCGAAGGTCACTCCAGAATGACTGGTACGAAGTGGCGTGCTTCCAGTGATTGCCTGCAACCTTGTTCAGGTCTGTGGATTTCCAACCCTGCGCTTGCCGTTTCGTGGTCGCCATTCGATAACCTTTCTGCCCCATCAGCCATCGGATCTCCGCGCTATATGACCCGCTCACTGCCACTAATGATAATGATGATATGTTTAATAGATTATGAGACAAAAAATGATTTCAATAGTTACCTCTGTTCCTCTCTTTCATCTTTCAATTTCTGTGTTTTGTATGCGTTAAATGCTTGCTTCTTTTCATTGAGTTTCTTGAATGTTGCATAGCGTGGGTCCTTTGATATTATTTTGACACATTGCTCCCAAGTTGCATTCGATGGAACATTCTAAACAAAAAAATTTACAATAATAAACACAGTTTTCAACAACAAATGAATGAATTCATGAATTTAGGTGCTGGGCACTTGTCGGTGGGGATTTTTCCATTTTTCTCTATCGTTTGCTAGTTTCATAATTTTTTGATACGAGACGACGGTTGCTTTCTTATTTATTAGATTTATGTAACTGGGCCTTGGTCTACCTGGACCCCTTTTTCCTTTTATGGGAAAAATAATTCAAAATTATATGATGTTCCTCATAAAGTCATTGTGTTATATCAAATGTCCCAACATGATTCCTCTTTTGTTTTCAAAAGATTTAAAATTCTCCGCTCTTCTACTACTCAATAGCTTCATAATAAATATTTACAATACAAAATTTTGCTAAAAAAACCATTATTACTTACTCTGTCTTTAAGAAGTTCCTTGAAAGCCTCGATTGCTTCCTTTTTGTCCTTATACTGGGCCTCGGGAGCCTTTTCATCATCGCCTCCCTCTGTTTGGGGGGGAGCTATTATTTCTTCTGGTTTTACTAAAAAAATAGAAACAATAAATATGTGTCACTCTCATGCCTTATAGAGATTTTGAATGCGGCAAGTTTAAGCTGGGCTTAAGCTTCAGTGTACGCTTATAATGGTGATGCTATATATGGCAGTACTGGTTTTAAAGGGAAAACAAATTAACAGAATCATTTAAGGGTCCAAATAGAATAGAATATTATATTGCTTCTTTGATAAATACTACTCATAGCCCTTTTATATAATAGAAAAATTTAATCAGAAATATGAGTCATCCTGTACGGATACCATATTGATATTTATGTATGTATGGTTTACTCCAAATGACTGGAAGAAGAGGAATCACCATTCGCATACTTAAACAAAAAATCACTTTGTTTTAACTTTTCATCGTTTACGCTATTATTTCCACACACAATAAACAGACATAGCACTTAGACAGCGATAACACGACAACCTTGTACAATCCAGAACCAAGCGCCCTTCTGATGCAACAGGCTAGGTCAAAGAACTAATAATAAAGTAGTAAGTAACTCACTCTCATCCGGGATAGGAATGGAGTTAGCCAAGCTGGGGTCGATGGCCGCCAGCGTCTTGGCCATCGCCTCGTCCAGTGCTGAGCTGCCACCAGCGGCAGGGGAGCCCGGCAGAGGCATCTCGCCCGGCGGCGGCACGTCGGCTATCATACACCTGCGATACGCATCATCATCACTAGTTTTACCTGATTGCGCCAGAAGGAGGAAGGTATCGAGAGTATTTATTTATTTCCAACTTATTACCTCAAATGGTAGGTACAATGGGTGGACTTAATGTAGGAATTTATTTGTGTATGTATCGCTCTGAAGCCTGAAGGCTCGATGGATTCAAGCTTGAGAGGTGTTATTGGTTTCGTATTCACTGTAAGAGTGGGGTATATAAAATTAGAAAAAAAAACCAAATTGCAGATATTTTTTGAAATTACACAGAAAAACAGTCAGGTTTTTTTTAGGTTTTTAAATTACCGCTTTGTTGTTTGTTTTGATGCTTAAAGGTGTCAAACCGGACCGCAGACTGCAGGTGCAGGCTTCAAATGACACTAATTGCTCCTATGCATATCTATGAAGTTGATTCCAAACATGACTACAATGCGGCTGCCATAGCCTATTTTGGGATATATCTAATTATTAGGTATATCCCAAAATGGGCCATTGTATTTTTTTTACGTGATATGACGATATCTATGAGGACAGGTTCTGAAATAAGACTTAAACTTACTGTGCCGCTTCTTCAGCTGCTATTTTGTCTTTGATTTCTTGAAGTTCTTTGGGAATCACCCAACTGGACTCTTTTGTCTCAATGTTGTGATAGTACACCCGGCCAGCGTCAGTTGTGTACTCTTTCCACACACAAGACGATAAAAGTTTCTGTAACAATCAAACATAAATAAAAATATAAAAAGCTAACTAGCTATTTTTCAAATATTTTACCATTTATATATAGGTCCCCAACAAAATGGAAGCATATTTTTTAAGTCTTTCATTGTATTGCATATTTTATAAATAAAGGGAAGTGAAACTGTCACCCTTCGATTTGAGCTACAACTACTATGATAACAGAAATACATAATCTGTGAAAATGTCAAGTTTATCTATAGCAGTTCATGAGCTATAGCCTCCTCACGAACATGGAGTTTAGACAAAGGAAAACTATAGGAAATAAAGGGTCATATTCACATGTTTAATGTAGGTTTTATGGTGGACTAGACTGCAATCAGAGTAGAAATGTATTTTAGGAATTACCTCAGCTGGTGTCTTCAAGTCATCAGGTTTCTCCCAGAGGCTCTGCTTCGTAACTGAATTATAATAATAAATTCTTCCATCAGGAGCTTTGTGTTCAGACCAGGGACTGCTCTGATTGGCTGTCGGAGCAACATCAGGAGCAGGAGCATTCAAGTCCTAAAAAAATATGAGTTAGATTTACAATTGATAGATAGAAATTAAAGTTTTTACCTTTATGAAAGCACAGCAAAAAAGTTTTTAGTAAGCATTTTGGGACAGAGCCAACGCCTTGTACAAAACTAACTGTTATCAATAATGTTATATGTTTGTTATAACACCAAAACCTCTCACAACAGGGTTTGTATGACCAACCCCAAAATGACAAAAACCACAAAATGAATAAATTGTGACATCCAATTTATCTATAACTAGTTTCAAAATAATACCATTACAAACTGATGTTTCATAACTTATAGTAAAAGTAAAATAATAACAAACCGGAGGCTTGAATGCTGGAAATCCTGGTGGTGGCATTGAGAAAGGTGGCAACATTGGAGGGAAGCCCATTGGCGGAGGCAAAGTAGCCAAGTTTGGTGGCAATCCAGGCACCGGAGGCATGGCCACAGCTGGTGGTAAGTTTGGGGCCATTCCACCCATCATCGGTGGTGGCAACAGAGGTGCTGCGGTCATGAGACCCGGAGACCCTGTATTAGGGGGCTCCTACAACATAAAAAACAGCTTCAGTATATTTTTTTTAAAAAGCCTTTGGTGTCCTACTTCTGAGAAATAATAATAATAACAATAATATCATTTATTTCAGATGTCCAGATCCATACATTTTGTTAGTAAGAGTTTTCTTACAAAACTATGTTAATAAGAATTAAATTAAATTGAAATTAAAATTATATTGCCTCTCATTAATAAAAAAAATCTTGAAATTATAGTTGGTACTTGTTAGACACAATAGAAAAATTTAATTGATAAAAACAATATTAGGCTTGACAATTGACTACTTGCAATGAAAATAGTTCCATGCTATCAAAATGGTTTAATGAACTGAAGCCTTACCACAGTCTCTTATAGCAGAGCAGAAACGCTTGTGTTTTAACCCTGCTTTAACTGATGGCGGTAAGGCTTCTGTATTACACTATTGGTGCAAAAGTAATTATTATTTAACTAAATTGGGTTTACTTAATATACTATAACCCACAACAACAACTAACAACCTACTTCAGATAAATAATACAATCATTTTCTTGGCAATTTGGAATATAAATTTGAGTAAAAATAAGACATTTAAGCACAATCTCGTCTTTCCTGCCTTTTCCATTATAGTACCTAATTATTTATCTTATGTGTCTAAAATACCTAGCTAAGGCCTTAGTTCACCCCTGGAAGCTCCAAACTGTAGCTTACACTATTGCAGTGCCAAATGTGTTTGCTTGTCAAGCTCAGCGCTTAATATACCACCCTATCCCTACAAATATTAAAGTGAGAAAATTGGTGTGTCGATGTGTGACGTATTGCTGAACCGATTCAGATAAAATTTGAGAATAAATGATACCTTGAATTGGCGATAATCGGCGCAACCAAATAAGAGGTACTACAGATGGAGAGCGTGAAAAACTTGTTTTAAACTGGGAAGCACACTAAACTTTTCATGTTTTTTAACCTTTAGCTCCAGAGGGAACAATAGAATCCGAATCAAAACGCAGTAGGCAGCTACCGCTAGGGTAGTGAATTTTCACAAGAATAAATCTTTTTACACCTAAAGCTGAGTTTATTGAATAAATGCATTAAACAAGATATACGTATTGTGTTTACTTATTTAATGAATCGTGGAAAGCCGGGCTTGAAATATACTACAAGACTTACCATTTTATATAATTTTTCTTCTTTAGGTTATGTTTCGATAAGTAAATTAATCAATATAAACATAAAGCAGATATTACTTTTCATACAATTAATAACACAATACACTTAAAACGAAACAAATTTTTAGAAAAGGCTTGCTAGCTTTCATTGTACAATTTAGTTTGCATTTGCATTGCTCCTTGCCTGCTCACAAAGCCAAAACTGACATTGAAATTTGCGTATTTTTTTTTTCTTAGATGGCTTTTACTAGACATGTCTGTGTTGTTTAGTCATTCATGGCTATGGATTAAAGACTGCACTAAGTACTTCTGCAAATTTATATGGAGGTAAGGCCAATCCAAGCGAGATACAAATAGTGAAAGAATCATTCTCATTCTAGCAAATACAAGCTTTATCATGTTGCTACTTTTGCAAAATAGGGTGACCAAACTCAACTGAAAAAAATGGGGAAAGGTGGTACATACTTTATTGTATGCATTTGCGCTATCCATCTTGATCTATTTATCCATGACTTGTATCCATGTCCTTAAAACACATTAAAAAACTTCTGTTGCTGACATACGTCTAAACATCCTGTTCTGTCAATAGGACAGGTTGACGTGTCAAGAAGTCAAAATATCTGTCAACCAACCAGCCTTTTTGAGATGTCCTCGAAATCTAGTAAAATATTAGGAATATTCCCATCAATTTTATTCATTATTCATTCTTAATTGAAGTGATAAATTGCTAGTTTTGGTATTTTTATTCGATATCGATTAATTAGGATGCGATGCTACCTCGTCGTCGAAATATTACAGGTGGAAGTGTGACAGACCGTACTTCCCTGTTGGAATTAGATCATTACGACAAATTGGATAAAAAGGGTTCATCTAATTCAAAACCATATAAGTCAATAGATAATCCTCATAACAGACCAATAATAAATAAACCCCAATTGGAGGAAGAGATTCATTTCGAATTTTTAGAAGAGTTCGTGTTTGAATCAGTTATGGCTGCGCGAGACAGAACCAATGAATTTATAACAGCTGTACGAAGTCTGCAGGGCAGGACTTTAGCACGGACTGTTATAAGAGATGAAAGGAGAGCTAATGTGTTGGAAACATATTCCCAGTTTATGAGTATGGCCAAAGTTATAAGTAAAAACATTACAAGTACCTATGCAAAATTGGAGAAATTGGCTATGTGTAAGTTGTTCTATTTATTATCTACTGTGTTGTTAATGTGTGTGTGTGATATAAAATATTTACAAATTTTGCGATATATTTTCTCACAAGGTCTAGTCAATGGCATGTCAGAGAGCCAGTCAAATTTCAAATTAATAGTCTCATGGGTCTGCTGGATCAGTAATAAACTCCTTGTTCTCATGTACAGTTGTATTATTTTACTTTACTGAAAAAGTATATAAATTGTATATATAGCTTGTAACATTATAGAAAGTAGAATAATATTAAACAAGATCTTCAATCAAATAAATCCTGTATAAAATCCTTCAGAAACTGGCCCAAAGTAGTGCAGTAACGGAATTAAAGTCCTGGCATTTTATTTTTCAGTGGCCAAAAAAAAGTCTTTGTTTGATGACAGACCCACAGAAATTCAAGAACTTACATACATCATAAAAGGAGATTTGAGTTCTTTGAATCAGCAAATAGCCAAGCTGGGAGAAATGCCCAGAGGGCGTAAAAGTATGCACAGTCATTCCTCCAGTGTTGTGGTAGCCTTGCAGTCTCGTCTTGCATCCATGAGCAATCAATTCAAACAGGTATGTATTTTTTATTTCTCATACTTAGTGGTTATCGTTGAAGAAGGTGGCCTAGTGACCCAAAATGAGTATTGGCCCCCAATAATAAGGATCTTTGCTTTGATCTGTCCTGTGGAGTCTCTTGCCACATATAGCTCATGTAGTTTAACTTTGGTTTTTAGCTGTCTAAATACTAACAAGATGCTAGAGTCTGCTGGGTAATGATGATAAAAATCATCACAAGACAAGCTTGAGACTTCATTTATACATACATATTCTTACCACAAACTAAATAGAAGCTGTTCATTGTTTGTTAGCTAAGTATAGTCCAATCAAAAAATGAATTGAAGTCATAACCCCCCCTCCTTATCATATTTTATGGTAGGGTGTAGTTTCTGCTACTCTTAACTTCTAGATAGTCAGCAAAATTGTTAATTTCCTTACACCATAAATTATAATTGAATACCACTTCAATAGGTTCTTGAAGTGCGTTCAGAAAACTTAAAGCAACAGAATAGCAGAAGGGAACAGTTCTCAAGAGTAACTCCAATAGTATCAGAAGTGCCATCTCTACTGCAGCAAGATGATGTTAGCATAGACTTTGGAGAATCAACAAGCCTCCAAACACAGACACAGCAATATGCTCTAAGAGATGATTCAGACTCGTATGTGCAGCAAAGAGCAGAGACTATGCATAACATAGAAAGCACTATAGTCGAGCTCGGTGGCATTTTCCAACAGTTAGCGCATATGGTCAAGGAACAAGACGAAGCTATTGGGCGGATAGATGCAAACATTCAAGATGCTGAAATGAATGTCGAAGCTGGACATAGAGAAATTATGAAGTATTTCCAAAGTATTACTGGCAATAGAGCACTTATGTTTAAAGTTTTTGGGGTATTGATATTTTTCTTTATATTTTTTGTTGTTGTAATGGCTTAAGCTTACACCATATTCCATTATTATTTTTCTTAAGTTCTAAAGGAGCACCTATTTAATATTGTATTTGGAGTTAAGTGAGGGTTTTCAACAAGATGGGATAAACAAACAATACTTAATTTATAGGTATCTCCTTATTTGTTATATATGAAAATATTCAATAATATAAATGTGTACACTTAATATGTAATAAATAGTATGTAAATAAATATATAACAAATATTTTTAAAAATGAAAATGTATTATTTTATTTATAAAGGCGTCTAAAGAAATCAAGGCTTGAAGGCTTATGAACCAGAGGTTATTTAATTATTGATGAATGAAATATTACAATAAAGAAAAAATCAATCCTGTGGTTCTTTTCAACGTGTACTTGGCACCTATAGTGCGCGCGGAACTCGCTGGCCGCGCCTTAGGTGGCGACAGGGCGGGTTGCCTACTGCTCGCAACGCACATGAGATTGGACAGTCGACCAATCTCAAGATATCGTAAAAAAATTGTTCAATTATTAAAAAGAATAAATAAAATACAATTGAACTTTTAGAAGTTTATATTGTACCTTGTACCTATCTAATTATATTGTAATTAATAGTAAAATAAACCAAAAACAAATTATATGAATTTATTCTGACATATTCTCTGAACCACTTATGAAATTATTCTGACATATTTTAATGATGTATGAAATTATTCTGACATATTTTAATGATATATGAAATTATTTAATTAATATATGACTTATACGAAACTAGTTGTGCCCGCGGCTTCGCTCGCATGGAATTCCGTTTGTGTCACGGAAAAAGCCTATGTCACTGTCCAGGTCTCCAACTATCTCCACACAAAAAATTACATCAATCCGTTGCTCCGTTTTAATGTGAAAGAAGGACAAACAAACAAACACACTTTCACATTTATAATATTAGTATGATTACTCTGACATATCATCTCAATCACTTGATTCTAAACTTGAGTCAGACAGAATCATCTTGTAAGTTTATGATTTCATCCATCACAGTATCAAATGTCATTTTTGCTATTGTTCGGCAGAGAATTCAGAAAATAGCAATTAAATAAAAACAAATTGAACTGAAACTTTAAGTTAAACTTTAGATATTTTATCTTATGTGAGTCTGACACTTCACCCTCAAAAAATTGAATCAAAAAGATTGTGATTTCAACACAAAGAATTTCAATATTTACGAAAGTAAACACATATTAAATATGTACAAATATAAATATATAAATTTAAATCACATATAAATTTTATATCTGACATTCATTACAGTAGACAAAGCAAAAATGATGAGTGTGCCTCCCTTTCATCTTGCTATAATGACATATGTAAGTGGACACTGGGCTCCGAAGCAAACCGCTGAGGACGCAACCGGGAAAGCACTAGGATGAAAAAGAAGTACAAACGTTTGAAAAATAAGCTGTACATTTAGATTTCTTACCACTCTTCAACAATAGCTCACTTACATATTTTTCTATGTTCTCCCCTCAGCTCAGATATGAATGAAGTGCATACATGCTTGAACATAACAAAAAAGGCTTGCTCATCCTCGAGGATACGCGGGAAGCCCCACTAGCACAAAGTAAATAGGGGAAATTGGCAACTCTAGATTTTTTGAGTGTATGCCAGTGATTAATAGGTCCCAAACTTAATAGTAGAAATTAATTCATGGACCTGATAGTATTGATCACCACATTCTTTTCAAATTTGTACAGAGTAAGGTATTTGACCTTCACTTGAAGATCAATAAAACGAATAACTTGATAGAAATATAAATTATATTGTTTTCATATGAATAACTGTTCACTTTTTGTTATCTTGATGATAAATTAGTATGTATTAATTATAATATTACAACATTTGTATGAAATTAATCTGTAAAGTAGAAAAAGAATGCCCATAGAATACCAAATCTGACTTATGTACTTATTACACTTATTTACATTTCACATAACATTATTTATAAAAAATGCATGTTTACAAAAATTCATCGCACCAGTCTTTTAAACACTGAAAACAATCTGCTGACTGCTTGGAGTTTGCGCTGCAAGTTTCCTTCATCCACTCTTGGAATAACTCTTTGTCTTTCTTCAATACCAAAAATTGGCCTAGAACCACATAGGCCTGAAACAATATACCAATGCAATTATTATTTTTACTTAAATGTATTCCTAAGATAGAGCCATGATTTTCTCAAATTCATCTCACATTTTGCAAATAAAGGTATCAAAACCTGTGGCTGGTGGTACATGGACAAAAAATAACAGAAAGGAGTGGATGTAGTTGGAGGAGGTTTTTGCTAACAGAAGGCATACAGACAGGGTTGTAGATAAAGAAAAAAAAAAATCATCTGTATAATTATACCTACAGATATTTAAAACTGTTTGTTTGTAATAACTTTATTGCACAGAAAAATACATGTATGTATGAAAATAAAGGCATTATTTTTTTTTATTTAAAGTTTATTTAAATACTTAAAGGTTGTGAGATATTGTTTTCAAAGTCACTCACAATTAGCATTGTTAGCTACAACAACTTATGCTATATAATAGCCACTCCTATAGATTTAGATTTCACCTAAATAAAGTGTATGCTAGTGGAAGTGCTTTAACCGGCTGAGAACCCAAATTAGCCGTTGCAGGGACAAGCTGGCCAGATGGTGCTACACAAGCAACAGTACTTGTGAGTGTGCTGAGTCTGCTCAGACAATGGCACATCTTCTGACGTGCCCAGCATCCCACGACACCTGCACGCTGGAGGACCTGTATAATATTACCACAAACGCTATACAGGTGGCCCAATTTTGGGTCCGTAAGAACATTTGAGTTGACCATTGACTCGCAACGAAGAAATGGCAAGACATGTAGAACACTCAAGAATCCCACATCCACTAAGTTTGTAATATGAGTCACATGAGAAAACACACATTTTATGCAATTACTGTAAATGAAATCATTGTTTAAAAAATATGCTACTATTCTACTACCGACTTTGGAGGTTCAATGTTTATCCGTGTTGAAACATCTTAGATTTTCATAAAAATCGTTTGTTGACTAAGTGCCATGGAGGCGGCACTTTCGGGTTATTGGTGAATAATCAAAAATACCTAGTATTTCAAACTGATAAAACAGGTTAAGTATTTAATACTGACCTTGTCAAATCCTGCTGTTTCTAACCTTTTTCCAAGGACTTCACCAACTCCTGCAAGATCAGTAACAGGTTTCTCGCCCATGGGTTCGGCGACAAAGTTCCTGTGTTTTTGCGATGTACTCGACATGGTTAGTATTTATGTCGGCAATTAAATAAATATGAATTCAAAGTCTACTTCCAAATAAAATATCTGGAATAACGTTATAACTCCACTAGTTTATCTTGTGGTTTAATTAACAAATCCTCAGAGGTGAAATCAAATCAAACCACTCCAAAAGTCCAAAATTCGAACCGATAGACGCTTTGCTTGCGAGAGCGGGGCACGCACACGCACAACCACAACGTTATCGAATGTCAATGTCATGTCAAAAGTTAATCTTATTTTTGTTTACTTACATATGGCTTTCACTATGTGTGCTTTCGCCATTATGTATTTATATTATGAGTTTGTGCGTAATAATGGGGTTTATTATTCATACAGTGTTCCAGAATAAGCGTGAGTGTTAGGAAATGAGACAGTGGCCGATAAATGTGATTTTCTTGCTTGTTTCCAGAAGCTCATAGAAATTGCTAAATACATTTTTTTACCATTCATTTCAAAGACATGAGGGACGTAAACAGACGGAACATAACATACTAGTTATACTTATGTAGCAAGTAATTGTTGTTATCCTTTTCACACGTGTTCGGGTCTATATGGCGATATCTCATAGTCATTACGCAGTGTGGCAATTTTTGGCAGTGACGACATTTTCTGACGTGTATCAGCTGTTTTGTTGGATCGGTGAATATAAAAAAAATAATACAGTAGAATCCATACTAATATTATAAATGCGAAAGTCTGTCTTTCTTTCTGTCTGTTACGCTTTCACGGCCAAACCGCTGGACGGATTTTGATGAAATTTGGTATAAATATAGTTGAAGTCCCGGGATCAAACATAGACTACTTTTTGACGCAGACAGAGCTTCGGGAAACAGCTAGTACCCTATAAATATTCATAAACATAACCTTACTTATGGTCCTTATGGATACTCTTCATTCAAACTAATTGGACAGAGCTTTAAGGAAGTCCTCGAACTTTCCTTGAAAACGATATTCTTATGCCCCATGCTTATACCTGATTTTTCTGACTTGACTTATCTACTGACTACTTTATGCCTTTACTTTAGACTTGCTTGACTAAACAAGTTCCAAAATACTTATTACTGGGAAAACACGTCTAGTAAAAGCCATATCGAAAAAAAATCGAACGTCAAATGTAATAAAAATAAAATAATCGAATAGGGATGGCGATTCTTTTCGAAAAAGATCGATTATTAAATCGATTCGAATCGTGACCTAATGAATCGATTACAAAAAAATCGAGGTCTATAAGATCGATTTCCGAAAAATCGATCTTTTTTTCAAGTTTTCGTTTATAATGTAATATTTTATTAAAAACAAGGTACATATTATAATAGATCGATCTCTTATCAGTAAAATCAGGTAATTCGATAATAAAAAATATTTTCATTACCATGTCAAACTAACAGATAAAGTATAAAATAACACATTTATTTTCTACATTTAAAAATTTTACAGAGTTAAGAAAAATTGTTTACAAAGTTAATAGATAATGTAGCTTATAGTTCCCAATGCTTAATATCTAAACTTTTTAAAAACAACAGTCTATCAAGTCTACAGGGATCCAAGCGGTTTCGCTCATCTGTTGCGATGTTTCCGGCAATTGAGAAAAGGCGCTCACAAGGAACAGATGATCCTACGATACTCATATACGTCACGGCTATTGAGTGAACTTGGTGATAAATAGAGTTTTTTTGTTCTTGCCAGTAGAGTATAGGGTCATAATTTAGGTGCACAACTGCCTGCGATAAATAGTGTTTAAATTCTGCATTTAAGCCTCCACTTTCCTGTGCATGTACAGTATATACAGAGAGTTGCTTTTTTACTAGCAATTTATGAAAATCCCATAATCCTCCTTTTTTCATATCATTACCAGTCTCTTCAATGGCGTCGACTTCTTCGCTATTATTTTGTGGAAGTTGTTGCCGCGTAATATCCAAAATTGAAGTGTTTATTTTATTTATTGCTCGAGAACAGGCGACATGATCAGTAAAATGAATTTTTTTAAATCTAGGATCTAAAATGGTCGCAGCAGCTAACAAATGAACTTGTTCGACCATTCCAAATCTTTTTTTAAGGCCGTCCACTATTAAAGTTCGTGTTTTAGCACCAATATCGGTTGAATTTTCCATTGTATTATATGTTTCAGTCAGACAAGATACGATTGGTATAATTTTACTGGCTGTAACATAGTTTTCTCCAGATATTTCCTTTGTTATTACTTCTAATGGTCTCAATATATTTATAAGATCTTTTATGAATTCTAACTGCTGTGCAGTAAGCATTGTTGGAGCTTTAGGATACTTGAGTAAAATTGGCGCAATTATTTCGGATAACTCAACAAATCGTTTTAATTGATAAAAAATAGAATTCCATCTGGTACACACAGATTGAATAAGCCCCAAAGGCTTTGTTTGGTGATCCTGAGCTTTCTTTAAAGAGTCAGCAGCATTTGTATTTTGCTTAAAATATGTTGTAATATCTTTAACAGCTGTTAATAAATTCTTGGCTTCGTCTATTCCATCCTTATGGTCAAATGGTTTGGATGCTACTAGGTTTAATGTATGAGCAAAGCATGGCAAGTGTTTATTTTTGCCATAAACATTTGTGACTGCTTTAACGATATTAGCGCCATTGTCCGTGATAAACGCTACCACTTTGTCACTTGTGATGTCCCATTTTTCGGTCATATTAATAATTACTTGTGCTAAGTAGTCAGCATTGTGTGGTTCTGTTAGAGCAGTTACACCGAAAATTATGCTCATTAATTTATTTTCATATATACAATGACCAGTTAAGCCTAAGTAGCTTTGACTATTATGCGTGTCGGTCCAAACATCTGCAGTCAAAGATAGTGCTTCTACTTCTTGTATTTTTAATTTCAGTTGTGCTGAAAGAACGTTATATTTATCATCAATCATGTGAGTAATTGTTTTTCTGGCTGGAACTTTATATAGCGGTGCCACTACTTTCATCAAATATTGAAATCCTGTTTTTTCCACAGTATTTAGAGGCAAGCCATCCTTTGTTATCATGAAGACTATTGCATTGGCTAGTTGACCACTTTTAACACCATTATCTGAAAATTAAAAAAAAAAGTTATAATTTTCGATTCTGTATCTATACATCTCACTTTCATGAAAAATTATTTAAAAAAATATTTCAGTTTCTTGTCTTACCTCGAAATGATTTTATATTTGTAAAGCAAGATGTCAATGTTGGCTGTTTTAAGATTGATACAGAGGCAGAAGAAGAAGCCACGCTTTCAGTATCCGAATGATCAACATTTTGAGAATCTGGAACTGGCACGATGCCTAAAGCCATGTCATCAAAAACCTAAAATAAGAAATATATTACTTTGATTTATTGAACATTAATTCTTATTTTGTTCAAACTCAGTATATTGGAAAACAAAGGATGTGATATAAGAAATACAGGCTCCACTCCACTCACTTCTCCATCACCATCTCGTGCATTACTACAATTACCACCGCCACTTGCATGCTTCTTTTTGAGACTTACGGTCTGAATTGTTGGATGACGTCTTAATAAATGATTACGCAAGTTTGTTGTGTTTCCCTTAGTTTTTACTTCCTGGTGACAATATTTGCATTTGCCTCCTGAGTCTATTTTTATGAAATGATTCCAAATATCACTTTTACCCGACATGCTGAAAAAAATACATTTTTTCCTCATTAAATTTGATAAACAACGAAATTTTTAGTAATTAGTTACCTACTAGTTGTAAGTAATATTCAAAATCCTATTAGCATCAATTCCTAAACAATTTAAAAGAAGACTTTATATGAAAGATTAGTAAAACATTTAAATAGTAAAACGGTTAAATAGAAATAATTGTTTCTTTGTAAAAAAAACCTTTATACGTTTATCAGGTTATAATTCGATTTGATTTAAAAATCGATCTTTTTCGGAAAGAATTGCCCATCCCTAGCCTGGCGTTCTTCTTACCTACCAAATATGTAATGTATTGTATTTAAAAAGATAATTCGCAGACCGATTTTACTTGATAAAAATAAGATTAAAGTAATTTCGGTAGTTTATTTTTAAAAAGATAATCAGGGCTTTACTTTTACTTTCTATGTAAACAAAATAAACAATTTGAGGTTATATAGATAAATGGACATAATAGTAGAAGTAAGTATGCACACTTCCTTAAGGAATTCCACATATGACTTACTTATTAGTTATTTCAATGCCCAATATTGATTATTCGTATATAAACGTAAATGAATGACATACATGGTTAGATTTAATAATCACAACTAATAGATAATAGCACGAAAAAAAAAAAATAAAGCGCTTTACTTACCTAATTAGTTATTATTCCGCAACAAACACTACATAAAAATTAGTATTTATATCGCTTTACGAGAATCACTCAATCAATCAACAATAAACAAATGAAATAAATACTAAAAATATTTTATGGCTGGATGGAATGACGCAACTGACAATGACAACTCAGTGACAGACAGTCCAGCCAGTCATAGATAGAAACAAAAACAAAAAGTCAAAGACTACGAACGTAACTTTTTTTATTCAAGAGATGCGAAGGAATCTAAACATACAGCCATCTCGCGAGTTTTTGAATAATTAATTCTTTAACCGGCAGCACTCTTATAATACGGATACATTCAATTAATTGAAAATAGTTTTTTGGTTTATACCAAAAAAATCGAATGTCGATTTTCAAGGGTGAAATATCGATTCACCGAATCGATTCAGTACTACATATCGATTTAAAAAATCGATCTTTTTGGCTCCGAAAATCGATTCTTCGATTAATCGATTTCAGATCGCCATCCCTATAATCGAAAACATGTCGAAAACGAACTAAATAAACTTGATGATAAAAACAAAATTCTGTTTCGTGATGTTTTAGAAAAAGAAATCGTAGCCATTATTTACTTGGTTAAAGAACTTGTGCCGAATAAGGCAGTGTCGGTTGCGATTGTGATACAATGTTAAACAAAAATGATTACATATATTGTAAAAGTGTTAAACTTATTTGCTGTGGCACTCCAAAAAATTTTGTTTGGAGCCTCATATATCGGAAGTGTTATTGTTGCTGTAATATCAGGAATTTTTAACGCCATTTACGACTTTACACAGTACATCATACTGTTTCTACAAATTATTTATGAAGACAATTCATCTATATTTACTGAAGACATTCCTAACTTTTTTACCAGCTTCCTAAGTGTTTTTTGTGAACAGATTGGTGGTTTGCTGAATGGATTGACCTCTATCTACACTGGATTGGAATACAGAACGAAGACGATTCTTAGTAACATAAATTACTTTTTTTATGGGTTTATTCTAATAGTAACAGAAGTTATAGTAATAATTAAAAGTGGTTTAATATTAATAGGACAAACATTATGGTTGATAATAACATTTATTCCCGTCCATCTACCACAGTTACTACGAGCAGGAATAGAAGTCATGAAAGAATTTGTTATTCACACAGTAATAGATGCATACATGAGGTTGTTGAAAATAACAAATTTTCTGACCGATGTGCCTTTGGAGTCATTCATAGGCCTAATTAGTGCCGTTATAATTGTTCGTTTGACTGTACATTACAGGGAAGTTATTCTGTCTCAAGCCATTGTTTGTTATTGGTCAGTGGTTAGGAAATTCATGTATTTATATTATACACTTTATAACTATTTTGCTGATCCAGAAGTGAGAGTGATAACTCATATGGCTAGCGGACAAGAATTAAGTTCAAGAGATGATGAGACTTATGATGAAGATGCGGATGGTGCTGATGCCCTGTGTGTTATTTGTCAAGATCGTCAGAAGTGTGTGTTAACCCTGCCGTGCCGACATGTGTGCTTGTGTACAGAGTGCTGTCGGCGGCTGTATGGGTACCAGCGCACTTGCCCTATTTGTAGAACATTTATTTATCATTCTGTCACTATTTACTTGTGACTCTAAATAATGTGATATGAACATTTTGATTTTATTAGGTACGCATTTAAATGTATAAATCTCAATAGAATTATGAATGAGAGAGAGAATGATAATCATTTAAAAAATTTTGTTTTTGTATAGATTAAAACTTAACACCAAAAAATTATTTAATTTGTATGTCTCACACAATACTACTTATTTTAATTTTTCGGGGATTGCTGTAAACAGTATTCTTAAAGAAAAATCCAGATTTCATGTGGTGTATCTGGATTAAATTTCTGGGAGATTATGAATATTGAAGTCAAATTTGTTATAAAGATCTGTCATTTTATTGTGCTCTGGTGCTAGTTCCATTATTTTTGAAAAACACGAGACTGCTTTGTTGCTTTTGTATCTTGTACTCATTTGTTTTTTCGTACTTGGTAAAATAAAATGTGAAAATAATAATTTTATGTAATTTTATTTGAGTATGTTTTACATGCATGCGTTAAGTGGTCTTTATAATCATAAAAAAATATGCCAACTAGCTATTTGTTTGTTCAGTAAACTAGCTAAATTAAAGATTTTTTATTTTATTTCGCAATATAGATTACCAACTCAAACAAGTGCTTTTAAAAAAATACCTTTGTTAATGCTACTACCTGCTCCTACTTCTTGATAAACTAACTATGAAATCATCATTACTACTTCTTGAAGATCTAGTATTAATATTTAGGTCTCTAAATTTAATTTGAAGATCTTTAAAAACATTTAACATAAAAATGGCAGTTATAACTATAAGAAAACCACATGTGGAACCTAAAATGTCTCCAGCCCCCATGTGTTCCCATTCCCTGAAGAGAATACCAGATGCTATTATAACTAACACCGTAAACATAACATAATACACTGGAGTGACAAAACTGGTATTAAAAATATCTAAAGACTTATTCAAATAATCCATTTGTATTGTAATACAAATTATACAACTAAAAAGAATTATCCAGAATAAATAATTTGAAATATTATTGACATTATTACCAGAAATAGATTCTTTAATACCTAAGGCTACAGCCTTACAGAATGCGACAGTGAGACTCCCGATTGCTGAACACATGAACAAATAAACTAATATGTTCGAATTACCAAATCTAGGCACAAAAATTAACTTTATGATCAGACTCATAAAAATAATGATTACAACATATGTTACAAATACATAATTTGTAAGTTTCTGTGTAAGTTCTTCAAATGTCTTGATTTCTTCTGATTTCGGTGAATGTAGAACAATAATGATGGATCCAATGATGCAGAGAAAACATGCAATCTAAAAACAAAACACATGTTTATTGAGCCATTAGTTGTTAAATAATATTATGTCATAATCTAAATACAACTAGATTTAATGGAGGTGCATTTTCAGAGTTTATTTGTATACTAGCTGACCCGGCGAACTTCGTTCCACCTAACAGTCAATTCTTTAATTTTTAAGTTCTTTTTTTTTAATGTTGTGGCATGCGCGTTAGCTGCGCGCTGTACTGGACAGTATTTGGACATTGCAACATTACTTCATTTTTCTAAAATAAAAGAAGTTTTCTAAAATAAACGTAGCCTTAGTTACTTCTTATTACATCAGCTACCTGCCAATAAAAGTCCCGTCAAAATCGGTCCAGCCATTTCAGAGATTAGCCCCGGAACAAACAGACAGACAGACAGACAAAAATTGTAAAAAAAATTATTTTGGTCCATGTACCATATATATATATATATTCATATGCATGTATTAAAAAACGGTTATTTCAATATTATAAACAGACACTCCAATTTTATTTATATGTATAGATGTACCATATATATATTCATATGCATGTAGTAAGAATCGGTTATTTCAATATTACAAACAGACACTCCAATTTTATTTATATGTATAGATAATTGATGGCCAGACTCAGAATACATACAGGGAAACTATCATTACATTCTACACACAATATTCATCACAATCATTTCAGCTGCAGTCAGTCGACTGCTGGACATAGACCTGCAATGATTTCCAGATTGATGGGTTCGAAGTGGCCAGCATCCAGTGCTTGCCTGGTACCTTCAAGTTATCTAGACTATCTGGTTGGTGGGTGTACTGATCTGCCCTTTCTGGTTTGTGGTCTCCATTAGAATGGAGAGTCAGCTTTTTCTTCTCCACTTCTTCCAGTATTTGGCATCCTTATGCATAATCTACTATGCTATGAAATTTAACTAACACTGTTTGGTTTTTAATCATGAATGATTATGAATTACCTTGCCAATAAAGTTTAATTTCTCATCAAGGAATTTTGAAGACAATACTGCTGAGACAAGTACACTGAGGGCCCCCAAAGGTGTGACCAGGGCCGCTGGAGCCAATGCATATGCTAAAAGATTTGCTCCTTCACCAACACCCACTAGAAAGATGAAAAAATAAGTAATAATAATATGGTGCTATTTTTCAAGGTATTATCGACAGCAAAACTATCGCTATCGCAACAACTGTAGTGTGTAACCATTTTATACATAATTTAGTAAATACAAGACAGAAACTGTACATACTTGTTATCAGACCCATCCACCACATCCATTGCTTTAAATACGCATATCCTCCTGCTGAAGCCCTTATGCTACCAGAAGTCACTTGTTTTCTTAGTGCTAGCTTTTTTATAATGAAACTAGAACCTATAAATACACTTGATGCGACAGCAAGGCCCAAGCCAGTTATAAAAGATACATTGTCATATTCTTGGCCGTCTATTACTAAGTTGGAAGTCTTCATTATTGTAGACAATTGTTAATGTACATTTTAGCTTGCGTAAATATTTATTTGATATAATATTTTAGAAATGAGAGTCTAAGATTTGTTTACTTAATAAAATAAATTTTTTTCCATTAATTTTACGGCCCTAGATACAAGTCTTAAAAATAAACAAACAAAGCAAACGTCATACAAATCTTTAAAAATACTTTATGACAGTGACGACTGAAAGCAGTGTTGCCAGTAGCAGATAGTCAATTATAACATAAGACTGCTCAAAAAGTAACATTTTCAAGAAAAAAGTAACATTATCTTTTCTTTTTTTTTCGGGTTCCGTACCGAAAGGGTAAACGGAACCCAGTTACTGGGACTTCGCTATCCTACTGGCCGTCTGTCCGTGTGTCACAGGTTGTATCTCATGAACCCTTTTAATTAGAGGGTTGAAATTTTCATAGGTGATGTATTTTTTTTACAGCTTTATCAACAATTAATAAAAAACTGAATAAAATAAGTATTTGAGGGGGCCATAAAATAAACGGAATCCTTCGTGCGCTAGTCCAAATCGCACTTGACCGGTTTTGTAATATAGTTGTACTATAATTATGTAGCATGCGAGGCCTATTTTTAATGTAAAAACAGTGAGTCGATTGACAATCACTCGACTCACCTATTATCTCCAATGAAAATCATTTGAAATCGAATGATTTTCAACGGACACAGAGATTTCACACACTAAAAATAGCCCTCGTAGGCTACATACATCTATTACAAGCCATATTATTATTATTATTTTTTTACAGAAGTACTTAATTCATTTATTGGTATATCACAAGTAAACATATAAAAATTCTAACTATCCTATCTAAAAATAATAAAAAAAAAAAAAAACTAAGTGTAATCTAAATTGTGTCCCCTGGCAGAGTTCCCATCACGCAGGCAGCATTCCCGCGTTGAATAGCTATGGCTATTCGCTGAGCGAGAAATCTGCCCGCGCGAGGGTCACCCGTTACCTTCCGTCCCAGACAAGGGCTCGACCCATCCTCCAAGGTATCAATGACATCCCTTCAGGGCGCTTGCCATCGTCTCGCACAGTTTGAGGCTCCAGAACTGCGGGTACTTTCGCACTAACGAGCGCCCTTCGTAGGATGTCATTGATGGCTGCATGGCGGGTTTGACGACCGGCGCCCGACGAATAAGCGAGTCCATGGTGACCGAACCGATCCACGGGGGCTCCACAAGCAGCGCAGCTGTGATCCACGCACACTTCGGCTCCGAGCCGAAGACCTACAGCTATGCGGAATGTTAGCGGGTCAATAAACGTCCCTAGTGTAGGAGACGGATACGCATGTAGCCAGTGGCCGGATTCAGATCTCGAACCATAATAATGATATCTATTAACTATTCGACATAATAGGTGAGTCGACGATAGATTTTTCAAAGACAAAAATAGCTCTCGCGGTCATGATTTGGATTAGGTGAATACGTTAACATCATTCGCAGTTACCACTAATGTGGGCGTTTTCTGTGTGTTAAAGTTAAGCCTTGTCATATAAAGTTACTAGCTTTTTCCCGCAGCCGAAAATGATGTTAAGCCCCATAACAAATATTTTGTCAAACATACGATCACGAACACATAGCTGTGGTGCCGGCATGCCGAATAACCGGATGTTGCCACATGTAGCAGTTCCAGCAACTAACAGAAAACAATGAAAAAAGTAAGCCCAACCAGCCTGGTTCCCGCGCATTTTGATTGTCAAGTCAACGTCAGTTTTATTCAGTTTAGTTTTATTCATTGTGTTCTCAGCATTTTCAAATTACAAATAAATTGCGCTATCAATTGCTTAAAAGGTATTTTACTGTACATAACAAAGAAAACATTGTTTGCACTGAAATCAGTTGGTAAGGCAACATATTACAATGGTGGGGAAAATGAACAAGTTGTTTGTTCACAAGAGAGGTAAGTATTACGGATTATTCCCAAGGATTTATCAAAATAACTAAGACATTATATTCCTTTCATGATCTCGATGTTTATTAGTTTCATGCTTGAACTTTAACCATATTCAATTTAACCCGTTTGCTGGAAAATCAGTAGTTAGGTACCTAAGTCAAACGTTTGGTTCATTTATATTGTCTGAATAAAGCAACCGTTGTGTATCGGGGAAATACATAACATACTTCTGGGGTTTAATATGAGTTACTCACAATTTAAGTGCAAAATAAAACAAAGCAGTTAAAGTCTTATTAGGATTCCCAAAGTCGCTTAAATTTTCAATCTATAATTCATTGATTATTTCCAGGAGGCAGAATGGAGGAGGTTCATATTGATAAAATTACATCAAGAATAAAAAAGCTATGTTATGGACTTAACATGGATTTTGTGGATCCAGTAAGTTTGTTATATTTTATTTCGTTAAAATCTATAAATAGTTCTTAAAAAAATTGTTCATAAGAAAGGATAAACATAGAAAAAACTTCTTAGAATAGATAAAATCGAAAAAAATCGTTAATATAACATGATTGGTGTAACAAACAAAAATAACTTAAGAAATGAAAATTTGTTGCTGAAAGACTTATAACAACATGACTCAAATAGTTTGAAAAATATCTTGACTTCTAAACCTAAATACTATTTTATATCAGGTTTCAATAACACTGAAAGTGATCAGTGGAATCTATTCTGGTGTAACCACTGTGGAACTTGATAACTTGGCTGCTGAAACAGCCGCTACAATGACAACTGACCATCCAGACTATGCTATCTTGGCTGCTAGACTGGCTATCTCCAACCTGCATAAGGAAACAAAAAAACATTTCTCAGGTAAAGTTAAATGCAGTAGTCTGACATTGAAAAGTATTGGATAAAGAACTGGAAGTTGAACTTCAGATTGTCTCATTTTAAATAATTCATTGGTCTGTTCTAACTAGAAACCATATGATCATTAGATAACAAGCTATTCACAAATTAACCCACATTCCTCAATTCAATGAAATTCATTTGAGCACCAACCCTAAATTGAAAACTTTGTTTGCAGAATTTACCTGTTATTTACATACTTTTTAATATTTTCAGATGTGATAACAGATTTATACAACATTATTAATCCACACATAAAAGAAAGATCCCCGATGATTTCTGACTACCATTACAATGTTGTCATGAAGCATAAAGAGAGATTGGACTCTTCTATAGTATATGACAGAGACTTCAAATACAACTACTTTGGATTTAAAACTCTAGAAAGATCATATTTGCTAAAAATCAACAACAAGGTAACAAAAATAAAATTCCAATTTTCTTAATTTACATTAAATTCAGTCTAATGTTGTAACTGTTGTTAGTACTATTATTTATTCTGTGCTAGAAGGACAGCTAAACTCTAATTTGCCTTCATAACCATCTTTCTTATACTTTGTATAGCATATGGCTTGTTAGTCCATTAAATTGATTTATAAATTTTCAGGTTGCTGAGAGGCCACAGCACATGTTGATGAGAGTATCTATTGGAATACATGGTGAAGATATTGATGCTGCTATTCAGACTTACAATCTACTATCTGAGAAATATTTTACTCATGCCAGCCCTACTCTCTTTGCTGCTGCGACACCTAGGCCACAGTTGTCTTCTTGTTTCCTTATTGCTATGAGAGATGACAGCATTGAGGGAATTTATGACACTCTAAAGCAATGTGCTTTGATATCAAAATCTGCTGGTGGTATTGGTGTTCATGTACACTGCATTAGAGCAAAAGGAACTTATATTGCTGGAACAAATGGTGTCTCAAATGGTATTGTGCCCATGCTGCGAGTTTACAACAACACTGCAAGATATGTAGATCAAGGTGGAAATAAACGACCTGGCGCTTTTGCCATCTACTTAGAGCCCTGGCATGCAGATGTATTTGAATTTTTGGATTTGAGAAAGAACCACGGCAAAGAGGAAGTACGAGCAAGAGAACTCTTTTATGCATTGTGGATTCCTGATTTATTCATGAAGCGTGTTGAGAAAAACGAAGACTGGAGTCTCATGTGTCCTCATGACTCCCCTGGATTGGCTGACTGCTGGGGTGAAGAATTTGAGGCATTGTATGAAAAATATGAACAGGAAAAGCGTTATGTGAAACAAGTTAAAGCACAAGTACTATGGAAAGCTATTATAGAAGCCCAAGTGGAAACTGGAACACCATACATGCTGTACAAGGATGCTTGTAATAGAAAAAGTAATCAGAAAAACTTGGGCACAATTAAATGTAGCAATTTGTGCACTGAAATTGTTGAGTATACATCTGCAGATGAAACAGCAGTATGCAACTTGGCATCTATTGCCATAAATATGTTTGTGAATGATGACAAAACTTACAATTTTACAAAACTTAAGGAAGTTACCAAAATTGTCACACAGAACCTAAACAAAATCATTGATGTAAATTTTTACCCAGTGCCGGAAGCTAAAAAATCAAACATGAGACATAGACCTATTGGAATTGGAGTGCAAGGATTAGCTGATGCATTTGTACTTATGCGCATACCATATGAAAGTGAAGCTGCTATTAAACTAAACCAACAAATATTTGAAACAATTTATTATGGAGCTTTAGAAGCTAGTTGTGAATTGGCAGAAAAATATGGTGTGTATGAGACCTATAAAGGTAGCCCTGTGAGCCAAGGTATATTACAGTATGAGATGTGGAATAAAACACCAACAGATCTTTGGGACTGGCAAGTGTTGAAAGACAAAATTGCTAAGCATGGAGTGCGTAATTCTCTTCTATTAGCTCCTATGCCTACTGCTTCAACTGCACAAATCCTGGGTAACAATGAATCCTTTGAGCCTTTCACATCAAACATTTACCAAAGAAGAGTACTGTCTGGAGAGTTTCAAGTTGTAAACCACCATTTGTTGCGTGACTTAACAGAAGCAGAGTTGTGGGATGAGGACATGAAAAATCTCATAATACACAATAATGGTTCCATTCAAAATATTGAAACAATTCCCAAAGATATCAGAGACTTGTACAAAACAGTCTGGGAGATTTCAGTGAAAACTACGATTCAAATGGCGGCAGATAGAGGCGCATTTATTGATCAAAGCCAATCATTCAATATTCATGTAGCAGAACCAAATTATGGAAAATTGACATCAATACATTTTTACGCATGGAAAATGGGTTTGAAAACTGGTATGTATTATCTACGTACAAAACCTGCTGCTAATGCTATTCAGTTCACTGTAGACAAGCGTAAGGCTCAGAGCAGGGAGACAAATGGTAAATCTGAGGCAGATGATGCCAATATGGCTGCTATAACATGCTCTCTGCAAAATAAGGATGAGTGTATGAGCTGTGGATCTTAGTTACTGATTTGTTGTAAAAGCCCTATCACAAAAAGTTTATCCTTACAAATAAATCCCTACTGATTCTTTTTAATTATTGAAATAAGCAATATACAAAGATTTTAATTAAGTGATCCATTTTGTGTATTTCTTGTATTTTTATAATCTAGATTAAAATAATATTGTTCTTCCTTTGTTCTTTTTTTTTGCAAATCACCCCACTGAAAACATAAACATGGACTGTGAATTGCATGTTTGAATAATATATCTAATCATAAAACAGGACGGTAGCTTTTTGGTATTGAAATTTTTATTCATTACTCAATGAGTTGCAAATCTATACTGTGTACATTAAAATTAGTATAAAATAATTTATTAGTTTCATTAGACTCCTGATTAAATCCCTAAGGGGATTTTGAGAAAATATAATTTAAATATTGTTTATATGTATTACTGTAGAAATAACTAAAACTGATTTAAAAAATATATATTGATAACCAAGGTAAATACTAAAAATTGGCCTAAAATAATAAAATAAAGAGTTTTGAGAGAATAAATGGACACTACATATATCTTTATGCTAGTAATAATATACTCTTTGAATATATGTTTTGCTATGCCAAACGTCTAGTCTAGAAGCGTTGAAATTAGACTGCATTAGCTTATATATATTATTATATTTAAGCTCTATTATATATTTCTAACTAGCTATACCTGCGGCTCTGCCTGCGTCAAAAAGTAGCTTATGCTCGATCCACATTCTGGCGAAAATGATAGGAAAGCGCTAGAACCGAGAATTTGGATACCTTTCTATGTTCTCTGTGTACGTCCCCGCACTCTTCTCGCTTCTCGGACTTTTCTCGCGGGAAAGGACAAGAAGCGTGTAAGCGGACTACGACCATCCCTCCCTCCCCTTCCCGTTAAAATGTAGTGATTATTTCTCTTTGCCCCAGTGACAATGAACCAACTTGATCGTTGGTTAGGCATATTTTTTGATTTGGCGGGTATTTCAAACTTTTTTTTGAAACTGCTAAGTCACCTCAATAACGATCGACCATAATGACCAAGTGATATATATTCTCTTTGCAAAATATTGCAAATGACCAATGAACTGCTCGACCTAAAGTTAAGCTGAGATAATACACAAAAAGCATTAAAGTCCGTCTATTGTAATTTAATGGCATAGAAATAACGTTTAAAATATTTTTTCTATATGATTTAACAAAGCTAGTTTGTTTAATCTTCTTTGTCCATGTTTCCCAGCTGCATCTTATTTATTTACTAGCTGTGCCCGCGACTTCGTCAGCGTGGAATAGTTATTTTGGAAATCATATTTATTTTTTGTTTACAAACCTACCTCCTCAGATTATTAAAAGTGGGCATAAAGATTCCCTCGCGAATTTCTTTGGCACCAAATGAAGTCACTGACAAATAATTTGTAATAATGCATTAATTTCGACCAAATTTGATTTTCATAAAAACGGTTATTGTGAGTTAATCTTAAAGGTAGACATATACTGTCGCGGACATTTTTTAGATAATTTAAAGAGGAATAATTCTTTCATACATATTTTTTGGGTATCTCTAACGGTTTTCGCAGCGCACGCAACGGAACCCCTCAAAGATGAATAATTTTCCCCGTTTTTTCCACATTTTCGACTGTTTCTCCGCTTCTATTAGTTGCAACGTGATGTTATATAGCCCAAAGCCTTCCTCGATAAATGATCTATCAAACACAAAAAGAATTTTTCAATTCGAATCAGTAGTTCCTGAGATTAGCGCGTTCGAACAAACAAACTCTTCAGCTTTATAATATTAGTATAGATTAAAATTTTATTGTTCCACAAAGTACACCGCACAGACATATAAGACGTACACAGACGGCACATAAGTTAATAGTTATACTTATGTAGCAAGTAATTGTTGTTATCCTTTTCTCACGTATTCGGATCTATATGGCGATATCTCTTTTTTACACCTGTAGCAACATTCACTCACACATAGATATTAAGCTACGCGTGGCAATTTTTGGCCGTGACGCCATTTTGTAATCTACGTTGTTGGATCGGTGAACACTAAAAATAATAGAGTAGAATAGCGTATAAATGATCTCAGATCATGCGCTCCACACAACATTCATACATTCCTTGAAATCATGGGAAGCATTATCGTAAACATCTTACCCTAGACTAGATACAGCCCAGGCTGCATAGTTTTGCATGTGTGTGTTTGTGCTACGCTAGGTAATAGCATACCTTCCGTCTGTGGGATCGAGCAATAGCTTAGCAATAGAGAAAACAGAAAAAAAAACAAAGGCAGTCCACACACGGGGCTATGCGATTCGTGAGACGGGACTGCGATTCAACTTGAATCCAAGACAGGGTAGTGTCGCACGAGTCGCGTCGTCTGCGGACAGCTTATTTTGTATGAAAGATACTCTCGTGCGACGACGGGTAGTATACTCAAGTTTCATTGGAATAGCGCCGTGTGCGAACTGCCAAAGACATGTGACAATGACGGAATTCTGTCAGTAGAAATCACAATAAACATGACAGCTGACAGATTTTAGCGAAAAAGAAGTGAATTTATTTTGAGATTTTTAAATCCAATTTAATCCTCTTTTTGAGTTGCAAAGGAATTATTAAAATAAACTTAATTATGGCTCCGAAAGCTGGTGGTGATTCTGCAAAAGTTAATTCATCCGTATATAAGGATAAAAGCAAACCAACTGATATTCGACTGAGCAATATAAATGCTGCAAAAGGTACATTCAACAACTGTTTAGAAATATTACAATAAGTTCCTATTTTCTAGATTAATATTCGGTTTTATACTAAAATATTATATGCTATGCTGCAAACAAAACTTTGTAATATAAAAATGTATGCAATAGCTCATAACATTCATGATTTCGTGAACAGAAACCGAGCGGTACCTACACCGGCCTACGATTTGTTCTTGTATTGTTTGTATTCCTTGTTCATTATATCTCTTTAAAAAAAATTTCACAAAAAAAATCTTTGTTACTGCCCCTGGTTATGGTCACACAACTTTCGGAATGTAAACAAAGCAATATAACATATATTATGTTTACATTCCGAAAGTTTCTTTTAATTCTTTGAGATTAGAGAAATATTTGGTACTATTTTCTGCAACTAGTTGATTGAACATTTTAAGCAAATATTTTAAATACATAGTCCTTAAAAATATAATACACATAATGTGTCTGTGTAGTCTGTAGAAACAACCTTTTTAACACTGGCGTATAATGCATATTTAAAACTAAAAGTCAAACAACTATGTATAATATGATTAGGTTAGAAGTGAGAAACAGTATAAACATTGTGTACTACTGTGTATTTCAAAGATAAATTGAATTGATTTGATAAACTCTAAAGTTGTGTTAAATAGCAATCTTAAATTAAGCTTCTTATTTCAGCGGTCTCTGATGCTATTCGTACCAGCTTGGGACCCCGTGGAATGGATAAGATGGTAAGCATCCACTTAGTTGACTAAATAATATTTTTGCCGGTCAGATAGCTTCGAATTCTCTTAAATTATCTCTGACAATTTGAGATACAGTGGCTTTTAATATTGCCCTATATCACTTCTATGTGCAATTTTACTCAATGGTGATGTCACAAGCCCCCACTTTCATTCATTAATAGTTTAATCCACCTTAGAGACACTTAGCACAATAGTGGCGTAGTAGTAGTCTATTTAAACAAGGATCTTCAGAGTCTATGGCCTGCCAAAGGAAACCAAAAAGGACACTGTAACTTTGTTATGTAAAATAGGTATTTGTTATTTCCGTCTAATATGAATGTTACTAATTATTATTTGGATAGTCATCATCATAATTTTTACTTAACATGGAAGTTGATTTTCAGATCCAAGCATCTAATGGGGAAGTGACAATCACCAATGATGGAGCCACAATTTTGAAACAAATGTGTGTTATTCATCCCGCAGCTAAAATGGTACAGTAGCTCTTTTGAAATATATCTAACTGTGTTACTACATATTATTTAATTTCAGTATATATTCAATTAAACAAAATAAATAAGTAGGTATTGTCTGATGTTCAAAAAAGTACTGGTTAAATGGGTTTTTGCCTATTATGCAATTTGCAAACCCACCCACTTATTAAATAATAAAGAAATCTGTGGAAAATTTATTGATAGCATTACATACTACAAAACAACAAAGTTAGACTTTCTTATACAACTAAATGCAATCATACAATGCATAATCATCTGTAACCAGGGAAAATGAGAGTTAACATAAGGTAAACTTCAAAATAAATACCATATTCAAAACACACCTTATCACAATAAGTAATTTCTTCTACTATAATGTTTATCTTTATAATTTTCTTTAGAGAAATAAAAGATTTCAAGCAAAGTTATAATTTAGTAGTTTATTAACCAATACAGCACTAGTTAGCAAAAATACAATAAGGAAAAGTTGAAGAAACGAAGATTCCGAGTGAAATATTAATAAAAAATTACACAAGGATGGTTGTGGATATCTAGGCACAAAAACGAAAGCAACACCAATAATTAATACTTAACTTCGAGATTGGAGTGAAGACTGCCCAAGCAGCTTGATGTTGCTTTCGTTTATATAGGGAGTAAGGGAGTTTATGCCGTGAGGAGAGAGGCAGCAACATCACACCAGCCAACCTGTAAAGTTTGGTTCAATTGGTTCTTATTAATTTTTTAGCTGGTGGAATTATCCCGAGCACAGGATGTGGAAGCCGGAGATGGCACCACTTCAGTGGTGGTGATAGCTGGTGCACTGCTTGATGCCTCCGAGAAGCTCCTTCAAAAGGGTATCCATCCAACTGTTATTTCAGATGGTTTCCACAAGGCTTTGCAGCTTGCATTGCAGGTAAGTCAATCAAATAAAATTTAAAGTATTGTATGCCCACAGTATCTTAATATTCTAAAAAATTTTGATTGACAGACTGATTGCAGGATATGGAAAAGCACAAAATATTGAATGAATTTATGTACTTCATTCAATTTGTCTTTGGTATTGAAGTAGTGGTATATCATAAGTTGCTAGCTGTTTGGATACACCCGCCATAGCGAGTGGACGCCATAGGCCTTATGGCCTTGAACTTATAAGCATACAAACAAACTCTTCAACTTTTTGATGATTAGAAGAATGTAATCATCAACCAAGTAATTTATGTGTAATAGATGTTAAACCTGTGATCACCTGTCAGTCATTAAAGTTTTTTTTGGTGAATTACAATAACTAAAAATTTAATTTTTTTTCTTAATTTAAAGGTAGTTGAAGGTATGTCAACACCAGTGGATCTAAACAATGAAGATGTACTCTTGAAGGCGGCTGCAACTTCACTCAACTCGAAAGTTGTCTCGCAGCATTCCACCATTCTTGCTCCAATTGCCGTGCAGGCAATTCGTGCAGGTCAGTATGATTTTTTTTTATTCGTAAAACGACTTCAAAGGATCTAAAGCACTACTTAGGGTTGTGAAAGCGTAAGCTGAGGATGTAACTGGAAAAAATCATGAAGAAAGAAGTATTTACCCGACTAGAGAGAGAGAGTAGAGAGCTCGATGAATTTTAGCTTGAGAGGTGTCATTAGATTCGTATTTACTGTGAGAGTGACACTGAGTATATGAAAATAAAAAAACAAAATGCCGGATTTTTAAGCTATTGATTGCATTTCTTAATTACACAGAAACGAAGTTGGGTTTTTAATTTTTTAAATTACCGTTATCTTGTTTTAAGGAAAAGTTTAATTTTGAGAATTTGATAGATTAATTTTTACCACAGTGATGGAACCAATACCTGGTGGTGTGGGTGCCCGAGTGGACCTCCGTGATGTGAAAGTGATTGAAAGAGTTGGAGGCACCGTGGAAGACACGGAGCTGGTGCAAGGTTTAGTTATACCACATCGCCCGGCCAATGTCAATGGACCACATCGCATTGAGAAGGCTAAAGTTGGACTTATCCAGTTTTGCATTTCACCGCCTAAGACTGATGTAGGTATTTTAGGCTCTTGTTTTTTGTATTTTACATAGCAGTATTCAAAATGGACAGTTTATTTTAATTTTTGACAGGTTTCTTTAATTATAACCATACTTAATTGAAACTTATCAATCTGTCCAAAAAATTCATGTTTTTAATATATTTTTACAGATGGATCACAATGTCATTGTATCTGACTATGCCGCTATGGACCGTGTATTAAAAGAAGAACGCCAATACATTTTGAACATTGTGAAACAAATCAAAAAGGCTGGTTGTAATGTACTTTTAGTACAGAAGTCTATATTGAGGTATGTATTTAAAAACTTATTTACTACTTGATTATATGAAAAAGTGGTTATTAACAAAAATAGAGACTACATGCAACAGCTTAACAAATAATTTTGTGAATCTAAATTATATCTCCCTTAATTACAGAGATGCACTCAGTGACTTGGCTGTACATTTCTTGGATAAAATCAAGACAATGGTCATTAAGGATATCGAGCGTGAAGACATCGAGTTTGTTTGCAAGACGCTAGGATGCAGGCCCATCGCTTCGCTTGACCACTTCACTGCTGAGAACTTAGTCAATGTAGATTTGGTTGAGGAAGTTAGTGAAGCTAGCGGCAAATTTGTTAAGGTGAGAGATTGTTTTATTTATATTTATAGAAAACTAGTTGTTTCCCGCAGTTCCACCTGCGGTATATAACCTATGTTACTCAGGGTGAATGTAGCTTTCCAATGGTGAAAGAATTTTTGAAATCGGCACAGAATTTTTTGAGTTTATTCATTACAAACATACACTCAAAAATACAAATCTTTCCTCTTTATAATATTATAGTGTAGTTATTGTCAAAATCTTACGGTGCGATCTCACTTATAGTATTTGGTCAAATATTTGGCATTGCACGTTTTTCCAAAATAACTCTTATTACACGAATTTGTGTCTATTTTAGCAAAACCCTCAATGGCAAATAGGCCATGTATGGTCGCACCATTAGGAAATAAAATGACATAGAATGAAATCCACAGATGACAGGCTGCAACCAAGGCGGGCGCACGGTGTCTGTAGTGGTGCGTGGCACGAGCGGCGCCGTGGTTGCCGAGGCGGGTCGATCTCTGCACGACGCGTTGTGTGCCGTACGCTGTGTGGCACGACGACCCGCCTTACTGCCCGGAGGAGGCGCGCCCGAGGCGGCGGCTGCGGCGGCACTTGCGCGTGCGTCCATTGCGGCGCCCGGAGCGGATCACTACTGCCTCAGAGCTTATGCCGACGCGTTGGAAGTCGTGCCGTCTACTTTGGCCGAGAATGCCGGTAAGTTTAGAGTCTTTGTGGAGTTACGTGGTATGGAGGTAGTGCATTGATTGTCTCTACAGAGTGTTGTGTGACACCACAGATATAGATATACACTAGATAACGCAAGTACCACTATTTGTATTGAAACCAAGCGTGCCGACTTTTCAACACCTATTGTGACATCACAGCTTAAATTTAGTGATGGGAAATCCAAACCGATTCAAAGACACCGATGCCGCCGAAGACCTTACGCCCCGCTATAATTCAACTGGAGTCGCGTCCGCCACCTCCGGCGCATCATTCGTCTGTCCGATACCGATTAAAATCGATCATTGATATATGTTATAGAACAAACAACACTAAATAAAAAAAAAAAAAAAAAAAATATTGTTTCTATAAGGCTACTTGGCCCATATTTTAAAATTCACAGTTTACAGTCGTCGCTCTCATACAATTTAAAACATTACATTTACATTGAATGCAAATTAAATTACAATAAAAATTAATTAGATTATACATATGTCAACGAAACAATATTAAATAAACTACATTTACTAACTCAAAACACTAGTCGGTCGATTTGACAGACGAATGAGAAGTTGCCTATATCACAAAGTCGAAGCGATGCGCAACAGTATCGTTTGTTTCGATATTCATGGTGTCTTAACACACAACGTCAGACCAAACGCTAAAATCAGACCAAACGCTAAAAGCAAACGCGGCAATGTAATGTGTTTATAATTAATCTATAGTTACTTAGTTATGTTCTTGATCTCTTGGAATTACAGCTTGATATACTTAAAAAGTAGTTTAAAAATGAATTTCCGCTTAATATAATTTTAAATGAGGGTTCGAAATTTTTGGGCTGTTGCTTTGAGGCATTTTTATAATTTTCTCAGCCGTCCGGCTGCAACAACAGACGCTCGCCAACAGACGCTCGCGGACTGCCAGTAGTGACGGCCAACCTTGACCCCAACCAAGCGGTTGGGGTTCAGACACGCGAAGTACATTCATTCGCGTTATCTAGTGTATTGTCTATATATTCTGTGTGTGACACATTGGTCCGCGTTGACCAGTGGCAGCTGTAGTCATGGGTAATCTCGACTCCGACTCGTGATTCGGCTCACTAAATCTTAATCCGCAACCGGTATCGGCTCCTCTTAATGATTCCGAGTCCCTTATCGGCTCCCGCTCACGGACGTCCGTTCTGGTACCAGATTCAATACAGAATTTATTGAAACCGGTACTGGAAAGTGGAATCACAGTCTGTTGATTCAATACAGTCAATCATAAGCAAAGTAAACTGATTGATTTCCCTTTGTACTTTACAGGCTTAGGACTGTCATCTAATACCACTCAAGTATTTTTATTGCATCGTCTCGTCAGTCGTACATTAGCATTCGTGTGAAATTTTCATTAAAATAAAGATAAAATGTGATTAAATTGGTGTAATTAAAAAACAATCAGCTTTTATATACAATAATTCCCTATACAATGTCTGTCAGTTATTTTTTGTTTTTCTTTATTTTTTTTTTCTTGTTTTTGTTTTTTTTTTAGTTTCTATGTTACACTAGGTAATTATACTTTATTATAAAAATGTGTAATCGGCTTTTTTTACATATTATGATTCAAAAATAATAATTGACTCAGTTTCGTCGAAGTGAGTCTCGAACGTTTTTCTATTAAAATTTGTCCGGCTTTGGAGAAAGCCCGGTTCGCATGGCACCGAAGTCACGAGTACTACACGAACGCGACACGAAAGGCGCCGAATCCGATCGAATCGGTATCAAGAACACGATGCGATTCAATAACTCCCGGAGTCGATAAGAATTGCTCGGACTAATTAAGGGAATCGGCTCCTGTCGGTGTATCATTCATATGTTATTGGGGATCGGCTCATTTAAATCTTCTAGTCCCAGTTACCCATGTCTAGGCAGCTGCACTAGCATGTGAGTCAATTGCGGCGCTCGGTGCCGATCCCTATTGCCATATAGCTTAATCGGACGCGTTGGAAGTCGTGCTGTTCACCTTGGCCGAGAATGCCGGTAAGTTCAGTCAGTGTGGACTTAGGTAGGCCGCCCGTCCACACCACCATTTCTGCTCCCGGTGCAGATCTTTACTGCCTTAGACTAGTTGCGGCTTCTATTTTGGTCCAGATGGTGAGTTAGTTAAATTTGTTAGTATCAATATCAACTGCTGGCAGAGTTGGAATGTTTCGTTGCCGATGTATCGTTCCTACTCGGTCGCGAAGACAGTAGGTAATGACAAGCCTGAGGAGCAGCAATGGAGCTGCTCCTGACAGACAGAAGATTTTACCTTACATTTTTATGTTTTTTAAATTTAGTGATTGATATGTAGTGACTGCGATCTCTATTACCAAGGACTGAGAATACTCACCACTCGTGTGTTGCAGGTCTCAATCCGATCGAGACGGTGACGGAGCTGCGCGCGGCGCACGCGGCAGGCAGCAGCGGCGCCGGCGTCAACGTGCGACGCGGACGTGTCACGGACATGCGGCACGAGCACGTGCTGCAGCCGCTACATGTGTCCGCCTCCGCGCTGGCGCTCGCCACCGAGACCGTGCGCGCCATCCTCAAGATAGACGACATTGTGAGTGTAGCCGACCACTCGCGCGGATGGAGACCTATATTCTTATGGACTCTACCTCGGAGTAATAACAAAGAGGAGATGGCATATCGGGAGCTTCCTTACAAAAATTGTGTGCGAAACAGACATAAATTTTGCGTAACACTAAATCAATGAAATAAATTCGAAAATATATTATTTACTTACGTTTATCGTGATCCCATAACAGTACACCATTGAAACACTTAGCTTAAGGGCTTAGATTAATAATTGATCTCGCGCGTGATCGACTAGATACAGCGCTATGAAGAAAAATCAGCTTCCAGAATGCGGCTACTTTATATTGTAGTGTGTGTAAGATAATGTGCGAAGAGGAAACGAGAAAGAGTTATTTCTTGTACTATTATTCTTACATAGTTTAAATACGCAAACTGGCATTTTGCTTCTGTTTTTAAACTTAAAATTTTAAATTCATCTCGACGTCCACGATTGCGGCGTGACTGACGCGGGTATGCCGCAAGTACGCCGTATTCGCGTAATTTTAGTTGCCGCATTTGTCTAGTACGCCGTCGGTATCTAGTCGAGTGCACGCGAGACCAATAACTAATCTATGGTTGAAAAAATTTTACAACATATTCTAAGCTAACACGAAACGTACCTAAATTAGAAAAGTAAGAAAAACATAAAAAGTTCGCTTCACACCACACAACGTTCACAGTTAAACGAAAACGATAAATGACCTCCGTTAACCCCCGCCCACTTTTCCGCCGTCACTGCGCGACCGTAACGGAGCACCAGACGATACGCCGTCTCCTCTTTGTATTCGCTCCATGGGCTCTACTCACCTTGAAGCTGCAGGGGCAATCTAGTATGAAAGAGTAGAGATGCTTACTAGATTTGGTTGTGTGTAAGCTTGTAGTGAGTTGCCCCTGCTGCTGGCCCAATAGTGGCGCATCCTTCCTCGATTTCCTCAGTCGGCCTGCACGAACAGCATCTGTAGTAAGGATGGACCAATTTGCCATCAGACGGAAAATTCGAGTCATGGCAAATCGACAGGAGCGGGAGAGCAAGTTGGCAAGTGTGTAGAGATGATAAAAATTTGCCCAATACTGCTCCTTACTAGATTCGGCAGAAGCAGGAAAGTTAGTATGAGCTCTATATCGTGTGTAATTTCTAATCTCAACCTTGGAAGATGTAAAAGCCAATGGTAAGATGAAAGGGAAAGAAAAACTAGAAATCTACTGGAGTTAGTGATGGGCAGCAGGAAGAAATTCAATACCCACTTGGCTGACATGAATGTCAATGCTAAACAATAATAATTTAACATGTTGATTTGTTATCAGTCTCAATAAAATATCCAAGTACCCAATTTTAATTTGATGTTATTTGTTTCAGGTGAACACTTTAAATTGATGTGGACGGCTGGATATTATGTGGAAGCTTTATAGAGTATTAATTTATGTTTCACAATATATTGTCACATGTATTTACGTTTCATTTGAAACTACACTAATTTTATTATTTAGGTCAGTATCGATTAGTGGAAATAGTTGTTTCCTTGTGTAATGTCGAATCGCATAAGATTTTTAATATACTGACCAGTGCTTTAGCTGTAATAAATATTGTATTAATTTTAACGTGTTACATAATGCAACTCAAATAAAACTAATAAATAATTAATAAGTCATTTTATTCTTTTGTTTTTAAAAACATTTCCTCTTTTATTATACGATTATCTCTGGTATGGATGTATTTGGTTGGCCGCCTTGATGTTCGTTTTGATTGCGGAGGGGGCTTTAGGCATAGTGGGAGGTACGGGACCCATCTGAGGAGCCGGGCCCCGCGCGGGACCCATGGCACCAGGCCCCACTCCCCCGGGGCCCATTGGAGGCATTCCTGGACGAAGACCTTTGCCAGTACCAACAGCTGTCACTAGTGCGTGTGTGTCCGAAATTATGTGTGTTGGTTGCATACCTGAAGTTTAAGGGATAAAATTGCATTACATAGTGCATTATAAATATAAAAATAATCAGGATTTGAACATAAAAATTATAATGGTCCAGATAAATTATTAAAATATGCATAATAAACACATGATTAACATAAACCACACTCATTTATACCTATTATCCCATGGAAAATATATATTCTTTTTTACAGACAGAAGAATGTGTGGTGTAGCTAATAACCTAATAATGAAACAGCTGCTTTTATGGTTGATCTCGAGGGAAATTGCGCTAACCCTAAAGAGCCTGATGTAGGTAATCTGACCCTATGAGAATGAAAGATTGTTTTCACTATCCTGACTGAAAATGGATAAAATTTTTGATACTTACCAGCTGATCTCATTGATTCACCTTCCCATTCTTCACGTCCCTTTGATATGATTTCCCAAACATGACTAACAACTTTAGCAAATTGTGCAACTTGTTTCTGAAATAAATATTTAATTATAAATCTAACTAATTTCACAAGCATCAGCATTTTAACAAAAATTCAATATTATAAATGTGAAAGTTTGTGAATGTGTGCATGGTTTGATTGTTACTATTTTTCATGGCTAAACCGATGAACCAATTTTGATGAAATTTGGTATGGTTATAGTTAAAGACTGAGTCATATAAAGGCTACTCTTGGGCACAGGTAGAGCAGACGGAAACGGCTAGTATTTTATAACAATGCAATGTCAGTTGTTACAATACATATATGGTCCCATTCAAAATTAAAGACTAGATCTATAGATAGGTACTGAATGAGTAATCTCTTACCTGAGCAGTATCATAGCTGAGTGTACTAGCTTTATGATTAAATTGTTGCAATCTTTGTTCCGCCTGGGGCTCGGGTTTTGTGCGAAGCAGGTCTGGCACCAGGTCATGGGTACATGCTGGCACACGACCCTCAGTCAACCTGACCAAAGACTCGTCTCGTTCACAACTCAATTGCAAAGGTAGCACAATACGAGACCGGAGTGATGCAGCCACTTCTGCTTGTAATATTTTGCTCAAACCAGTTAGCTGCAAAGGAATATAATTAACAATTTAATATTTGGATTGAAATGCATCCAGGAGAGAAAGGAAATGTTTATTGACAAATTTATTTACTTCTCTAAAGGAAGATTTCTCACCTGTTGAGTGAATGTCTATTCACTCATTGCCCTGAATATGGGTCAGGTATGCAGCATAATTCATAGGAAACTGGAAAATATTTTCGTCTAACTGATTACGGATTTAGCCAAGAACAGCATTCTTAATAAGGGCTGCAATGCTGGTTCAAAATATAAGAGGTACTAAAAATTTTAACTGCACTAGAAGCAGAAAAGACTATATCAGATTTTTAAAGTAAAACACCTAAGGATTCAACCAGTAAAATAATTCGAGTGTGTGTTAGCTACAATCATTTTTAAAACTTACATGGCCTGATAAGATGGCATAGTTATCCAAGAAGGTGGGCCAGTTTATTGTTTCATGTTCATTCTCCAGCTTGTTCAGAAGCGCTTGTATGGCAGCTTTCAAGTCATTCACCCTGGTCAAAATTGCTTGTATCGTAGCTTCCAATTGTTTCTCCTCTCTTTGTTGCATATTCATGTTCATATTCATCATTGTGATAAATGGCAGTATCAGTTTGGCGCAACACAATAACTTTTTTTGTAACCCAGTAAGTGGGCTGTAGGCCTGAAATTCAGATTTCAGAACTACTGAGCATGCATTTAACCACAAATTACAAATATAGGCACTGAACTGAGCACCACAACAGACCCAACTGAACCCTAAATTAGAATATTAGGTATTCAAAAATCTATTAAACCAACATCGGAAAATTCAGCGACACTGCAAAGAGAATACAATACGTACACGTTATCAATACGGCATTATCCACCACACTAAATTAGAAATAGAAATGCACAACACAAAAATTTACAGTAAAACCACCATGTTTTGTTTTGATGATGGATTCACAATCACAAACTATATAGAGGATGGATCATGGAACTAAAGGTAAAGATGGAAGACAAGAGTATACAACAGGCTGGTTCAATAAAAGACCTGAATGCATTTCGTTACCCACCTCTCTCTTTCTAACTCGTTATGTGTTAGGGTGTGAATCTGGGTTTCCATCATAGCACTTGATAACAACCCCAAAAGTTGGGAAAAATGATAACAGTTACATAGCAACTAGCAAAATATAATCTTTATTTTGAGGTAGATTTTTATTAAAAAATGAAAAATAATTATACTTGTTTTTGATATCCATACTTCCATACTAATATTATAAATGCGAAAGTCTGTCTGTCTTTCTGTATGTTACGCTTTCATTCTATTATTATAAATGCGAAAGTCTGTCTGTCTTTCTGTCTGTTACGCTTTCACGGCCAAACCACTGAACGGATTTTGATAAAATTTGGTATGGGTATGAATATAGTTGAAGACCCGGGGTCAAACATAGGCTACTTTTTGACGCAGGCGGAGCTGCGGGAAACAGCTAGTAATACTTAAAGCCCAATAAGCAAACTGACATTTTTATTTTACTGTATTTCTGACTAGGCAAAATTTTTGAAGTGATGGTAATACTTTGGGGAAAACAGGAGTTACTCCAGGTCAAATTTTCTTCGGGCTGACGAGGGATTCGGGACGGTGCACCCTGGGTGACAGTTAACAACTCCCTGGTAGTCGGGGTCTTGTTGACTGTCGGCCAATTTCTGCCAACTGCCCACTCCACCGCCGTCTATGATGAGACGGCGAATGGATGTGGGTCTGGGGGACGGGCGTGGTCCATTTATGGGCCACGTCCGATTTGGGGAGGAGGCCGAAAGGCCAAAAATGAGGGGGCCGAAAGGCCATGGCTGGAGGGCGTCGTGGTAGAATGCTTACGCGACCCCATGGCGCCCTCAACAGCCGGTGCGGAAACGCCGGAGGGGTTAAAAAGGTCAAATTTTCTTGAACCAGCCTGTTGCATCTTTACCTTTAGTTCCATGGATTGAAATGTGTTGAAATTACGTGATATGACGCGCGACTCCCTTGACATTGACATACGCAGCTAGGACTTTTTTTTCATTGTTTACGGTCTTGGATACAAGTTCTTTGAGGCCCTTGTTCTTACCACAATGCCACGGGGAAATTCGCCCGTGGCCAGTCTATAAAAGCAGGGCAGAAACGAGTGAGTAAACGAGATGTCGCCTTACATCTTGTTTTGCGCTATCTCGTTCACTGACTATTTCTGCCCTACGTTTAAGAGGTGATAGTAAGGGCCCTGCTATTAAAGATGAAAGTAAGGCACCAGAAATACAAAAACCATCTTAATGCAAAGATAAGGCAGAAGTACATGGTAGAACAGCCACATTACCTATATGGGACAAGCACAGGTAGCTGTGTTCCACTAATACATACAAATGCATTTGTTTACTCTTCATTCGCCTCGCCAGTCGGCAGTGTGCTTGGCTTGGTTGTTGCATTTGTTATGTATTTGTCGTCAATGGCTCAGGAATTCCTCTGTGGCCAGGCAGGCTGTAACTGTGGGCGTTACCTGCGTGCCGCCGAAGAGATCAGAGATTTTGGGGCCTATGAAAAGTACTTAGTCTGGAAAGGAGAAACATAAAAGCAATTTTGTTGGTAAACATTTAATAAAATGTTAACGTATTTATAATACATAGATACATTGCGGTTATTATGTATTAGACTTTAATAGATGTTTTTGAAATTAAAAACAATTTAATATTGCAATTATTTACATTACATACCTATATATTTATCTTTTCTTTTAAATTACTAAGAAATTTTACACGAAAAGCAATGCTTAAGAAACATGGTTTGCAGAAACCTGGGTAGATAACATTATGCTCTTGTGCTTATTGTTTTCCTTTTTTGGACCATTAAAGAGTATTTGTATTGTATTGTAAAGTGCTGTGTTACGAGCGCGGCGATAGAAGGCTCGCGATTATTAAAATGATGATACCTTGGTCTAAATTATATGTATCTTTGCCTTGGGCTCTACACATAAGGTTCAAAATAGCACGTTAATTTTCAAGGCTTTCTGGTAGATACTTGTCGGAGATATGTATCAACGAATCCAGCCAGGTACAGTTCAAAAATTAAGTAAAGCCAAAGCACAAAATTATTGCCCAAGTTAGCAAAAATTTATATGAAGATTTTTTATCACTTTGAACTTCCTAATACTGTGTCTGTACTGGACCTGTGAGCCTCGACTATAAGTTAGAAATCTCCATAAACCACCTCGAAAGAGTTTTGTAAGATATATCAGGGGGCTTACTATCATCCAAATGGGATTGAGTAAGCGAGATGGCGCAATACGGTATGTATGTATATGTACGGGATTCGTGTGTTTTAATGGACCTTTAAGAGATGATAGTAAGCCCCCTCCTTCTCATTAGATACTTATTGTAGCTCCCATGACATTAAAGGTCGTAAGTAACGCACTTACTCGATAGGACACGGCATTTCTACGCATCGCGTCGCTGATGTGCGCACTACCATACAATTTCATATAAAGAATACAAGCCGCGACGAGTCGCGTCGCGAAAGTGCGTGCTGCTTAAAATGGTAACATAATGACGAAATCTTTTTTCAAATTTATGAAATAAATAAACTTTGTTGTACAACTTTAACCAAATACAAATGTACAATACTCCTGAATTAGAACTTACATTACTTTATCTCACTTTTGTCATTGGCACAGTACAGTAGGTACCCGGTGATAAACATTGAACATCGACTTATATACATAGTTTTTTATTGACTAGTATATCACAGTTCTCTATGATTAGCTCAGTCAACCTATTATCTCTTTCATTTTGATAAACTGGTGGTCTTTTTCTGGCACTGTTAACCAATGTTCGCAAAACGGTTGCAGTTGTTCGTAGCGATGAGTCAGGGGATATCATTTCGTCCAGTGGCTGCAAAAAATTAAGTATATGTAAGTAACATGGTAAAAAATCAAATCAAACACATATGATGCCAGATTTGGCGGCACAGGTTACTAAGATAGAATTTATTACATTTCAAAATTACTATTCAGTCGTTAATCACTACGTATTATAGCAAATTTTATATTAATCAATCAATCAATAAAATCATTTATTTGTGAAAAAAAAATAATCATAGTCCATAGCGGTTACCGTAGTAACCGCTTCCCATTAGGTGGACCCGTATACGTGTTTGCCTACTAAATAGTATAGAGCAGCGGCGGCTGCACTTTTCGAAGTAAATTTAACAAAAAAAAAAAAACTCACAGTGGACCGAAGGCGAGTGTAAAGCTGTGGCGACAGGTTGGCGATGAACTCGTTCGGGTTGCTGGAGCGCTGCAGGGCGCGCTTCATCCGCTGTATCGACATGGCGAGCAGCGGCGGCTGCACTTTTTCAGTCTCTCCCACTGATCTTAATGTCGACAAGGTCATTCTGTCATATCCCCTAAAATATAATCCGATGACCTGTAAAAAAAAATATCGTATGATCAAATTGTACGTCGTTCCTTTTTCATTCAAATCGAAGGGATGGCTCAAAAGATTACTGGTGTCACAGATTTTTGGAACCGCTTCCCGGTCAAAAGTGTTTTTTTATGTATTTTATCTTATCTCATATTAAAATGTAAAGATTAAAAAATTAAAAAAAAGAACTCAAATGTCAGTCATTCTACACACGACATCGAAATAAAATTAAAACATTATATGGGGACTTTTGGCGGGAAGCTGTAAAGATCAGTATTGGCGCTGTATTTCATTTTCCAAAATTTGTGTTTTTTTAGTGTTTGTGCATAATAATGGTGAATTATTATTCGCAAAGTGTTCGATAACAAGCGTGAGTGTTGGGAAGTGATACAGTGTTTGATTTAGGTTATTTTCATGCTTGTTGCCAAAAGCTCCTAGTAATCGCTAAGTACAGTTTTTCTACCACTTCACTTGGCCCGATTTTCTGACTATACTTTACTACAGATTTGAATTTTAGACTTGACAAAACCACACTGTAGGACTGAAGAAGATTAAGAAGGGCTATGAAAGACCATCCATGGCCGTAAAACCCATTATTAAAATAAATTATTATGACAACTCTTGTATGGTCAACAGTTTTTCTACATCGTAACTTCCCTTGATCCTTTATAATCTGTGTACACGGCTAACACGCGTGCGTGATCAGCGATGGATTCCTTTTCAAATTTGTTTCTGTTTTAAAAAAATGTGTAATGTGTAATTTGCTGGCAATAATATTGGTCATAAATAGCGGGGGTAGTGCAATATAATATAAATACATGCGTACCCGTTAGTAAAAGTGGGGGCTAGTCTTTGCTCGACAGGCGTGGCGTTAGCACCTATGCTAAGTCTGATATGACCTATCTTATCAGACGTTATGTCAGTTAGTTGTATAATTTGTTGTTAAGCCGGCGAGTAAATAAAATATGGCGATGTAGTGCAGGTCAGTTAGCATGGTGGACATTAAATTGACCATGGTTGTGATGACAGATACGTGCGGGGAATGATGCACGTATCCAATAGCCGTGACAAATAATAATTTAGACCTATTTAGTGACGTGTTAGCCTTTGCACTTTTCGCCTCGTTTTACAAATGTATGAAAACGTAGAGATGCTAAAGAAAAACTTACACCATTTTTTATTATTTACCTAACTTTATGAGATTAGATAAAGTAGTGTATGAAACTGCACATAAATATACTCGTGTAATGCTATACTAATTTACACTCGTATTGTAAGAACCCTTATTATGCACTAGTTTCATAAAATACTATTTAATACAATCTTTCACCCCATATTTAACTTTGTTGATTTTTGAAAATAATATGATCAGACTGACAGATAGTCAACTATATCCATATCAAATTTAATAAAAATCTGTACAGCAGTTAAGCAGTGAAAGTTTAACAGACAGGCCGAGTTAAAGTAAGAGTGACAAAATTAAATTATAAGAAACTAGCTTTTTCCCGCAGCTCCGCCTGTGTCAAAAAGTAATATAGGCTATGTTTGACCCCGGGTCTTCAACTATATTCATACCAAATTTCATCAAAATCCGTTCAGCGGTTTGGCCGTAAAAGCGTGACAGACAGACTTTCACATTTATAATTTTAGTATGGATGTATGTAGTATTTACCTCTTCCTGATAAATAAAATCGTCGCCGATATTCCAAAGTTTTGATAAAGTAATTATTCTAGGAATCCACTTTAGACATTCCTGACAGTCAAGTCTTTCTGATATGTGACTTTCTTCGGTTTCAAGTCTGGTTATAGTTTCAACAGACGCCCGAGTCAGTCTAGCAAGGAATTTGTGTCTCGGAATTGATAATTTTTCACAGGCTATCAGGCTTATTTCTCTAGCAGGCACGTTTCCTGTGAACGCGTCAAATATATATTGGTAATCTATATCGAAAAGGGCGTCTAGAGGCTTCGATAATTTCAAATCAAAGTGGCATTGCGAATAAATGGTACATGATATTTGATAATTTAAATTCAATATATCCACGTCCACCGGTTTTGTATCTTGAGCGACCTCGACTAAAGATGGAGTAGTCTCATTCCATATTTTTTCGTATTTTATTTCTGTTTTCTTTTGATCGGTAGGAGTTGTATAACATGTGTAAAATTTTCCTAGATATTCTGTTGTGAATTCAAGAAAATTTAACATGTTTTCAGCGTTGAAACCCAAATCTTGTAAGCATAAAGGATCTTTTGGCATTCTCCCAACTTTATGTACCAATCGACAAGTTGTTTCGAATAAATTTTTAATATACGTACTCCATATTATAGTGAACAAGCCACGTTTTATATGAACATCTTTTAAGTAGTTAAAGCATGGGAATATAGCATTCAGCTCGGTTAATTTCTGCATATTTTTTTGCCACGCCATCGCATACTCCCAGCACATATTGGCGATTATGTAAGCAGACTTCGTGCTCAATGGGAAATGCCGACATAGTAGTGATAACCATTTGAATATGGCTGGATTATCATCGACATACTGTCGATTGTTTACAAAGAACACATAATTGGGATCGTCGTCAGTTGTTTCTTCCTCATCGAATTCATCTGGCAGCGGTTCGTTGGCGGCACGGCGTTCTTCCATCAACTCGTTCACTAATATTGCTTCTGGTGAGACGCCCATGCTGCAAAGCCATTTCGCTATTAATTCTGTAATAGATCCCTGGCCTCTTGTATGAATAAACTTCAAATTTATGTTTAAGTCTTCGAATGTTAGTTTTGGTAACGTATTTCCTTTGAAATCTTCTTTGAACAATAGAACAATACTAAGAATGGCTATATCTTCGAGTTTTCCTATTAAAAGCCCCCAAACTGCCCTTTCCTTAGTGACAGACTCCCAGGCTTCATCTTCGGAGCAATTTATTTCAAACCGTCTTCCTACTGCTTTACACGCCATTGCGGCGATCATACCTCTGAAAGAACAAGGCATTTCTGCCAACATCCATCGAATGTCTTGCCACCATGAAGAAATTTCATTATAAGAAATGTTCTCAGCATCTTCCGACACGAGGCATACGTAATAAAGAACGGCAATAGCTTTTTCGATCAAATCTATATTTATTTGTTCCAATGGCATATTCATAAAATGCATAATGATCAACTTTACTATATCTTTTGGGTCGATGCTACTCATCCTTACAAATTGTGTCAATAATTTAAAATCATTCATTCCGAATATTGCTTTGAAAATTATTGAAGCTACATTGTTCAGTTTCTCTTCTGAAGCGTCTGATTTCAATGAAATTAATTTAGATTTGCCATCCAAAACAAAACAGGATAAATATTCTTTAAAATTATTCTCGTTGTTGTCAGCAAATGTTACTTTTGTGCGTTGATGCGCTACATAATTTGTTTCTTGGGCTAGATGCAACATTTTCTCCAAAATACAAGTATCATCTTCCAAAAGATGAAATTCTGATTTCTCCTCTTCATCTTTCAAAATATCGGCTTGTTCTTCTTCATTGTGATCATCAGTGATTTTGGCAATAAATTCCTTTAGATCGGTTGTATCTTCATTATTTATTTTAATGTAGAAAAGTGTTGTTAGCGCTATATTAGTAAAATAGTTTCTGATATCGTCTCCTTCGGTGCTGGTATCGTCGACAATAGAATTCCAATATGTTTCCAAGCAAGTCATCATAAGTTTCGGTGGAATGTTACATTTTCTTAATAACAAATCTATGCAGTATTTTTTCAATTCTAACGTTTTTATTTCTGACGCCCTTTTAACAATTTCATCGAAGTATTCCTCCATATTTTCTGGTTCCTTTTTTATGTGTGTCCTTAATTCCCTTAATAAATGTAAATCCTTGGACTTCTGAGAATCTTCGCCTTCCAAAGCGAAAAAGAAAGGAATGTTAAACTTTTTTAGTTTGCCATCAGGATCAATGAGAACACATTGAAAATCAGGTAAGTTCAGTTTTTTGTGGGTGTAATTTTTTTCAGTGCCGACCAAACCGCATGTGTTATAAAGTAACTGCCCATTTTTGGTTGCGGTGAACACTGCCACACGATTTCCTGTCTGCATTAGTCTTATGTCTATTAAACCTTTCTTAGGGTTATAGATGATAAGGAATATAGCTCTTTGATAGTCCATGGCTACACACTGGTGGGGTTTTTTATTATCCGAGTCAAATATCTGTAACAAGTTGATAGTATTTATAAATTGGTCACTTCTGAGAAGAGCCAGAAAAAATAGAGAAGAGAAAAGATATATTATGGGGAAACTTAAATATGACACAACATGAGTCATACAAAATGAGTTTTAATAAATTATTGAAAAAGTAGGCGTCTTTTCATATTTTAATTCAGCCAGCAGCCTTCCAGTAAAGTGACTTAACTATCCGCTTCGGAATCAAGCAGGGTCGTTCGTATAGATTATGTTTCCTATAAGATTATTGCTGGGAAATTGCTGTTATGATAATTAAGAAATGTTAAAAAATCAGCATACCTGTATAAATGCACACTGGGCATCTCGACATCCTTTGAATAAGCGAATGAGATATCCTTTCTTGACGTCAAGCACAGCAACTCGACCAAAGTTATCAGTAATGGCTGCCAGCCGGCGGTCTTGAGAGACTACTACTGTCGTGCCCTGTCTCTGGCTGTCGTATAGACCATGGCGCATGTACAAACTCTCAGAACGGAGCACTGGCTCTGTGTTGGTCGGGGCATTCTCGTTATTACCCCCTCCAAGCCATCCTCTGTAGCAGAGGAAAAGATTTTGTGAGTAACAGTAATGTATACGTATAAGATTTTTACTTAATCAAAAATCAACCAGTCTGCTGCACGAAATAAAGTTTGGGATTTGAGTCTAACTCTGGGACATTGAGTCTGCTCCTCGTTATATTCAGCCAACATATAGAACTTTAATTGTATTACTTTTAAGTACAAATTGTTGATTTGTATTTTGATAACATCTTGTTGAAATGTGCATTTTATTTAAATTGATTTAAGATATTTTTCCCAATTAAATTGTTTATTTTTTACTGGACTATTCATAATATAGCAGATAGCATTATGGACTTACGGTAAAGCTGATTTAATTTTATTTGCCACTGCCTTAGCTACATCCTGTAGAGCAGGTGCGTTGCCGCCTTCAAGAGCGTAATGGAATCCCACGTAAGGCTTCACTCCGGCTCCCAATATTAGAGTGCAAATAGGGGGAACGGAACGATACCTAAAATTGGTATAACATTATATACTACATTTTTTCATATTTAGTTAACTAGTTGTTCGCCGCGAACATAGACCTCGCGAATTTCACTCAATAAAGTTTAGCCACAAAAATAAAAATAAATCTTCCTATCATTTACTGGGGCCATATTTAAGATATTTTGAACCCAAAAGTTTCATACACCAGGGAGAGATTTATCGTAATCCTGTGTCAGATGCCCTTAGGCATACTGAAAAATCTGACAGTGTCAGCCACTAAAATACCTCTCACCATGTTTCTGTTCATCCCGAAGGTCAGAAGGCAATCGCTCCATGTGAATAACCAGTACTGCCAAATCTAGGAACACAATTAACAACATACCTTATGTTCCAAAGCGTAAGCTCAGGACGCGATTGGGAAATACGCTTGGACGAAGAAGATAAACATAAGTAGACCAAGGCAAACAGAGTCAATTAACCTCTCTAACACTAGGGTGTAAACTATTTATTGACCATTGGAGTTCAAGCTACATGGATTTTACCTAAGTAAGAGTGACCCTAAAAATAGAATTTTAATGGCCGTGAATTGATTTCGTAGTAATATGGGATCGATTAGTTATAGAAAACATGAACAAAAATATTTTATGATCAAGAAAGTGAATTTAAAAATATGAAATATCAAAAATGTTGAATTGAGTTTATTTGGATGATTATATTATCGTTCTTTCATATGCCAGTCATACTGACTTTCTACGAATTAATGATTTTTTATATTTTCGCGATTGTTACACATTAAATTAAACTATTTTAAATTATTTTAGCTGCTGTTGTTAGAGGGGCTATACTATACTATAATATCCATACTAATATTATAAATGCGAAAGTCTGTCTGTCTGTGACGCTTTCACGACCAAACTGCTGAACGGATTTTGATGAAATTTTGTATGATCATAGTTGAAGACCCGGGATCAAACATAGGCTACTTTTTGACGCAGGCGGAGCTGCGGAAAACAGCTAGTAAGGAATAAACGCGATAAAAACCGTATAAAAATAGTTTTTATACGATTTTATTAAAGTTGTTTGTTTCTACGGAATTTGGAATTTCTATGGAATATCATTGAAAGAGAGTAAACATATAAAAATTAAAACTAGCTATCCTATCTAAAAATAATAAATACAAAAAAATAAATAAATAACTAAATGTAATCTAAATTGGGTCCCCTGGGCAGAGTTCCCATCACGCAGGCAGCATTCCCGCGTTGAATAGCTATAGCTATTCGCTGAGCGAGAAAGCTGCCCGCGCGAGGGTCACCCGTTGCCTCTTTTAGGCGTCTACTGATCTCCCTGTGAAGACTCCGCGCACCGGCGCCCCATGGGCCTAGTGTCTCGACACCGACGGCTGTGAACTTGAACTGAGTGCCGAGACAACTATATTTATTTAATAAGTATATCCTTTCAGACAAAAAATAAATAAATCGGTTCAGACATGATGGAGTTATACTGTCCGTCTTCTCCATATCTAGAGACAAGTTGCGGCGGCGCCCTATCTATAGACTCAATCCGTCTTGTTGTATCCATTCCTATAATTTGGCTAATATTTTACGACCGGCCGCCTGCCTGACGTCAACTCTCCTTGGGAATGCTGTTGTTTTCAGAACCTCGTTAGCCGGGTAAGTCTTAATTGTACCCGTTACCCGCCCCCTAGGTGGGCCAGATGTTGATGCCCGGACGAGAGGTTGTGTTGGAGAGTTATGCTGTCAACATTCACTCGAATTGAGAACCTCCTCCGTTTCGGATTTTGGAAGAACCTTGTAGGTCAATCAATTCTTCATGCCCCGTATATTTGAGAGATTCTTTAAACATCACCTCTTTCTGTTATCTATAAGGTCCATTGATCCTTCTACTCCCACCCTTGTAGATTTTCAAAATATCTTCACGATGGCCCCACTATTTGAGAGAAAACATTATTTTTGTGATTTGGAAAAAAAGATGATTAGTTTACTTCGACGACATCATCACTATAATTCTAGGTGTTTTACAGTTATTATTATTTTATTACTAAACTACTGAACCAATTGCTTTAAAAAATTTACTGGACTAAACTGTAAGTATGCCTTATCGGACTTAAAAATAGTTTTTTCAATCGTTTTAAAGTAAGAAATACGAAAAAAGCCATGAAATCTTCTTTTTTTGAAAGTCGGTTGAATATCACCAAATCTATTTTAATATCAAACGTATCATAACGTTTCCTACATACATTCTGATTATCAACGAAAACGGACTTACAGCTTTGGAGTTATCAATAAATATGATTTTTACATTAATTCCAATATCTCAAAAACTACTAAACCGATTTTGATGCCAAATGAACTTAAAAATTCTATACATGCCTACTATACATACTTTCAATTTTATCGAAATCGGACTAACGGCTCGAGAGTTATCGCGGTATAAAAATATATACATACTTACATACATACATACAAACAATGTGTTTTTGCCTCAATTCAAATTAGAGAGCTCACTCGCTTCGCTCGCTCGGTCAATAATCCAGGACATTTTTATTTTAGTTATTTCAAAAATTACTAAACGGATTTAAAAAATAATATTGAGTTTTTCAATGTATTCGCTTTTAAATCATCTACAACCGCTTGCTTAGAACTGATTTCGACATTTCTAATACAATTAATTCCCTAAGTAACACCTAGATGGCGCTTTTCAAATTTAAAACGCGCTATGGTTTCGTTTACTATATAATCGCAGACATTTTTATGAATATTTCCAAAACTACTAAACGGATTTTGATGCCCAACAAACTTAAAAATTCTATTGATATTTCCTGCATGCCTACAAATTTTCAACAAAATCATACCATCGGTTCGGCAGTTATCGCGGTATAAACATACATACATACATACAAACAATGTGTTTTTGCCCCAACTCGATTTAGAGACCTATTATTTCAGTGTAGGGTTTGTGTAAAGACGAAATACATGAGCACAAGCATGGGAGAAATAGCTAGTGGTGCAAAGGAATTTCATAAATACTATAAATAGTGTATCAATGTTTTAGTATTTTTTTTTTCTAATTAGATATCTTACCATGTGTCATATCCACCATATGTTGAGGCTGCCAACAAGTGATCATATGTGTTCTTGATCTCTGAGCCTAAAACTTCAGCATCATTGAGGGTTTCCTGATCTGATGTAAATGTCCACTTCCTGATGTTAATGCTGCGACTATCAATAGTATATTCATCAAGAACTCCTGCTTTGACTGTAAATTATAAAAGTCCTTAAGTAAAAAAAAATCGTAACTAAAAAACAGTGAACATTATTGAATTTTAAAGTAGAATCATCAACAGGAAATAAAATGTCAATGTAAATAGTCAGGCCTAGGAATGTTTTATTGAAGCTTTTTATTCACCATCATACACATAATCTGAAGTGTTGCCATTAATTAAATAGGTACTTTTTCCAATAAAATGGTTATTTTTTGTGTAAGTTTTGTCATTTTACCAACAAGCTTGATTTACAGCCTACATACAGCAAGGGCACAAGCAGCCTATCACAAAATGGTATGAAGTCTCACCTCTAGCTAATTGAGCCTTTGCATTTTTAAGTGTTTGATACAAGCTAGTTCCAGCGATCATGCATTCACAAGTTTCAAAAAGAATGTTGATGTCATCTGGCAAAATTCCATAAGTGCCTGTGTTACAGGATATTTTCATGACCGGCATGTCTTCCAGTTTTTCAAGTAGCAACAAATGGCCTGTGTTGGTGTAAAACCCCACAGAGCCATTTTTGAATCCGACAATCACACAAAACCAATCGGGACCATTCTATAAAATGCAGGAAACAAATTATGAACCATCTAAGCACATAGTAGGCTATGCTTATCATTACAGTTGAATAGTTTGATGGAAATTTTGACACAGACATGTACATGGACAGTACTAATTTATACTTATTTTTATTTTATTATTTATTTATTTTATTTATTTAGGACAAAAAACAATTGTACAAGAGGTAACACATATTCAGATATAATACAATGTTTATATAGTTCTACAACCAGCACAATTAGCCTCAGATTACTTATTAAAAATAAAGTAATTACGATACAAAAACAAACTAGTTAGTAGTTATTTAGTTAGCCACTAAGTTACAGACAGGATCTAGTTCAAAAATTGTCAAGATTACTGAGACAGAAAAGGTTTTTCTTAAAAGAGGGCAATGACAATAGAAATATATCTACACTAGTAAAGTATTTGTTATAACTAAGCATAAGTAAGTGTTATAAGTAAGCATTATAACTAATAATACTTCACTAGGTTTCATCCCAAAAACTAGCCAAACTCCGAGTATTAGATAGATAATTACAGTAGATAAATATTTTTCAATGAGTGCTATTTATTCAGTAACTAAAATTAAACAGGAACGCTGCACCAGCTTAAATAATAAATATTTATTACCTGTGATGACTGTTTTGATGGGCATATGGGTAAAGTTAATATGACTGATATATCTGCCGGTAGTGTGCCACTCCAGGATATTATATACGTATTGCTCTCCGTTGAGCTTATCCATTGTGTAGTAAGTAGACACATACGATTTTTATATCCAACAGCAAGTAAATTGCCACAGGAAGACAATGACATTGGACATTGGGTTAACCAATTCACATCTGAAATTTGAAACAAGGTCAAGTCAGTCTGCTGATCTGCTCGGCACTTCTAAAGGCTTGTAATATAAACCTATTGTTAAAGAATTACCTTCTTTTTCCGGAACAAAGAGAGCTCGACCCAAACTTGAAATATCGCCACAGTCAGCGAATTGTTCTATTTCGCAAGACATTGTTACTTTTTATGCTCGTTACGGCTACACATTGAATTGAAGTTAGAAAATTGTAGGTAGATTTAAAAGACTACCTCAAGGTTTCAAATCATACTTTATGGGTAGATATTTTGTTGTGGATAAATATTTTGTTTGACGTAATGTAATCGATGAATAAAATTAATGACAAGCTAACAGCTGATAGCTGACATATTTTTATCTATGATAGCTGGCATGGCATGACAGATCGTGGACTTATGACATTGACAACTATCTTTTTTCTTTTTTAATACGGCCTTTACTTTCATATTTAGCCAGTGACAAGTAAAAATCATTGAAAAAAGCATCAAGCAAAGTCTAACTAAAGTCAAGTCGGTAGTTAAGTCAAGTCAGAAGAATCAGGCACTTAGCGATTTCCAGGAGCTTTTGGCAACAAGCAAGAAAATCATATTAATCGAACACTGTATCACTTCCCAACACACACGCTTGTTGTCGAACAATTTGCGACTGTTAATCCCACCATTCCTGAATACAAACAGTACACTCAAAAAAACACATATTTTGGAAAATAAAACATAGCTCCGGAACTGCTCTTCTCAGCTTCCCGCCAAAAGTCCTAAAACCATTTGCTTCCTTTTATTGGCTTTTCCCGCAGGCTTTTACTACTTATACTATACTTACAGAAATAAGATTAAGTGATCATATCTAATGTTTTTTTGTACTTTTACTAAACATAAAAGGTAGTGGTAGTTGGATACAGTTCCTTTCTCAATGGTTACAGCAATAGATTCTCGAGGCGATATCCAGGCAGGAGTGCAATTTTTGAGAAGTACTCACTAAAAACCCGGATCCGGTTTACCAAAAATGGGTATTTATAAAAATAGCTCTCCTGTAGGTACCTATCTGAATCTGAAAGTTTTTTGTGCCTATGTTTGATCATCAACTTGATAGTATCATATATACATAAATGATACGTCAATAGGGTAAGGTTGCTCAAGTCGTACCACGGCCATAGTCGTACCCCACCTATATCTCGTCTGATATCTTTGAATTGGGCCTTCTAGTGTCGTTAACGTGAACTATTTAGTCGTGCGAGCCAACGTAAACAAGTGGTTAGGCGTTAATTTTAAAAGTAAGTTTTTTATCACTTTTCATGTAAAATGAATGACCAATTTGTAAGCTTTTTGTGGCAGGAATGTGATCCTTACCTTTTTCTTTGTTTGCATCGATTTAATACTTATCTGTCAATCGTTTAGGCATACTCAAACAGTAGAAAATTTTTAGGTTATGCCAGTAATATTATTTTTCAAGTTGGACGACCCCGCTGCTTAAGTCGTACCTGTTCAAAATTCTTTACTCCTACCGGTACGACTTAGGTATCAAGAAAATTGTGTATAATAATTTGCATAACTCTTTATCAGGTAATAAATATGGAGAAGAGAAAGTACAACACTTGGAAGCAAGAAGATATGGATGAAGCTTTACAAAAACATCGGAGTGGACCTACACTGAGACGACATTTAAAAAATTTTAATACAAGAACAAAGTTTGGAAGACCTAACGATATGCCACCAGACATGGAAGAGATACTGGCACAGCATTTGATGAATTTAGAGTCTTATTTCTTCGGATTAACTACCACTGAATTTAGAAAGCTTGCATTCGAGCTCGCTGAAAAATTTCAACAACCTCATCGTTTTAACAAAGAGAAGAAAATAGCGGGCAAAAAGTGGTATTATAGGTTTATGAAAGGGCATCCTAATTTGTCCTTGCGTGTTCCACAACCAACATCGATGGCCAGAAGTAAAGGGTTCAATAAAGAACGTGTTAATGAGTTTTTTTGATAAGTACGAAGAAATACTGGATAAATACAAGTTTGCTGCACACCAAATATGGACGAAACTGGATTATCCACTGTTCACAAACCTTCCAAAGTTATTGCTCAAAAGGGAAAACACCAAGTGCAATCACAAGTGGAGAATGGGGTCTGACCACAACTTGCATATGTGCGATGAATGCAGCAGGTGAATTTATACCACCTATGTTAATATTTAACCGCAGTAGACTGAATGATGCCTTAAAAAAAGGAGCTCCACCGAACACAGCATTTGGATGCTCAAAAAATGGATGGATAACATCAGAACTTTTTGTTCAATGGCTACAACATTTTATTAAGTGCACTTGATTAGAAAAAAGTGCCCAAAAACAAATGTTGCTTTTACTAGATGGTCATAGCACACATAAAAATTTTGAAGCAATCGAGATGGCTCGGGATTACTGCATAGTAATGTTATCTTTTCCTGCTCACACGACACATCGTCTACAACCATTGGACATATCGTTTTTTAAATCATTGAAAAGCTGTTACAACGAAGTCGCATCTTCGTGGCTACGTTCAAATCCTGGTAATGTCATAAAACAAGCTAACGTTGCAGAACTGCTTGGCATAGCATACCCTCGATCGATTCGTATGGATATAGCACTAAACGGTTTTAAAACTACAGGGTTGTGTGACAGAAATTTCGTTAAAGCAGATGATTTCGTAGCTTCTGTATACATCTCTGATCCATCAAATCAAGAACTTGATGGTCCATCTGAACCAACTACGGAATCACCCGCTAAAACTACATCGTTATCATTAACGCAACCAATAGTTGCGTCGTCATCAATATTGGTCGTATCTCCACCAATAGCCTCATTACCATCACCACCAAAAATTATAACACCTACCTTAATACTAAAAGATTCAACATTGCCCATCGTTTAACCTGATAAAATTTCCAATAATGAACAAATAAAGTCTCATTTGAATGTTTTATCTCCAGTGCCTTGCATAAAAACAGTGATTAAAAAAATGAAGAAAGGTACAAAGCCAACAATGGAATAATTTCAAGTCCTTACAAAAATGAAATGGAAGCCAAGGAAACCATGAATAAAAAGAAGAAGCCTATACTAGATATGAAAAAAGTAAAAACAGAAAAAGGAATATACAAAAAGAAGAAGTTCAGATGAGACATGCAAGAAGAACAAAAAAATGAAAGCTAAAGAATCGTGGTTGTGCCAACTAAGGTACCAGCGGGTATTAAGGCCTAGCTAAGGGAAATTTGTAATAAAATGATAAATGTCGATCCTAATAAACAAGCTTTATTAGTTTTAAATAATTGACTTATACTACTATAACATTTAAACAAAAAATGGCATATTCTGCTCAAAACTAAAACATTACATAACTTTTTTTTAAACTCTGTCAATAGGCCTTATTATAATAAGGTAGGGTAAAAAAGCCTACTGCTTAAACTATCTGAAAACTCAACTTAAAACATCAAAATTTAGTATGTGAGATCAATCATCATTTAAATAAAGCAATAATAGCACTTAATATTCTCAGAAAAGTTAATAAATTGCCTCGATTAGCATCCATCAGGGCACTTGAAGTCATCAGAATCTTCGATTGACAATCCGACACACTCTTTATGATACCACTTCGAGCATTGCGAGCATTGCCTCATATCATCCATCCTTTTTTCTTCACAAGCATGACAGTACCAACTTGCTTGCTTTTGTGCAGTATCCTTGATGGTGATAGACTTTCTTGCGGATACGATTTTAGCTTTCTTTGGATCTGAAGTTTTTTTAGATTTTGACTTTTCTGCTCTATCTTTTTTCCTTTCCTTATTGACCTTCTCTCTTTGTTTCTCTTATACCTTTTTTTTCTCTTTATTATATTTATTCAACAAATCTTTTGTGACTAGAGTACCTCGGTAATTAATGGCTTTTCCTCTTACAGTAGGTATAACTGGCAAACCTATTTCAGCATACCTGATTATCCTTTTCACTAGTTCAGCGTCCTGTTCGGGGTTCAATATAGGTTTACGACCCAAAGATTTCTTTAAAATGCCAGTCTGCAGATGATTTCCGACTATTCTTCTAGGAACGCTATACCTTTCCACAGCCCTATACGTACTCATAGTTCCTTTTCGTACTGCTCTAACAGCTGAAATCATATCATCTTCTGACCACGAAGCCCGTTTTGGAGGCATCGTGACTAACTATAAATAAACATAATAGATTAGAATAAATATGTACGAATTTAGATTCTGAAAAGGAATTTAATAATCAATTTTAATAATATTAATTAGGATAAACAATAAAGGCTAATTAGTTAAAAAAAGAACATGTCGATGCCTACATAAGTTGCAACTAAGTTGGTTCCGAATATACATACGTACCTAACATAGGTACTTATATAATATACACATACGTATACTATGTAAGTACCTAAGTATAAGTACTCAAAAAACATAAGCTCTTTTTACGCAATCGGATGGAAAGATGAGTATAATAAGGCCTATTGTAAAATTTTATAGGCCTTAATATCCGCCGACCACGAGCGTACTAAAAACAAAATAAATAAAATTCGGACCACTACATGTAATTTAATTATGTAGCATGGAACAAGCATACATTAATACACAAACAGACAGTCAATAAAGGTAGCTAAGTCTAATATTTCTAGAAATACTTACATTTTACTGCCGCTATTTTTTGTAATTCGGGCTGCGCGACCGCTTCCTAGAATGTTTTCGTCAACATTAACGCAGGGGGCAGAGGTAGCGCGCGTCCTCCGCCTCGCGGCGACTTGTAGTCGTGCTATGCATGTATGAGTGTAACCTTGAGCGTCAAATCCTATGTTTAGTTTGATTTTTGATATTTAGGCCTTATTTACCGACAAGCCTTAATACCCGCAGGTACCTTATGTAAAGAAGATCGCGAAGAAAACATGATCCAGTGTTCTAAATGTAAAGGTTGGACCTATGTGCTGGCGTTGAAAGTAAAATAAAAAAATATACTACTTAGTGATATCTGTGTTCAACCTCAATAATTTTCTAAGCATTACTTTTACATTTTTCGAGTTGTTATAAATCTATTTTCTACGTGTTAGTTACTTTTAATTAGGTCAAAGATTTTGTTACTGACCAAAATAATTACCAAAAAAAAATGTTTAAGTTAATCTCAAACTGAGTTGTTTGTAATTTTAACTTCGTTGAATTAATCTCTTGTTATTAAGCATTTTTCTATATAGTTTATTATATCTTCACTAAAGTATATTTTCTAAGTACGACTAAGGATATATGTGGTACGAATTAGGCAACTAGGCGCCTTAATCGTACCGAAGATATGTTTTTGGAAAACGTTAAAATACATATTTTAACAACAGTAAGTTTCCGTAATTTTTGATTAATACTCAACTAAATAAAGATTCAGTAAATGTAGAATATTTTGTATTATTTCAATTGCCGTAAATATTATCTATAGCATAATTTCCTTAGGGGGTACGACTTGAGCAACCTTACCCTATTAGGTAAACTACATATTATGTTTCTCAACCATGGCATGGCTGAATGTCAGCTTAAGCCGTTTAACTCAATACAGAGACGCGCCGTCAGAATTGCCGAAGATCCCGTGATTACAAGCGGTGTTGAGCCTTTGAGTCTCAGGAGAGACTTCGCCTCCTTATTCGTGTTCTATCGCTTGTATAATGGGCTATGCTCGGACGAATTATTTGACATGATGCAAACAGCCACTTTTTACCATCGCACCTCTCGCTATAGTCAAGGATTTACACTCGTACACTGCGATTATGGAATGAACTCCCTGTCATGGGTTTCCCCAGTGATTACAACATGTCGGCCTTCAAAGAGGGTGTAAAAAAATTCCTTCAGGGTCGGCAACGCGCTCGTAACATCCCCGGTGTTGCAGGCGTTCAAAGGCTACGGTAACCACTTACCATCAGGTGGGCCGTACGCCTGTTTGCCTACTTAATTGTATTAAAAAACGGCAATGTATGACTGATATGTCAAATAAAAATCGTTCGACTCACCGATTGTGACGAATGAAAATTATTCGAAACCAAACGAAAATAATTCGATTCCACGGTTTTGGGCGAGTCAAACTTTTTAAAAAAAATAGGGCTCCAGTAGAGAAACGAAACCGAAAGATGATCGCGCACGGGCAATCAAGAACACTGAGCAATAGCATAAAGTAAACAAATGAATTCCTCCAAACAAAAGGTCACAAGAAGAAGAACACAAGAATCGAAATTAAAAAAGCAACTGAGAAAACGTTTTGTGTGAAAAATTACGAGTATTGTAATAGTCTCACGTTTCATTAGGTCGAGCGGCAGTCGAGTGTCGTGTTGCAGTTTCAGGCCGATGCCCTATTAAGGGCTCTTGCCTGCCACTCGAACTGCATCTAACACCTACACTATAGCTGTTATTCTTACACCCTAAGTTGATTTTGAACTCTAATGCGCTTTTCTTTGCTATCCTACCATAATCAATATAATTTGAACCACAAGAAAAGATCTTTAAGTTTATTTTTGCATGGTTGCATAAACATCCAAAGGGTTCATGGACCGAAGATCAAGAGTTATTTCTTTCAGCAATGAAAATATAGTTTCAAAATCTAAGTATTTCGAGGCTCCGCTCCACCTACAGAATACGTATTTGATTTCATAATTCCTTTCCCAAGGTGAGATGTCATATCGGGCATATATCTACTTTTGCATTAATAATATTTGACGAACTTTCTTAAGAAATTTCATATAACGCACCATGTATTATAGGTTAGGTATCTATTATGCTTGAGCTTGGTTCTTCGTTCCAGCTTCAATTCATTTCCAGCTATAAATTTAATCTAAGCGTCGTGTAGTTCTACCATTTGGAAGATTAGCGGATGCCTGTTGTTGGCATTTCTAGCTGAAATGAAGATAGAAGATTTTCGAATTAATGCTGCTGCCAAGTTTTGCTAAATTGGTCCGATTTGACATGGTTTATGGTAAGTTAAACCATTAAATCTTTTACCAGGATATTTCTTAAGGGCCAGAATTGTGACACTGTGAATGTTGTATGTGTATGCGTCCATGGGCTACGGTGACTAATTATCATCGTAAGACTGTTTGCAGTATGGAAAATGATGATGATGATTGATTAAGACGAATGAAAACATTCGATATCGAACGAAAATCGTTCTACTCACCTATATTTCATGCGTGGACAAAAAAGTTTGGCGTAGAACGGGTGTAATCAGTGAGACCCGCACCTATCAGTGGTAACAGAAAACAGATGACGTTGGCAAATGGGTATTATTAACAGGGATTATGTAAAAATTAAAATTAATTTATGCAATATAAAATTTGATCTACCTTTGCCAACTTTCGGAGGTAAAATCACGTAGGTACGTACTTACTATTATGTGGTAAAATGAAACAATTCAATTTGTTGTTATTTACCGCAAATAAATACAAATTTGGCTTCATTTATAAAATACATAATTAAAGTGTATCTGCAAAACATTTCGTCTAAAAGTTTAACAATATCAGACATATGCTTTACATTCCAAATAAATATATAACTATATATTTTTTATATAAAACATTATTATTTATATATTATTATTTATATTTTTAGATCAAATTTAAAGTTACACGATCCGCAACATGATTCTCTGAGACAGATACAAATTTGGTTATATTTCCCTTCTAATTATTCCAATGGATTCATGTAGTTACTCTATTTACACGCGTTTCCACATTCCAAAAAATATCCTCCTAAATTACTTTCCATCGGAATTTTTTAATAACTGAGGATATTCGTAATATCTTAAGAAAGAAAAAGAAGAGAAAAATAAATAGGGTACCCACTAGGCTAGTCCGTGTATTGTATTTAGGTGTAATGCAATTTTCCGCCACGCTGGGCCGGCTTCAATGCTACCGACACATAATACTTGCATCTCTATACGCTCTTATAACTCCTTGCAAGATTTATGATGTCACATTTTCTGCATCTTTCTATGAGTATTCATGTCCATATGAAGTATTTAAAATTAGCTTTACATTACTTTTGTAACAAAATAGAAGATTTTGATCCGCCTATTTAATGCTAGGCAAAAGACACAGAAGATATTAAGGATATTTTATATTTTCTGTGTATTTTTGCTATATTTATTATTACTCACAAAAAAATCTATTAACTAATAAAAACGTAAGTATGATAATTTAGTAGAGTCATCTCTATTTTTTGCAATCGCATATTTTATCAAACTTGAAGCGTTGTTTTATTGTATGGCATAAACCCACGACTTGTTAGTTATAATAAAGTTTAATAAATAAAAATATGGTAAATGTGAAATAAAGTTTTGATTTATGTTTATGTTTAGGAAAATTATCTGCCTAAGGTTTACAAACATAAACTGAGAAAAATAAACTTCCATTACTTATTGAGTTTTTATTCTATTATTTATGCATTTATTTGAAAATTACATATAAAACGATATCGGTGCACAAACGTTGAGAAAAAAAGTGGAAATATACGTGAGAGGCGTATCTCCATGATTTGAAGCCAGGCGGAGAATATGAGATGAGTCGTTTGACAAGCAGATCAATCAGTTTATGCAGTTCAATAACTTTTCTCGAGCGATTATTTGCGATATTATAGTATTTTACTCCAAACAATCACAAGTCACATCAGTTATTTAGAATATTTTATACCATAGAAAAATGAAGTGCTTGTTACGTATGTGTAAGAAAGAATTAACTTTAAAACAAATCTCGCTGAATGACCGTAAAAAAAAGGAAAGTAAATATAAGATTGTTAAAAAACAATTCCACTTTTGTATAGACTCTCCCTGTGTTTAGTTCCAGACCTCACAACCCTGATATCACGTTGGCATTTATCCCCTAATCACTTTTTACCCCATCTAGGTAGCGTCGAAATTTAGATTAGATCACTAAATAAAAAAATACATGACTGTTATATACCTAAATCATAAACGCACAATAAAACAATTGTGTTCGGGAGACGTGCCCGAGTGGCAATGCCGGCAATCCGGCTTAAGTGGTTCACTGGAGTTTTGAATTAATGCCTTGCTGATCGTGATTACCTGCGCCAACGAAAAGGCCAATGAGCATCGTACGAAGTTCGTGACTTAATTAAAGCGAACAAAAAATCTCTCCGTTTGGAATCCTGAAACGCCTTGTGGCTGTGACTCGAGAGCTTCGAAATTAGAATGTCTCAGCGTTTTGTTTCGAAATGAAAATTAATATCGCTCGATGAAAGGCGAAGGGACAGGGGCCAGAGTCACTGTTATTTATTTATACGGTGGCGTTATTAGGTTCATGATTTCGAATGAAATCGATGAGGGACGAGAAATTGTGACAGTATTTCCAACCAGTCGTGATATTTTGTTATCTACGCAGTCATAGTTATAGATATAGCCTTCATACATTGAATAGGCCATGATAATAGTCTAGAAAAGTAAGAAAAGTCTAGAAAACTATTTAAGTTATGCGGGATAGTAGCAAATGTGTTTGGGTTTTTTCTAATATTAATATATTTCAGATACGAAATACAAATTCCCCCTCCACATCCTACCCAATACTTGTACACCTATAACTCTAATGAGACCAAGAGCCTTATTTAAATGATAGTCCGTGTTTGAGTTAGGAAGATCGCGCACCTGAGCACCGAGCTCGGCAGCTTAAGGAATGGATGTTGAATAAATATTTTCGAAATGGAAAGGATAAAGGGCACGCTTCGGCGATAAGTTTCTGGGGCGAGGAGAGCCCAGTTTGCGTAGGCTCCGTGAACATTTCTAATTAAGCCGATACATCCTCTAGTGCCGTGCGTGCAACATTTAATGAATATTTTTTTAGGTCTCGATCTGCTCTTTTGTTAATCGTTGCTGGGCAATATATAATGGCTTGATCTTCATCAAAATCATCTGATAGAAAACACGTACAGCGTTTAGCTATTGGTCCCATTTTTATCCTCTAACGTCAAGATCAGTTTTTCATAACACACGTCGTTAACAAGCATCCTCGCAGTTTAAATATCTAAGTAGTTAGAAATTTCACGAAGATTGGAAGATAAAGCAAAGGTAACAAGCAAACATACTTATATACAAACTCACTTTCGCTTTATACCAGGATAGGATTACTTAAAAACACCAACTAATCGTGAGCGGGGCCGCCGGTAATCTCTCCAGTCGGCATTATCTGCTGCCGTTCATCTTGTACGCTATAATTTTACCGGGATTATTTTTCACTCTTGACAGCAAGTTTTAATGTCTTTTGAAATAAAATTAAGTCACACTCACCGCTTCCGCCTCGTTCATTAAAGTGGTTTTTACAAAACAATCCGGCCTACTCACTTTACAAAGAAGTTTTACTTATTCCATTACTGTGGGCAGGATTAAGGAATGTAGAGGCCCCTAGGGTATGCAAAACGGGGGACCCGGGCTAGGTAGGATGAGCACATTAGAGTCTATGTGCGGGCGAGACACTAGTTTTCGGTTTTTAGCTAATGGATCAGCGTGAAGACAATTTGTGAAGCTTAGATCCAAGGGCCTTAGATCCTACGAATTTTGCCTCGCTCTATACAGGAACCCTAATCCGGCACTGTCATTTACTTTCTTGCTTGAGTATCCAAATGAAATATATAATTTTAGAATAGAATGTAATAAAATATGAAGCAAACTATCTTTTTAAAGGGATAATAAAATAGTTATATGGAGTACTGGTTACCTATACAATTACATACCTAAGTACATTATTACCTGTGTCCGACATAAGGTATGTATAGTATTTTTATTATTTTACTTAGGTTGTGCTTTTAACTTTGTAGATAGCCCACAGGATATTAATTAATTATTTTAAGTCATCGACATTATTTCAGCCTCAGTCTGTCCATTGCTGGTCTTAGGCCTCCCCCATGATATCCGAAATGACCGGTTTTTCATATTCATCTAGTCGGAGAACGCCCAGTTCAATCCTGCGCTTGTCGGTCCGAGGTCGCTACTCGAAAACCTTTCTGCCTTTGAACCTGTTCTCCTGTGCTGTTCTCCGTGCTATTAGCCACTTCAAGGATTAGACCTCATCATACATATTCAAGAGCATTTGTTTAATTATCATCATTTCGTGTGGGTTACATTGTCTATCAACCATGTATACCCTGGTGTCAGAGTTGTTCGGTTGCCTCTCGGCCTCTGACGTGGTTCCTTTAACGACTATTACATGGCAGCCAGTACCAACGGGCTTATCGTGCCTTCTGAAGCACGAAATCATCTTTATTATTTGTTTAATAAAATCTATCAAAACCACCACGGCAACAGCAAAGACACGACATGAATAAAATCAGAAGCTAACTTAAAGTAATTATTTTTAAGATTTCTCCACGTCGCCACCATCAATGCGAATTGCTACAATGTAAAGAAGTCGTTCAATTAATGTGGTACCATGTCCGACACCATCTTGCTCGTGACCTAATTAAATCGTCTCAGATCTTATCTTACAAAAGATCGATTTTGGACCTAATCTATATAGTTGCTCTTACCTTTATATGTTATTATAATTTTCATTCCTGACAAATGGTTGATATTAAATCAGATTTTCGTTAAGAAAACGTATCAAAGTAAACTTAATATTAGGATGAAATAAATATAAACGAATAAAACCTAAAACCTAAATTTTCATTAATTCTAATGAAAAAAATTTAAATTTTAATGAAATCCAGAAAATTAATTACGTTTTAAATGCGAAATAAGTTTGTTAGCTAATAACACTTTCACGGCTAAAGTACTGAATAAATTTTGGTAATATTTAGTAGGTATAGATAAACTATATCACGAAAGAGAACATAGACTACTTTTTACGTCGATATCGACACATAAAATTCTTTATGTTCCAGCCACACAGCACAATATGCAGTAGAGCGAGAGTATAACATTTGGTAACAAAGAACGAATAATGAAAGCATGAAACAAATTCAAATTATTGTTCCTTTTATGTTTTTTTGTGTGTGTTGTTATTGTTTGTGTGTATTTTATTTTATGTACAATAAAGATTATCCAAATAGGTAAACAAACTATTTATTGATATTTTAACAGCCGACTAATCAATGACACCTTAAAATATTTTTCAAGAACTTACTAAATTAAATTTCTTGTATAACTGAGTATAAGTTGAACGGAAATTTTGGTAGAAATTTAGTTTGACATACCAATCCCTATTTGGGATAAGTCCGCCTTTTAGTGTAACCTGTATTCTGATACTGTGTCCTTTGTGTACAATAAAGATTTTTACATACATACATACATACCAATTTGTCGAAGATCTTCTAGGTTCAGATTTCTGTGGCATAATTAACTCAATCAGTGTGATTTATATTTTTTTTTTATTTATATTTTCTCAATATGGGGAAATTTTAAGTTTGTGAGATGTTATAAATCTCAGCCGTAAGATAAGGGTTAAATATTTCTATGTGGTCTACTGAAACCAGGTTTAAAAAAAATATTCTTTTGAATTTAAGAATATTTCAATTTGACATTTAAATTTTATTTTTATTTTATTTTATTTTATTCAGGTAACAAACAGTCATTTGTACTTAAAGTAGTTAAAATATGTAATAATAATACAAAATTAACAGACCAAATAGTGCCGTAAGATAATATACAACAAATTTAAAATTAAAGATTGCATTCATGGCAGGTGTCTTATTCTGTGAAATCTATGATAACAGTTAGGTGCTAGAATTGTTAATACTTGCAATTTTAACTTTATCTTTTTCGTCATCCTGGCGTTTTCCCAGTTGCATCCTCAGCGTTTTACTAATTAATATAGTAAAGAAGCTATAGGCCTTTTATTCGCCGTTGGCATGCGTACCTATATACCACAGACTAATTCGCAGGACGAGGGCGTTGTTAAGCCAGTTACATAAAATATTTTTATTAGTTTCATGCGCCACAAAAAGTATTGAAATTCATCAACATGTTTGGGTGTTTGGATCCCCAAATGGAGTGGATATTTCACTTAAAGTACGCAAGGCAGAATAGAACATTGAAATTTATGAGTGACCCCGGCGGACAACGTATGGAAGTGGGGTTTGCTCAGGAATACGTGTAGTGCTTTAAGATATATGAAATGCTTTGGGAATATATTTTGGAGTTTTAATGGTAAGAGATAATACAGTAAGGTATTCACGGAGTTATTTATGTTTAGACTTAAGGTTTTCTGTTCTTTCTGCTTATCGGCAACGGTTTGATCGAATAGAGACGGCCTTGTCATCATGGCTAAGTGAGGCATTCTACCAGCAATTAGATGTGAAATTAGGTCTTAATTATTTCATTAGATTTTTAGCGTAAAATATAATTGACTGATAGATAAATACAGTTACTTTTAGATTTATAAGTACAAATTTAAAAGTTTCTTAAAATATTTGTTTTTGTATAGACGCGTCTTTTAAATTAACTAATATAATTACTGGTAAATTAAATATGTACTCGTACAAACACAAGAAATAAAGCGATCAACGTAATCCTAACCACACACTAAAATTGCAATGTGTTTTACTGTACTCGTATATTATTAACATGTTTATATTATCAAATTAAGCGAATGCTTCCGCCCACCCCTTGCGTGATAAACGATCACCCCATAATATTGGAATAAAATAGGATTTTGACCGGCAATTGATCCAGATGTAATAATAATAGCCAGACGATAGCAGATATAGAGTTTGTATGATGTCGCAACTAGAGCGCGTGCAGTGAGAATAGTGTATTTTTGCCTATATTAATATTATGCTGTTTTAGTATTATGCTGATTACAATGAAAACACTTACATTATTTGTGATAGAAATAATTTGGTTATAGTATAGAGTTTCTACATTTTTTTACATATAATATGTAGGTTTTTTCTGTCAGAATGGCTACGTTAGTTTATTATGCAAAATACATTTTGACTTGCACTTTATGTAGGTATGGTATGGTAGTAGATACTGTTTTAGAATAACCCAAAGGTTAACTTTTAGACAATGCTTCTTGCATTAAGTTCGCCTTTTTTACTGCACGCAAGTTCGTGGATCAGTAACAGCTATACTATAAATTGAAATCTGAAAACCTACTAGTATTAACGCCTCCAGTACCCAGGCAAAGTTCAAGGTCGTGTTTATAGATCGCGTTCTATAGATTTTAGTTACTCAAATGTTAGCAGACGTCGCGTGCGGGCGCGGGCGTGCGCGTGCGCCGCGCCAGGTGAGAACCATAACATCTGTCGGTCGGTCAGACTGACACAACTCCGTAGACATAAATAAATAGAAGGACATTTTTACTCGGCTTTGATAATGTAAGGGTTATGATTTTAGCAGTCTTTACTGTAAAACTACCGACGTTTAATAATAAAGGTCGAAAAAAATACATGGCGTGATTTTCAGCGTCAGAATAATAAAACGGACTACTCCATCTTTTACTGTGGATATTTAATAAGTGGCTATATAATTAATTATATTTTTTTATAAAACTAATGGTAAGCCTAAAGGCCAGCTGATGGTAAGTGGAAGAAAAAATTATCTATTTGGAGGATTCCAATGGCAGTAATTCTCAATTCAAGCAGCTTCATAAAGAAAGCTTTGGCAGATATAAAACGCATGCTAAATCTTGTACCTCAAGAAAAAAATAAATAGAATGGAACTGGGGCTCCGAATAAATACACTTTAATTTTAAAATGTTCTACTAGATTTGGCTCTACTTCTATTAAGTCTGCTCAAAATAAATTAGTGTGCTTGTCTCTTCTAGAGTTATATGCAAGTAAGCAAAGTTTATTCATTCGTAACAACCGTATCGTCCGGCCGGTGTCATATAACCCCGGCATAAAATTATTTTGGGAACAGTGTAATATTTTACACTTCTGAAAACTGTAATAAACGCCATTTAGTTTTACACACAATATTTAAATATGATTCGTTCTATGCACATTGTTGAGAGGATTGATGTATGTATGAAAATAATTTTGAAGGAAAATTTATATTATACTAGCTTTTTCCGCAGCTCCCTCTGCATCAAAAAGTAGCCTATGTTTGACCCTGGGTCTTCAACTATATTCATACCAAATTTCATCCAAATCCGATCAGCGGTTTGGCCGTGAAAGCGTAACAGACAGACAGACAGAAAGACAGACAGACTTTCGCATTTATAATATTAGTATGGAAGTATGGATAAATAACGAGAAAACAAAGCCTTTTCTCATTTTTTAAATTGAAAATGCTAAATGCTTAATAAGATGTTTCGGACATTGTTTACCTATCAATGTTAACTGGACTTTTAGGCTATTAACTATTAAGAGTAAGTACATATAAAGAAATGTAAGAAATAATTTAGACTCAAAGGTAGCAAAATGTATAAGACTACAAATCGTTTCTCCCCGAACTCCTTTCATTTCGGCAACGACAAAAATTCAATTTACATCTTGCCTCACAGTTACTTAATTCTTTCTCTCAGTGAAAATAAATCTCCCGTAATTGATTCCGCTTTAGTTCAATTTGTCTTCGTTAAAACTCAATTTCCGTAGTCTATTTGTGAATAATAAATTGCGCACTTCAGCATTGCGCCGGGTTGGTTGTTTTGCGTATGCCCGTCGGAAAACAATTTCACTACGTGTGGAACAAGTCAATCTAAATTACGGAATAACACCGCCGACACAGCACTCTTCACTTCGCTTTTGCGCCGATGAATCAAACCCGAATTGTCTCTTTATTAATGTATACGGGACAGGACCTATTTCACAGTCTCCTTTCTCAATATAACTGTGTATATTGTTTGTATTTAGTATTAGCTCGGGTTGGCTGGAGTAAAGTTTTCTGTAACATACTTATGTGTGTTATTATTTATGGTGTGGGTAAACATTCGCGGCAGCGAAATTACCGGGTGTTAGAAAAGGATCACAGAGTAACAAACACGCGAAGTCAATCAATGAATGAGCGCTTATATGCTACAGTGACCGGATATTTTACGTGGGCCATGTGCTTGATTATTATCTTTGTAGTAAGTACATAAAATAAACATCACGAGTAAACAGCCGTCTCACATACTAAATGCAGGGGATTTGGATAAGAAAATTTCAATAATAGGAAAAAGGCATGGATGTTTTCATAGAAACTTCATACATTTAGCAGGTATGAAAAAATATCCATAGAGATCTGACTTCGGACGGTGTAGAGCACAACTGCAGCTTCAAACCAAGTTGTGCAATTAAACACAAAATTAAAATTAATATGGAACAATAACCAATACCAGCTCGTTATCTTTTGAGCAGTAAAAAAGATAAGGCGAGCAGCTATGGAGTCTTCAATGTAATGATTCCCATATTGGGTCCCCGTTGGCACGTCTCGCGACCCTCCCCTTATCTGTGGGACATCGCGGTCGGGGTAAACATCTAATCTGGTATCCAAACAAGCTGTCTCAATTGCCTCTAAGGTTATTCAATACTAAATTAAATTTGTTACCACGTTGCAGTGAAATGAGTCGATTCTAGATTCCGTTCGAAATTCGTATGCGATCCGCGTCTCTACATGGACTTAATGAAATTTGCTCAGCTTAATTCGTTTTTGGAGTTTTAAAATCTTAAAAGGAAAGGGACTGATAAAAGATCTACCTTAATTTTTACCGGAGCTTATGTTGTGCCTTACACTACAATAAACATTTTTATGCGATCTATTCAAAGTATTTCTCAGTTGCGATTATAACTACGGAAGGCACGTAAAGGGTGTGTTAATTTTGGTTGCTATTATTAGATGGCCTTAGTCAGGTTGATACTCGTAGATTTAGATATTTTGTGGTCAGCTAAGTACGATACCTTGCTACAAGTTAAAAAGGCTTGAGGTAGTTTAAAAATTTGTCACTAAGGGTAGCTACTTATATTTGATTTGCTTAAAGTGTGAAAGACCGAAGAAAAAAAATATATACTGGACTTCAGGGGATTGACTTAACCATGACTAGGTCAACACCCATGTAGTACTATTGAAAATTCTGTGCCCATGTATCAATCATTTATTCGAAATCAATGGGTAGGAAGTGTTTTGTGCAATATTATGAAACTGGGTAATTCTTTCGTAATAACAACTTGTTATCAATTCAAAATCCCCGATTGGCTGTGCAAACAGAGAGTCCACGACAGCTGCAAGTCCATCTGTCCGACTATAAAGCCACAGTAGTGCTCAGTGGCAGCCGCAGGATCGATTGAGTTCAATTGTCACTCTCACTCTCATAATAGTACTTTCCAAGTTACCTCCGGTACGTAACTTAATCTCTCTGACCAGGGTGTGAAGGATCGATTGACTTATGAGATATAATTGTTTCAAATCCGCGTCACGAGGCTGTAGCCATTTCTCTTTAGTCCGGCAGACTACAAAGTCAATTGACCCCGACATCCTGGTGTATGAATCTTTCGGCTTCAGAATGTCTTCAAGTTTTTATTTATTGGGGAAAAATATTATTTTAGACAGTCATTCCTACAGAACCAGTACACGATGTTCTGTTTTGTAGTTCTCTATCTAAACGTTCCTAGTCTAATATTCATGAGTTATGCAAATGTTGTTAGTACGTTTTCCTTTTCAATAAATATTTTGGATGTTTATCTAAAATAATGAAAATTATGTAGAATTGTACGAAAAATTATTAAATAATTCATTAACCACTTTATGTCTTATTACCTTGTTAAAGTTTCAATCGGTCTGAAATCATTATTCATACAATTATCAAAACTTAAAATTTATTTAGTTTTCACTTCAATTATTGTTTATTACACTTATAGTAAAATCAATTGTGAGTATGTCTATGGTCTTTGATCTCAGTAACGAATGTTGATGAGATGCGGATCTCAGTAACTTAATTTTCATATTTATTTGATAATACTGGCATGTCCATCACAAAATAAATTTCCAAAAAATAAGCTTGGTAATTTTACGACCGGATCGTTATATTGTTTAAAAATGGAACTTCTGAAACGTTATTATAATTATTTATATGGGATCAAACTCATGATCCCATGAAAAAAAGTATATTTCATGAAATGAAGATGAAAAATCGAATGGATTTTAAATGATGTTTTGCAAGTAATGAATGAAAAACACATACAGCCTTTTTGACATCCCGTTGGTACAATAGTATAAGTAGTGATAGCGTGAAGCGATACATAACATTAATTTAAAATTTCTCCTTTGTAAGTGAGTGTTAATGATACCGTGTTTTAATAAGCAAGGGGTCGCTTGTTGTAGCGAATGGCAATTAGTTTGATCTGGTGTCACGCGTGGTCTTAACGTGTCTAGTTTGAAAAGTCAGGCCGCGTCTCTGTTTTAATGAGTTTTCGTGTAATGCCTGCCTTGCCAAGCAAATTTATGTCATGAATAATAAAATAGATGTTAACAGCGAACGTTTAAATCCCGAAAGACGCCATGGATTAACTGCAAAAAGCAATACCTTGTTAGACAGCGTCGATGACAAGAAATAACGGTTGTCTCAACGAGACATTATGATTATGCTGCCTATGTGTAGGCGGAGGGGACTTCGCAATGGGGGCATTATACTTCTAGCTTTTTTGTTTTTTTTTTTCGGAGTATACTGAAGTCAGCTGTTCAAACTGATCTGACTGCCAACCAGTGGCAGGCAACAAACTAGGCTTTGGTAATCGCGACCAGGAGTGCTATTTTCGAAAATAGCACTCCTTGAACGTTAATCGTTCGACTCACCGGACGATAATCGAACGATTATCGTTCAATATCTAATGATTTTCATTCGTCATAATACTCATGATAGATGAGTCGAACGATTGTTATACGACATAAGTGTAATACATTCCAAGAATAGGACTCCAGTCCATTTAACGAAAACCGTCTAGTGATAATTTACGAACCATCAGTACACATCCACGATTGGTGGTTTTGTCAATAATACGAAAATAAAAAATGTAAAGTTCAACAGGAGAACATGGTTCTTTTGTAGAAGCAGGCTTTTTGCTAGTAGTGGTAAAAAGTTGATAATCACACTAGAGCGACTCTCTGCTCACTTGTTAAATAAATAACAATTTTATTAGTCCTGCTATAAAGTTTAATATGTTTTAAATCTCCTGATACAAAATTCACAGTATAATGTAACTAGAACAAACAGAGAAACCCGTGCTAAACCATAGCACGGATCGTATGAATATTTCATTGGTGGCCACCTACGCATTACATTTTCAGTGTGAGAGTATTTATTTTATTTCGTAAGTGAGGATAATGTTTTACGAACCAGCGAACTTACATAAAGTAAAGAAAGTACATAATATATATCTAAAAAAATAATAATTTTGAATTTAAAAAATAAACAGCACACGTTTTTAGAGTTGGAAGAGTGCGTTTTCAATGTCTTCATGGCAATGTTAGCTTTCTCACTTGATTGTTCGCCCTTTCTGCCATGCTCAATGTTTTTTTTAATCATTCATTTGTTTAGGATCTACATATACCATAGTTTTTGCAACATTTTTGAATTGATGGCAATTAGCTTGCTTCTCCAATAAAAAAATATCTTAATTTTAAAATTAGAATAAAAACAAAAGAAACCGTACTATCTTCCGCGGCGTGGGAATCGGTGACTGAATAATCATTTTTGGGTCGGCAACTATTGGAGCGCGAGCCGCCGCCCGCCCAAGTTTTCCCTGCGAGTATTTTAGCGACATAAATTGCCAGCGCCTATTTACATTACGCTGCCGTAAATTAACATATCCGCGGGTATTCCCAAGCCAACAACCTGAATATACCCGCAAAATTCACACAATTTACAGAAAAAACAGTTGGTATACGTAAACGAAATTGTTGAACCTTTTTTTTAATAAATGGAAGATTTTTCCACCTTTTTATGTTTCTGTATTTTCGTTCCCTCATACATGCCTTGAATTTAATTAAAAAGTAATAGCCTGGTAATGTTGGGTTTAAAAACCGTAAAAGGGCTAAATTGCTATTTTGATTTAGAGAAAAATATTATTGCGTATCGTGACAAAACTATCCTCAAGTCTGGTCACTCTACTATATTAGCAAAGTCCCCACTTTGATTATTCTAAGTAACTAGATAAAAATAATTATCGCAATCCTAACTAATCTGAAAAAGATTAAGTGAATTTGTATGAGACGCATAGAATTGAAAAACGCGTGAAAAGTCGCGGGTATGGATGTACATGATTACAATAAATTCTTCATTAAGAAAGCGGACCTGTACGGCTCAACAATATACGTTGGTGAGAAACAAATATGTATGACATTGTTTAAATACGATCGTGACTAAACTTCCACAGTACAACCGTAAATAAATGCGATATACTTAGCGTTTGAACGTCGTCGCAAAGGGTGTCACTGTGCGAATTTCTCTGGCCCGTTTTAATAAATCTCTATTTACAATTCTGCGCTCGCCGAGTGGAAGGCTTAAGCCAAGACATTTTTCTTCATTCGCAAGTGTGTGCTAACAAACTCGGTACCGCGCGTCGGGACATTTACCCTTCTCAATCTGGGGAAATTCGCTTACGCTGCAAATCATAGCAAATAACATACGTCACTACGGGAAAATAAATATTGGGATCGTTTATATACAACCAGTGTTGAAAACTTAGCCGTTAGTTTCTCTCTCATCTAAGGGTCTTCTCGATGCGTCCTCAGTTAAATGTTGTTACTTAGTACTTACCTTGATGCTATTGTTTCATGGGGCCGATTATCGTGGTTTTAGAGATAACATGGCTATAGAAAAACCTTTCCACCATTTTTTTCGACAAATGTCGCATGAATTCCACTTAAAGAGAATCGGCGTCCAGAATAGTTTTAAGAATCAAGTTTTCAAAACACTAACAATTATAACACTAACTTTATTGGTCTACAATTATTTATACCGACCGTTATAGAGTGTTCTTAGTGAAAAAGATTTTTAAAATAAATTATTTTCTTTCTTTCTTTCGTTCATGTTAGGAAACTTAATGACAATTTAAACTAAATAACCTACAATTTTTAATTAAAAACTATGTATAGATAAATTCATCCTAATCTACATTTATATGATTTTGTCCAGCGTTCGTCCTATTAAAAACACCATGTACTCCTATTTGAAGTAATTCGAAACCAATGAAAAGTTATAACAAACGGAGGATTAAGTATTAATTACATCGAAGCCGTTGTTCTTGTTGAATAAATACTTAGAAATTAAGAACCTAATTTCTATCAGGTTTGACATTTCAAAGAAAAGGAGATTCATTCATTGAGATTACGAAATATTTATTTGCTCCATTTTGTAACCCGCTTTGTGAACAAAGGGACCATTAATTAGTGTTTTTGAAACATTGTTTATCCCAGATGGATTTATGTAAAGTTAGATCAATAATATGCTTGAAATAAACGTCTTTAGCTTTAGCTTTTTGACGCACATCCCAGGGTACGCTTCAATAATGGACTTAAATATGACAGAATAGGCATGACAATAAATTTTTGTTTTTTTTAAAATTATTTAACACACAATTATAGGCACTTTGAAAAAAAACACTTCGATAATTTAAAGTAACTTGCAATAGTAGTAACTTAAGTGGGTCAGAAAGGATGGTTATTCTTTGAGCATGTGACTTATTTTGTAAATCATTTAGTCCTAATAAAAATAAGTACAATATTAAGTTATGCTAGTTGAATTTGAATGTCTTTCTTCTAGTCTGATGACGCCTTTCTTCACGGGTTTATCAGAAACTCCAACTTGATCTTGTACTTGCTGACATTAGAGAACACACGGTACCTCCTCACAATATGAGCGATGATTGTCTTCATTTCGAACATTCTACCTTAAAAAATATACATTAACATATTAGTACGACATTTTTTTCACATTTGTTTTTTGTTGGCTAGGAATTGATTAAGGAAAGTCTGTACGAGTATGTAAACACGTCACTCCCGTTGTTACTGACATTTTCTCAAACGAAAATATTTTTGATAGCGACAGGGAAAAATTAAATTACTGAGCAAATAATAGCTATGTTACAATTAATAAGGCGTACGACGCGTACATAGAGTCGCGTCCCACGAAAATTCAGTTTCAAAAATACTTACTTAAAACTAGTTTTTTGTCTGCATGTCTCAATGGATATAAACGCTGTATATAAACGAAGAGCTCCCATAATGACAGCTTCTAAATATGTCAATTTTGCTAAGTCTTCATTAGTTTCCTCTATGTCGGAAGTTCCACAGACAGATGTAACCCAGTGAATATACAAAGAAATACCTAGAATATACGTCTGTCCAAAGGGAAAAGGAATCATTAGGGAACCTCCTTTAGGGCATTTAAAATATTGACTGCTCGTCTAGTCTGGCTGTTTTGTTTATATTATATTTTCTGTCTGATTTCAAGGATTAGTAAAGATATTTTTTTGAGAATTGTACGTTTTTTTTTTTCATTTAATAAACCAACACGTTCACCGTGGAATATTCTGGATTAAAAAAAAAACCAAAGAAACATTAGTTTGCGCCGCTCATAGGCACCGTATATGATTATGAATGTATGTATGATGTATTCGAGACGAATTATTATGAGACGCAAAAAATAATCCCCGAAACATCTGATCCTAGAAAGGAAAAAATCAATAAAAAAAGATACGTACTCTCCATATAGTTTTTCCTGGACAGTAGGATACGAGCCCAGAAGAACAAAAAATGACGTCAAACTAGATGCCGTGGTCGTGTGTCCCCCAGCGAGGCGAGGACAGAGTTAACTTTATACAATAGATCTTGGTTGTCGAATGCGCGAACTGTACCAAGTAGTCCACTATTGTATTGATTTCTAAAACATATTTGAAATTGTATTACTACCTATACAGGCCGCTTCCAACCCAACAGTTTGTCTAAGGGTTTTGGTTAATTACACTTGATGATAAATTTACAATGAAGATTCTTGATTGACGTCATCAAGATGTTTTGCCAAGGAACCCTATTACTGTCGTAGTTAAGCTAAAAGGCTTGATTAATCTGAACACAATGATGGCCACTCACACAGAAAATTCTTTCCCCGATGAAAGTTGTTTTAAAGGACGGAAAGACCCTAACAAACCAAAACTATCTATTCATTTATATCGAGTGGGTTACATGGTCAATCGACTCTGTGCACTCTTTTCGGAATCGTCTTTAGGCCTTTGTCGTGGTTCCTTTAACGACAACCTAATGACACCTATCTATTATTATAAATAAATACATTTGAAGCTTCTATGTCTGCTAGAAGAGCTTTAGAGTTTGATGATCGGTCAGTGAGTGACAAATTTGAGAAACTTTGATAAGTTGTAATTCCTAAACTACTAGTTAAAACTGAATTAAATTTGAAATATACTGTGTTTATACAATATTTTCTTGGTTACTAAATATTCAGGCTTCTAGTTATATTCACAACGAATTTATAGAGGCCTGAATTGCTTTGAGAAAAGGATGGTATGGTACGGCCGTGCCGCTTTTTTGGTCGATTTGATAATTGTCTTGCATTCAATTTATACATTTATAAAGGATACAAAATATATAAAACTGTTATAAGGCCGCTCGTGTTGTATGGAACAGAATGTTGGCAACGAAAGCGACGGATGACAGGAATTTGGATGTTGAGGTGGATGTATGATAGATAGATAGATAGATATATACACTTTATTTTACCAATCACAAAATTAAAATTAAAAGAAATACATTTAGAAAATTGAGTGCACAAAAACCTTAAAGTCTGTATATTCCTGCTGCAGTTGACCAATCCCAGCCGGAGGTGTTGAAGTCAGCCTCCTCTCAACCTCCGTCATTCCAATCAGAATTTATTTAAAACGTTATATCAGTCTTATAAGACCTCCATATATTCATAAATTGGTAACTGGTGGTCATAACACAGCCCTACTAAAAAAAAGCATAATTGGTATGGCACCGGTTATTTATAATAAATTATCAGATTCCCTTAGAGTTCTTGATGTAGTGCAATTTAATAAAGATTTAAAATATATTACTCTTGCAGAAATTTTACTTCTCAATTCAAGATTTTTTGAGTGATAATGTTATGTTGCAATTATACAATATTAATGAAAATAGGTTAATCATTTTCCTTGGATGTATAAATTGTTTTAATATTTTAATTGTTATGTTATAAATTATTAAAAAATATATGACTTTGCATGTTTTAATTAATTTAAAATATTATTGTACGTCCAAATTGGGCAAAGCACAGTGATACCAAAAAGAACACTGTATCCTTGTAAACTACCTGTGTTTCACAATAAAGATATTTTGTATTTGTATTTCTGTTAGCAATGGACATTTCCAGTGCATACCGGAATTCCGGAATATCGCAATTCCGGTATCTCGGACAGGTTTTTTCGATATTTCAATACCGGAAATGAAGGGCCAAATACCGTAATACCGGTATTCATTAAAAAAAATAATTATAGCGCCGGGAAAGCAAAGCATTGTGGCAGACGCATAGAGAATCTCTATTCTAAGACTCAGCGAAACACAAGCAAAGCAATGGTCATCTCACAACCGACCATGGCAATACTTTATACTTCTCGGGAAGTGATGTAACATCTAAAGAAGAAACTGGTTGTCGCTTTGGTGTTTTCCATCTTCCTTTATGGCGCTGAGACCTGGACTTTAAAGAAGACAGACTGCACCCGTATAGATGCTTTTGAAATGTGGTGCTGGAGAAGAATGCTTCGAATCCCATGGACGGCGCGTCGGACTAATAAATCTATTCTCCAGCAGCAGGAAATAAAGATAAGGCTCTCCACGACCTACCTCCGAAGAATACTAGAATTTTTCGGACATGTATCCAGGAAAATGGAGACAATCTTGAGATGCTATTAGTTACAGGGAAAATAGATGGTAAGAGACCTAGAGGACGCAGTCCTATGCGTTGGTTCGACCAGATTCACTCGACTCTCACGATCAAAGTCAGCGACGCCGTCAGAGCAGCAGAAAACCGAACTAAATGGCGAAGTGTAGTCCACAGAAAGGTGCTCTATAGAGATCACGACCCTCATCAGTGAGGTTTACGATGCAAGGAGGAGGAAACATCTATAGCGAGTGTGCACGTATACGGTGTAGTGAGCGGCGTCACGCGACTGATAATATACAATGTGAGTACTTTCATATCTTGTTGTATATCGGGAAAGCGAATATTTTATGTTATCAATCATTTTAATTCTGTATCAGTCATTTTTGGTAGTTTCTGGAAAGTAAATAAACAGTTCGCCTATGGGCACCGCGCCGCCGCCCGCGCTTTCTCGACCTCTTTCGTCTTTTATCGACAAAATGGTGGCCAGATATTTTATTTATTGTTAAAATTATAGCTTATTATTAAAGTTTTTACGTAATTACGGTTAAGTTAAAATAAAATAGGTATATAATCAAAACTTTGTCATGATTTTCTATTGTATGTAATAGTATACATAGACTTTTTATATTGAGTTTCAATATAAAGGGTGAGACCGGCAATTGAGCCTATATGACAAATAAGATTGAGTGATATGTCATAGTATTGTTTATAATATACATTATAATATATATGTTTTGTGAAATCCATTTTATGTTAATTTTTTTGTATCAATTTTTGGAAAATGTTAAATAAATAAATAAATAATAACCTATATCAAGCTTCAGTTTTCAATTGTTGTCTTGAGCCTTTTGATCTGCATCACCCTAAGGCAAATTGGTATAGAATTCTGTTGGATTGTGCATAAAGTTTGTTATAAAAAATAAAATAAACAATAAATTAACTGGTTTTTTGTTACTATCAAAAGCATAAACGCTAAAACATTTCACGAAGAAATTCTGACTACACGATTGTTATTTTATTTAAACACACTTACGTTATCTTATAAGTTTAGAATAAACAAATTTTGCCAATTCCGGAACTAGTACCGGAATTCAAGTATTAGGTCTCTAGTACCGAAAACCAGTTCCGGTATTGATAACTTTCTGGTACTGCACGCCCTAATTTCCAGGCTTCTTTGTGTTTCTTGAACTGTCTCCAAACGGGAACCATGTATAGTGTCCATCTTGTGTATGAAGCAGTGACGTGCACATCATATAGACGTTTAGACATTGCCTACCCTGTGCAGTTGTAACTATACATTTTTTTTTTCCTTACCAAAAATATAAGTCACTTTTTATTAAAGCAAATATAATATATTACAATTATAAACAGTATGTAGAGTTCTTGAAATTAGTTTTTGCCTACCCTATAAAAAATCTTTATGCACGTCGAAGGTACGATGAAGTGTTAAAGGTCCAAATCCGGCAGGTATGTGCAAAAAATATATTACGATCGTATGAACTGTGTTTCAAGGAGTACTTATATATATATATATGAGCAATTAATATGTTTAAAAAACTTTATTTACCAATTAATAAAATAAACAATGGAACAGCTGTAATAAGTTTTATTTAGTCTGCAAATACCCACAGAGAAAAAAAGTAAGTAAAAGTTTAAATAAATAAATATATATTAATCAACCAAGGTTGTGGTCAGGATTTGGATTAATCGCCGATGTCATATTAGTGGCACTGAAAGTATAAGTATACTTATATGAAGGTGCCGATTCTCGTGCCTTTAGTGATAGTGGAATTCGAGATTTCTCCGCCATTTTTTTTTCGAGAAAACTCGTCTTTGACCTATCTCAAATGGCGCGTCAGTAGTAATATTATTGGGAAGGCTGGCTCACTATATTCTGATGGAACCGCTCCGTTTCACTCCGCTGTCCGTTCCATCAGAATATTGTGATCCTGCCTTCCCAATAATATTATCTACTAAATTTGTTATTCTTAACTACAAAAATAAAATAAAAAACTTACCACGTCGCTGCCATCTTCATTGCACTTATTTTCAATAGATTGTTTGTTAATATGAGAGCAAAATAATATTTGAACACAATTTTGTTTTGATTTTAATAAGATTTTCGAGAGCGTAGAATATATAAGCTAGAGGTACTTTCGCAAACACTAATTATGCTGTAGATTGATCACCACACCATCTTTCGAAGTTCCGGTACCAGCCGGACTCTGTGATAAACTCACCATGGGAAGCTTCTGTTGAGTTATTTATAGTCGTGTCCCAGACCAGCTAGGTAAAGATAATTTTTAGCATAAAATATGTAAGTTAGAGGTACTTTCGCAAACACTAATCACGCTGTAGAATGATCACCACACCATCTTTCCAAGTTCCGGGACCAGCCAGACAATGTGATAAACTCACCATGGAAAGCTTCTGTTGGGTTAATTAAAACGGTACAGAAATAGATGTGTCCCAGACCAGCTAGGTAAAGATAATTTGAGCATAAAATATGTTAGCTATAGGTACTTTCACAAACATTGATTACGCTGTATAATGATCAGCACGACATCTTCCCAAGTTCCGGACCAGCCGGACTCAGTAATAAATCACCATGGAAAGCTTCAGTTTCGTTAATTATTTAACGATACAGAAATAGACGTGTCCTAGACCAGCTAGGTAAAAATAATTTTGAGCATAAAATATGTAAGCTATACGTACTTACGCAAACAATTCCACACTATCACATAATCACCATAGAAAGCTTCCAAATCGTTAACAACAGTAACCGAACTCCATAAAGATAATTTCCATGAAAGTGTTTTTATAGAAAGCTAACTAAAAAAAATATTAAGTACTTATCTAAAAATGTATTTAGGTATTATTTTCTATTAAATTCCTTTTACTTTCATATAAGAAATCATTTCACAGGTGCACATCAAAAAAGGCACTACACATACTACATACAAGTTGTAGGTAGTACTAGGGTACATAGAGAAATGGTTAATCGATTACAATCGATGGCATGGTTCGATAGTTTTACAAAAATAAATTACTCTGATTTTATAAAAATATGTATAATATGAAAGATCTGCAGATACTGCTGGAAAAAAATATACAGCTACATTTTCACGTCTTTGTCCTTGACGGTGTAGACAGAGCCCAATATAATGATAAATACAAGTATTCGATTTTTATATACCTGATAAATACAAGTATTCGATTCTTATATACCTATACGTCAAAATATCATTTTAATGAATGTTGTTCATTTTATTAAATCGATCAATCGATTCTTTAACGAGTCGGTACTCGATCATTCACGTTGTAACATGCACAACACTGCTGTATTGCAGTTTACTGCATCAGCAAAAAATTGTTCCCACAATACTTTGCTTTGACGTCATGTAGAATATCAAATGTCTGCTTGCAATGAATCGCTTTGGTTAACATACAATTTATGATATAATAAAATCATACGACTTTGCCCGCTTTATATGTATGTAGTTAGGTAAGTAAGTATATAAAAAAGGCTTTATTTTTCAACATCTACAATGTGTTTAATGTACCTACTCTTTAATTTTATATTCAAGTAGGAGGTATTTTTCAAATGTTATCGTAAATTTTGATCGTTATATCAAAAGTCTGAATGGTCTAATGGTGAATTAGTGCATCTTCTATGCGTTAGATTATGGGTTCGATTCCCGTACAGGATATTATTAATTTCATAGGTCTTCATATGTAAGAATGAATGGATAATCCGTGGTTAATCTCTGAATGTCTATATAAGTATGTAATGTTGTTTATTTACTCAATGAAATAATTTAGGATTAAAGCACTTAATAATTATAATATGAAAATCAGCCACACGACTTTTTTAATTAAATCTGATCAGACATTTATATACCCCTACTTACATATACAGTATACGTACGAAAGGCATATATGTATAACCTCTTTTTAAGAACTTGGTTGAAAACAGGTCAAAATAAAGACAACACAGAAGTAGTGATGTGTGAAAAATTCTCTTAACTAAATAATTATGAAAATAATGTAAATTCTATTGTTTGTCTTCTTCAGTTTTATTTGTATAATGTAAAGGATATCATTCAAATTTACATTTAACTAAATTATTCAAATATTTATACTCATGATATTACATAAGTATATTAAAACGAAATATGTATAAATACTAAACGTGTACTAAACTTTAAAATATAATACATTTAAAACTTAATTAATACTAATATAAACTTAAACAATAAATAAGTCAAAAATATCTAAAGATTACAAACCCTTCCCTTACGTATTTGGATGATAAAGTTTGTTTGGGTGTAGATAAGAAGTAACGAAAATAGTGTAAGTGACACATCTAGAACAACGTTATTTGATGATTCATAATTCAATGCTCACATCAATCGCCTTACCAATTTACATAGGATTTACAGTTTTAGAGTTATCCAAAAGCCATATGTATGATTTTCATTATTCGATTATGAAAAAACATTATAATGATAAAATATCCTTATGTTACACAGACACTGATAGTTTATTATATACAATACAAACTAAAGATTTTTATGCTGATTTAAGAAGTCATTTTACTAATTATTTCGATACTAGCAATTATGCGTTTAGTAACGAATACAATATAAAGCGAATAAATAATAAAGTACCGGGATTATTCAAGGACGAACTCGGTGGAAATATTTTATTAGAATTTGTTGGTTTAAGATCAAAATTATATAGTATTAAAACAAAAACATCTGAGACTAAAATAGCAAAGGGTGTAAAAAAGTCAGTTGCAAAAAAAATAAAATTTAGTGATTATATCAACGTTTTGAATACCGGTAAGGAAATACGAAAAAGAAACCTTCTGTTCAAATCTATAAAACATACAATATTCACCCAAGAGCAGAATAAAATAGCGCTCTCTCGAAATGATGATAAGCGATTTATTCTTAAAGATAATATAACAACTAAATCTTGGGGCCATTACTCGATAACCGTGTAACCAGAAGGTTAATCAACTATGTCTGTTTAAACTCTTGTACTTGTACTGTTGAAAATAATCTAGACTTAGTATTGTTATAAAATTTAAGCATAGCTAATAATTACATCAATAGATATCACTGTGTACTTATTAACTTAGTTATAATATGGTTATAAATAAATTTAAATAATAAACTACCGTTTTTTATTTAAAGCTTCATTCAAACCCAATCTTCGCACAAAGATGTAGAGGGGAAATGGAAAATAGAGAATTCATGAGCACTGAAAAAAGCATATAAAGAGTTCTTAAATTTTTGATAATCACCATTAGTATCTTATTTAATTAAAAAAGAATGCTGTTATATTTTGATTATATAGTGCATAGCTAGAGTTTCATCGAATTGGACACTAAACACGTGTATGGATCAAGTCTTGATATGATTTTATAGTTGAAACATTTTACCTAATTGCATCATATTTATTACATATTTATATTAGACAATAGAATTAAAACCCTACTGTTAGCTAAATAAAGAATAAAATCATTAGTGCCTAACATTGCAATATTTCGATGCGCAGACGAAGTGGGGAGCCACTTCGATGGTGTCGTATTATAGTGCTGTTCATTAACGTGCCTGTTCTCGTACGATACGGAGGGAGACGGGCACCCTCTATCTACCAAGTTAAACATCTACGCTGTGCTACTATTTGTAAATGTAAGTACTTAGTTATTTCAGAATTTAATCTTCAGTAAGTGATACTTGTTTTTAATTATTTTGCCTAATTATTTGATACCAAGTTTTTTTTTACAGACCATGTCAGATTCTCAAGACACGCAAATACTTTTCTCACAATACGCTCAAGATCCATACGATATCAGTGATAGTGAACTCAATCAAATGATGCTGTCCTCAATTAATTCTGCAGCTCCAAAAAAAACGAAACGGGTCTCGACAAGAAGCAATAGCGGGTTGTCATCAACATCCTACATCATTAATAAGCAAAAAGAGAAAGGGAAAAAGATTATTAAAATCAAAATATATGAAATAAATGATGATGAAAGTGACAAGGCAGTGTTAACAGCAGCGCAATACGTAGTGCAAGAACCGGTGGATGAAATAATGGACTTGACTGAACATATTTTAAGTAAAATATCGAAAAAACTTGTTGGTTGTAATTGGTAATTTTAATATGTAATGTTAATAAATAATTAAATCAATAAATGTTTTAATTTCCTTTGTAAGTTTATTGTATGTTTAAAATAACGTTATTCACATTTTAATTTATAAGTTAAGATTATAATATAAATATAATACTATAATAATAAAATGATGTTTGTAATTTAACCATATTTTGTAATAATTTATATTTCATATAATAATCCACAATTTGTCAAAAACGTAAGAATGAAATGAGTAATAAACTTAAATATTACAATTATGATTTTTGTTATTATTAATAAAGTACCAATCAAACATTCCATTAGATTTTGTATATAAATAGGAATACAAAATTTAGGAAGCATTCTGATAAAATCATCGAATCACACATAGCAGGTCATAAAATGTTAAGTTTCTTATGTATATTTACAGTGTGTACATGAATTAAATAAATAAATAAACAATGAAATTTGTTAAACAATCTAAAACCTTGGAGTTCGATAAAATTTATCCTGATATTGAAACAGACTCACACCGCCATGGATGCCTTTTGCCTAACTATATTAGATGTATTGTTTGTGGACCATCGAACTGTGGTAAAACAAGCGTAATTATAGGTCTGCTATTACACAAAAATGGACTACGTTTTAAAAACGTTTATCTTTATTCAAAAACGATATATCAGCCTAAGTATAAATATTTAGAGCGTATTTTTGATTTAATTCCAGACATAACTTTTACAAAATATGAGAGTAATGAACATATTTTAAGCCCGCATGATGCTAAACCCAATTCAGTGATTATTTTTGATGATGTTGCATGTGAGAATCAAAACAATATACGTGATTACTTTGCAATGGGAAGACATAAATTGATTGATAGTTTTTATTTAAACCAAACCTATTCAAAAATTCCTAAGCAACTAATAAGAGACAACACAAATTTATTAATATTATTTAAACAGGATGATATCAATCTACGTCATATATATGATGAACATGTAAACATCGATATGAGTTGGTCTCAGTTCCGTCAAATATGTATAGAAATATGGAGTGAACCCTATTCCTTTATGGTAATTAATAAAGACTGTCAAAAAAATAAAGGTTGTTACAGAAAAAAATTTGATACGTTTGTAATATTGGATGAATAAACAATATAAGAAGTGTTCTTTAATAAAAATCATCATAATAACAAACAAATTCATACGCATGTAACGTTAACTGATTTCGCTTTAATTTTTATTAACTATGGAAAAAGAATTAAAATCTGAAATTGTTAAAGTCGCAAATGCGGTTAAAAAGAAAATAAAGGATATGAAAACAATGGAATCTTACAATGAAAGTTTGTTACAAAAAGTATTTAAACCAGTCACTTACCCGATGGAACAACTGATTAAAAATAAACAGCAAAGTGTTATGGATAATGATATTTTGAATGATACTGGGCTTAAATCATCTTCCTTAAATGATCAAATATCTCACGAGTCACAATTCAATAAGACTCTTAAGGAAAATATAGGTGATGATTCAACGCAAGATGATAACTCTAATAAAGATTACAATTTCAATGACTCTGACAATATTAATACTAGCAATATTTCATACAAAACAGTTGATTCAGAACCAAATTCTAGTCGAGATACTTTGTCTTGGTCACTTTCTTCTGAAATTTTTCATGATGTTCCTTATGGCATTCGAAATGAGCGAGGAAAATTGATGATAGGATCATCACGTGTTGTCGTAAAAGATGATAGTATAAAAGTAGGACAGCATGATTACAATATGACAAACGGATTGTCGGAGTTACTTTTAAAGAAGGTTCCTATATTGGATTTGGTTACTGATAAAGATTTACAAGAATATAAAAACATTTTGTTAGAAACAAATGCGCATCGTCGTGATTTTGATCCTCATAAACCAATAAAATCGAATAAAGGAAGAAAATACTTAAATGTTATCAAACCGCTTTTCAAGCTTCGCAAACCTTCAACATCTTCTATTTCTTCTCACGTTGATAATAATGATAGTGTTACAGAAGGAGAAGGAATGATTTTAAAAAAGAGGTTTAAAAAAAATACTGATTACGTTTATTGGGATGATCCTAACGAACTTGTTGAAAGATTAAAATTATTGATAGCGTCAAGAAGTGCCGGCAACACTGGACTGGATAATGAAATTATTTCAATCATAGAAGAATTAAGAGAAGCCGGTATTATAAATTAATGGTCATACTAATAATTTTTAATTCGTATTTAGTATTTGAGATTGGTAGACGTCTAAAATAAAATAATAAACGATAAGTTTGGTCATCATGTTCATAAAAGGTTACGGTTATCAGAAGTATTTGATTTTGCTGATATTTACTTAGCTAAAAATGTAAATGGTGATTACGATTTACAAAAATCAAGATTAACAGGTGTTAAACTCCCTATAAAGCCAAACGATGTAGCAAGTAAGGAGTACGTAGAACGAAAGTAACAATTACATTTCAAAAAAAGAAATAATAACTATTATTGATGCAATAAAAGAAGATTTCAATACGTATTTAGATCAGTTAGGAAAGAAGTTTTGTACTAAGGAGGATGTTGACAAATTGATATTGAAATCGCAAAATGTTACAAATGTCGCAAAAAGAACAAGTGGTAAATGAAATTCATAAACCTGCACGCAAAAATTTTCATCGACTTTCAGTAATTTTAAAAGGAATAGATGATTTATGGCAAGCCGATCTAATTGACTTCAAATCGATAAAAAAATATAATAAAGGTTTTAGTTATATTTTAGTTGTTATTGATTGTTTTACAAAATTTGCGTGGGCAATTCCATTAAAGTCGAAATCGCAAAAAGAAGTTGCTCATGCATTTAGACTAATATTGTCAGAAAGCAAACGTACACCTAAAAATTTACAAACAGATAAAGGGACTGAGTTCTACAATATTACGTTTCAGAAACTTTTGCACTGTTTTAAGATACATCATTATTCTACTTATTCAACTAAAAAAGCATCAATTGTTGAAAGATTAATAAGAACATTAAAGACTATTTTACACAAACACTTTAGTTATAATGGAAGTTACAGATGGATAGGCCAAATTTTGAAAGACGTATTGCTTAATTACAATTCAAAGATACATAGAGTTACGAAATTTAAACCGAAAGATATAACTTTAGAAAATGAAATTCAAGTAAAAGCTAACATTTTAAAATTTCAACAGAAGAAAATTAAAACTGGGCAACAGAGGCTGAAAATTGGTGATAGCGTTCGAATAAGTAAATATAAGTAGCTTTCAAAAAGGATATACACCGAACTGGTCAACAGAAATTTTTAAAATTAAAAAGGTTAAAAATACGAATCCTATTACATACAATTTGCAAGATCAAAATAATCGGGACATATTGGGTTCTTTTTATCAAGAAGAGCTACAAAAAACTAAATACCCAATGATTTATTTAATTGAAAAAGTTATTCGAAAAAAAAGAAACAAATTATTTGTAAAATGGTTAGGACTAAGTAATCAAGAAAATAGTTGGATTGACAGAAGTGCTATTATATAATCACTAAACATGATATCGTTATATCATTTTAGTTAAAGATATGCAAGGTAGAGGACTTGTTAATAATTTGATAAACAATTTACCATTTGAGTTCCACCTTCCAGGCTATAATTATTGTGGACCAGGTACGAAACTAAGTAAAAGATTATCAAGAGGAGACGAGGGTGTAAACAAACTAGATGAAGCTTGTATGCATCACGATATCGCATACTCAAATTATAGTGATTTAGACAATCGTCATAAAGCAGATTTACAGTTGTTGAATATGGCTAAAAAACGATTACGTTCAAAAGATGCAAGTAAAGGAGAAAAGTTAGCTTCATGGTTAGTAAACAAAGTTATGAAAGCTAAAATCAAAGCTGGTGCAGGGATAAAAAAATTTACACATGTTGTATCTAAAATACGATCACATGTAAAAAAATCGAAACCAAAAAATACTCTTGCTGCAATAAAGTTTGCTTGTAAGGCAGCTAAAAAAATTGTTCCTAATCGATGTCAAGTGCGATTGCCGAGAGTAATACAGATTCCTAAGACGGGTGGAGTTTTACCATTAATACCAATTTTTGCTGGGCTATCAGCATTAGGGGCATTAGTTGGAGGCGCGGCTGGTATAGCAAAAACAGTAAATGAATATAAAACTGCTCAACAAAATTTAAAAGAGTCTGACGAGCTATGGAAGCTATAGCTATTGGTAAAGGTTTATATTTAAAACCATACAAAAAAGGAAATGGATTGTTTATAGAAGCCTCAAAAAACTAATTAATAGGCTACCCGACCGTTCACTTACAAACATTGATATTTTAAAATTTGCTAAACATATTCCATACTTCAGAGGAGTATATATGAGGGATAGGTTACCAAATAAACCTAAGTCTATAGAATGTGGTGTGATTAACTTAGATAATCACAATAACGATGGTACGCACTGGGTAGCCTACGCAAAAATAAAAAAATACTCTGAATATTTTGACAGCTTTGGTGATTTGAAACCGCCAGCAGAGCTAGTTAAATATTTCAAAGGAATGGATATTTCATACAACTACACTCGCTTTAAAAATTTTGATACTGTCAATTGTGGTCACCTTTGTTTAAAATTTTTAATCAGATTTTGGTCTGATCATGGAGTATATTAATATTGTAATAAATTATTTTGCATCATTTTCATAATGTCTTTCACTTTATCAATAACTGGGAATAGTTCCATTTTATCCACAAACTACTCTCCTACTTTGGAACTTGATGGTTTCTATGAGTGTGCATTATTACATTTTTCTACTTTTAACTCTATTCCAAATATTACGAAATTTAATAATAAATTTTACTATGGTATAAATAAGGTTGTTGAAATTCCTGAAGGAGCTTATGAACTTCAAGACATTAATGATTATTTAAAATCTAATACTGAAAATTGTGCATTCAAATTACTCTGTAACAACAATACCCTCAATACCAGCATATATTGTACTGAAGATATTCATTTTGAGAAACTGAATTCTATCGGAAAATTGTTGGGTTTCGGAAATGTAGTTTTGAAAGGCAATAAATGGGAGGAGTCACTCTTTCCTGTCAACATTTTACCCACAACAGTGGTGAGGATCGAATGTGATATTATTAATGGATCTTATATTAATGGAAAATCAAGTCATATAATTCACGAATTTTCACCAAACGTACCTCCTGGGTACAAAATAATAGAAATACCAAAAAATACCATTTATTTTCCCGTGAATCGAAAAACTGTGAACTCTATTCATATAAGGATATAAGATAGTAACAACAATTTAATTAATTTGCGAGGTGAAGAGGTGCAGTTGTACTTACATTTAAGAAAACATGATAGATTACAATAAATTTGACACTCCGCACAGAGTAAAGATTAGTAACACTTACACATTCCGAAAGACAGCACATATTCGCGAAAAGAAAAAGAAATTAACAGCAGCTAATAAATACTTTCTAAAGTCAATAGGATTGCTAAAATGAGTGTTCTAAATATAACTAATCTACCTACTTATGATAACTCAATAGAAGGCGTAGAAATTCACTCGTATAAACCGTATATTACAAGTTTTAATAGAAATGATGAAATTAGAATACCAATAAATCAACAAGATTTATATGTTCTTCCAAGTATAAGTACTTTGTACTTGGAAGGTGTAATTAACGTAGTCAGAAGTGATACAGGAGTAAAAGTATCGAATGTTCATTTTACAAATAACCCGATTCCCTTCCTCTTTCAAGATATACGTTATGAACTAAATGGGGTTGAAATAGATAAAGTTAAAAATGCTGGTATAACAAGTACTATGAAGTGTTTCTTATCAATGTCAGATGCTGAATCAAAAGTATGTCAGGCATGGGGATGGGATATAAAAGGCTCATTAACACACGGAGGACATTTTTCTGTATCTATACCTCTGAATCGTATATTAGGTTTCGCAGAAGACTATAAAAAAGTTGTTGTAAACTGTAAGCATGAGCTTATTTTGCTAAGAAGTAATTCGAATCTTAATGTTGTAAAACTTGATAATCTAGAAGATGTTCATAGCATTGATATACATAAAATTGTATGGAGAGTGCCACATGTTAAAGTATCTGACAGAGAAAAAATTAATTTACTCAAACTTCTTGAAAAGGATAGAGCAGTTCAAGTTGCGTATAGAAATTGGGACCTTTATGAATACCCCCTATTACCAAAGGCTACCAAGCACACCTGGTCGATAAAAACTTCTTCACAAATCGAAAAGCCTAGATACGTTATTTTAGGTTTGCAAACAAATCGAAAAAATTCAAGTGTCAGCGATATGTCTAGATTTGATCATTGTAACTTACGCGATGTTAAAGTGTTTTTGAACTCCACTTACTATCCATACGAAAATTATAATAATGAGTTTAAGAACGGTAAATTTGCTTTAATATACGAGCAGTACGCGAATTTCCAACAGTCTTATTATGGACGCCAACCGTGCTGTTTGCTAAATCCACAAGAATTCAAAGATATTGCTCCTTTATTTGTAATTGATTGTTCAAGACAAAACGATAATATTAAATCAGGACCTGTCATAAACATTCGTCTGGAGTTGGAGAGTAACGAAGAGATTCCGGATCAGACATCTGCATATTGTCTAATTCTGAACGACTGTTTAATTGAATATAAACCTTTAAGTAATACAGTTCGTAAGATATCATGAACCCCATAATTTGTGTTGACGTTCAAGGATTTAAAGATGGACATAACAATTTTATAGTCAAGGAATTCGCTTTATGTTTTGAGGAGTATATTCAAGTATTTGTAATTAAACCTCCATATCCTTTCTCATGTCTGACAGAGGAGGAAAAAAAGAGAGTGCAATGGATTGAAAAACGTAGAGATTATACTTGGAATGAAGGACAAATTGATTATAGAAATTTCAAACGAATAATTAATGCGATTTTAAATAATCAGATTATTGTAATGAAAGGACTTGAAAAAATGAAATGGATAAAGGAGTTATGTAAAACCTGTACTTTGATAAACATCGAAGACAGAGGATGTCCAAACTTTACCACATTACATAAAAAATATTGTGAATCTGCGAATGAATACAACTGCAAAGACCACAAGAATGAGTGTGCTCGTAAAAATGTAATTTGTATTGAGAAATGGTATTTTGATAAAAAATAGATACATTTGAATAAAAAATTAAAAACATATATACTTTTTTTCATTTAACTTTGATGAATCTATTTAGTTTATTATCATTGTTTTATTCAACTGATCAGATATATATTTTTAAATTGGTTAACCATGATATTGGTACTGTCGCTGTATGAAAATATTCTTCTAATGACGGTGTACTATTCTCAAGCTTTTCAATCAATTGCAAGTATAACAAATTTAGTAGCTAATATTATTGGGAAGGCAGGATCACAATATTCTGACGGAACGGACAGCGGATTGAAACGGAGCGGTTCCATCAGAATATAGTGAGCCAGCCTTCCCAATAATATTACTACTCGCGTCAGATCTGTCAACAAGACATGTATTCTTTTTGGGGTTTGTCTCTTCGATTTATTCCCCACGTAACCTGCACGTATTTGGAAAACTCTGCAAAAAAATATTATTTCAAAACCTAATTTTGAAAAGTAAATATGATCTTTCGACTCACCAATTTTCCGTTAGTCATACTTCTTAAAAATAGGGCTCCTGCTATTTAATGCAGTTTCGCACGCAGTTTTTTGAAATATCTAAAAATATACTGCTGCACTTTTATCTCGATCTTTGTAATATTTAAAGTGTTTATTATAATTAAAGTTTGTCCCACACCACTTCTGTTTTTCCTACTCGTATTGATTAAAAGTAAATGACTGATACTACGACGACTTAGGTATGTTGTTTTAATTTTTATATTAAGAAAGTCTGTTGGTATAAGTATTTATCAGAAATAAATGATTTGACTTATGGTATAGGATTTCCATATAAATAAAAAAAAAATGTTTTTACTTCGTGTGAAACAGTAACAGATAACGTTAAAACTGCCATGTTTGTGTCGGAACGATTTTGTTATTATACAGTGCAATTAGTGTGAACAACAGTTCCCCAACTTTGCATTTTGATAGCATTGCCTTTGTGATGATAAAAAACCAGGCACGACCGGACGAGAGGCTGGTCGGAAATGAGTTCGTACGTTATATTTAACAAATCGATTTTACTCCATTTATTTTTATTGCTCAAATTAACTGGATTTCATTGTTGATTGACCGCATTAAAACGTATACATTTAAAAAAAATATTTTCATAAGCTTTTGGTTGGAGCTTTTCTTCTATTAATGATTTTGGGTTATAAAATAGTGTATCGTATGCTTCAAACTTAGTTTAATTTGATCAGGCGTACGAGCATGATAAACATGTTTTTTAAAATTTTTGATAGGTACAAGTATTAAACGTACTTATAGGGAAAATATTCCATTTGGTTTCTTATGTTTTCGCGATTGATTTAAAGTAAGGTAAAGCCTAACAAAATATACATTTTTATTTATTTCTTTGATACAATATTTCAAAATCTACTTTACTAACTACTAACAATTTTCTCAAGGACAGCTGAAATAATCTTTGTGTTTGGGCAAAACATTTAAAAGATTTTACCAAACAAGAGTTGCGAGGTGATTCACCACCAACTCTACAAATACTTAAATAATGTAGTAAAACTATTTTTAAAGTGCACATTTAAAAATATCTTGAAAAATATGTACTAGTTTTTTATTTTAAACTTTATTGTACAAATACAATTAATTGTAAAGCATAATAAGTGGACTAAACTAAAGGAAAGTAGCCTATGGCTTAAAAAAAAAACTTTACACTAGATATTCCTATAAAATAGTAAAAAAGTGGATTCTTGAGGTAGATCGCTAGAACATACAATAGAGCAACATCTAATAGTCTGATAGGTTTGTTTATTTTATGTGTAAATAAAAGATGGACACATATGTTCTTCAGCAACGAACCGAGGAACTTTTACTGTGACAGTAAAAGAGGGCATGTTAAGGAAGTGTTTTACTGAACAATCAAACGCACCCGGCCGCCATCCGGATCTTCTCATTACCTTTAAGGGTAAGTGCGTATTGACTAGCTTTTTTTTAGACTAGATTAGATATATATATATATGTTTTTATAGATGAACATATTAAATCCATACTAATATTATAAATGCGAAGTCTGTCTGTTACGCTTTCACGGCAAACCGCTGAACGGATTTTGATGAAATTTGGTATGAATATAGTTGAAGATCCGGGGTCAAACATAGGCTACCTATTAACTGCGGAAAAAAGCTAGTATTATATATATATATATATATAAAAGAACAAGGGTGACTGATTCATCAACGCCCGAGCCCAAACCATAAAAGCTATAAACATGAAATTTGGACAGACGTTTTATGCTATTACATAGTGCTCAGATAAGAAAGGTTCTTTTCAAAATTCACCCCCGAAGGAGGTCAAACGGGGGTCCAAAGTATGTATGGTGGAAGGAGATTAGTTAGCCCGATTCATTTGAAGTTTTCCAGGATTATTGCGTTTGATAAATGATTAGATACGTGTTTCAGGACTTTTCAGAAATCACCCTCTTAAAGGGGGAATAGCGGGACAAACGCTGAAACTGCAAAACTTAAACGATCACTGATCTGTCAATGAATTTTGGCATGTGGGTTCCTGTTATAGTCAAGGGGCGTTCTAAGAATGGATTACTCATAATTCACCCCCTAAGGGTGTCAAATGAGGGTCCAAAGTATGTATGGGGAAAGGAGATTAGGTTAGTCAGTTTCATTCGAAACTTCACAAGATTATTTCTTTTGATAAATAAAACCTGTTTTTGGATTTATTAGAATTTACCCTCTAAAGGGGGAAAAGGGGGGCATTGTCTGAAAAAGCAAAAACTTAACGATTACTTTTGGCATGTGGCTTCTTTTGAGATTAAGGGGTTCACTAAGTAAGATTTTGTCAAATGCACATCTTATGGAGATTTATTAAATCTAAATAAATAAATCTTGACTTTAATTTTACTCCTGAAAGGGAAAAAGTCTAAAAGAAGAAAAACTATAATATCATTATACTAGACTATAGCTATAGGGAATGCTAGCCCATATAGAATCAAATTATTATAGTTACATGTTGAATTAAATTAAATTATTATTTTTACATAAAGGATTCAATTAGGTATTATTCTTACATTATTTATGCTGCCATACTTTTGACATACAGAAAGGTGAAGGTGGAAAACAGTGAGCAGTCCAGTCTATCGGCTATAATTTTTATGACATTATTCTGTCCTCCCCAAATTCTATGTAATAAGGATGCTGATTTTCGTCAATGAATTTTAGCAAATATTTTTCCCAATTCACCTGCTAAGTGGGTGAAATGGGGTTCAAAATTACAAAATTTACAACATTTTATACAAAATTATTTCTTATGATGAATGAGTAAATACCTATTTTAGGATATTTTGCATTAACCCCTTAAGGGGGAAAAGGTTGTATATCAATCATTGTATTTATTTAGCAAGGGGGCTCCTTTTGTAATCAGCGGGTGCAATAAGTAAGAATTTTCAAAATGCACCACCTAAAGGGGTGTTATGGGGTCCGACGTAGGTAAGAGGGGAAAAATTTGTTAGACCGTTTTATTCGAAACTTGTCGAAATTATTTCTTTTGATAAATGAATAAATACCTGTATCAGTATTTTAAGAATCCCAGTTCTAAAAGGGGGGACAAACTCTGACTAAACTATAATTGATCTGTCATTGAATTTTAGCAAGTGGGTTTATTTTATAATTAGGGGGTGCACTAAAGAAGAATTTTTCAATATTGACCCCCATAAGGGAAACTGATGTTCAAAGTTAGAAGGAGATTAGTCCGTTGCAGTCGAAACTTCACAAGATTATTTGTATTGATTCGTTACTTGTTTTAAGGTTTTTAGAATTCAATCCCTGATGGCGAACATGGGTGTTGTTTGTATGGTTTATCGGGTTGCTGATTACGAGAATAACAAACATTTTAACTACTATCAATTCCTATACGGTAGTAATCTTTTTATTTTTAAAGAAGATCCTGAGAGACCTTGTTATATACAAGTAATCTAAGTGATACAATCCTCATTGAAAATACCTGTTATTCAGACGGGCGAAGCCGCGGGTAATAACTAGTTATTTATAATTGTAATTGCTAGAAGATTATTCGGCTAAATTCTTAAAATAAATATCATTTGTTATTTTTAATCCCTGATGAGTATATACTAAGTATTTTTTTACAATATAGGTACTAGATATACTTTTAACAAAATAAATCTTATACATTCCTTTACTTATTATACTTAACATCATTTAAAATTAGTGTCATCTTATACTCTACATCACAAAGACTCTACCAATTGAAATGTTAGTGCGATCGTAAATAATTATGATCGGTAATAATATAAAAATATTAAGCTCTCCAAAGAAGTTATAGAAGTCAGAAAGCAGTTATTACCAGGTATTAGTGCGCTAAACTATGACCATGAATTAAAGTGTTCTTACTTAGCTACAACTGTAAAACTCATTCGTATGATGATGGTAATGAAGAAGATGAGATCCATACTTTCATATCCATCCTCCATCCATACTAATATTATCTATAAATGGGAATAATATTATTATAAGTGCGAAAGTCTGTCTGTCTGCTACGCTTTCACGGCCTAACCGCTGAACTGATTTTGATAATATTTGGTATGAATATAGTTCACTCCGGGATCAAAAAAAGGCTACTTTTTAATGCAGACAGGGAAATAGCAAGTATTAAATATTTATTTTTAAAATTTTCGAATATACATATACGTTTTACTTTAAACGGCTCTTTAAACAGACCCTAAGTTAGCGAAATTATTAGCTGGCTATGAATTAGTTTTGGCTACTTGTAATTTATAAGGAATAGTTTAATTTAAGTTAACGTCGAGCTACGCCGAACAGGAATGTAATAAAATTATGGCAGTTCAGAGGGACGCCTTGGAGGATATGAATTCAAATTAACAAACTTGTTTCCACGTTTAAGGGTGGTTATTAGTGCTTCTGAGTTCGAATAAAATTAGATAATGATTATAACATGTCGTGTAATTTAATTAGTAAATATACTATCTCAGACAAAAGACGTAATGGGTTATTTTAAAACCATTGGCCAAATTTATACATTGTATTAAAATAAATTAATTTAAACAATTAATTATTACATTGTTCTTAGTATGTACGTGAAACTAAGTATAGCTCAATTTTGTGTTAGCTTAGCATAAGCTAAGCTAGATAGGGGACACAGGACCTTATGGTCCTGAGGCAGATCTGGACTATTTGATATGGCTTATCTGGGGCAGAGGGCATCCACAGTGACTCTCCATGTCGATCTGTCTTAGGCTTCACGCTTAATTTCGCTCCGTCTTGCCAATTTTTTTGGCCTCGTGTACCTCTAGTACCGTACGTCGCCAGCTTTGTTTAGTACGGCCACGCTTCCTCTTACCCTGAGGGTTCCAGTCCATCGCCTGTTTAGGTATGTTGTCGGGTGAGGGAGTGTGGCCGATCAAATTCCACTTGCGTCGCTTGATCTGTTGGTCGATCGGAATCTCGCGGCATCGTTATTGTGTAAATCGTAATTGAATTATGTGTAAATCGAAAAAAAAACTCTGTTCAAAATTCAGAGACATTTGTTATTATATATTTGTTTTTATTAAAAATTTATTATAGCCACTAGTTTCATTAATTAAATTCGACATACATCGGTTAGCAAGCATGAAATAAACAAAGACAGATGTACTTCCTCAAGGTAAAATTCATCATCACAAAATGCATGCAAGAATATAAAATATTCTCTAGTGCTAAACTTTACTTACAAAACAGTACATAGAGTAAGTTCTTAATAAGAAAAAAAATGTACAACAGTGTTAATTGAAACTTGTATTTTTAGTCAAAGCATTTTAAAAGCATAACAAACACCAATTTCACGGCTTGGCCTTCTGAAGATAATGCGTGGCGGCGGGTGCAGAGCACGAACGTACAGTGGGCTGGTCATCAAGCGTGACAGCTTGACCTTGCGATGTGGATTAGTGATGTCTTATTACGAATCGTGTGGGGTGGGCATAAAATATATAGAATGTTTTGGGGTCCGGTGACTAACTACGCATTCAGAGACATTTTAATTTTTTTAAACTATATATACATATTTTTCTAATATAGAGCTAAAATTATTTTAAATATCTAATGAGTAGATTTAAATATTCTCACTCTGGGGGCAAAATGATTATTTTGAGTTAAAGAATTAATAGTCACAATTTTCTTGATTGATTTGATTGTTTATAAATAGCAATCAATGTATTCTGTGATTTAGGTCTGCTCTTAGTAATCTTATTATCAATGAATTGAAAAAAAAATAGTTCTTCATAATTGTAATATAATCAGATACCGTGCAATAAAATATAGAGCTAACATAACATTTTCTTAGTACTTTTAACTTATCCAGTTTTTTGAGATATGCGCCGACAAATTCTAATATGATACAAAAAATACGAGTACCAACACAAAAACTGTGAAGCTCTAACAATAAATAATAACATTCATAAAAGATGGAGCAAAATCTTCCTTTTTGTAAAAGTTGGCCAAAAACAATAGCTCGGCCGCCCCTTTTAAATATTTCGACCGCTAGCAGCTGTTTTCTGCTTGGGCACTGTCTGATTTGGGAGGGGTGGGCTAATTATTAGGCATGAAGGTTAAATTACCCCAAACATATTTATTTTAACCGGACATGAGTTTTTCATATTTGCTATATTTTCGGGAAAGTTTGCTGTCTCTACAATAATTTTGTTTGTTCTTCTATAAATTTTATAAATAATTATAGTTTTCGTGAGCGAATGTAAATATTTATTCTGTTGCTAAAAATATTTATTCTGTAGGTACGACGAACATTTAATATTAAGTAAATGAATAATTAAGGCGCTAGTTATCCGCACATATTTTTACAACTTTTGTTGATATGCATCCAGTTTTGTTATCATTATATTCTTTTATTTTATAACTCAAAAAAAACCCTTCCAAGAAATATGTTTTTTGTGTTCGAAGAATTATTCTCTGAGTGCGGGTGAAAACAACAAAGTGTTCGCGGCATGCAGCGCAAAATGACTAATCGAGGAGGTTTCCAATTAATTTTATTGAAAGCATGTGTATGCGAGGGGTTGACCATTTTGAAGCGGCAACAGGAGGGAGGATTTGGGCGGTGACAACGTGTTCAGGCGGCATTCCCGCGTCGAAGCTCGTGGCCCTCGTACGGCCCGGGAGCCCAACGTAGTCGCTCCTAAACTTTGCCGAACTTACGCTGCGAACTTGGATGCAATTTGTGTAGTGTAGTGGCTAAATTGTGTGCATTTTGGGCTGGCTTAACTGTTGGCTAATAGTTTCTCTGAACTATTAATGGATACTTGAAGTTCTGTGAACGGGTAAGATTCAGTGTATTTTTTTGTTAAAGCTTTAAGTCTTCGGTTCGTTTATTATCATATGGTTTATAAGAAATATTTTGATTGGTGTCGTTTTTTGAGGACTAACATGTATGAAATTAAAGTGAACTAATAAACCCATTGGCTATTAGACTATTAATTTTACTAGACTATACCAATGAAACTACTGAAAAAAGAATTGGAATAGTAATTTTCCTTTTACGCCGAAACATTTTTTTAAATTACTTTTTCTTTTCTAAGTTGCATGCTCAGCTGTGCTTCATAGTCAATATCCTTGAAGAAGATTTGGCAGTAGCGGTTTAAACAATGGAGCGACAGCCTTCTGACCTCCGTAACTCTTTTTACAGGGAATTCAGACCAATAGTTAGTAATATTTTTTAAAACTATTAAATATAGGTACTTACATATAAACTATGTAAAAAGCTATGGTAAAAAGATACGATGCCAATGTACGATATGCAAATAATACATACTTCGCGTCAAAATAAAAGTTGCCTTTGTTACAATCATATCATGGACGATTGAAAAAGGCAAGTTAGCGCTACATAGAAGGTCATAAACCATATTGCTATTAGCGTTATTTTACTCGTACCTACTGACTTTGTACATTACTTGCACTAATATTAACTTATGTTAGTATGTGTAGCTCATAAAGGATAGTTTTATCAACATTATAACAACTTACAAACAAACAACAAATAATTTTTAGACATTTTTTTTGTGTTAGGGCTGGGGTGCACTTTTACTTACTTAGTAAGGTGGATGTAAATGTAAGTAAATAAAATTCAACCTATGATTACTACTAAACTTACTTTTTACTTATAAATTAGTTTACATTACACTAAAAAAACTCTCTTTGTCTGTCATTGTAATTCTTAATCGAATCGTTTAATATATAATTTGTAATCCATACTATCCATACTAATTATAAGTGCGAAAGTCTGTCTGTCTGACTGTCTGTTACGCTTTCACGGGCCAAACCCTAAACGTATTTTTATGAAATTTGGTATGAATATAGTTGAAACCCCGGGTCAAACATAGGCTACTTTTTGATGCAGACGAAGCTACGGGAAACAGCTAGTAACATTATATATAAAAAATTATTATATACAAAATTAAAAAATAAAAATCGTTTTCAGACCCAATACGTTTTTCCAGTCAAAATAATATCCATATCCAAAAATATGGTATTGCGGATCTCTTGGTTTGTATTAATAAACAGCAAACAGCCTAGGAGTTATATTTTTGAAAAGTGTGGCTGACATAAAATCGGCGAGCGTAAATAGGGCTCCAGTACCTCTACTATAGACTGCGATATTTAACTTTATTGCGATGTAGAAAACTGTAGTAACTTTTATTGTGTAGAATACGAAAAGGCAGATTTGCGTTTGTTTACAACACAAACGCAATTCTAGATAAGAAAAAAAAAAATGCCTATAATTAGTACTGCGGAAGTCTATGTAAAACAACTGTTTCAACTATATAAGTACCTATATAGTGTACTGATATGTGTATAAAATGTTTGTTTAATAAATAAATAACTAGTACAAAACACTAAATACAGAATGTACCATTCGTTACGTTCATCGGACTGTAAATTGGTTGTTTTTAAATTGGCATAGTCGTGAGAATTGTATTTTCGTTGATATTCATTTATCGAATAAAATTTAAAAGTTTTATCAACGAGAATCATCGATATTCAATTTAACTTAACCTCTTTTTTGTTTTGTAAAAAATATTCCTAAATTCAAAGCTGAATATGTTGAACTAGTCATTGTGAATTAGATTTAAAGGGTCTTTCAACAATGACGGGCCGATGTTGAAATTGAATAAAACAAGCTGTGTGTGAGATATTAACGTAATTTATTTTTATTCGAAAGGCCTATTAATATTTATGGAATATGACATCTTTTAAATGTCCGCCGCGGCTTTGAACAGTGGCACGGATACGAGAGGTCCAATTCTCTATGACTCTGCTGCATAAATCCGGCTGAATCTGAATTTCAGGGCATCAGTCGATTGCTGTTTATTGGCATAGACCTGTGACTTCAGGAAACCCTACAAAAAAAAGTCTAACGGGGTCAATTCGCACGATCTTGCTGGCTAATTCACGTCACCTCTGCGAGAAATACTTAACCCTTCCCTCAAACCGTTCATGCAGAATGTCCATCGTGTCGTTCGCTGGGTGGCACGTAGCGCCGTCTTGCTGAAACCACATGTCGTCCACGTACATATCGTTCAATTCAGGCCAAAATAAATTGTTTCATCATTGACCTGCAGCGCTCGCCTTTGACGGTGATAGCTTCGCCATTGTCGTTTTTGAAGAAGGACGAACCGATGATGCCGCCGGACCAAAATCCGCACCAAACAGTATTTTTTTGTGGATGCATTGCCACCTGGTGAACCTCATGTGGGTTTTGGTCGTCCCATATTCGGCAATTTTGCTTGTTGACATAGGCATTCATTAAAAAATGCGCCTCGTCGCTTTAGCGATAGAATTATATTAGAATCGATATTAGAATCCTGATTTTGGCGGAAAAATCATCTTTAGATGATTTTTCCGCCAAAATCAGGATTCTCTTCCAAACGTTCTGAAGCCCAGTTAGCGAACAAACTGCGTTATCTATGGTCATTCACTTTAAGGTTTTGGGTCAGTTGGATCTTGAACGGGTGTAGGCCCCATGGAGTAATTACAAAGAGGAGATGCCGTTTGAAATGGCGCAGTGACGTGATCATTGGCGCCTCGCCGACACTGCAGTGGGCGGAGCTTGTCATTGCTCGTGCTCTATGATTGGAGCCACGGCCGAAACCAAGCACCCCGCACGTCTGCCTTCCGCCCCGTGTAGACTCACAAACGCTTTCTTACAAAACGCTTATTACGGCATCTCCTCTTTGTTATTACTCCATGGTAGGCCCAAGTCCCGATGCAGAATTCGCCAAGGGGAAGTCTGCGAATGGCCGAGTTCTTGTGCACGTCGAGAAATCGACTGCCTCGGAGTGTCCTTCACACTCTCACGGACAGCGGCTTTGTTTTCGGCTGATCTGGCGTTCCTTTGACGTGAGGGTGTTAGTTGGTTGTTTACTGAACCGGTCCTCTCGAATTTGACCACCAAACGGTGGAGAGTCAACTTCGAAGGGTCACCGCGTCTGCCGTAAAATGGACGCAATGCGCGCAACGTTTGCGCTAACAAACACACATTTTGATAATAAAGTTTTATCATTTGGACGCGCTGCTGGATCGTGTAACTTGCCATGGTGATTTGGCATCAATGACTGAATAAAAAAACAACAGATTTGACAGATGTCACAAAAACAACATGGCCGCCACAAACTCAACATCGAGGTTACGGAGGTCTAACGGCAGTTCTTTGCTCCATTGTAATAACCAGTAGCGCTAAATCTAGGACCATGACTTACAGCGTACCCTAGGGTCCAAAGCGTCAGCTGAGGACGCAACTAGGAAAGCACGCTAAGACGAAGAAGAAGAATATGCATTCTGGTACTCTGGACCTACGACTTATCGCACATATCAATCAATCGTGAAATCTGACTTTCCTTCCCTATTTTTCAATGTTATGGATGGCACGAGACGACATTTTCTTATCACAACCTTTTTTAACCGCCTAGACTGTCTCTTGACTGAATCTTGGCAGATTTATTTTTTACAAGATATATTTTTCTTTATGTAGTTGGACGTTATAAGTACTTATTATATATGTAGGCAGTATTAAATTTAAGATAACATCTATACTCGGAGTCAAAAATGCAGAGACATATGCCAGATATTTTGGTATTAGGTACCATAAGTTTTCTATGATGAAGATCAATTTTCCGAAATTTCAATTTTTCTGGAAATTACGTAAAACCCGCTAGCGTAGGCAGGTTTACGCTATTTCCTATTTATTCCTATAATTTCCTATTAAAAACAATTATTATAAACAACCTACTCGTATAATCAGCTTCTTAGATTCAATAGCAAATGAATTTACACTTAAAAACTGAAAACAACAACAAATATCCAAAGAAAAATAAAGCAGTACGTTTGAATGTGTTATTTTATAGGTTGGGAAAAGGCTATTGGGACAACACACTGTCACGTAACAATCATAAAACAATGCGGATAATAGAGGGTATTCTGCATACCAATATGCGGAACACCCGCCTGGCACGAAATATATAAGCTATACCTAAAGTTAGGCATATGTAGGAAATATTCATTGTCAAATTTTTGAGGTCTGAGATGCAAGTGGTAGCTGGAGGAAAGATCGAGGATATTTTAGTTGACTTTTTCACTCTACAAAAATTTATACTTCTTTTGTTTTACCTTTACTTTTGTAAAAGGCCCTCTATCCAGGATCGCCTACCTATTTTAAATTTGTTTATATTTTTAAATGTCCCGAATACAGTTACATTAAAAAAAACAATGTGCATAATGTTGATTAGGCAAACCAAGCTCTTTTTCGCCACTATCGGACACGTTACACGTCGGACTTAGTAGGCCAAGCCAAAAATTCAAGGCATCGACAAATTAATAAACCATTACAGAGATCATGTATATTAGGTAATAATTGCATAAAATAATAGCCTCCTTTATCTCAGCGTTTATCCATCCTTAGCTACATTATTTTTAAGTTCAGGTTTCTCTAAACGTATGCCGATTTTACGTAGGTAAATACTCCTTGTCAATTTCGCAAGCTATCGGATCAAGGTGCAATAAAATCAAGGCTCTGTTTGTCCCGTTGTCTCTTGATGACCACCCAGAGCAAGGCATGCATGTAAAATTTATAAAGTATTTGAATACTTTTTATTTGAATAAATACCAACACATTTTATAAATAACGTTACATTTATGAATCCTTTGAGGTGATCCACATTTTGGAATAGCGTTTGTTAAGTTTGTTGCAGATGTACTGTTCGGTTTTGAACAAACTTTTTGTTTAGAAAATGTGGTCAATCCAACTCTAACAGTTGAGCGTTTCAAAAGGCAAAAACAATGCGTTTCATTTTGAATTGCTGGGGATAGTATTTAATGTTACAATAATTTGCTTTGCTTACGATGCTTTGTATGAAAATTTTCGGGTATAAACCCTAATATATTAATAACTACTAAGGTAACCGTATTATCTGTCTAAATAGGATTTCGAAACGTGATTACGCGACTGCATTTGTGTGCTACAAACACTAGCCTTAAGTATGCAAGTTAACATTAGAATAATACATTAGTGACGTTTGCAAGTAAAAGACACACACTCTATGTCTTCGATATGTATTCTTCGACAAAATCACAAATAATGTAATGGAATGAAATGAAGATTTACAGTTGGCGGGACAGAAAGGTTGTGTAAAGGACGTCGGATCGACCAACTAAGGCAACGAAAATGGTTAATTCTACTCACATATATTGCAGGAAGAATTAATATAAGATCTTAAATGTAAATCTTTATAATTTGGAAACCGTTTTAAGCCTATTTATATAGAGATCAGTATGAAGGCCGTTTCAAGCCTTTTATTATAAAGAACCGATCCAAACTGCTGATTTAGAGATCTGTATGAAGTCAGCTATAAACCACTCAATGTAGAGATTTATACTTAGCCGTTTTAAACCTTTTGTTTAATATAGTTGTTATAAGTTATGTTGTTATATAGATATTGCAGGTGAAGACCGCTTCAAACTGCTAATGTAGAGATCTGTATGAAGGCCGCTTCAAACCGCTGAATGAACAGATCTATACGTATGCCATTTCAAGCCTTTTAATAAAGTAATCTGTATTGATGTCGTTCCAAGCTGCCGTTGTAAAGATCAGTATGAAGGCCGCTTTAAACCACTCAATGTAGAGATTTATACTTAGAAGTTTCCCGCCTTTTGATAAAGATATCAGTGTAAAGACCGCTTCAAGCTGCTGATGTGATCTGTATGAAAGCTGCTTTAAACCGCTGAATGTAGAGATATATATTACATTTTGGTTTGAATCGACCTTATATTGTAGATATAAGTATACAGACCTCTTCAAGCCTCACGTAGAGATAAGAATGGAGGCCGCTTCGAGCCGCTAAATAGAGAGACCTGTTTGTAGACAGTTTCAAGCCGAAATGTAGCCGATCTGTATGGAGGCTGCCTAAAGCTGTCGAAACGTAAAGTACTTTACAGGCTACTTCATGTCGATCATTGAAGATGGCTTATTTCTAGCAGTGGACTTTTGGACATTCAATCGGAGCCAGAATTAGACATCATAACCATCATACTCCTTACATAGAGAAAAAAGTGCGGTAGTTTCTCCAATTGCCCTCCACATCGTGCTTCATAATTTACATTCTAATAATTTGACATTTTAATAAAGGTATATTTGTAAGCTGTGTCTATCAGCAAAATCATAGTGATTCTGAATTGCTGCTCTAACACTAACCCCTTTATGTACTACCTATGTTTTCACAAATAAATGATTTGATTGATTGATTCATCGAGATCACTCTCGCTGATTTCTGGATAGGTATCACAAAATTTCAACTAAGAACTTACTAATAGCTAAACTAACAAATCGTTATTAAATAAAAATTGTGCAAAAAGACCGACAACACACCATTTCAAAGAGGATTATCTCTTTGTGAGAGAGAGGCTTACAGTTTGATCTCGAGACCGTCTAAATTGGTTTGTGGGCATAATAATCTCTTGTTACCTACTGGCGTTCAGAAGGTGGCCTTCGCTGGTTGTTAGTGGGCCCAGGTATCAGCGTGTACAACTGAGTCTTTATTAATTAAAATCGACTTTTGAAAAGGGTATATTTGAAAAGTTTAATGATTAAAATCAGTCGTTATGGTAACTCCCATAATCGAATAATGAATTTCTAGTACTCTGAAAACTGTGTATTAAATTTTATGTGTACCGTTGAACGTAGGAACTCCGCCCTTTTTAAAGTCTGTTAGTGAAAATGATACTAAACGGTTTTTACTTTTTGACATACATTTGTTCATGAAATATGAACTGATATCGTCTACATTCAGTTTTTCACTTTATCTATACAACACCTTAAGTAATAGTAAACTTGTCTACATTGGCCACTGTACATAGCAAACAGCTTGAGCAAACATGTACGTTAATAAAATTGTCCCCTAACTAAAAGATTTATTGGGCTGACGCATTTTACCGATAAGTCCGCAGACGAGCGTTTCTAAGCGGTCAATTGATTAAACGAAGCAATTAAGCAATCAGCCTCGAATGGACGATTGTCGCTGATGACTGCGGGTTCGACATCTGCGGCTGGTGACTTTGTACTTCCAGACAACTTCTTGGAATATTGTTGTCGTGCTTTTCAATCATTATGATTGCGTAAGGCAAATGCGACGAAACAATCGGACGACAAAAACTCTGGCGTATAGAAGTTAAGACGTTTTCTTATGATTTGGTGCATTTGTGGTTCAGGGGTAGCAGATGTAAATACTCTGAGGTTGTGGGTTCGAATTTCAGAAAGTAGGCTTTGTTGTTTTCAATTTGTTTAGATTATTGCGGAATTTAATCTCTTGATTATCTAATGAGGAAATATGATTCTGTGCTTTGGAAGTCACGTCATATCGTTGGTGTAACATGGTAGCGGCCATTATAGAAGATGAAGAAGATAATAAAATTTTCAGAATTCCAGCTATTCAGATCGCGCTTGAAAGTGTAAATTGGACTTTGTCAAGAATGTAATGCTTTGAGTGGGACTTAAAATCATTGGTCTTCGTCATCGCATGTTCCTTGCTTTAGCCAGAAGCCTTACAAACAACATATAACAGCAGCATTCGCAAAGAGGGTTGACGTCATGCAAGTACCTGTAAGTCTATCATATTTATATCGCTGGATTGACAAGATGCGGAAAGAAGTGTGCGAGCTGATCAGATTTAGATCGAAAGGGAGACCTAGTCTAAATACGAATATAACTTTTAACCCGAAAACCACCAATATAAAACGATAACAGTAACTAAAATATATGAAATGTGGAATAATATATAACATTTAGGCAAAAACGTTTCTTATAAGCATAAGTTATGTCAAATTGGCATTGCTATAAACAAGCCACTGGATAACTTTATAGAGCCATGAATCGTGGTACAGGCGGACGATCTTTCGGGAATTATTCTAAAATTAAAGGATATTTATTGGTGAAACGCTCGCGAAACTGTTCGAAACGACTGTGACATCCGGACGATCAAAGTGATAGAGATCGAGCGTCGACGCAGCGCCGCTTTATTGCGAACGCCATATTGTATAATTGACTTCGGCGTCATTCTAAAATGAATGGAACGTTAGCCAGAAATAAGTGCTTGCAAGTTTATAGATGGGATGTGAATTAGTTTAAGCAAGCCTTGATTTGTTTACACGTTTTTGCATTAATGTATGACAAAGCAATGCTGCGTAACGGATTTAAAAACGCTTGACAAAACTGCCAAGGAGTAGAAAATAATACCGGATTTGATTACCGTACTAAGCAGCTCTTTATTATGATATCATTTGTACAATCTCTAAAAATAATTTTGGTTGAGCGCTGAAAAGAAAAGTTAACAATAAACGAATATGTTAAATATATTTTTGAATTATGAAAAAATTCCACCTTGTTTTTTTTGAGAGTACTTTTTTCTGAAAAATTTATCTCGCACAAAACTTTTCTTTTAGAATACAAACACTCCTAAACCACGCAAAGGATTTTGTTGCTGTTTACAAAAAATCTTCTTGATGAATAATATATACTTATCCATACTAATACTTTCGCATTTATAATAATTGTTTTGATTTTAATGACATTTGGCATAAGTAATTAGTTGAAGACCCGGGGTCAAACATAGGCTACTTTTTGAAGCAGGCGGAGTTGCGCGAAACTTATATTTGACTTCGAGTACATAAAACAGTTATTGTTTAAGTTCACTAAATAATACTTATTTACAGACCATATTATCTTCATAAAATCGTCTCTGTGTTATCGTTCCAAGTTGCTGTTTAAGTCTAAATATGACATTGACAACATTTCCACATGTTTTAGTGAAGGACCGGCGGCGGAACAAGTACAACAATCCCTTTGACCTCCGATCCCAGCCCTCGTGGCCATATGTCGACAGCTCATTAAACCGAACACCCTAACAAAAAATAATTACTTCACCATTCACGCTTAACTCGTTCAATTTCAACTCGAACGCCTTTACAACATCCAGCTAATGTAATTAAATAAAACTAGTTGTTAATTTGTGTGTTACTGTTAGAATGAATGTAAATTCTGTTTACTTTTTAAGTACTTTGGCTCCGTTTTCTTCGGTAGGCTGAAATCGACGTTCATTTTTAGCCACGACGAAAACGATTGGTGTCAGGTTTGACATCCTTATAAATGAATAGGATGATTCTGATTACATTCCCTTAGTTACAAAATTGACTTGATCTAAATAGTTCTAAGTGTAATTTATGAAGGTTTGTTCAGCTATTTAAAAACTACGAGCTATTTACCTAACTGACATCAGCTTTTATGAATCCGTATAAAGCATATTTACACTGATTTAGCAGCATGAAGAAGTTTGTAAAAACTTAACTTAGAAGTTACGCTAGATGATGTAGCACTATTAAGACTAAGTCTCAATAATTGGATGTTTATCTATATTCTGAATTTCTTAGAAAGTACAAGTTAGGTATTAAAAGCTTCATTTTAAAAATATAACAAGTAGTTACCTAGGTAAGGTATGACTTTACAAAAATATATAGGACAAAGGTTCATAATTTCAGTTTCCACTTACTAATTTGAATTGATCGAGTTTGTTAAACGCACAAGTTTATGTTATTATAGGGGAGTTCAGAAATATTTATGTTAAACCGAAATTAATTGTTATTGCATCTGGTTAGTTTGTTCTTGGAAGTAACTTCATGGCGGGAGCGGGCACTGTTACAAGTACTGACTATAAGTTAGATTATAATATTAGAAATGCAATGGTGGATAGAGCGGTTAACGCCTGACTTTGTGCTGAGTTAGGATTATCACAAAGCCTATTTAGTTTGGAGAGTACAAGATATGTGTTTATAACAACAAGCAAAATGAATAATTTTATGCTTAGCTTAGAGAGACGAATTCGAAGTTTTATATACTTGTTTGCAATTTCTTTTGTATTTCAAGTCTTATTTAAAGACCAAAACCAAAATGCTCGATATATACTGAATTACGTCGTCACGTCATGGAACATCGCATTTCCGAGGTTTTTTTTTGCAGATTGTCTGATAGTAGTTCGTATCTATAGAATCATTGAACTTTACAATTATTTCATCTATAGATCACATGATGATTGAGACTATTTCGATTGTTATTCACATGTATTATGTACAACACTACAAAGAAATAGAGCCGCATGGTGTATGTCATAAAATATGCAGAATTTCTATAATACTATTTTAGGATACATTGTCTCAAATTGCACAATTTGAAGATCTTGTCATCGTGTCATGTTCATTCAATAAACTCTTTAATTAGTAACGGATGAGCGCCGCAGCGTAGGGCGGCAAATGTCCTCCGCCGACGTCGCTCGCGCCGCCCGAGCAGGCTACGCGGTTTGCGGTCGCAGTGAAGTCTCCTACTGCTTGCCCCATTCAGAAACTCATCGGTTATGTAATAAAATAGAATATAGTTCATTATCTTCACAAAAATTATAATTTTTGATGATGAGTAATAAGTACTTCTTCGTCTTTCTCTTGCTGCTTTACAAGAATAATTCCAGTTACATAAATGTCGATAGTTTTATGATTATTTTTTTTTGGCACAACTACTAAATGAAACGAAGAGTGTTTTAATACTGCTTTTAGTTCGACATTAAATTAATGCTTTTAATCGATTCAAATCAACTTAAATACGAAATGTGTTAAGCATTTTTTGATAAAGTTGATTTGAATATTATTATTAAATAATTGTGAGTGTGTTGTAGAGTTAGCAGCCGACAGAGATGGTTGAAGAGAGATGGGGGAGACCTTTGCCCAGTATTAGGGCCGAAATAGGTTAATAAAAACTATATATGTGTGTTTTCAATATACTCCAATATTAGCCTAAATGCTTAGTTTAGGCTTGTCAGGTTGCCACGCAGTTCGTAGCCGAGGTGTCATCGAATGTTTGCCCGATTCTGTTATTCTTTGATCGTATATAACATTAATTAATAACTTTATTGTCATGAAAAAACTTATTGTAACATATTCGATTTCGGAATACCTGTTACTTCATTATATAGGAGCGTAATCACATTCACAATCGTACTACCTGGATCCGTTTTTTCCTATTATTTTTCTACATATAACATGTCAGATGGTTTGGGCATGTAGAAAGGATGGATGAAAGGAGACTTACGAAAGGTATTTATATATCAAAGGTGACAGGAAAAGTCGGTAAGGGCCGGCCTCGGAAAACATACTGTGACCAAATCGCAGACATATTAAAAAAGGGAGATGTCAGGAGTACCCGTAATCGACGAGCGTGTATGACGAGAGAGATGAGCGTAGAAGAAGCGAGGGAAGTCTGTAAGGATCGTAGCAAATGGAAATCCGTAGTCTCTGCCTACCCCTGCGGGAAAAAGGCGTGATGGTATGTATGTATAACATGTCACCTCTTTTCTTTTTAATCACTTTTAAACTCTTCCTTTTTTTCGAAATTTAAATAGCTTTCAATTCAGAAAATCAGTAGTAAATAGACAATACAAAGTTTTAAAATAACGACATTAGACGCGTAATGTTTTGACACAGTTACTACTTAAATATAATAATTCCGGATTTTGAACCGGATTTTTTTGTTATACATAGCGGCCATAGGAACACACACAATTTCATTTCTCTAGTTATACAGAACATTCGGCCTTTACAATTTTTATCTTTAAGCCCTCTAATAAAGCAATGATATTATATTAAATAAGCCCTAATAATTACAATACCTCAATACGTTTTCATCAAATTGAAAAAAAAAACATATGTTTTGGCTTACTTACCGCTTTTCAGCTGATCCGATTTAGGCCAGCTTCGTCCATATTTATCGTTTTTGCACAAAACACACCTAAATGCACGCATTTACGTTTCATCTCAATATTTTTCACTTTCACATACGACATTTGTAATATTGTAGTGCAAATATATCGAACGGAACTTTCTGAACACATTCTGAATAATCAAAATGAGAAAGACACCGAGACGTACCATTTGTTTGTAAACAAATAAAATGGCGTCAAAAGATGCGTTCACATCAAACAAACTATAAATGCAATTAATGTTTACTAAGATGAAATAAAAGTAATAAGATAATTACATTGTTTTTGTATACGGTCTTCTGTAACACTCCAACAATAGTATTTTTTTTTTTAAAAGTTACGTAAGAATATTTTTTTGTAATGACATTTTTAATCGTTCATACGGATTTCGGCCAATCAGATCATTTAACCTCACTACTACATGGAAGCGCAGGCGTGTCTGTTCAGGTTCCCGATATAGACACATTGACAAAAACTTGCTGCCTATGTGTGAAATCGAAGGTAAAACATCGGACTGCCTAGCCTACCTTAACGACGACGTGATTGCCGGTCGCGACTAGGTGATACCTACGCACCTAGCGATGTGCCTGTGCTCTATGCACTTTCTTTGCGCTTGGCGCGCGAAAATGTATCGGGCATTTGGCGGCGCGTTTACTGATTTTTGTTATGAATGAAAATTAAATGTAAGCACAAGGTAGGAAAGAAATGTCTTTTTGTTTTTATGGGATGCACGTCACTGCAGCCTATTAGGTACTTATTGCCACCATGCAGCGACAACGACGCCTTTGTTTATTTTGTTAAGTAATATGTTTAGTTTATTGGTAAAAAAGGTTTGTATGAAGATAGAAAATTATTAAATACGCTTGAGAAAACTAGAAAAAGAAATTCAATATCTTCTTTATATGAGCTGCAGTTCAGGGCGGCCAAATCAGAAGCTCTGCGCCGCCGCCGCGCCGCCCAGGCAGGCCGTGTGGTTTGCGGCGGCAGTGTAGACTTCGCCTGCCCGATTCTGAAACTCGGGGGACGAACAAAAATAACATAACGAGTCGAGCTTGTAATAACATTTGTCCTAATATATTACTATTGTGACGGCTCGCAGCGTTCCGGATTTATGTACTACCGTGCGAACCGTCGCCTTATTATTTATTAATATTAATGTTGCCTGTCTACACCTAAATTATTTTTCATTAGATATGCGAGCGAGATTCTTTCTTATGGCTCAGACATTAACATCGTGTCAGAATCTTTTAAAGGTGTATTTTTTATCAATACACAGATCTTCTGTAGTCCTTTCTATTATTGCCTTTCGTATGGTTTGTGTCACTTTCTTTCATATCATTTAAAAAAATATTAAAGTAATATAAACATAGATGTAACTTTATTTTATTTGTAAAACCATAAATCATGGTCATGGTTCTCTTTCTCTTCCGTTGGATAGAAATATAGTGTGTTAAATAAAATGCGATTAAAGCTGCATTAATTATTAAGTTTGTGTGCAAAAAAGTAACACCGTTACTATTTTTACATATTTGGTGCCAAAGTTGTTTCTGAGTCTAGGTTCCATGAAATAGTTCAGACTTAAAACAGAATAAATATGAATTTAACAAGAATAAAACAACAAAATATGTGGATTCGAGTTAAGTTGTCCTTTGTACCAATAATGTTGCATTTTAGTTAAGTATTACTAAATACTTAGCTTGACAAACATTCTTTAGCTCTGTTAGCATATTTGTATGCGGCTAATGCCCGGAATTTATTCATGTCTCAATAGTTACTTATACGACTCTGTTTTGTTTGAGTTATTTCTTTGGTTTAACTTTTATTTACATACTTTGTTCGTATACTATAGTAGAGTAGAACTAGTGAAACACAACTCGTCACGTCCTCTTGACCACTCGGGCAAAGCCACGGGTAATAATTAGAATGCAATAATATAAAAGGCTATGTTTGTGAACATGCGGATTGATGTTTGTACGATTTTTGGGTATACGGGTTATCCTACCCTGGATTAACATAAAGATTACATTTCATACCCAATTCCCAGGAGAGCAACGCTCGAGCTTACGCTTATATATTTACTAGTCGTTTCCCGCAGCTCAGCTTACGTCAAAAAGTAGCCTATATTTGACACCGGGTTGTCAACTACCAAACATGCATACCAAATTTCATCAAAATCTGTTCAGAAGTTGGCTGTGAGAGCGTAACAGATAGATAGACAGACAGACTTTCGCACTTATAATATTAGTATGCATAGTATGAAAGTATGGATAAGTATGGATGGATAAAATAGATTCGGGATACGATGTATTTTCTTATCATTTATCTGTTGGCTAAAACGCAATCATGTAGAGTTCATATTCTAGATTGAATATAATCCAAGACGTGATACTGAGTTCGACCGATTAGTGTATCTAAATGATAGGTGTAAGCTGGTAGGAAGACAGCCACTGGAAGCAAAAATAACTGGTGTGTAGAAGAAACGCTCTAATGTTTTAGGGTAAGCTGTTGTGGTGGACATTTAACAAGGGAAAGGCACGCCATGGAAAGGAACGTTCGATGCTCTTTGGTTTGGATACACTAAAAGTTCAGTATACTATTGTTACGAAATCAAAAATAAATAAAAATAAAATGCGGCCCGCGGAAGTTTGAGTAGCGCTGTCCGCAGAAAATTCTCGTACAATCGTCGCGTGTTTCCATACGGGAATAATATCGCGAACGATCTAGTACATCGATTATCTCGCTATGACATATTGCTTTGTCTCGCTCTTGCACTTCTAGTATGTACTAAGGGAACGAGACAGAGAGTATCCCTCTCTCTCTATTCCGGAGTAGTTGTGATCTTTCTAGAAACTTATGGAGCGGGTTTCCCGGGCCATATGAATATCGGAAGGTGCCTCAGGAGGGCAGTTCTAATTTAGCTACAAGTGCGATCAAGAAGCGATATCCGTAGTGAATAACAAGTGATACAAGCGACCTCGGCAAGTTATAGTGACTGTGATTAGCAAGTGTTTTGGACATTGTTAGTGATAAGTGGAGTGAAGTGACGTCGGCGACCATCCTTGTGGGAATAAACGTTTTTAAGAGTCATCAGGTGTTTTTCTCCAAATTGCGAACCCCGAGCTCGTAACAATTGGTGTCATAAGTGGATTTGGAGATGCCATTGACTCCGAGAGAAGACGTCACCAGTGAGGGTGTGAAGACGAGGGCGAAGCGTGCTGCGGAAGCCACTTCTACTGGATCTGCTGACCAGGCCGCTCCCACCGCGCCCACCGGCCACCAGGGCACGTCCAACACCCACCAGGCCATGTCCAACACCCACCAGGCCACGTCCAACGCCTACCAGGACACGTCCAACGCCCACCAGGCCATGCCCAACACCCACCAGGCCACGTCCAACACCAACCAGGCCACATCCAACGCCCGCCAGGACAAGTCCAATGCCCACCAGGCTGCGCCTTTCTTTGATTTTGGGGAATTGATGCGAATGCTGGACAACAAATTTACAATGCAGGAGAAGCTTCTACAAGACGCAAGAGAGCAACAACAAAAAGCTCAAGAGCAACAACAAAAGGCTCAACAGCAACTCCTGTCAGCTATTGGTGAAGTTAGTGGCGTGGTTACCAAATTACGCAAGGATGTTGACTTGGTGGAGGAACGCGTCACGAGTCTTGGGAACGACATGGAAAATATGAAGACGGACCTTTCCACATTACAGAAGAAGGTCGTGCGCCTTGAAACAACGGGAGTAGCAGTTGCATCTGGCGGAACAGTCATTGCCCACCACGGACCCAGCGTGAAATTGCTGCCATATGACGGAACCTCGTCCTGGACCGCATACCGTCAACAGTTTCAGACCATCGCAGCTGCTAACGGATGGACAGATGAACATTGCCTGACAGCTCTCACCGTCGCACTCCGAGGACAGGCTCTGACGGTCTTGGAGGTTCTTCCGTCGGGCAGTGGATTCAAGGACCTGCTGGAGGCACTGGAATCGCGATACGGGGAACGGCATTTGGAGCACGTCTTCCGCGCTCAACTCCGCGACAGAGTCCAGCGCTCAGGAGAGGGTCTGCAGCAATGGGCGCTGGAAATAGAAAAACTCGTCCGCAAGGCGTATCCAGGGGCCGATTTGAAGATGCTTGAGTCCAACACCGTGCAGGCGTTCGTCGACGGCATCAAGGATTCGGAAGTCAGAGCTGCAGGAAGGCTAAACCATCATGCCTCATTAAAAGATGCACTGGCCCACGCTTTGGAGGTGGAAGCCGTCAGACATGACATTCGTCATTCCGCGACTCACAAAGTGCGCGAAGTAGTGGAGGAAGTTAGGGAAATAAAAGCTCCGCTAAGGAAGAGACCTGGATCCATGTGCTATAGGCGCGGCGACCGAGGGCACCTACAAATGAATTGCCCAAAGATCAAGAAGCTTGAAGACGACGTGAAGGAACTGAAGATGAAGCTGGAGGCTTCATTATCGGTGAAACGAGTAAGAGACAGGACTAGGGGGCGAGTACTGGCTGGCGCGGAGGAAGCCCCGACAACTATTATCTCTCAGGCATGCAACGGAAACAGTCTCGTAATATCTGGAACTGTAAATGGGGTCAACTGCAGGATGACGCTGGATACTGGAGCATCAAGAACAATAGTCCGACCTCACTTAGTTAGGACCATAATGGGAAGCATGAGGAAACTGGACTGTCGGCTTCTTTCTGCCTCCGGCCAGCCAATACCCGTCCTGGGAGAAGTGTCTGTAAAAATGTGTATGGGAGAAACCACATATACCCACAACGTCATCGTGGCTGAAATTATGGACGATTGTGTATTGGGATTAGATTTCATGAAAAAGTACAACTGTAGAATAGACGTTGCTAGTGGTGTATTCAAGTGTGGTGAAGAGGAGATCATCATCCTAGGAGGCATTAACGGGAGAGTGACATGTTTAAAGCAAACGGTCATACCTGGGAAAGCAGAAGCCCAAGTACTAGTAAAGTTACCAGTAACAAGGAACAAGAAATCTACCGGATGCGTGTTGATTGAGGAGATAGCTAATAAACCTGCGGCTCGAGGACTCATGACCGCGAGGACTCTCGTGAAAGGAAGAAACACCGCAGTAGTAAGAGTACTTAATCTAGGCGACCAAGAGAGGACCTTAAACAAAGGCGACATCATTGGAAAATGTGAGGAAGTTGTCTGGCTGAAAAAGTGCAGTACAACACAAAGCTCAGATACAACGAGTACCAGTGATTCTACAGTCAATGAGCTTCTAACTAACTGCAAAAGCAATCTAACGTACTCGCAGAGCATTAAAGCTAAGAAGTTTCTACTGCGCTACTCCGACATCTTCACCAGCCAAGAAGGAGACTTAGGAAGAACGTCGCTAGTACAACACAGGATTGACACCGGAAATGAGAGACCCATCCGACAGCGAGCGAGAAGAATCCCTATAGCCAAAGAAGTAGAAGTCAAAGAGCTGCTGGCGGATATGGAAAGGAATAAAATTATTGAACCATCAGCAAGTCCATGGTGTTCACCAGTCGTGCTAGTAAAGAAGAAGGACGGAAGCACGCGGTTCTGTGTTGACTACAGACGACTTAATGACATCACCAAGAAGGACAGTTACCCGCTGCCTCGGATTGATGACACCTTGGATACCCTTAGTGGCATGAAATGGTTTTCAACATTGGACTTAAAATCTGGGTACTGGCAAGTGGAAATCCATCCGAAGGATAAGGAGAAGACTGCATTCTCGACAGGCAAGGGATTATGGCAGTTCAACGTCATGCCATTCGGATTATGTAACGCGCCAGCTACCTTCGAGCGACTGATGGAATGTGTACTAGCAGGATTGGTAGGAGAAGCCTGTCTAGTATATTTGGATGACGTTATCATCGTTGGCCGAGACTTTGAGGACCACTTGCGGAACTTGGAGCAAGTCTTCGAGAAAATTCATGGAGCCAACCTGAAATTGAATCCGAAAAAGTGCCGCTTATTCAGGAACGAAGTGAGCTATCTAGGCCATGTCATTACCAGTGAAGGAATCCTGACTGACCCGGAGAAAGTGGAAGCCGTTCATAAGTGGCCTACCCCCAAGGACAAGACAGAAGTACGAGCATTCCTTGGCCTTTGCTCGTACTATAGACGTTTCGTGAAAGGATTCTCGGAGATTGCAAAGCCATTACACCGACTAACTGAAGAGAAACGTCAATTTAGTTGGGATGAAGCTTGCGAAATTGCCTTCGAAAAACTGAAGAAACATCTGTGCGAAACACCAGTCTTGGGATACCCTCAACCAGAAGGTCAATTTATAGTGGATACGGATGCAAGTAATACCGCAATCGGTGGGGTACTATCTCAAAAGCAGGAAGACAGGGAAGTTGTTATAGCGTACTTCAGTAAGTCGCTGTCTAAACCGGAAAGGAACTATTGTGTGACAAGAAGGGAGCTACTGGCAGTAGTGAAGACGCTACAACACTTCAGCAAATACCTCATCGGTAGGCAGTTTTTACTTCGCACGGATCATGCAGCGTTAAAATGGCTGTTGCAATTCAAGAACCCAGAAGGTCAAGTTGCTCGATGGATTGAACAACTTCAGGAATATGACTACATTATCGAACACCGTCGAGGACAGGCCCATGGAAACGCGGATGCGCTGTCACGCAGACCCTGCCCAGAAGATTGTAAGCACTGTATCAGGCAGGAGTTAAAAGAATAGACAGTAAAGCTAACTCGGACAGAACCATTAGAGACCTGGGAGAACGATGCGATGAGAAAGGAGCAAGAGAATGATGATGACCTACGGCACATCATTAGGTGGAAGGCACAAAGTAATGATAAGCCAAAGTGGAGTTAAGTTGCACCGACAGGCACTGTTTCCAAGGCGTACTGGGCGCAATGGGATAGCCTCGTTGTACAAAACGGAATACTCTACCGGAAATGGGATAAACCTAACGGCAGAGAGTTTCAACTGCAAATTGTGGTTCCAAGAACAAAAATACGTGATGTTCTTCGGGAAGTACACGACGGCGTGTCCGGTGGACATTTGGGAGTCAAGAGGACGCTAACGAAAATCCGCGAAAGGTTCTACTGGCTCTATTGTCGGGAGGATTTGGAGGACTGGTGCCGCAAGTGTACAACTTGTGCTGCCGTAAAAGGGCCACATACCAGGAGCCGAGCGAATCTACGACTGTACAACGTCGGTGCACCCTGGGAACGCATTGCAGTCGACGTAGCTGGACCATTTCCTGTCACTGACTCAGGGAACAAGTATTTCATGGTTGTCATGGACTACTTCACTAAGTGGCCGGAAGTGTTCGCCATACCAAACCAAGAAGCTACGACAGTTGCAACCAAGATAGTGGAAGAAGTGATTTGTCGCTTTGGCGTGCCCTTGGAAATCCATTCCGACCAAGGCAGGAATTTTGAGTCACAGGTTTTTCAAGAAGTTTGCAGGATTATGGGAATGAACAAAACCCGAACCACGGCTTACCATCCTCAGTCAGACGGGATGGTCGAACGGTTTAATCAGACGATCGAGAGACATCTGGCAAAAATAGTGGAAAGCCATCAAAGGGACTGGGACAAGTACATTTCACTGTTCCTGCTAGCGTACAGAACAGCAGAACATGAAAGCATAAAGGCAACTCCGGCATATGTCAACTACGGTCGTGAGCTGCGGTTGCCAGTGGACCTCCTAACAGGAGGCTCACCAGATGAACCTCAAAGTGTTCAAGACTACGTTTCTGATCTGCGTGACCGAATGCGAGAAATACACGCCGCAGTTCGAGAAAACGGGTTGCAGTCGAGTCAGAACATGAAGACCAGATACGACAGAATGTCGAATACAAATGGCTTCGAGGAAGGCGCTCTAGTCTGGCTTCACAACTCGACTCGCCGGAAAGGGAAATCGCCAAAGTTACAAACCAAGTGGGAGGGCCCATACAAGGTGGTAACGCGACTAAATGATGTGACGTATCGGATACAGCTTCAACCAAGAGGAGCAATGAAGATTGTTCACATCGACCGCTTGGCGAAATATCACGGAAGAAATGATGATGCTCGGGACGAGCATCTCTAAGAAGGGGGCAGTGTTACGAAATCAAAAATAAATAAATATAAAATGCGGCCCGCGGAAGTTTGAGTAGCGCTGTCCGCGGAAAATTCTCGTACAATCGTCGCGTGTTTCCATACGGGAATAATATCGCGAACGATCTAGTACATCGATTATCTCGCTCTGACATATTGCTTTGTCTCGCTCTCGCACTTCTAGTATGTACTAAGGGAACGAGACAGAGAGTATCCCTCTCTCTCTATTCCGGAGTAGTTGTGATCTTTCTAGAAACTTATGGAGCGGGTTTCCCGGGCCATATGAATATCGGAAGGTGCCTCAGGAGGGCAGTTCTAATTTAACTGAGCTACAAGTGCGATCAAGAAGCGATATCCGTAGCGAATAACAAGTGATACAAGCGACCTCGGCAAGTTATAGTGACTGTGATTAGCAAGTGTTTTGGACATTGTTAGTGATAAGTGGAGTGAAGTGACGTCGGCGACCATCCTTGTGGGAATAAACGTTTTTAAGAGTCATCAGGTGTTTTCCTCCAAATTGCGAACCCCGAGCTCGTAACACTATTAAATTTTTTAATTTTGCATCTTTACCTGAAAGGGGAGCGACGACTTGTTACGATTCGAGGCTAAGTGGTGAGAGATGCCGGGATAGACAGAAGGAGATGGGGGAACAGTAGATTATGATACAAGGGTGCGAAGTTGGTCATTATTTACGAGGCGGAATATTTATTTATTAAAACTTTATTGTTCCACAAAGTACACATATAACAATTGGCGGATTTAATGCTAAGAGCATTCTCTACCAGTCAACCATTGGGAGAAACGGAAAGATAGTTTAGCGAAAAAAAGTTAAGGGGGAAAAATGTATTACTTATAGAGCAAATTTTATCAAAAGCTTAAGTTCATACACTACGTAAACATACATAAAACGTACACAAATACTATTTCATTTTATATTATATATGCACATTTTGCTGGTTATATATGCACATTTGTGTAGGTATATGTATATATATACAAATACCAATGATGAAGTCAAGTCACATTGAGAAGTTTTCATTAACTGAGCGAGTCCAAAATGTGCAAACGTGCCCGCTTTTTAAATAAAAATTTGTTAGGACTTTCCATAATATCAGCAGGCAAAGCATTCCAAAGTCGAGTAGATTGTAAAGTGAAGGAATTAGCCATAAAACTGGTGCGAAAAAGAGGAGTACTTAGTAAGAGAGAATTAGAAGTTGACGGTCATGAGAGTCGGATAGATATTTGAAATTACATTTCAAATAATCAGGAGATTGAGGATTCATTAGGATCGAAAAGAGTGTACAGAGAAGCCTAAGCGCTCTTGAGTAAGATTAGGCTTGTGTGTTTGTTACTGCATCACTTCCCAACACTCACGCGTATTATCGAACACTTTGCGAACATTAATCAACCATTATTATGCACAAATACTCAAAAAAACAAAAAAAAATTGGAAAATAAAATACAGCGTCGATACTGCTCTTCACAGCTTCCCGCCAAAATTCAGTTCTAGATTCTGTATATAAGCTTCGTCCTTTTTTCTTATTTTGAAGATTTAAGTTAAGTACGAGTAGCTACAGTCAGCCTACTTAGTCAGCTATCAACATTCGATTTTTGCCTGGATTAGTATATCTGGCAGAGCCAAATTTAGGTATTCTTCTCTAAATTTAATCGTTATTTTTATTAATATTAAATAACATACAAAAACAAATAGATTTAAAAATGGTGCCATTCATAAAAAAGAGCAGACCCTGATAGTCATTTTTTTTAGTAACGGGTTTTACGGCCATGGATACAAGTCTTATATAGCCCTTCCCTATTTTTCTACACAAATTAATATTTGTTGTCCAATACGGCCTATGTTCAGTAAAATAAATATAAATATGAAATTTAGTGTTGATTTATCATTTGGAAGCTAAAATAGTTCATATTTTTTGCAAAAATAATGAATTGGTTTGAGACTTAAAATCTTCTTGGCGTACATTTAAAAAAAATGTACCGTAATCATGGAAACCATGACTTTACAAGTGCGATTATTTTATAAACAACGTGTTGTTTATCACCCCCATTAAGGGCCTAATTACAATTAAATAAAAGGCACTTTATGAGCAAATGTTTTGAAACAAAATTATAGAGGTCTGTATTGATCGTACTTGAATTCCTTGTCTAAACAAAAAACCTAAACTAAAAGAAAATATTTGGTAACAATCAAAGAGCATCTTAACTCAAAACCTTCGTTTCTCAACGGTTACAATGCTTTAATAAATATTATAATGTCCTCCAGTAGCTGGAGTGCGTAGAAGTGCCCGAATGTCCGGACTGCTGCATGTATGAGAATCTCATACCGAACATCTATTTATACTTATTGGTCTGAGCGAATCTGAGGAGCTCGTTAGTCGAATGCGACCCGCGTATCCGTAGCGAATGCGCGACCACTATTGGATTGGTCGCCATTTAGTGGCATTTTCTATCTTGAGCCTCTCCGTGCTTCGGAAGGCACGTTAAGCCGTTGGTCCCGGCTATTATTGATAGATAGCAGTCGTGAGGCTGTGTCAGATGCCTGCCTGAAAAATTCTGACAGTGTTGGCCACTAACACACCTCGGGTCATGTTCCTATTGGTCTGGTTTCCCTGTAAAAAAGGTTACGGAGGTCAGACGGCAGTCGCTCCATTGTAATAACCAGTTCCGCCAAATTTAGGACTATGACTTACAGCGTAAGTTCCGAACCCTAAGCTGACGGCGCTACTAGGGATACACGCTAGGATGATGATGATGGTCTGAGCGAATCTGATGTGTTAGCCATTTCGACTAGATAAGAAGTAAGCATTATTACTCTCAATATTTTATGACTTAGCGATGTGTCGGAAGTCGCAGTCATCACGGATGCAATGTTTACTTTAGCAAACCGCAACGCTACATTTACAGCGCACGCGCTGCCTCTGAAAGTTATTATCATTTTATTTTTACACACGCCGCGTCCGACCCGCCCGCTGTGCCCGACGCGTTTCTTCTATAGACCACCCGAGTAACGTGTTTCTGTATGATCTCGATTGAAATGGATAATTATTGCTACGTCAAATTTATTCTTTGTTTGTTTGTTTGCAATAACTTTATTGCACAGAAAAATACATTACAGTAAATACAAAACTAAAAATAAATGCAACGGAGGACTCATTCCATAAAGAGATCTCTTCTAGTCAACCGGGACGTTACAGGAATACAGTTACAATGACAGAAACAATGATGCTTAAAAGCGGACTAATCGCTAAAGCAAACCCTTCCAGTTGACCTTAGAGAGTAACAAAAAAAAAAAAATTTTTTTTTTTCATATTTATGACTATAATATATTAAGTATAACTATATTGTGAACTTTGACGTTAATTTAATTGAGTTTCTAATTAAAAATTTAGTCTATTTTTTCAATCTAAGTGCTGCTCTAACGAATCTTCCAACTGCTATCCCATCCAATTTTTTCGTATTTCTCTATTTAAAATACATTACATATCAAAGATCAGTAGTTTTGGGCTGCACAGTGGGCCACGTAGAAACTTATACCTCCAAGACTTATATTCATACCTCAGATTGTGATTTTTTTATGTAGCCCACTGTACCTTTTTTTTTTTTTTTTTTTTTTTTTTTTTTTTTTTTTTTTTTTTTTTTTTTTTTTTTTTTTTTTTTTTTTTTTTTTTTGTTAACGGAGGGGAAATGCATTTACGCACAAAGTGTGGGACTCGCCGGGCTGCTAGTCAGCCCGGAATACCCACTAAAACCCCTCCGGCGTTTCCGCACCGGCTGTTGAGGGCGCCATGGGGTCGCGTTAGCATTCTACCACGACGCCCTCCAGCCATGGCCTTTCGGCCCCGACCATTGGCCTTTCGGCCCCCCCCCAAATCGGGCAGTGGCCCATTAATGGACCACGCCCGTCGCCCAAACCCACATCCATTCGCCGTCTCATCATAGACGGCGGTGGAGTGGGCTGTTGGCAGAAATTGGCCGACAGCCAATAAGACCCCGACTACCAGGGAGTTATTAACTGTCGCCCAGGGTGCACCGTCCCGAGTCCCTTGTCAGCCCGCCCTCTCACCGGATCCTTGGGAGAATCCAAGTGAGAATGCAAAGCTTTCAAAGGACCGGGCACTCGAGGAGGTTCTCTGCCCTGCACCCCAGCCCACTGTACCTGGCCTAACTCTTGACTAATGCTGCACGTCAGTCGACCCGCAGCCGAACATCATCCGTCACCCGTCTCGGACGACATAAAAATTCCCCCTCTACGTAAAACGTGACGAATGTTTTAAAAAAATCCCAATTAAGAGGGTTTCCGAACGGTCTGACTTACGACTAGAACATTGGTGGCAGGAGTTATTATTGTGCTTGAAATAACAGAAATAGTTTGCCGTTTGGTACAGATTTTTTTATTTATCGTAAAAAAGGCTAAGGTCAATTTTTTGTTCCAAAAATATAGTTCAGTATCAAACTACTTAATGTTCTTTGTTTATTTCCTGCGAGTTAAGTTGACACTTCAATTCTCTACAACAGAAATGACGTAAGTAAGTAGGTAGGTAGTCTTGATTGGCAGGCTAGAGCAAGGGCTATAAATAAATAATTAAATCACTTCGCTTTAATGGAAACAAATTCTTGCAAAAATATGAAGAAACGGAAATAAGAGGATATCAGAAACTTTCCGATATCATAAAATCACTATTTATATACCTTATTATATTAATTTAAGGTGTCTTACCGTTAAATGATCCGACGAAAGCTAGGAGTACGCTGATTGGTTGAACGAGTCACGTGCTTTTCCCCGCGAGCTCAATACTTTTGTTTTATAAATTATTTTCCATTGTATTAATTACAAGCTGTTTTCCGCAGTTACACCCGCGTCAAAGTCTATGTTTGACCCTGGATCTTCCAAATATGTTCATACCAAACATCAAAATCGGTTCGGCGGTTTGGCCGTGAAGGCCTAACATACAAACAAACAGTCTTTCTTACTTAGTATGGAAGTTATGGGTTAGTATATGTGAACTTTCACATGACTATAAAATATCAATATTAAAATAACAAATCTAAATATAACAAATCTAAATGTTAGTTAGCTATATGAATAAACACTTGCCAAATGCTTACAACCAATGTCATCGACCAGTCAAAGAACAGTGTATTATTTGACGGGTGATGGTGTACCGTAAAATAGTACGCCGAGCAACGATTGGACCATTTGTGTATGATTTTACTTGCGGCAAAATCGTTAATTACTAAATTCCTGCTAGGCACCGTAAGTTGATCAATTAGCTGAAGATTACTAAGATACATAAGAGAAGAAGAAAGAAGAAGAGATTGCTTAGCAATAAGTCCGCCTTTGCTCCATATTGTTAACAATGTTATATTTCAGTTTTGTGATTTCCAAAATATGGGCAATAAAGTTATATTGTATTGTATTGTATTGTATTTACCGCAACTTTATTTATTTCAACTGTAGTTATTTATTTTCCGAAAGTTGATCTTGTTATTTTCCGGTGACATATATAAAGCTCATTTGCAAGAAAAGTTCTGCAAGAATGTCTGACAACCTCTTCAACAGCAACTTAAAGTAACTTAAGTAAACATTTGGTTGTCCTTTTGTATGTTGATGTCGAATCGTGGTTTTCTTTTTGCAAGTTGCTGACGAACCAGACAGACTGACCTAACTGACTACCGAAAAAAGAAGACCCTAGAATGATGATGATGGATATAGGGAGAGGTATTTAGGTACTTATTGTAATGGAAACTGTTAACTGCATTAGGTAAACTTAAGTTTCTATGTATATCCTTTTACTTTTTATTCACTCTTAATGTTAATTGGTTTCAATGATGTATCTTTTCTTAAATGTATGTAAATGGTGCAATAAAGTGTTCATTAATTAATTTATTCATTCACTAAAGGAAAATACGCTCCAAAATCACAAATCAAATAAAATAACAAATGGTTGACATGAAAGGAAGAAACTCCATCGACAAAAGCCCAGGAGCCCTTATTTGAAATGTATGACTCATATGTCGAAGGAAAAATTAAAACCATTCGATATCGAACAAAAATCAATTGATAATTATTCCACTCGCCGATTTTGCGTAAATCACAACTTTTATAAATTTGGCACTTTATGATGATGATGTATGTGTATCCTTTGTGAAAGGGTTTAATTGTAGATTAATAAAATTATTCTTCTCTGTAAATAATTAAGTGCAATGTTACAAAGTTATTGTGCTTATTTCAGATTATTCAAGAGGATGAGATCGTCCCATCGACGACTTATGGGGCTGGGTTGAGTAGGCCAACCAAGACGAGCCAGAATGACGCTCGTACGACTACTCCCCTACACAGTTTTGCTATTTGGCATGCTGTCCTTCAAAGGTATTTATATAAGTATATAGTTATAATGCTAGCAGTTATGGATGGTTTAGACGGATCCAGAGGGGGCAACCTAGTAGCGAAATTGTCTTTGTAGGCGCTCTTGGACTCGATATTGTTAGTGTTATCCACACATAAAAACATTACATTTATATCCGCGAACGCTACAGGATTGCAGGCACTGGATCCGTCTAAACCAGCCCTTTAAATCCTTTTAGAGATCACAGATAAGATAGCAAAGATCACTTTGCAATTTTATGCTTATAAATTAAAACTGTACAGTACATAAAAATAACATAAATAAAATGCATAGTACAGTAATGGATCACGAAAACCTATCAGTACGCAAATTCAAACAAATTACGGACCTAATAGCTTTCACATCGATCGCATTCCGGATTCATGATACGCTGAATTTAAACAAGCAAATTGTTTGCAAATATATTACGTTCATTAAGTGCTTGCATGTGCACCAGTGGGTTATAAAGAGAGCAGTACGAATCAAAAGACGATTCATCTAATAGACTTTACTTTAGAATTAGGTACCTGCTGCGCAAACCTACGTTGAAGTATTTCCCAGAATTCAGAGCATAAGTGTGCTGTAAAATCTCACTGTTTAATTGATTAATACTGCTTTAAATTGCTTAGTTATAATCTTTTAATTCTTATATTTTTCATAAGTAGGTATTCTTTCGGACATAGTTTTCATAATTTCTTGTTACGTGTCATAAGCATAACAGTGTTTGTCAGTCAGGTTGATCGTAAGCCAAGTCTCTGTCATTGTAAGTTGTACCTACTTAGATTTTTTGTAAAAAAATGTTTTTACCAGCGTAAAGCCGGGGCGGGTCACTTCATTCATTCACTTCGAGTGGGTTACATGGTCAAACGTCCGAGAAACTCTATAACTCATGACATCCAGGTCTGCAGGCAAACGCCGAGGCGGGTCACTAGTGTAAACATACGTACGCAATGTAAATATGTATTTAATACCAAGGTAAACAATTATGAGTAATTGAGCTCTCCAATCCGTTGACAACGTCTGTGAGTCTGCGCTATTCGAAGTGACATAAATAAATCAATGCATTTAACTCATTCATTAACGTGGAGCTTTTAAAAGCTTACGTGCAATTGACATTCGGAAACAATTTATAAATAAGGAAAATTGTTGTACAATGATACCCGAAAGCGCTTCCTGACAAATGGTGCTCCCACACTGCCATTATAAAATGTTTACAAACATTTTCTAACATTAAATACTGACTTACTTGACTTAGTGTCCTACGGCCCCCAGGTGGGGTAGAGGGCGTTCACAGTGTTTCGCCATTCCGATCGGCCTTGGGCCACGCGCTTCGCTTTCGACCAGGTCATCCCGATGGTCTTCGCTGCAATCGTGCGTCGCCAGTTCTGCTTAGGACGGCCAACTTTCCGCTTGCCTTGAGGGGTCCATTCCATAGTTTATCTCGGAATGTGCGTAGGGTCCCGCCTCAGTGTGTGGCCAATCCATAACCATATATGACTCCTGATCTGGACTTCTATTGGCATTTCCCGGTAGCGCTCCCACAAGAAAACTTGTTTGTCCAGAAAATGCCAAGTATTTGTCGAAGGCAGCGGTTTATAAAGACCTGGATCGGTCGTGTGATCTTATTTGTGACATTCCACGTTTCGCATCCATACAGCAGAACGGATTAGATGTTTGACCGGAAGATTTTGAGCTTTACTTTAAGGGTCAACTTTTTAGAACGCCAAATGGCTTTGACAATCCTAGCAGCAGTGTCCTCTTCTGCTTTGATTACTGCCTAGGTACGGGAACTGCTCCACTTGCCGTATTTGGTCTGTACCCAGGATCAGGGGCCGCAGGTTCTTTCAAATGCGCATTTCTTGCCTTTTTCTCGCGTTGATTTTAGGCCAACGTTTGCTGCCTCTCGTTGTAGGTCGTCCAGTTTGGCTTGCATGTCGACGTGCTTATGACTGAGCAAATACAGGCCATCAGCCTAGTCTAGGTCATCCAGTTGGTTGGTCAACCCCCACTCATACCGCGTCGCTTGCCATCGTTTACTTTCTGCAATAGGCCATCCAGTACGATGAGAAATAGCAGTGGCAGAGGAGACAGCCTTGTCTGACTCCGGCTCGGACTGACTTCATGAGCCACTTTGCAGGAGTACTTCTCATATGTATGTATGTATATGTATAAAGCTATGTAGCTTTCAGCAGGTCTATTATCTTGGGCGGGACTCCAATTTCGTCAAGACGACACCAAAGACTGGACCGATTGCAATGTGTCGAAGACTTTTTCAAAGTCTACAAACGTGAAATAAATATCACGTTGCCATTCTGTTGCGAGTATGATCCGCAGTGAATTGATTTGGTCTGAACATGAGCGGTTGGGGGCGGAATCCAGCTTGTTCTTGGCGAAGTAGTGGCTCAACTGCTTTTGATATCCTATTCAGGAGTATTTTGCTCAATATCTTGGACGGTACGGAGAGCAAGGTGATGCCTCCAATTGCCACATTCGCTAAAGTAACCTTTTTTGGAGACTGTAATCAGGATTCCCTTATTCCACTTGTCAGGAAGCTCTTCGGAAACTCAAATCTTTTCCAAGAGGGGAGTTAAGACCTCACAAGAGGTTATTATGTCGGCTTTAAGCATTTCTGCTGTTATAAGATCGAGGCTTGGCGCTTTTCCACTCTTGAAAGACGTTATAGCAGCTTCAAATTCTTCCTTGGAGGATGGGGAAGTATCGATGTCCTAATACAGTGATGTTGGCGATCTTGGGATCATTACACACAGAGTTATGTCAGGGATGCGAAAGATATCTTCAAAATGCTCCCGCCATAGCTCTAGCTGCTCTTGCGGAGTCACAAGCAGTTTGCCATTCTTGTCCCGAAGTGGTTTCTTCTTGTGTCCTGATCGGTCAGCCAAGGTTTTGGTAGTGCTGTACAGTTCCCTCAGAATGCCAGTATCGGCGGCTCTTTGCGCATCATCAGCGAAGCTGTCAGTCCATCGCCTTCTGTCGCTTCTAGCACTGCGATAAATTAGTCTGCGTATCTGCCTGTATTGCTCCCTAAGGTTACTTCTTGCCTCGTCATTTTGCGTTCCAAGAATATTGGAGTGATGTTCTCGTCGAGCCTGTATGAGGTTCCAAGTAGTATCCGATATCCATATCCGTCTTTTATGTAGGTAGTTACTTATCTTTCTCCACTTGTTTTATTTTGTTTCACAACAAAGAATGTATATACCTAACTATACTTACGTTTTTATCAATAAATAAAATAAAAAATCCGATCTCGTTAAATTATTAAAAAACTAACATATAAATACTAAATACATAAATTAATTATAATTTATTATTATTAATTATAATAGGATGTAAATCATTTAATCTAGATTTAATGTAGATTCTACAAAAAAGCACATACACTCCGATATCACAAATAAAATGTGGGTTTTTACCTTAAATAAAGATTTTTTTATTATTATATTATTATTAAATCAAATAAAATATTGTGGCCCAATTTTTAAAACGTTATTAATGCGATATATTTTTTTGCAAGTTTGAAATTGACGTTAACTTTCTAATAAAAATATCAATAGTCTACTAATACCGAAGTGAGATTTTTTTGTTAGTGTAGAACTACGTAACTACTTTTCAGTTCTTATAGAAACTGATCTATCAGATGCAAAATATAATATTTTTACACCATATAATAATATGAAGATAAATTTATAAATATGAAGAAATTCAAAAAAAGGTTTCAAAATCTGAGGGTTGGTTCACATTCAAACGAATACAAGAACGTTCAAACAAATTAACACTATTTGTTGGAGACCAGTAATACGCTAAAACCTTATATGTTTATTCGTTTGAGTATATTGTATTCCTATTTTACAACATTGTCATAAATCTATTCATTTTCAAAATATAATAGGTACCTATTCCAATACAGCCGGACGAGTAGTATTATTAACACAGTTTACATACTGAAAACCATGTACATGTTTTGATGAATATTACACAAACAAAACTTTGCAATCAGTATTTATCTCAATTGAACTAGACTCCCCGTAGCAATTAAATCTTAAGAATTAAAAGTACTTATTCAAAGACTAGTCGAGAATTCTATTGCTAGCACTAATCTTAAATACGAACACAACATAGCACTTAAAGCGAAATCTTTAGAAATTTAAGTTCACACATCCCCAATTTTCGTATTTTTCTTTTTGAGGCAAAATCTACTGAGTTTGCTTTTATTGAAATTACCCTCTTCGTCGCGGAAAGAACGAATTAAAATCGCATTAGGAAATCCCGTTTCCGCCTAACTTTTCCAGTCTCTGCGCAGAGTCCCGGTGTATCGGAATAAATGGCCCAAACTTCTTTTATTTATATAGTCTTCGTGAATATTTATGTTTCTCTCTCCTAATTTTGCATTCGTGGTCTCTCAAAATAAAACTTAAAAAATTTGCAACTTTGTTACAATTTTGATTCAATTCGGTCACTGTCGGGTCGCTTAAGTGAGCTTTGTTGTAAAATGTCTGTTATGTTTAAATAAGTTCAGTTAAATATTTCATTTTCATTTCAGTCTATTACGAGCAGAGGATTTAGTTACCAAAGCTACTGTAATAACTTAGCATTTTTTTAGAAAGCTCTGACTAATTAAAAAACTATTTTCTTGAAATTATTTACAAGAATTGTCCTTTTATAATTACCTATGTAATTATTACAACACTTTTTTTTCTGTGAAATCAGTATTTTCCATCAGACTAATTTCATTCATTATTGTTTAGTCAACTGTTTAATTATTTAAAAAGTGCATTATTTTTTGTATATCAAACATTTTTGCACTTAATAAATAAATTTATACGAGCGTTCTTTTAGAGGACCTATCATATACAAGCTGAAGAACTTACATCATCATCATCATTTCGTGCAGGTAATATTGCCTATCGACCATGTACACCCTGGTGTCAGAGTCGTGCGGAACCGCCTCTCGGCCTCTGTCATGGTTCCTTTAACGACCACCAGATGGCAGCTGGGACCAACGGCTTAACGTGCCTTCCGAAGCACGGAATCATCTTTATTATCAGCCAATCAGGCGATTCAAGCCTGCAATGTCCTAATCAAACCGGAAACAACTAAAGAAAGAATGCTTTCCGTGAACCCACGACCCGCGGGCCGAAGGCAAACGCCTTAACCATTGGACCACGGCGGCAGTTAACAGAACATGATGCCTCGAAGAAATCCAAGGATTTTTTCTTAACGCAAACCGACACATGTCCCATTTACACCTTTCATCCTTCTAGATTTCATGTTTCAACGGCATGTTGTAGCAAGTTGATTATTTTTTTTCTTTCTCTTTTCAAGCGGGAAGGCAAGAGTTTCCAATGTCTTTACTAAATGTTGCCTGATAAGCATAGCATGGGGGTTCAAATTTATGCATTTGTTTTTACTAATACTACTAATACTTTGCAAATAAATGCGCCGTTGGCGTTGTGCCCCATATTACACATTATTATACATTAGTACTCGTAAACAGTAATGGCTAGTAGTGGTCATTGCTATGACCGTTAGCAACACGAAAACATACAATTATAAAGTTTCCTAGTATCCAAAATCTACGGCAATTTAAATGTGATAAACAGAGCTCTCTAATGGTTTCAAATGAAGATTCGTCATTTACTATTAAAAGTCGTATTCACAGGTACATTTAGCAGCAGCATTGTTGCTTGTATCTTTGTGATTTTTGCATTTAATTAAGTGTTTTCAAGATCATGATCATACCAAAACTATCGCGATTTTTTTTATTTATGAGTTTAGACGTAGGTCAAGAAGACCAATTAAGAATCATGATCTGTTTAAATAATAGAGACAAAAGCCGGGGTTCAAAGCAATTCAATCTTAAGGATGTCACCAAAGTATGATCAATAAATAATATTTTAGAATGGCAATCATCATGTTGATTTAGACTCAGAGATATCTGTAGAGCTGTGATCTAGTATATTGAATCGCACAAGTACTCACTTAAATCATTAAATTTAGATTGGGAATATTAAATTAAATACTAGTTCAGTTACAAACGTAGCCTCGAGTATTACCCTAATCATCAGTCCTGCGCATTCATGGTCTGGATGTCTGAGTGTATACGTAGGTAATCATGCAGCAGATGTGCCTCACCCGATTCATGGCTCATGGTCAGAGGGTCGAAGAACCGAGTTCGGAAGGAGATGGACCTTTATGACCCAGTAGGACAATATAGGTTAACAAAAAAATATCATTCTTATTCTAGGACTCACCATCTTCAACTTTTTCTTTTGAGTCAAAATGTCTATCGAGTTTCTAAATTTCTGACCCCCCATACTTGACCACCTCTACAGCTCGGAGCATAACGCCTCTAATTTCAATAAACTTTCAGAATCATTAGGACTTTCTTAGCGTGACAACACGTCACTTCAAATAAGCACCTACAACACCAAAGCTATTTATACCTAAACGCGCATATCTCGCCAAACCTCTATTTTTAATTTGTTTCATATCCAAAACATGACTTGAAAACGTGTTTAGAGTTTTGTAAAAATGCGGAGCGTGTCACGCCTCGTCGTTGTTACGAGCTCAAATAGGATAATCGCATAGTTATTGCCTATGTCGGAATAGACAGTTACCACGCCAACCGCTCGTTTATTTTACATGCCATAACCCATAACTCTGTTATGTGGCGATGTCTTACTAGCGAGGACGGTGATGAATTCCGCTGACAGTTTTTGGGCTTTTTTTTCTCTAAAATATGATTGTCGATGACGTGCTGTTAATCTTTGCCTCCTTGGAGAGGGAGCTTAGTGCGGGGAAATTGTAAATTGTTGTAGTTGAATGTATGTCAATTTATTCATAACGGATTTTAAGTTTTAAAGGTTAATTTATAACTTCTGTGTTCCCGAGTTCCTACTGTATGTTAAGTTATTTGTACGTTTACTTAAAAAATGTTAACCTATATTAAACTTTACTTTAAATGATTATTAAAAAATATCTGTGTCAGTTTAAAAATGATTACCTAGTAACCAGACCAGGTATAAAATAAAACATGCCAACCTCTAATGTAAGGAACCCTAAAGAAGGGTGAGAAATTATTTCACATCATTAATTTTTTCCACCTTACTACACTGAGACATTGACTAGAAAAATTTAGATAAGAATTGAATTGAGTTTTATATTTAAGTATATGTTAAGTACTTACTTAACTCTTTGCTTTGCCCGCTTAAATTATTCTTAAAGGAGTCCCATTTGTTTAAAATAAAACCGATGGATCGAATGATTTTTATTCACTATCAAATGAGTTTCATTCGACTCACCGCTTTTGCGTGAGTTATATTTCCTAAAAATAGAACTCCTGGAGCCCTATTTTAAATGTATGAATCATATCTCAAATCATTCGACCCACCGATTATAACGAATGATAATCATTCGATATCACTGTCTTTGCGTGAGTCACCCTTTAAAAAAATAGCAATGCTGAAGGGGCAATAAAATTACGCCTTCCGTCTACTTAGTTTAGATCCACCCACCAGGATTCTCTAATGGATTAAATACTAGCTAATTTTTTTCCTCTAATATATTCTGGTCGACGCTGACTTGGTGATATTTACCTTAAGATCTTTGTTGGACTGGCTGATAAAGACCAACTTAATAAAGACGTCAAGCATGCGGCCATGAAAACGCCAAAACTTATTTCGTATCCTCATGGATGGAAATCAAAAGAACGGGAAGAGTAGTAATAACACGTTCGGACATTTATTTAATTTCCTTAGACGTTTTCCAATCAAAGTCAATGTGAGGCAGGCAGACAAAAAAATCCAAATAAAAATAATTCATACATCACAATCCTTTTTGACGAAGCATGTTGATTTTTTATTAAGTATTGTTTTGACAAAACATGTTGTGGATATTTTTCTGTTCTTTAATGAAGCTTGTGCTGATTATTCATTTGTTTTTTATATTAAAACAATTTTAACAAAATAGATTCCAAATATTATATATCACTGTATCTTATCTTCTAAACATAAGAAAAACCCTTGGCAATTTAGCTGAGAATTCAAACATTTTATGTTCAAATAAAATATGTGTGGGTGCTCTACATCGGCTCTGTGGGTGTAGTCCAAGTGTTTTACGAAAGCTACACACTTAAATGGGTAGGTATTTTCAGAATTTCCATCTGAGTAGGTAATTCACAGATTTCAATAAGCATTAGCTTAGATTATATTTAATTTTGGCTGTTACTAAGCTGTCGCTTCTGAGAAAACCCCGTCTTAGCCTATCTACAGCTCTTAGTACCCATTAGCTGCTAAATGACACGGATCATGATCTCATTCATCTGGTTTCGCTGTAAAAAAGGGTTACAGAGGTTAAAAAGTAGGTCGTATTATTGTAATAACCATACCGCCATATCTAGGACTACCAATAAGTTGTAGGTAGGTACATAAATACCCTGGGCTTTTGGGCTAAATAAAATTCATTCATTCATATTCAGTTACATGGTCAATCGACCTTGTACACCCTGGTGCCAGAGTTTTTCGGAACCGCCTTTCCAAACGCTTAGACTTGGCTTAACGTGTCTGAATTTGAAAATGTAACAGGGAAACACGCTCGGATGAAGAAGTATGCATAGTTATAATCCATATTAGTGTTGTACCTATTAGTTTACATAGTATTAAAGACGCAAAGTTTTGACGAGGGAATGCAGCGATACGGAAGAGCGGTCTGTAGTTTTACAAAAATAATACTGAAAAAAAATAATGAAAAATGTCATAATATATTTTTTTTTAATTTTCGAGACCATAAATGGCGAAATAGTTATTCATCTATGAGGTAAACAAATTGTATATTTTACACTTTGGCTTTATCTCATTTCGGCTTTCAAGGTTGCCCTACATGTCATAGTAATTAAGTCAATAAGCAAAGTAATTTAAATGCTTGATCTCACAAAAAGGATTCCCAGAAATTGCTCGAATAAAATTATTGGTTGTCAGAATATAAAATATTCGAAAAATATATGCCATAATATAAATAGAAAAATAAAATGCTACAGTTGTTGCAAGTCACTGATATGACTGGGTGTTCAAACAAGTTTCAGTTCAAAACGTTAGTTGACATAGAAACTAATGGCCAATTCATTTCAGTGTTGAAAACTATTACTGTATTGAAAAAATAACATAATAGATTTATGATTGTATTCATTGTTTTGTAGACAATCAGGAAGACAGGTTGCGGGGCGGTTACGGTGCATGAGTAGATATTCAAACTGAGAAAAGTTTTATTCAAATGATGGTTTGCCTTCGATACACACAGACACAAGCGTGGAAAAATAAACACTAGGAGCTCTATCTTTTAAGTTTTTGACTCATACATAATTGGCGTGTTGAATAACTTAGGTACATTGGAAAAATAACGTTTTCATTTAAAACATACAAAATTAATCCCATTTATCGATTTTTGTGAGAATCACATATTTAAAAATAGAAATTCCAGCCTCTATGTATGCCATACATGATACTACCATCTTCATACGATGCCAGTGCGCAGACTGCGCAGCGTGCATGTGTTCTCATGTATATGGACCGATTTGACACAGTTTTGTGAAACTTTTTCTCTGTTCTCCTACTCAGGCGGTTACGGTGCGGCTAAACCGGACGGGGGCGCCTTTGAATACCGATGACGCCGCTACTAGAGACTCGTTTCAATCTGTACTCTATGCATAAGTAATGTGAAAAGTATGGAGATACCGCCCTGATGCGGAATACACGCTCTCTAAAATATCGTTGTATATTTTTATAGTAACGGCTTTAGTTATTTGTTTCACGCAGGAACAACCACTGAAATCTGCAATATTCCATCAGAGACATTTATGAATAAGTAAATATATTTTTTTTTTCAAAAAATAAGGCACGCTTTCTTCGGTCAGCCTTGAAGATTTTAAAGGAATATAAAAAATTAATTTTCTTGACTTGATTATTTTTTATCATTAAATCCATGCGAGTTAAACTCACACTGAGCTTTTGTATTTATTGAAACTTTATTGTACAATATATACAATTGTATATCACAATAGGCGGACTTAATATTTTTTTTATTTGTCCATCGGCCCTGTATGTCCTGGTGTCAGAGGTTTTAGACGCCAAAACTAATAAGGAGATGTAATATCCTAAACAAATTGAAATAACAAAGTGGGAAGCGAACTCACGACTCCGCTTCAGTCAAACGCTCTCACCTCTTACATAGAGACAGTTATTTATAATCATCGTTATTATGACAGAATAATTGCCAATAAGAAGGCTTGTACGCTCAATTTTAGTAATTAAAATATGAACACACATTTTCCAAATACCACTATCAATATACATAGTCAATATACATGATTTTTAATAAAAATATATGTATAGTCAGCGACATGAACGACCTCTTTTTTGAGATTATTTAATTGGTGATGTATTAATATGTTTTAAGTATCTACCTACGTACGTAATCTCAATTTCAAGTTTAAAAGGAAAATGCGAAAATTAATTAATCGAGAATAAATTAGTTGATCGAATTTTCGTATAATTTTTGATTTGAAATAAGTAATATTAAATAATGTATACCATTGTATTTATTTCCTTTAGTCTTTATATTAATTCGGTTTAAAACTATATTTAATTTTATTGATTTAAAATATAATTGATTACTTCTAAAAAATAACACTAAACTAAAAAACTTGAAAATCTAAAAATTATTGTCTCTGTGGCATGGTTCCAAGAACACCAGCTGCGTTCCCACGCTGCATAGCAATTGCTATTCTTTGTGCGAGATATGAGCCGGCCCTCTTGTCACCAGCAACGTCGACCAGTCGTGGGACCAAAGTTTAAGATCAAAGCCCCCATGGTCCAAATGTTTCAACGCCAAGCGGAACAAATATGTAGTCACTAGATAGCGAATCATATTTACGCCGCTTGGCGTCCTCTGCAGCCTCCGCAGCGGCTCCGGCCCTGGAGACTGTTCCCCTGAGACGGGAAGGAGCCATCGTATCGACGCATGTTGCGTCCCATACGAGTGTTCTTCCCCGTTCCCAAGGGATCAGCGTAAGACCATCTGGACGCTTGTCATCTCGAACTATCTCCACAGGTTTTAAGGCACTGGGGATGTTGACGGTGGCAAGTGCCCTCTTTATTATTTATAGCCAACCTACCACCACTTTTGAAACAGTGCAGTCCATGAAGGCCTTTCCTGTCGACGTCGACGGCACAGAGACACTGATGGTGTTCGACAGTGGCAATCCGAAAGCTGCCATGGTGGAAAAGCGTTTCGAGGGCGGTCGATGGTAGGGCGTGAAGCCATTGTCCTGACTCATGTTCCGATACAGCGAGTAGCCTTGCATGGTCGCTGTTACTGAAAGAATTTTGAACCAAATAATTATAATCTTTTTGTACCAACGGCTCATCCCAAAGTTTTTGACGGATTGGTGCCTCCGGGATGCTTTCGTTAGGACAGAGAGATTTCCAGGTTTCTATTGCGTCGGTACAACTGTGTATCTCAGCACGAGATGGTACTTGAAATTTTAAAATTTTTGCACAGGTGTTTGACACACTGTGCATCGACGAAACTGGAGCTGGAGCGACACTGGAAATTTTGCCGTATGCCTATGCCACCATATCTATTAGGTAAACAAGCTTGAATCCAGGTGTTATCTACAATACATTTTATACTAACCTTAAAACTTCAATTATATGAACATAATTTACTTTTTTTTTTTGTCTGATTTTTTTGTGTGAAACTTTTCACAAAACCTTCACCGATTGATTATGTTACGAGTGAGATAAAATTTCGAGAATAGAGATTTTGTATCCTATTAGTTTGTTGACTGTACCGCATCAAAACAAATAAGTATGATGTTTAATAACGTGTCTACAAATAAATTGACCATTAATAGAAATCATTGTTCAATTAAGAGCGAAGGACGACATTCAGGTATAGATAAATACACAAGTAAGTACAACTAGCCGAAGGTTATGGAATAGCATGGCACGAAACATAAGTGTACAGAAGTGCAACATCATGGGCCTACATAGGCCTACAAAGGTTTTGTAAAATGAACACGATACCATATTAAACTTATGTTAAGTATTGCAAACATAGACTTCATTGAATCTGAAGAGTTTGTTTGATTGAGCTGAAGAAACTATTATGCCTTTGGTCTAAGTACTAGGAAAATGGTCCATAAACAGAATTCGGACCCAGGCCAGGCCTTTTCTGAAGTCAAAAAATGAATCACTTAAAAGGATGTTAAGGATCTCTTTATCAGCGTCAGTATTATTAATAACGAAGTGGGTATTCGTTTATCACGTGGAATAGGGTCTGGTCACCTGCCGCCGTCGCCGCAAGCTGGTTGAGAAGAAACCTTGATGTTGATCCATGTTGATATTTTAGAAAGAGATCATTCTGTTTCATCTTTATTGTAAAGAAAAACGGCTCCTTCTACTCTCTTGTTATCTCGCCCCTGTTGCCCGGGTAATCGCTGCCTCGAATAATTTATGAAATATGACATAATAACCGCTGTAATAAAGGCCAAAGTGGCACGGCCCTGCGGATAAAACACTTGACATTATTGTTATTGGCGGAAATCTGGAACAGCGCATTGAGCAGAGGTGATCAAAAGTGGCCGATTTATGTTCATTGAACTATACAAAGGGTATATTTCGGGAAAAATATTTAAATGGACGAAATACATATAAAGCATATGCTTAAGTTTTCTGCTTTATCTGAACGGTTGGCTGTGAAATAATGCTTTTAACACTGTGCTTACAATGTTGTGTTTTACAAAATTGTGTGTAATAGGATATAGCACCGCCTGTTGTGTTTTACAATTTTGTGTATGGTAAAATACAGGTTTCATTAATTAATTAATAAATTGTGATTATACCTAAGGGCTCTGATAAAAAGGTATTCAGAGTTTTTAAGTTTATAAAAGGGGAAAATGCAATTAGGTGATTGAATATAATAGTATTTACTTCCTGCAACCGTTTAAAATATGGACTCTTTTTCAATTTAATATACCCTAAAAGCTAACCTTATACTTGAATTTCCTACCATCTAAAATTTCCCAGTCTCGAGAGTATTAAACCTTTTAGAACGCAGTATATTAATTAAATATTAAATGTCTAAAATTAGGGCAAATTATGAGACAGGATTTTTACATTACAGCCAGATTAATTCAGTTTTAAAATTTTGTTAAATATAATTTTGTTAAACCCAATAAAGTGGTTTTATCAATTGTAATAAAAAATAAAATAAGCTGAGCTTCAATCTAAGTAGTATTTAATAAAAATCGGAAATGATTTCCTTAAAAAAATAATTCCAACAGAATTAATAAAGGTTGACTGTTAGATAATGCTTTTAGCATTAAGTCCACCTATTGTGCTTTACAATTGTATTTGTACAATAAAGTGTAAATAAATAAATATTTTCGGCTATGTCTATGTCTGTTCGATACACTTTGTGTCTGATAGACACAAACTATTGGATATGTAATTTAAATGATGGTTACTTCATAGATCAGGAAATGTCTACTAAAAATAGAATTCGCGGAATGAATTAGGTCTAACAACTTTGCATAGGTAAAGTAGGTACTTAGTATAATATGATTTGGTTATATTATGGGTTAGAGCTATTATTTCTCTATTAAATACATATATTGAATATACCTAACCTTATTCAACAAATTTAGACGCGATAACTTATTTGAAAGACGGTTTCGAAAAAGTGGCACTAGGTGTATAACTGTACTGGGTCGATTGACAATGTAGGGTAACCAACTTGATATGAATAAATGAATGACTGACTTATTTCACAAAGTAAACGTCTTTTATTATTTCACTCTTCTTCTTTCAAATCCAAAATGGCTCAATTTTCACATAATCTTTAAATTAATTTGAAATAGATATGAAAAAGTAAAAACAATGTACGAGGAGGGGAGAAAAAGTGAAATAAGTACGATGTTTTCGTTGTTTGTTTGCTTTGAAACAAAATTTAATATTCCATGCTCGTGTGTGGATAATTCCTGTGTTAAGACTCTTAAAGCAGCCAATAAACTGGGTGCAACATGCATGCTGATGTATCATTGAGGTTCATCACAACTGCCGTTTTTGCGGGTTTACGGCTTGTCGGGGAAAATTTCATATACAGCTGATGAATTTTTTTGTCAAGAACAGTCATGATTTACGCGTGAAGCATTGATAGGACGTTCTTAAAATAGGTATATGAATATTCTCTTACCTTTACATGGGCTATCTTGCACCTGTACTTATTTAACTATCTGTAAAGACTATCTTTAGCTTCACGTCAGTGGAAAAAACCGATGTGGCGGAAAGATACTCGAAAAACCACGCACCGGCAAAAGTAACGTTCGATACTCACCTACTAGATGGTCAGATGATTACATGAAAGAAAAAAATGCCTGGCTTCCAACCATCATTCTAGAAATTCTTAGGAGAGGCCTATACCTATCAGTGGACTAACTAAAGTGATGATGATGGATGAAGGAAACCAGCAATAATATATTTTTGATTCCCGTTCAGTACATGAGAGTTTTGTAATAAAAATAAATTATTTTCTCTTCAGGAAGTTAACTTGATTCCAAGTAATGCTCCACTAAATGAGGCTTTTACCTAGTGTATATGAAAAGAAAATGCGTACCCATATGACACCATTACGGGAGACGATCCAAGGTAATGGAAATTTGCATACGCACCTTAAAATTTTATTCATAAGGAGAAAATTGTTTCACATCCGCGAAACGCCAGGGCGCGGTTGGGACGCACTCGAGTAAAAAAAAAATCGAATTACTTAACCAGTAACGAACACAATAGCTCTTCTGTTGAATGCGATGGAAGTATTTTACTTCACTTCTGCGTTTTTGTAAAAGGTTTTGCGTACTCTGTTCTTTGGTTACGGAGTACGGGTCGACTACGGAATGCTGGCATGCCAAAATAGAAATTATAGCCTATGCCCTAATGTTGACTTCATCGGGCGATGAAGCTGATACTGTTCTGCTTTCTTGTACATAGTTACATTTACAATTAACATACAAAGTTATCTCAAAATTTTTGCGTAATAACTACTTTTTCTCCAAAAATTACCCCGCGGGCAAAAGCACAAGATATTGTTTTGATATTTGAGTTTAATAGGTATTTGTGTGTTTTAGAATATTATTTGTACCTATACAATATTAATTTGTTCATTTAAATATAAGCATAATTAACAATCAAATATGGATACTTTACCCTTTTATTTATTTATGTTACTAATTAAAAACTAATACAAATATTTACAAAATTATTAATCTATAAGTCCACCCCGTGTCACCCATGGCTTAAATGGATTAAAACTATATGTCCAGTGATCGTAAAAATGACACTCTTTTATTTTCAATAAACAAACTTCAATTAATTTTCTAGTACAAATAACGACAGAAATAGGACATATTTTCCAGAAGAATTTGTTTTAGCATCACTCAGTATAGTTAAGTTTCTTCGTGCAATAGATTTGCTTACACATCGTAAAGATGTTTCGTGCCAATATTTATCATCTGCTTGAATCTAGGTTCCATATTTTCTTCATTACTTATGCATAGAGTACAGATTGGCTACAGTGAAGCAGTGTCATCAATATTCAGATAGCGACTAAATTGAGATACGATTTTAACTACTGGGTTGGTTAGGACGTGTTAGATGCTGGACTTGTAGGTGTTTAAACTATCAAGCTAATTTTGATCTGAAATTCAGAAAAATATACCAAATCGACCGAATATTTTTTTTGAATTTCTCACTATACATGTACTAGAGTAAGTTGAGAGTTCTATACATTTTATAAATTGCCAGTAACGCACTTCTTCTTTGTCCAAGCGTGTTTCCCATCTTCAATTAGCGTTTACTTATTTTATATATTTATATTAGTAGTAAATTTGGCGGCATTGGTTATTTGTTTATTTATAAAGGCTTATTACAAAGGAGCGATAAATATTGCTGGAGTAACTTATTCTTACGTAATTGTACAAGTTTTTATCAAATAAATTTGCATATTGTAGATCAAAACATAGAGGTATGATTCCGTAATCGTTTGTTTCGGATCTGCATCAAAACTGTTAACAAAAAAATATTGTCATTACCTTTGTTTTTGCTAGTCCTTTTGGGTCGGCTTTTCCGCCTTATTCAGATAATAGGCCGAACAGAATAAACTAATAACAATTTGATGTGATTTCCAAATATGCTCGTTTGCATAACAATTTGCTTTGTCTATCCCAAATTTTAATTGCATGTTCATTGTATTTTGGATATTAATAATTAATTCCTATGAAGTTTTTCACCCGTTGTTCATTTTCAGTAGTTATATATAATCATATTTTTGTTTGTTTTGTTTTATGGTGAAAGTTACTTACAGTCAAACAGTAATATATATAACACGCAGTATTAAGGTGACATCAATCAACAGACTTTGACAAAAACATATGGAACAAAAGAACAGTTAACATTGTCTTTCATCCTCAACCTGCAAATGTATGCATTTGCTTCTAATCAAAATTTCCCATTGGTATCTCACTTATACAAAGTTTTAAATGATGAGTTAGAAATTTACACTATATCCTACCACGATTGAAACTGACACTAAAAAGTTACTTACAGAAAATGTCCTATGAACAAACTGAAGCACTTTTGACACCATTACAGTAGCACATTAAATTTAAACTCACTTTGGCATGTAGGGGGAAGTCCCCTAGTGGCGGACACCTAAGGTTTTTACGAAATAAATTAAAAACTATTTCGAAAAATTTAACTTTTTTTATTAATAAGGTATGTCAACAAACTTTCAAGTCAACACAAAGTAACAAAAATGCAACCTCTGCTTAATCATATTTAAAAACAAAAATTAAACTTTGGTAAAAAAAACTCGTTCCTTGGATGTGGCACCTAGTACCGGACGGACTTCACCTCGAACCCCTAGCTCCGGACATTTTTAAAACAATCGGCATCGATCACATATGTACGCGTCTGAACATTCTATAGTGTCTGCACATGCTTCATGAGCACACCCATGGCAGCTGGAGCACTGTATCCAGTCTTCGTTGTAGTCCTCTAAGCATACTACGCAAGTAGTTCCAACTTCAAATATTTCAGTTAATGGCTGCTTTTCCTTATCTGTATCCCCACATTTTCCCTTGGTTTTTATTCCTTTAATTTTTCCCCTTGTCATTACTTCGTCCTTTAGCCTTCACGGCCATTGGTTATTTCTCGTTCTCTTCTTTTGCTATTTTAAATTTAGTTTTCATTAGTTTCTTTTCCTCCTTAGCGTTGTTCTCATTCTCTTTTTCTTCAACAGCAATTTTGTATAGAGATGATGTAAGAAATTTACAACTTTCACATTTTCTTTTACGGGCCACTGATCGTTTCTTGGCAGCGTCTGGCAGTGGGGATCATTTATGAACAATCTCAATAATATCTGGATTGGAGCTGGTAGATGGCCTTAAGCTTTTTTCATCCCATTTTCCTTTCTTACTCTTCTCTTCCATTTTGACCTTCTCTTCTTACCTGTAAAATAATAATTCAACAATGATGACAATAAATATAACTATAAACGAGAAAAAAAAAGTTTTGCCTGTCCGGAGTTAAGGGACTACTGTGTGTCCGGTACTAGGGGCCAGAATAATACCAACATTATGTGATATATACCTAATCCGTTTTAAAAATCAACAAAAAATGTGATAGATTGTGAATAATAATGAAACTCTACTTTAATTAACAGATACTTCAAAGATTTAAATACAGAAATTTAGCTGTAACACTCACCTGAATCTTACGTGATGCAGCGTTTCCCCGCCAAAAACAGACATCAACCGCTCCTGAGGTTGCCACCAACGTCACTGACAAACGGCGTCGTGTAACCCTGAACGGCTACTCCCCCGCGCGTCCCTTTCACCCGTGTTTGAATCTTTCACGCTACAACTTGTCTAGTTTATACGAGTGTCCGGCACTAGGTGCCGTCCGGCGTTAGGGGGCTTCCCCCTATAATATATAAAGGAAAAACATTTTTGAATATTGGCAACAATAATAAGATATAAGTAACGATAAACAAAATAATAATAAAAAGATAAATAGATCTATGTAAAAAATTCTAAACTTTTTATAATAAATCACTAAATTTCATTTCCATTATCATGAATACTAGTGCACAGACTTTAAATTATATTGTTGATTTTTAATCATAATTTAATTAATATTTAATTCTTCTGCATGTAATTTATTTGTAAGAGAGGAACGGGACTCACCAGGCACAAGTTTTCTTAACTTAAATGTTGAGACTCTGCTACCTACTTATTGTGAAATGTAAAGAAGTATAAACAAATATTAAATTTGAATTTGAAAGTAAAAAAAAATAGGTTAATGTATGGAGTAATTACAAAGAGGAGATGCCGTAATAAGCGTTTTGTAAGAAAGTGTTTGTGAGGCTACACGGGGCGGAAGGCAGACGTGCGGTGTGCTTGGTTTCGGCCGTGGCTCCAATCATGAAGCACGAGCAATGACAAGCTCCGCCCACTTTTGTGTCGGCGAGGCGCCAATGATCACATCACTGCGCCATTTCAAACGGCATCTCCTCTTTGTAATTGCTCCATGGGTTAATGACATCACAGGGCAAAAGGATCAGAATGCTATTGCGTGCGTGATCAATTTTTAAAAAGGATAATAAAATTACAACAATTATGTACAATGGCACAGTGGAGCCATACACATTGCGTATTTTACCCAATCAATTCTCTCGCCAAAATACCATACTGTGAATGACCCAGTGTTCAATAAAGTATGTGAAATGGTGAGGACCATTTAAGCGACAGGTCCCTAATTTGATTTGCCCCAGTGGCAGTAAATGTATCGGAAACGCGATAATTAGATTCAGCCCACACATGGAACTACTCATTTGTCTAATAAATGATTTGTCCAGTCAGTCCATAAGCTTTATGTAATCGCTGTTATAAACTAGATATTTACACTAGTTCTTGTCAATTCGATGACCTGTTTAATAGGTACTTATTACACACAGAATTTGGCTACGTATTTGTGTTGCATTTGTTGGGTATTTAATCAGGTCTTCTCATAGAGCTTCGAAAGTAAATCGTTCCTTGGCCAATGGGGTTTCTAGTGAATATAAAAAAATCTAAACAGCAACTGCTTTGGTGATATCTAACAAATTTGGAGATTTGATCTTTTCCTATTCCTTTCTTCTTCCCATTATATGCCAGCTACCGGTATCAGGGTTATCAATTATTATCAGGGTGTACAGTACATCGATTGACAATGTAACCTACGCGAAATGATGATGAACTAGTTTACATATTATTATTATACGCATGACACAATTTTTAGGAATTTATTGTCTAATATTACTTGCTCTAACATATCTACAGAATTTGGTTTTCAAAGTGTCATTTTTAAGAGTAAGACTATTTTCAAGTAGGAATTTTGATATTTTGCGTGAAAGAGAAACCTTACGACATAATCTTGTTTACCAAAATGGTGTACCCTATACATTGCGTAGAGTAGAGACATAGGCCATAATATGTTAATTTTGCCAACGAGTGCCGCGCCTCCAGTCTCGTATTGAATATTTTGCTTTTACTGTATAATTTTGTGAATTAAAATTTTCCTGGGGTTAAATTAAAGAAACTGGCGTGTTTTTTTTAATATATAATATTAATTTTGATATTATTTGAATTTTGATTAGGTTTTACAAGAGCTAGACGCCTTGCCACTGAATTAACATCAAAAATGTCGAAAAGGCAATGAGGACAAGAAAGAAAAGTTAGCATCTGTCAATTTTGAATAACAGTTTATTTCAGACGTCCGATTTCCAATCTATTTTAGAGTACTACTTAATCGAATTTCAGTTAGTATGCCGTCGTTTCATAGTACAAGAAACGGGATCCAAATAGCAGTTAGAATTTTGACTCGTAGACTGGTGGATTAGGGACAAGCCCGATGATTGATCCACAAACAAAATACTTCGTTAGCACTTCAGATAGCCAATTTGTGCCAAATACTTTTTCAGACAGATCTGTTTCGTAATTGAGGCAAATTGCTACTATTCTTGCGCGTCGCTCTCTTGATTGGGGATTGTATTTTTACCTGGAAGGTAGCTGATACTTAGAGACTCGGATCTTATGCTTATAAGTAGTTTATATACTTCGAGTGTAAGTTTGCATATAGGAATATTGCATGTTTTATTTTTAGACAAAATAGGATTCTTCAGTCGGTCGTGTTTCTCAGTTACATTCTCAGCTTAAGTACGTTGCTTGAAAGTATTCGTGACTTTACTAGCCCACGGTTGATTGTTGTGATCTGGATTTTTCTCTGAACTTTTCAACTACATATTATCATGTTACCTGGGATAATATGTTGTTAAAACTAAAGGCGACGTCAGAACTATTTCTAAACATTAAAATTTACCTCTTTCGTAAAAAATAAATATAACTGCTATTGTATCTCATCGAGGTAAATTAAAATGATAAATTCTGAAAAGTACTGATACTGTTTACAAAATGAGCTTAATACTTATAATTTGGTTCGGGGGAAAAGATCTTCAGTTTCTCTAAAAGGAAAATTTCTTAAAATTTCATACTGATGTATTGACAAACCGACCTTTTTATCAATTCATTTATATCATGTGATGATTACACTTTGGAAAACCGTGTCCAATTACCGAGATACAAGAAAATGTTTCAATATAGGGGCAGTGTTGCCATCACATTTAGTGGCGGGCACGCTGCATGATTAACTTGTCGTCGTGTAAATGGCTTCAATAAAAGACTCCTGTCCACCTGTGGGATATTAATTGCCTATTACTTTACTCATTATTTTTACGATAGGCCGTTACCGTTTGGTTATGAATTTATCTAAGTGAATTGATAGTCCTATGGTCATTATCATTAATCAGAATTTTTCCTACTAACTTAGCCTTCTGAGCACGCAACCTCGGGGCAAAAAACTGCCGAGATTTGCCTTTTTGTAAATTTTGTGTTTTGTTTTTCTTTCTTCTTTTTTCTTTATAATTTATTTGAATAAAGCTAATCTATAATTAACATTATTAAAATTGTTTGACATTTGCCTATTATGACATTGCCGGTATTCATACGGCGCTATCTAAATTTGATATGCGCTATGATTTTGTTTAAGCCTTGTTTTAATATGTAAAGGTAATTTTACTAATTATTTTCTATCGGCGAAAATCCCGGTGATTATATAACGATGCTCAACCGCTTCTTTCTTTCCTTTCTCTCTGCTCACCGAACGGAGATGAGGATTCTCACTCAATATAAAATAAATAACATTTTTTAATTATCAAAGATAACGGTAGCTTTAATGTTTAGTTAGTAACTTAGTAGTCCATATTAACCAAAAAAAACCACTGTAGTTATTCATTCTGTAATTATCAAAGCTTGCGGCAGCTAATATATTTCAGTATTAGTCCAGCTTGACCAAAAAATTCTGTAGTTTTTCATTGTGAAATTCTTCTTTGACCCTGCATGTTTTTTATACTCGTCCACAGCTAGCGCTTTAGCGAATACGGTACGCTGTTAATCATGGTCATAGGTTTGGCGTTGCTGGTTATTATACTGGAGCGACTGCCGTCTGACCTCAGTTACCCTGTTCTACAAGAACAATAGACCTACATGATATGACCCGAAGTGTGTTAGTGGCGCTTGCGCGTGACGTGGTCCGACACGCACTTGACCTCTTATTTTAAATGAACTTGTTCAGCTGTGGAGTTCTATCTCATGTTGCTATTGACAACCTGTATTGTATTGTTCCTAATACAATACAAGCATATATTCATTATATATAGGTATATAGCATTTCTGCTATGTCATTGTACCAATTCCGAGACCACAGTTGAGGTGCATTGGTAACTGGTAAGTATAGATCGATAGACTAATATATATATATTTTAATTTCAATACAATTCAAATGATGAATCTTGAATTGGCATAATCATTACTGGTTATAGTTTTAAAAGCCATAACATTTATAATATTTTAAATTTTAATAGCGTAACTCCATTTTATATAACGTTTACGTACACTAAATATCATAAACAACTTGGGAAGTATACCAAGTATAGAACTTGCCAAAAAATATATATCTTTTTAATTTTAATTAAATAGTATATATACTCTTTGAATGATAAAATTAAAAAAGTATACTATTTACTATGTACAAAACATATCAATCAAAAGTTATACTAACTAAGTTAGCTTACGTGATATTGCTAATAAAGTATCTAATTATTTGTCAAATATTTACAATAACAGTAGCACGATTTTTAACCGACTTCACAAAAGGAGGAGGACTGCGTTTTGCGTTTGAAGTTGGCGTTCGACTGTATTTATTTTATTTTTTTCTATGTATGTTCACCGATTACACCGTCAATTGTGGACCAATTTTAAAATTTAAACGTATGCATGGCACCTTAGATCATTAATTGGTCTTCGCGGGGCGAGCGCGCGAGCGGCGAGATCAAATATTAATCTAAGCATGGCACCCACTTCAAATTAATTAAAATGTTTTATAAGGAACCACATTTTATAACTAAAAACTTATTTCTTTCCTTTCAGATGAGTTTGAAGTCGGTTAATTTTTTTTTAAATAAATATCTATAATATTATACTATAGTGGTGTAATAATATCTCTAAATACAAAAATAAACATTCGATTAAAGAACGTTAATTAAATCTTCTTTTGAAGACCGAAAAAGAAATCCATTAAACAGACAAGTCTAGACCAATTACGAAAACCAAGCTTTCAATTTATTTAGGTTCGATAAACGGAAATAACCTCCACTGATTATTTTCATTCAGTATTCTGAAACTCTTCAACGTGTCAAATTTACACTAAGTTTCACCAGTTCTTGTGGTTATAGCAAAAGGTTACAAAGATTCAGAAGAGGTTTTCTGTTTCTCCTTATGGTTAAATTTTAATAAGCTTTTTTTACTTGTGGAACAATTAGTAAGTTTTAATAACTTAAAGACATGACATGATGATGACGCACTTCCGAATCGTATCCATTCTAATCGAATTTTTAGGATATCTACTAAAACGTTTTTTTAAAAGAATATTTCATGAGTTAAATGCCTCTTTTCGACTGCACCAGACCATAAAGGAATTGTCTGTGTGTTTACATATGTAGTTTTTATTTCCATGGGTCGAAAATAAAAAGTGCTTAGCGGTGTTTGACTTGTGTTTCTTATAGCCTAGACAATGAATGGTTGTGGATGGAAAAGTTGAAAGCAGAAAATTTGACTTATGAATTTTGATTGGACTAGTTTGGATAGTTTGGAAAAGTCCTTAGCCCGAGAACCCCCCCCCCCCCCCCTACCTCGGGCTACGTTTTTTGTTCGTACGAAATTTTGGTTATACTACTGTATATAATGAAACCTGATAAAATTCTTTACAACTTTGCTGTTTACACTTTTTATCTACCTGCAAGCGTTCCATTGCTAAGAGCTTCGAAAAACGAACGATTTTTAAAAATGTGCCCAATTCTCTGTCCCGTTCGTTAATTTTTTGCTTACATCTTGAAAAGGTGCGTCTCACGAAAGTTTTTTGTAGTACATAATGAATACATACATCCTGATAGAATCTTTTACGACTCTTGACTATTTTTATCTATCTCCAATCGTTGCATAGCTATGAGAATTTAACCAGATCCACATACCCCTTTTGATCACTCATTTACCAGACTATTAGAAATGTACTTATTCGTCACACTGTTTTCTATCGAATAAAGTGTTTCCAAGACTTCACGTGTGACACTGACAGCATATTAAAGAAAGCCATTATTGTTAAAGCAAGGGTCTGGGCGCCGCCACGCCATCCAGGCGTGAAGCGAATGGCAACAATCTGGCGACACAATGAGTTTAGTAATTGAAACATACGAGTTCGTCGAGACCATAAAATAAATAAAGAACAGAAAAGTTGGATGAAAATGTAGAAAGTGGTTTAGTCAGTGCAACTAACTGTAACAAAACAGGTGTCGCAGGCTCCCATAGGCTGTGGTAACCACTTACCATCAGGTGGGCCGCGTGTCTGTTTGCCTACTAAATGGTATAAAAAAAACAATAAAAATTGTTATCTACGTTAGTGTTTGCTTTCGCAAAGAGAAAAATCCAACGAGTACTGCATGTCAAAAATTTTAAGACAGCTCTATATGTATAGGGGATACCCTACATGGAGGCGGCCATTTTGTATTTCCGTGAGAAATATGACAAAGGAAGTAGGAAAAAATAAAAACAAAATCCCAGTCTACAAAATACAAAAAATTTAAAACAAAAGTCATCACTTCTCCTTTGTCATCTAGTTCTAACTTCTATAACCTCGTTATTTTAAATCTAAAACAAGTCGGCCAGCTCCCGTGCAGGCCACTGACTGCACTAAACAATAATCCATTAAATTTTTATAATCCCACTGTCATTTCAGACAATGGACTTGATGACTCACTTGTGCGTAACGTCTTTGTTTTTAAATAAGACATTTATCCCAATCAGCCTCAAACAATTACCTGGCACAGTCAAGTAGAGCAACTCATCTTTATTTAATAAATATTATAAACTGAAAGTGGATGTTTGGATGTTTTAATGTTTGTTAGGCAATCACGGAAAAATGACTTATAAGATTTTCATGAAATTTCGGCCACGTGTAGTTTATAATCCAGATTTATACATAGGATAATTTTTATTTCGATATTCGTAGTATTTGGTTATAGAAAATGAGTTATATGCACTTTTCCTAGGCCTCGTGGACGAAGCCTAAGTTTAGAATTTGAAATTATATCTCGTCGTTTTTCCACGGCGTTAAAAAGTAGGTTTAGTTACGCCTTATAATGTTAGCTAACAGACAGTGTTTAACCAACAGTAACTTTAAATATTCCTATTATATAAGAGAGTTATAAAATTACTTACTATTTTGTTCTAAAAAATATAAAATATTTTTTTTTTACACATTGTGTGAATATATAAAAAATGTTACATACGTAATTATGTAGTCAATTTATAATATAAGAAAATCGTTTCCTTTTCGGCTCGCTCAGTATGTTACAAATTTTGGTGTAATTTTATAAGCTAGGCCTAAAACTGCTTATCTCGCGTTTTAAAAAGTTAGATTGTTTTTTTAGTAATCGTTGAGTTTGATTGAATACGAGAAAATGTTTTGAACTCCTTCAAAGTTCCTTGCTAGTGACGTTAGTAATAAATAAAGTTTGAAGTGGTATTTACTCACCTCTGCAGCCTCTGCTACCGCGAGAAACGAGTTTTTTAGGATTCCGCAGATAAAGGGAAAAAACGATTTTGTAGAAATTTTACTGTGTCACGGCCATCCGACTTTTAGCTGGCTGTAATCACTAGAAATGTAAAAGGTAGTGCAAAAGGTTAGAAAGGAACTAATAGTCTGAAATAAAGTGTAAGTACAAATCGTCAATTAACAGCGAAAAATATAGAAAAATTACTACACCGCTTTGGAAGCTAGCCGCCATAAGTCCGAGATCGAAACGCTTGTTGGTAACTGTAGTATTCACTGATCGCACCGACACAGTCGACTTGTAAGTCCTGCCAAGGTTGATAACGGGAGTAACCTAAACAGCGCAGCTTACTGTACTTATTACATTGAATTTCAAATAATTGAAGTTCAAAGAAGTAAGAATTAGTCAGTATGAATGAAACAGAATGTCGCAACTATTTGTTCTATACAGAACCTAAAACAGTTGTTTATTTGTTATTTTCCTTCAGGAGTTAATTGAGCTCGATAGCCGAACGCAGCGGGCGTATCAATTTCGTGCTTCAAGCGGCGGTGAATGTCGTGACCCGTATTAGATTGGTCGCCATTACTGGTATGTCATATCTCAGCGGGCTTTCTTGTGCTTCCGAAGGCATTTTAAGCCGTTGGTCCCGGTTGTTATCAATAGATGACAGTCGTTAGGCTATGTCAGTTGACTTTAGGAAGCCGCCTGAAAATCAGACAATGTTGGCCAGTAACAGACCACGGGTCATGCTCCTGTTGGTTTGGTTTCCCTTTAAAAAGAGTTACTGGGGTCAGACGGCAGTCGCTCCATTGTAATATCAGTACCGACAAATCTAGGATATCATCGTCATCATCATTTCAGCCGCAGTCAGTACACTTCTGGACATAGGCCTCTCTAAATGATTTCCAGAATGCCCAAATCCAAAAGTAATTTAGGATATGATTAACGCTTGTATAGCCTAGGTTCTGAAGCGTAAGCTAAAATAAAATAAAAAAAAAATCTGACAAAATGTTGATCGTGTCTTTACAGGGCAGCTGATCTAATTTTTGTAAGATTAACTCGCATTTATTTTCTGGTTTTATATTGTTTTGCATGATTTTGTTAGGATGATGTGTAAACCCACTAACTTCACTTTTGTATGCCTAGTAGGCTAAACATGTATGTGCTTAATATTTTCAATGTACCATCTTGAATTCAACATGTTTACAAAAGAATAAATGATTATAATTATGATTACAACTAGGAAACACGTTGGACGAAGAATACTTGGAAAGTTAATTCTCACTAATTCCATTCCAACTAGTGTGAATAATCCACAATTCAATTTGTCATGAATCATGATACAATCCCTCCATATGTGAGATCTTCATCGTTCGAAATATTTGCAGTAAATTCGACATGCATCATTTTCATGTAGCTGTAGTCAGTGTGTCAGTGTAAGGAGAATTTAACAATGATATTTAGTAAAAAGTATTTGTATTTCAATTTCTGCTACTTGATTTTAAAGTTTTTTTTAAAAAGAAAAGTGGGAGCGTAGCCAGGACGTCTTGCTATCTCTTTTGTACGCGCGAAACCCAGTGGCAGTGACGTCCTGCACACACAGTGCATCCTTTTCTTGTTTTTTGACAGTTTCCCCTTCCACTGTATTTCAAAGGCTTATAACTTGCTTATTTAAGAACAGAATTAAAAAATCTTTCTGTTTTCTGATTCTGGTTGTAAAATGTTTCATATGAATGATAAAAATAAATTGAGTAGAATACCCAATTGACTATAATATACTATAATATTTGTTTAACTATGTTTACTTGTTTCAGGAGCTTTTACGTATATGTAATCTTATCGATTCAATTTTTAACGATTTAAGTAATTAAAATCTATCTCCCATGCCCAAAAATATTTTCGTTGTATTCTCAACCTATCTTTCAAAAATCGTTAAAAGTACGAGTAAACATTTACCTTCAACTATGAAAGTTAACTCAACCATATAAGTACAAACTAAGGAGTAAACATATGCGAAACCTCATAGTATTTGGATTATCAACAGGTAAAGAATGACATGTGGTCTTTAGTATTGGCATTTTATTTCAGTAAGAACAGTTTAAATAAATAAATAAATGACATATGGTTGCAGCTATGCTATGAGTATGTACTACGCAGATTATACAGAGTGATTTTTAAATATGAGCCTAGTCCAATATGTGGCTGTATTTTTTTAAATGTTGGCGGAATTAAGAAATTCAGATAAGAATACCTACATGGTTATTATGTAGAGTCGTGTGATCAAATTTGATGAAATGATTAGGTACCTAGCATCACTTCATATTATTTATTCAGATTTGCATGCTTATTATTGCCTTTGAAATACCGACAAGAAAAATAAATTAATAGGGGGAATTTATTTACAGTTTTGGTTGTGAAAAGGCAATAACGTAACTGAGTACGTAATTTCAAGACATGTTGAGTTGTAAAGTCAACAATCTAACATTAAATATGTATTTAATATTTCTGTACGTATTGTATTTTGTGATATTATAACTATGAGTCAGCAAATGAGCCGTAAAGTCAAGCAACTAACCTTCACCAAACGTGGGTCGGAAAACTAGTAGGTAAACCTTCCTATTTTAAAGAGAAATGTAGATAAACGTAGATAGATGTAATGTGCTTGAAAAACTTGTAATTGTTTAAAAACTAAAATTGTTACTTAGTACTTAAGAATTGCCGAATTAAATCACAATGTAGTAACGCGAAACGAAACAGCCGGTATATGTAGACCATAAACTTGGCGCTAGTCCATAAAACTGGCAAAAACTAGCGAACAAATAAATGTCCGTCGTCTGTTTTGTCAAATCTGTGCAGTACGTGCGTTCTTTGTCGGACCGAGCTCGGCGCGAGCTGATTTTATAGCGCCATAAAATCTCGTGAAACGCGCCCTTAAATCACAACGCTACGTCGTATTTCATCGTTTTGGTTGTCAATGTTTATTTTATATCATATTTTACAAATCCCTCCTGTATAAATCATACTCGGATTGATATACATTAAGGTCACGTACTTTTGGCAGAACGTTTAGTTTTCCAGGCTCGTTCGCGACGGCTGTTGACAAGTGGTCTCAGGGTGCTGTGATATATCGTAGATTGTTTCGTGCAAATTGTTCGCTCCAGTGTTGGGCTTAATGCACTTTTCTTAATAAAAAAGTTATTGAATAGATTACCATTTGGCAAGTTTTACTCCTGCCTTGATCTAAAGGGCGTTAGTGAAATTTGACGTTACATTTACTCATAAGTATTTAAAGTTTATGTACAATTTAGATCATTTTAATCATAATCATCCTAGCGTGTATTTCTAGTTGCGTCGTCAGTTTACGCTTCGGAGCCTAGAGTACGCTATAAGTCATGGTCCTAGATTTGGCGGCAATGGTTATTACAATTGAGCGACTGCCCTCTGACCTCCGTAACCCCTTTTACAGGGAAACCAGACCAACAGACACATGACCTTATGACATGGTGTGTTAGTGGCAAATACTGTCAGAATTTTTCAAGCTGCCCAAAGGCGTCTGACACCCACGGTAACGACTGCTATCCATTGATAACAACCGGGACCAACGGCTTAACGTGCCTTCCGAAGCACGGAGGAGCTCGAGATTGAAAATGCCACTAAATGGCGACCAATCCAATAGAACAGTCGCGTCTAGTCGTTGCTTGACACGAGCATTCGTTACAGATACGCGGGCCACGCTCGACTATCGAGCTCCTAGATCATTTTAATGTAGGTACCTAAATGAGTATTGGTCGAATTGGATAGGTATCTTTTTGAATAGGGTGATTGATTCTGTTAATATCATCTACAATATTCTTATGTAAAATTAAAACATTTCTGATTTAAATTCGGATACATGTCAATTATGTATAATTTGATATAACTAACGCAATTATCGTTACGTTACGTATAATCTATTTTTTAGTCCACAATAACATTGGTAAATATATCCCGTGCTTCATTCTATTTAAATATTATGCCCTAAGCTAGATTACTTTTAGTAAAAAATATGTTCTAACAAGTTAATATTAACTTATTCTTAGAAAATCGCTAACGTTGTACAATATGTCGTGCCTCATGGTAATTTAAAAGTTTATTAGAAAAATGTAGCCAACATAAGTATTTTCAATACATCTATTAATTAAAACTAGCTTCGGCTTAAGGTTTCACGTGAAAATCATGAAGTAAATTTGGTGTAGCTGTATGTAATGAATAGTGGTTTCTTTACTATTACCGAGTACAAATCTTAGTTTATATTTTTTAATCTTCGATCCTATAATTAATTAGGTGAATATTTAAAATATGTATCATAAAGTTTTAATGTTACGAATTATGATCTACAGAATATTTGTACGTAGTAAATGCAGTTTCACCGTCATGATATTGTTATTATTTACTTTGTAGAGGATTTTCTAATTTCCGTATTTTCGAAGTTTTAGGCTAAATTATATTCATAATTAATTATACTAATAAAAGAATAGCTATATAGGTGTCATATTTTATTAATCAGCTCAATTACGACTTAATCAGTAGCATTCGCATTGTCCAAATTGTCCCTAATGTGCAGTAATCCAGCAGAAGATTGGGCACTATCTGCCAGTTGTTAGTGGCTTCCATTCATCGGATCCCCATTCAGTGCCTGTTACGAGCGAGGATCTGCTTTGTGTTCCAGTTTTTAATTTATCACTGAAATAAGTCTTACTACGTTTCTTCGTTTTGTGTTCTCATTATCTTCATTTCGCAATTTGGTGATTCGCAAAGAACGCTAGTTTAATTTTTGTTTGTGGAGTAATAGCTACTGACACGACTACTTTGATTAATTTTAAATGTCGTTTCAATCTACGTAAGAAGGGTCAACTCCATGAGATTGCGAAGTCTATTGCGGAGCCTATACTTTATACTAAATACTATTTCTCTTCTGAAATACTACATTTAGTAAGGAGTGCTGAGTAAGACAAGGGTAGCTTTCATATAAGAAAATGTACCTAGTGTATCCATTGGCTTCAAGAAAGTGTGCATGACTGCGGTTAAAAGATAGGCTTTGGTAATATTATATACGCAACTAAACAAATTTTAGTTATTTGTAAATAGCTTGTGGATCAGCTTCCGTTTTTGTATAAATAAATCCAACCTAAAATTCTTTTAGTAAGTATGTTTTCCGTAATTCAAAGAACGATTGTCCTGTTTGATTTTTGAAATATTTCTCCTTTATTAATCTAATAATACCTGTCTCATTGTGTTGTGTGGTACCAAACAATTGAATTTGGTTTCAGGCCAATTATTTTTAAGAGCCATGCAATAGATCAACCCATTCGAATCATGAATCTACAAATATCTCTATATCTCTACATTCTCTATTATTTATAACTACAAAGAAAAACCTTGTATTCAGAAACGATTGTGAAGCCCATGTTAGCTAAAATGTCTTCTTTCTCGTTTTTGCACGCTTAATATTAGTTAGGAGAGAAAGGGATCAAACATATTTTAGCTTACATTTTAAACATCACTATCAAACAAATCATTATACTACTATGTATGTGGCGTGTAGTTTTTAGAAAAAAGTAGCCTACCTTAACCTTATATGTTATTATCCGGTCATACTCTACCCGTGTTTGTACATACAGACACGATTTCGTAATTTATTTTATAAACATAAGAAATATTAAGTTTTAAATACTCTTACTAACAGGCTTTGTTTTGATGCGTTACTACTGAAAATAAGTAAAAAATATTAGATAAGAGTTATTTGGTAGTTTAAAAAATCTTCCACCGAAATAAACTTCCACTGAAAAGTTTTTACAAAAATATATTTATTAAATCAGTAATAATACTTAATTTATATAAAATTTGATTCAGTTATTTTTATCACACATTTTCAACAATAGGTTTTAGTTAAAGAATTTGCTTTGTAAATTTTACTAGAATATTAAATATGTTCAGTCAAAAGCATGCCGACCTACCTACCACCCTGTATGGAATTGCAGCTGCGACGTGGGAATTTGGAAAGCTTATTAACTGTAGGTATATATTTCTATTCAATTTCATTCGTTCAGTAAGTTTTATCTGTGGTAAGTGGGGTAATACTAAAATATGGGTTATTTAAGATCCCAGCCAGCTAAAACATGAACGCCGTTCATGAAAGAGCGAAGTGAATACTAACAGAGAGAGTAGGAATAGTAGGAAAGCAGATCTTGTCGACTATGATGAGACTCTTACTATGAGACAGTTAAAGTCTAGCAGCAAGAATTTCTAGTCTCTACTTATTTTATGGTTCATGAGCCACGTCACCGGAGGTAGAGTTAGTCCCGTTTTTACACTGACTATTTAATCTGTTTCATATTTAATTATTTGATTATTTAATCTGTTTCATAAGTCAAAGTAAGACATTTACGATGATATAAGGAACTTGCGTACTGACTTCCTGACCTATTCGATTTGTTAATCGAATGATCGAAATTCGCTATTAGAGAATAGAGCGTGCTAAGAACGCCATACATCGACCGTCGAGTTCGCCGTGCTAGCGTCCCGTCTATGGTCTCGTCAGCGCCGGCGCCGCGGCCCAGAAGTAATCTACTTAGGATTAGCCATAAACAAGAAGGCCCATTGTCGCGACACGAGCGATCTGTTAGCGTCTAAGTGTAACTGATAAAGGCCGACGGTATTGTTCGCAGTGGCATTAGGCTTTAATCCCGTCTCGCGAGCAGGGCTCGTTAGGTTGATTGTTCGGTGTCGCGCAGCAGATGGCCGTCGTAATCCGACCCGCTGTCCGCGACGCCCCCGCGCCTCACCCCCGCACTCCCCCACGACCCTACACGAAAATATTGCCTCTTTGTGTTTGTTGCATCTGCAGGTAAATTGTGCGCCAAAATTGGGCCGTTGCCTTGTATGCTTCGTTCATATGAATGCAATTTGTAAGGATTGTTCTTAGAGTTATTGTTAATAGTAAATTTTGTTCAGTGCAGATTTAGTTTCAACAAAGGTATTGTGCTCCAATCCATACATGTAGATAAAAGGGTTAAGTATATTGGTTAATAAATTAAATTCAAGTGGTAGTGAAGTTCTAGCTTTATAAAAGATAACTCCAAACTTCCGTGGCGATCTTGTGTACTTACCACACACACAACTCGTTCTTTATGATCTATACCTGCAATAAATGCCTTTTTATATTCGGAAAACTGCAAGATTGAGGCTCCAACATCTCTACGAAGCAACATCTAAGTGAAACGAAATATGATTAAAAATATTTTACAAAGGGATCAAACAACTGCAGAAATATTTTTTGCTGTAAAGTAATCACTTACAAGTTCTTAATAAAACTTCGTCAATGGTATATCCTCGCATACTACTGACCACATCTCCGGAAATGAAACTACACAACAATGTAGCAGTTTGCTTACCAACTTAGTGCAGCAAGGCATGTAAATAGTATTTGTTTGTTCAGAAATCTCGTACAAGCAAACTACTTGAAGGTGCAGCGCCCCCGATCGGCCATGGGCGAAGACTCAATGATCCAGTTACAGCGTACTGGCAACACCAATTACCATATAATTAACATACGCAAACATTAGTCTCACATCGGAAAAGCTTAGCGGGTCCGCTGTGCCAACATTGCCTCCTCCAGAGCACTTCATACACAATTATTGTACTAAGCTATTGTCTGCGTAAACAACCTTCTTGTTTGTTCTCCAAACGTAACGGGCACGGAATGAGATTAGCCCTTATTTGTAGTCTTACTCACCAAATACGATAACCATGCTTTGGAATGGCTAAGGTTTGGTTCGGTATAGTTTTGAGATCGGTGGTTGTAAGAAGTTGTTTTCATTAAATATTTTTTCTTTTACTTTCAATAAGTATTGGATTATCCAAACTAGAAGGTTGTTATAATTGGTTAACGTAATACAGATGTAGAGACAAATACAACTAGACATCTCAAAATTCTAGAGCTTCAGACAATATATATAATAGTTTGACCCAGACGATGACGATGAACTTTTGATAATATTCTGTTCCATTATTAGAATATGTAATCACAATTTCAATGCAATTACCATCGCAGCCGGCCAACCATGACAGCCTTAAACAGATTAGCATAATCATTTTTACAGCGAGAAAATCTGCGAACAGAAACTTACATTGCTTTAATAATAACGCATGAAACCAGGGATTTTTCGAAATCGTCCGGGCGTGAAATAAACCATGCAGATGTTAAGCTCTACGTTATAACAAACTCCGTGATAAACTGCACGGCCTAAATAATTCATGATATTATTGAAGTTGGGAAGTACACAACACGAGTGCGAATTTTGGTTATAATTGAAAACGGACAGAGTTTCGCCTATTCTTTGTGAATTTATCACTAGGCCGGTGTGGCTGAGCAACGACGCGTTGTTCTGATAAAGTTTATTTTATGACTTAAGCAAGAACATTAATATTCATTAACGGCGCGAAATGAACTTACTTTATTATAATAATAAAGATCAAAGAAGGAAAGGCGTTTACGCGGAGAATCAGTCGTTTAATATCTACTGCACCTCTTCCTATTTTTAAACGGTTTTAAATCAGTGGTTTCCGTTTTCTGTCCAAGGCTTTTTATAACGTTAACTCGAGTTAGTACAGTAAACATTTGTATCAACTTGTTTAAAACTGGTGGCAAAGGCGGCGGCAATTCTACAATTAAGTAGTTTAAGAAGTTTTGTCTCTTGCTGCTTTTTTTGGCCGCTTAACTATAAAACTGATTTCCATTTCATTCAAACGTGATTTGATGTAGTTTTAAAGCTAGCAAAACTACATCAAATCACGTTTGAATGAAATGGAAATCAGTCACACTATAGTCGAGTTTTTTTTTAATCATAATTGATTAAAAAAAAGCTCGACTATAGTGTATCGTATCCGCTAGGTAATATAGTTAAAATTTAAATTAATTCAATTATATATTTAAGTAACAGATAGTATTGTAGTAAATATATAAAAAAATGTAGGGACCTCAGAGTTATAATATTTATTGTAAAATTAATTAATCTATATAAAACAATGTACATACGTATAAGACCTAACGGATTAATTTTTCACAGCGAAGTTAATATATATAAAAATATGGATTTGTTCTTTAGAACCCTTGTGCCCGATAACATAAACTTCAGAATAAATTTGTCTATTCCAATGCCGGAACAAACTCGGCGTAAAATGAATAAAGAACTACTGTACAGTAGATTTCTTAGGCAAGCAAAGTCCTAATCGCTAGATCGATATTGGTAAGGACACTTATTTCGCTGTAAAACGCAAAAATAATTATGTAGAAGTCTAGAGAGACACCAGCTGGAATCTCAATGCTCAAGGATGCTCAAGGCTTGGATACAGAAGGCAATACTTCTGGACGTGGCCCGAATTTTGAGAAGATTCTTCACTCTGGAGCTTGGCTTAGGACTATTTTCCGCTGCCGGTGTTTGCCCATTTTAACCGACTTCAAAAAAGGAGGAGGTTCTATGTTCGTGTGTATGTATTTTTTATATATTTTTTTGTGTCTAATATTTAAAAATATTGAAGACAAATGAAGAAAAGGAAACAATTAGGTTCCTTTACCTTGAACCCAAAGGACTAGAAGATATTGCTAAGAATTAATTCCGACTCTAATTCATACGTGAACGATTATTTTCATGAACGGAATGTCTTATTGTAAGTTTCAAAAAAGTTTTTAACGCATTAAATAAGTGGCAAGTCTAACTGTCTATATAACTAGGTACTTCTTGACTTCTTTTACAAGTAGATGAGTGTTTTTATACGGCCTCATTTAATTTTAATTAGTTGTTATTTACAGCGGCGCCGGCGAACCAAGTTTGTTTCCCAGAGGGTATCGCGCACAACTATCTCGCAACACTAACATTTTCCTATATACTTAGTTCTGACTTTTATAAGTTTCTTTGCTTTATTATTATGAATATTTTTATTTTACTAAGAACTTATTCTAGAAATGATAAATAAGGATTTACTAAACTTTCTTGTACTTTTAGCATTATTAAAACAAGTATAAAACATTGAACGCCAATCAATGTGCCTAGTTGTGTTTAGTAGCAAAATAAATCTGACCGATTGAAAAGTAGGGCTATGCATAATTGTCTTTCTTTTCTCAAAGAAAATATTTATTTCTAGTACTCCAAGTAAATTCTTTATGTTATTTTCACAAATCAAGGGACGCGAATAACGTTTCAATTAGTGTTCAATAAATAGAACCGAAACATAGAATTCGATACTTTTACTCGTTGTACAAATAGTTGTGCGGGTTAAAAAAACTTACAATCTTTTTCAAATCTGTTACCGACGTCATTATTTACTTAACCAATTTAAACCTTAAACAACATAACGCACTGCCTAATTCCTCTACGGCCTAGTCCCGGCATTTTTCCAAACAGTAAAAACAAAAAAGGAACTGGTTGAAATAAATCACAACATGAATGTTACACAATACTTTGGATTGCGAGACAAAACTGAGGATAAAATAAATAAGACGAGGTGTCTGGGCAGAGAATAAATAATATTACCTACAGAAGATAAGTTTCAATAAAACGCACCGTGAAGATAGCACTTACACAAGCTTCCGCTGCGCACCTTTCACTGAAAACAAGCGAAACCCGCATGAACGTTTATCAATTTTCACAATGAGACGTACGAGCTACGCTTGTCTATGTCCACGGCGCATTAAAACTAAAACTTTGTTGTCCCACAAGTAAATAAAGAAAATATATCAATATTCATTCTGGGATAAGTCAGTCTTTGTGCACAATGTCTTTTTCTATATTGTATGTTTTACTTATCATGTGCAATAAAGAGTTTCTAACTAAGTAACTAAAATACTTATAACAAATGCTAAGAGCATTCCCTTCCAGTCAACTAGGTATTGGTAGAAACAAAACGATAGTGCAGCGCAAAAAAGTTACGAAAAAATGTTCTGCAGATAATATTATATTCTGTAGTCCGGGTAAGCTGGGCGCTCCGCAACTTTCTGTTTCTCGAGATCTGCAATACCTCATGCGCCATATCTAAACGAGCATCGTAACGACACGCCGTAATCTCACAATGTTATAGCTAAGTCCGCATTGCACTCAAACCAAAATACACTGTAAAACGTACTCCTTAAAGCCAATTTCAATTTGGCACTGAGATTAAGAGCACAAAAATGAAGAGCGCAATGTATAATGACATTAAAATTTTTACATTACGGTTTTTTATTGGTGTGTAATTGATTATGAAAAAAGGAAACAGTGGTAATTGGATACTGTGCAAAACCTTTATAAATACTCGTACTTATACTACAGCTGTTGAAAACTTTCTTTCGGTTCTTTCAGTTACCAAATACGATTAGGTACTTACTGGGTACCTAATGTTCAGGTCATTGAGAAAGGAACGTCAAAATTCAGATTCAGGCAGTACAGGAGCCTATTTTTGAAAGTGTGACTCACGCAAATCGGCGAGTCGTCAAATTTTTGGTAGAAAACGAATAATTTTTGTTCATTATAGAAGGATTTTTGTTCAATATCGAACGATTTTATTTCGGCATATATGTCACACATTTCCAAAAATAGCATTCCAGCATGTAAAACTATTTAGGCACTGTGTTTGGTACAACAAACTACTTTTAGTCAATTCATTTGTTCAAATTCCGCAACCAACCTAGAAAAATAGGTACAATAAAGTACTTACTGTAGGTGGCAGTGTAAGTACTGAAACATGAGTTGTAATTAATATTTTCTGAAGTAAATAAAGAAGCTTACTTTACTTACGTTTACAACACATTATGCCTGGCGCTCTCCGCTTACAAACCTTTGTGTGAGAGACGGTGTGAATTATGCTCACTTACTTACTGTTCTGCGCTTAATTTCACATAATCCATCTGAGTGTCGCGTATCTCACATAATTGCGGTGTGGAATTTTGCTATGCGCTGTTGGTTGTTGGGATTTCCAGTAGATAGACTGGCGAGCGTCGTGTGGCTGTTGTAGCTGTCGTACTATGACATCCAAATATGTTTGATTTGTATAAATATTATAATTTTCGTACTAAATTGTTACCACTGTTCTTCGTCCAAGTGTGTTTTCTTAGTTGCGTACTTAGCTTATGCTTCGGAGCCGCTGTAAGTCACGGTCCTTGATTTGGCGGCAATGAATCATTTTATTTCCTTTCTGCAATACATTATAAACTAACATTTGGCCCTACACTAGGCGACAAGCCTGTCCTGTGGTAGCCAGTTTAGATTTACTAATTGTTCCACTCATTGTACTTAGGTAATATTGTACATTTGATACCTACCGGTTCGAATTATCAAATCGTGAACTTGCCTTCGACTCTAATCTAATCCCAAGAACAGTTTTCACCACGTAGTTTGTAGGTAAATGTAAAATCAAAGATTTCGATAAAAAGCACTACATTAAAATACCCATTTATCAATTGTTTCTCTCAATCATGGAGATAAACATAGATTTAGATTTTTTTTTACTTGGGAGGAACCACAGAACAGATTAAAGAGGTTTAATCTGTTCTGTGGGAGGAACTACTAACTCGAAATCATCAACAATTTCATTTCGTTTCAATCCGCCCGCCAAAATTCATGGCCCTACGGGAATGTTTGTGGTGGGCTTGTGATCCCGCATAGCATTAAAATTATAGCACGTCACTCCGAGCACGCAGGTAAATCACATGTTCTTATGTAACTCATACTTTTATATTCGTATTATTCACTACTAAATCCAAAATGGAATGTGATGATTTTTCAAACGCGAATCTTGCCGCGTTTTATTCCGCTTAGCCAAAATTCATGGCCGGACAACGTTGGTGGCGGCTCGTGATCCGGCATCGAGTTACGAATAATTGAGTAGCACCCTCGCTCAACCAGCGCTTCTCTAAGTAACACTTAATTAGACCACGTGAGAAGCGCTTAATGCTTTACGGGAGGTTTATTGTATTAAGCCGCACAACAATGGCCAAATGGAATGGCCATGAAATGTGTGCTGTGGAATATGTAATAAGGATATGATTTGAACATTTCAAGTAAATGTGTTTTATGTACGATTATGTTAGCAGTAATAAAAGGATGTTTATATGACGCTAGTGATACCTTGTATGGATGTCACTTGCGCGCTGCCAACTCGTGGTCCACGATATAATATTAGTACTCAGTAATTCCACTGCCTGTTGGAATGAAAAACATTTGTTTATCAATATCAAGATTTCAACCTCGGGTCATGTTCTCATTGATTTTTTTCCCGTTATTTTTTCTAGTTTCCCTGTGAAAAGGGTTATGGAGTTCAAAACCGCCAAATCTCCATGATTATCCTATGTTCTGAATCGTAAACTAAAGACGTAACACAAACACGTTTAGACGAAGAAGGTTAGCTAAGATATAGTTCTTCTTTTGTTTAGGAAAAGCAACCTCATGCTTCTCTTTAAATTTTGAAAAGCTTACATTCAATTGACGGTTTTTGATTTAATCAATTCTTTTTCTAAGGTAAGGGTACTTCTCCAAAAGTAAAGCCATCAGCTTGTTTAAGTTAATTTAAAAAATTAATTATAATATTGCACAACCAAAAACATTCTTTGTAATTTAATTTCCTTTACAGCTCAAAAATAAAAAGTTACAGGTGATTAGAGTTGTTGTTAATGTGTTTAATAAACAAATGTGTTTTTAATGCTCATAATACCGAAAGTCATTAAAATTCAATATAGTTAGCGTTTTTTTTATTTCTTAATTTCCTGAAATTATCCAATTACTCCCATGGCAATTCCGAGTTTAGAAGGTTAATTTATTTATTTAGATAGTAATTAAATCACAATGCAGGTGGTTTGTATTCCTTTAAAGTATTTTAAGTATTCATACATAATTAGCGGCTGCTAATTAGTAGATGCTTCTTAGTCTCAATCTATTGCCAAACTGGGGAACAATTTTTCCTATTATTATGGCTATGATGTATAAAATAGCATTTAAAATTTAAAAAAATAATTTTACGTATTTTATTATCAGAGATGGAAACCGGTAAAATGTACAAGGACAGAGAATGAGCTAGATAATTAAATACCATTATATATTTTACTAGCTGTTTCCCGCAGCTCCGCCTGCGTCAAAAAGTAGCCTATGTTTGACCCCGGGTCTTCAAGTATATTCATACCAAATTTCATCAAAATCCGTTTAGCGGTTTGGCCGTGAAAGCGTAACAGACAGACAGACGGAAAGACAGACAGACAGACTTTCGCATTTATAAAGTATGGAAGTATGGATTTAATAAACCAGGATTCTGATCCCTGCTTTTCATCAGGCAATGTAACCACGAACACCATGTAATGTATTTTCTGTAATTTCTTTATTTTTTAGTTTCGGTAAAGCACATGTTGACTGAATTCTGATCCTGAAACATGATAGGAAGTCGTATAGCGGCCGACAGTGTCGGGGATTCAGGATTAACGAACTTTTACATGAAATATTTGCCTGTCTAGTACTCAAGTTTAATTTACATCGCCATGTCGAAATGGCCACCTTAAACTTTTAGTCGCAGCGAAGTCATCCAACTGTGTAAGGGTTCAGTTCCGAGGAATATTTAATAATTTGTTTATTAAATTATCTTTTAATTGCAGTAAGAGTCTCTAAGTATCAAATAGTTGGATTATATTAATTGAGACAATACTTAATAGGGTCCTTATTTTTACTTGAGTTTAGTACTCTAATCCCAATCAGTAGATCAGCCCATCCTATAGTATTTTCACATGGTGATAAAAAATAATAATTGCTTCAGCTAAAGTTTAACACGAAAGAGCCTGTTCATACAATTTGACATTTTTATGAGATATTACACGAACAATAGGGACATATATCGTACTATATTAGAAAGTTTAGCAATTGTACGTGAACCCCTTATGTTTCGACGAAGCTATTTTCCACACAAAGTTTCGACTTTTACGATAATGTCAGCCATTGCCATTCAAACGCGCTAAAACTTTATCAATGTGTGTGAAAGGATAAGCGTTCGGCCCGTATTTTATACGTATTATTATCATACTTATCAAATATAGGCGTCCCAATCCTTAAAGATTTTCACCGAGTCTGGAAAATAAGTTTCGTTTCGGAAAGTTCTTGAACTCATATCCAATGTTTTCAATCTAAACTTCGAACGATCGTTTTTAGGGTTTCATATCTAAAGAGTTAAAAAGGGAAGCAAAATTAATTACTAAGCTGTTCGATAAATCTGTCTGTTATTGTTAAACACTTGAAAATAATAAACGTATTTCAGTATTTATCAATTACCTATTAAATAAAATGACCTTAATATGGACCAGAGTCTTGTCTGTCTTGCTGTCTTGAAACTATTTTCAATAGAAGAGAATTTTAAAATTTCATCGCATACAGGTCCACTTTAGAAGAATTTAAATTGAAAATATGAATTCTAAATGTTGTGGAAACGTAAATAATATAATTCTTGTCCGCGCATTATATTTTGAAATGTTATACCTATGCAATTATTTGTCAAAGGTAATTAATTTGATCCAGCTAGATACTAATTCCCTGTTGTGCAGCTTAGAATGTTGGTATTCTCTTTAACAGTGGGCTATGAGACTAAAACACAAACTAATTAACTAACGAGCGGTTGGATGTCAACGTCAGTGGTCCCTTTGTCCAGCCTCTCTCTGGTCTGCCTAGGTGTAGCGCAAGCTCAATGATAATTTGAGTGGCTAATAAAAGGATAGTTAGTTGAGGAAGTTTGTTTGGTTCATATTAAGTTCCATAGTAATAGAACAGTAGACAAAACAGAACATTCTCTAAAGAACGTTTTCAATTAACATTTAAACTACTAGCATTGCATATTTAAAACATAAAATACCGTACGACGTATGATACGTCTAACCTTAAATCCGCAATTTTATAAACATGTAAATATTGTCAATTTGTATTTCAATTTAGATTTGATATTATTAACTGATACACGACCTGGCCAGGAACCAAGTGATCATATCGTAAGATTGTTACATTTTTATCCAGAAGAGGCGCTGATGTTGCTACTTTTTTGAGCATTATTATGGTGCGGGCTATCAGTTGATAAAAAGATATTATAGAATAAAAGAATATAATTGTGAAAATAAATGTTAGATATAGGATAAATTGATTATCGTCAAGCACTAAGCATAAAATATTGAACCTAAAACAAAACTTTCCGAATTTAAGAGTTATGTTTTGAGCATAAAAAATATGCATTATTAGAAATAATCTGGCCAAACGTGGACGACCAGATTGGATATGGTCGATAATGTTTTGTCCATATCATGAAATGGTCTCATTTCATGATCTGGTCAACTATATCATGAAATGATCAATTTGACGACCTGGCCACGGCATATAATATAATGTTGTGAATATGTACATATTAATTCAGAGATATTGATGCTTACCCTGTGCCATCCAATTTTCAACATTGTATTTGAGACTGTGATGAGTAGTGTGAACATTAAACTATCTATAGCAGTCTCGGAGCTGTGAAAGGACTGCTGTCCTCCACTTTATGTGCAATTAAGTGCCGAGGCCCCTTTGAGAGGACATATTTTATAGGCTGCCAACTACGATGTCAGTTGGCTGTTTCCCTTCCTGAATCAAATGGTCTTTATTGAGAATTATACGCAACTAAGTAAAGTCGTTTTAATATTGTCTTGAATGTTAGTTTCGTCATGCATTCCGGAAGAATTTCTATAACTGTGCTTCTACTATGAGACTTTATGAATGTAGTCGCTAGCGAAAAGAATTATAAGTTACCTTTCTATCCCCCAGGGGCGCTTTACAGACTTGACTTGTGTGGATTTGAAATATCTGATGGTCAAGGCGCTGAAGGATGAAAACCACATCATGCTTTACAATAAGTTAACATACGGATGCGAATAGCGACTAGTGAAATGCATTTTATCTTATTTTAGTCACAACTTTTGAACTACTACTACTTACATTAAATTAATATATAGTTAAAATAAGAAGGTTGAAAATGGGATGGTGTTGCCCGCTAAAACACTCGAATAATGTTCAATTAAACTATCTTAATACGGTTTGTATCGTGTTTATTAGGTTCTTAATTATTTACACCGAATATTTCTAAAACTTTACAGCGTTCATGATCGTCGGTAGATGTCGAACGTCATGGTATGTTACAGAGGTCAGTCGGCAGTCGTTCTATCATAGTAATGCAATAACCAGAACTGTGATTAAAGCGTAACCTCGGCTCTGAAACATCAGCTGAGGAACTGTTGGAACAATCCTTCTTATCTAAATAAATAAATATATAGACACAAATCACATAGATTGAGTTAGCTCTAAAGTTAGTTCGAGGCTTGTGTTGTGGAATACTAACTCAACGATACTTGTTACTTTTTATTTTCATCTTAATTGTACCTAAATTCATAAAATAAAGGTCTTTTATCTTTATCTTATCTTTACTTTGTTTTATAACAAACATAGATAAATAACAAAGCCCGAGGCCAATCAGCAAAAGTTCATTTTCCTATTGACTTCACCGGATTGTATGTATCCTGTCGCATAGCTTGCGACTGCTTGCTAAATTATAAACATAGGCTTACTCTTAAAAAAAAATGTACTAAGTGCCTAATATACGGTACGCACCACCTGGCCAAGTTATGTTCGGAGAAAGGCTGGTTTTTAATTAGTCCTTAAACACACTGAATGTAAGTACCTCATTGAAAGTTCTTTAAACTTTTCATTCCAAGGGCCCCTAGGCGATGTGGTTTACGTTTATTTATAATAGAAAGCGGCTAAATTGAAGTGCTTTCTATACTTTATCCAACTGCACTCTACATCCAAGTTGCAAAAGATTTGCATGCATACTTTTATTCATTTGTATTACCGACGCGTTGCTTACGGAATGGGACATGTTTTAACCGAAGAAACTCAATTTTAATAACATGTTAAATAAAATAATTATTTTAGGTGGATCTTCTAGGAAGTTTCGGGTTCCGTATCCAAAGGGTAAAATGGGACTCAATTAGTAAGACTGCCCGTTAATATGTCTGTCAAGTCAGGCTGTAGTATCTCATAAACCGTGATATGAAATTTTTAAAGAACCTGGTATGGAACTCTGCGAGCGCGAGTCCGACTCGCACTTGGATTTTTATACTATTTAATAGGCAAACCAACTGATGGGAAGTGGGTACCGAAACGGACGTCTGTAACACCAGGAGTGTTACTTACGCATTGCCGACCATAGAGAATTTAGTTTAATTTGTAGTCTTTTGGAAAATAAAAATTTAAAAAAAAAACCGTAAATATAAAATGAACACAATAAAAGGCGGACATATCCCTAATGGGGATCTTTTCCTGCCGACGCGTAGACCACACAAGACATGGAAAATGAGACATGGAAAGCTAAACTGAACCTAAACTGAATGTAATGTAAGCGTAAAATTAATGTCCCAAATATCCTATTTTAATAATAAGTATATCGCAATAAACCTGATATCCAGACGCAATTTAATACTTAGTTTTAACTTCATTCGATTTTTCGTATAAAATACAATGTTTTATTTCAACTTCTTATTACAAGATTCCGCTTGTTATAATTCTTTTTACCATAATTGTAAACTTAACTGATTAAATTTCTGAATGCCAACCCCGCCTACATTTTAAACCAAAGATATGGAAAATATGGGTAAATATATTTAAAATATTATTGGAGGTAGAACAAACAACGAAGTGGGCGGCGTTTCTAATTTTAAACTTATTTTGATCACATATCGATTAATGTTTATATAATATATTTTGTAAGTACAAGTAAATAAATTGTAATGGTTGTATTTGTTTTTAACATCGGTTTGGTGTGAACTGAAAAGATATACGAATGGTACAAATAAATATTAACACGTCATACTACGACAATTTACTTACAATACGCAGTTATAAATTTTATCTAAAATAGAAAACAAACTACCACCATCTGGATATTCCAAATATAGAAGTGACACTTGAATATGACATTATGCGAATTTGTTTTTTGATTCACTAGTACTGACTCATTGGGTCCTTGGGTGTCTAAACTTGGGTCTAAAGGTTTAGTAACAACAGACAACCAATAAAGTCATAACCTGAAATTCTAAAATAAGCCTTGCTCGCGATATAAAGCAAATTGAGTTATTTCAAACGCCCAAAATTGTATTAAATGTGTTGTTATGATAGAATTTGTGTTTCTAAATCTCAATTTATGTAACGATGTAAAAATCAATGGGAAATTTCACTTTAAAAGTATAAAATTACTAAAAAAAATAGGTATGTATATTAGAATCGATCGCTCCGGAGTTAAACCCATAAAAAATAAAGAAACTAAACATACGCAAAATGTAAGGTAGAAGGTAGCTGTTGAACAAATGGAGAGTCCTTCTTAAGTTACAAGACGTCACGTCATCTTTTCCATTCATTTAAACTGGAAATTATACTATTTCTAAGTACTTAGATGGGGAATTTTCATTATTTAATTTGTTGAAATGTATTACTAGGATGGAGAATTTTTCAATATTTAAAATTTTAGTATTTCAATGTTTATTACTTACTTCCGCGCATACGATAGTCTCATTTGGCAATACTGGTAAAAATTGTTTAACCATTTAGAGTACTTGACAAATATTGCAAAAAAGGAATAGTTATCAATGTAAGTGTACACTAAAAAACACTCAATTTCAGGCCAATGTGCGAAGTGTATTGACTACAGTGCGATCCACTTGGCTTTGGCATAACGCAGATGGCCCCGAATTAAAACCATTTATGAATGTTCCAATTTTCCAATATGATATCATTTTGTTTATGCGAGGATTACTCGAGATGAAATGTTGCTTGTGTGGTCATCAGATGTATATTTTTTATATTACTTTGTTTATTTAAACACTTAATTTTATGGGCTTACGATTTGGTTAGTACGATTAAAAGGATTTATGATGTGTTTATAGATATTATTTGAAAACTAAGTGAGTATGTGTACTGACACAAAGAGTTTCAAGAAATTGTATAGTTATGGTTGTCCGGATAACTAAAAAAATTGTACTAATGAAGGACTTGTTTGAGTGCTCTATTATCTTAGCTCAGGAATAAAGTTATATGTAATTAATTATCTATGGTAATTAATCAAGTGTTTTTACTTTATATCAATTTTACTTTATATTATATACACGTTAAATGCGAGATAAACAGCACCGCAGATGTACTAGTTTGTAAAACTTTTCAACTGAAAATTAGAGATCAAATTCAATTTTCTAAATAGAATTAAAAAGCTTAACTTCAAATAAAAATGTTGATTGCTAATTCAATTATAACCTGCCCAACACCGGAAAATATACGAGCGGGTACATATTGCAATTTTTCACTTCTGAAATAAGTGTTGTAGGAAATTCTAAAGTTTCAAGCCCCAGTATGCAATGCGCCCGACAGCTGACTTCGCATACGTGCTGAAATTGTAAAATTACTCACCTATTGTTATGAAGTAAAGACTCCCTTATGGTCCTATTTAAGTTTACATGTTACAATCACTGTTATATAATAGTTAATATACTTAGATAATGACTGTTCATTGTTTATAATAACAAACATGTCTAGACAATCTGATAAATTAATCACTCAACACTAAGATTGTCAAAGTTAGCCAGACAAAAACACTTAAATCAAACTTATTTTGTTAGTTTTACTAAACTTATTTATTTTACACTTAACATCTCAAATACTACAGTGACCATGGTCACAGGTAGACAATGTTACAAGAAACATAAAATAATTTAGTTAATGGTGTAACAATCGCTATAACCTAAAACATCATTAACAAACACTTGTAAAAGTTCGATTCGTGTTGCGAGAATAGATTAAAAATAAGTAATTATCTCTTCAGTGTAATTATCTAATTAAATAACAATAAACTAGCGACTTCTGTACACTGCTGAGCGAAACCTCCTTTGGTTTGTTTATACTTTAAAGAAAAAAAAACACGTAAATAAAAATACTTAAATCCGTCATTAGAGTCGATTTGATTAAGTCGGTAATAGGCGCCCTTATATATTGTTTTGAGGGTATTTTATGCAGTAAGTCCTCGAGAGACAGGTCTATAAAGCGATAAACGAGGTTCACTTTATGTGCAAGTATAAAACACGAGATACTCTCCATTATCTAATTGGTAATACAAAATTGCAAACATATATGAACATACTGCATGATTAAATTATATTATTTCGTTTACATATTATGTGTGCAGCTAATAAAATATGTTTTTATTAGTGTCATACTTATAAAATATATTGTACAAAATAATTTAATGGTATTATTTAGAGTTACTACTACTGCGATGGCTCAGCGACGGATCTTGGCCTACGACACAAGAGATCGCCACTGTTCAATGTTCAGCGCAACCTCATGCTAATCGGCTCTTTGTAGTCCAAATAGACGATGAAAATATAAAAATAAAATAATTAGATAATAAAATTGTTAGATGCTCAGCGGCGGAAGCTGATAAGCAAGAAAACTAAATATTTTAATGTGCGTGTGCGGTTGCGATGCTTAGACATTAACACTAAAAGAAGAATTTTGGGTTACGTAATACAATTTTTATAATACGTATTAAACCTTATTATTCCAAGTTCTTCATATCCAGTAAGCTACGTAATAGAACTATTATAACACGCAATCAATCATTCCATTTAATAATGAATTCGTACACTTCGAATAGATTGTCGGTGTTTAAGGACTTGTGTTACATATATCATTCAATATCGCGTGCTGGCCTACGAAATGTTAGTGTCAGTTAGAATGTAACAACTTCATATGCCATGATATCAAACAAGTTTGCAAATAAACCTTGTGCGTAACGTGCACATTTATGCATTTATTTATGAAATTAAAATAGGATGTTTATGGATGCATCCTAACTAGGTTTGAGATACGCTTTTGTAAGCAAAAGTGAGCATGCTTATCAGTTTGTTTCTCTCTAAGCTTTATCTACTGAACTAATCTTCCTGAAATTTCGCATACGCATACTTGAAAGTACCGAGAAGGACAAAGGTACCTTTCAAAAGATAGTATACGTATGTATGGTAAATTGTATTTTCCTGGTGCAATAAAGTGATTATTATTATCTTCGCTTAGAATTCACGGGTTGCCCCGGTACTTTGAGAGGCTTGCGCATGGATCCAACGCGTATCTTTTGGAGAAGTTGATGTCATGTGGTGATTATTATTATGCGTTTTAATTTTTATTTATGCGTAAGAATTTAATAAATATTTCATTTCTTCTGAATTAGCGCAATACTCTAAGTATATAAGTCAATATGCAGGGTGTCAAAACTCACAAAACACAGCCGTTGTCTTATAATAAAAAATGCAAACACAGCATTTGGAAGGCGGCTCTGATAACGCATATTGAAGCCATACGTTACTTTTCGTTTCACCGCATTACCACCACACCTGGTGCCCTGGATCGAACATCGTTACGTATTCGGACTGCAAAGTCGCTTGTTTTGGCACTATATGCTACCAAATAACTACCAATCATGTGTTAAAAGTTTAATAATTGGAGTATTATTTGGATAATTACCAATGTAACTCAAGAAGGCGGGTAGGCGGCGGTATGTCAAAGTACTGGATTTTGGTATTTCATAGAGAGAGAGATAAAAAAACAGTCGAACGGAAAACCTTCTCCTTTTTTGAAGTCTGTTACAAAAAAGAGGAGTACGAGTAGTATATAATGCAATCGGCAAAAAATGGGATGATACTAGCATTTGTTTGCGTCTCTACCGACATAAAAAACCCACATTATCAGTAAAAAATCGTTTTAAGCTAGATTGTCAGTCATCAATTGCGGATTAAAATCCCGATGTTAAATAAAACGTAAACGGATTGGTTTCCAACTTGAAATGTTTCTCTACCATATTATGAGCAAGAAATTTTGTATATTTGTTACTCAATCATTCTATAATGGTTATAAAGTTAGTCGAAATCTTGTAAACAGAGAATGGATTCCATTACCATATAGATAGGATGATACTTTTTATGCCGAAATTCTCACGGGAGCACAACCCGAGCTATAGCAAGTTAGAAATATTATGGACAAAATGTAACTTAAAAAGCAACTGGCCACGCTACATAGCATTTTTTATTCCTTTTCTGATACGTGTCATTTCCTATTTTAGGTTTTATTGACTGAGCGAGTGAAGCGAACGAAGCGAGCGAAGCGTCTCTACTTAGACTTTTTTGCTTTTGCATCGAAAAATGTATATTCCGGGTTAGACGTCACATTTCTGAACGGATTTTTACGGAACTTGGCTCATGTATTACTTGGTTTAGTTTTTTTTGTCGAAAGCTTTTTTTGTTTGGGGGAAAAATGATGGCAAAACAGGGGAAAGTTTGCTGAAGGGTTATTTTTGAACGGATCTTTACGAAACTTGGCTCATATATTCCTTGATTTATTTAAAAAAATCGTCGAGAGCTTTTGTGATTGGGGGAAAAATGAGGGCAAAAAGGAGAAAAGTTTTGCTGTAGGGTTATTTCTGAACGGATCTTGACTTGACAGAAAATTGACACACATTTTTTTTATTTATTTAAAATTTTTGGTCAAAAGATTTTTTGGGTGAGGTAAAAATGAGTGCAAAAAAGGGGGAAATTTGCAGTAGCGTCATTGACACGAATTTGTCACCTCTAGATATCGATAGCGCAGTTGTCTGCTATCAAATCAAACAGTTTTAATTCTGTTAAGTGTTCTGCTTGCGTCAAAAAATAGCCTATGTTAGACCCCGGGTCTTCAACTATATTAAAACCAAATTTTATCAAAATCCGTTCAGCGGTTTGGCCGTGAAAGCATAACGGACAGACAGACTTTCTCATTTATAATATTATATTTTTAGTATGGAAGTATGGATTTATTGACGCAGTCACTATCGTCTACGTTATTACATTGTCAGTCATGGTACAACATGGTTATTACAATGTTATTACACTGTTCGCGAGGTCTACTGTTCACAGAACTACTAGTTGTAATTTGTGTGTATTAAGCTCGTGAATATTTTTGTAGAATAAAATATTCATTTTCCAAGCTAATCACTGCGATTTATTTCACGTTACTTTTTCAATTTTCCGATCGAATTATTTTTAGTAACTAAATAGAAAAGTGCTTTGTGCCATTTTTATCCATTTATACTAGTGCTCCTCAAATCTCATTTTCTTTTTTATATAAATTACTTCATTAGAAAAAACAAGACTTATTTATTTTTAAATATATTAGGAACATACAGCAAGTTCAATGTCTGTAACGCTTTCACAGTTTACTTCTACACCAATTTTGATGAAATTTGAAATGTATATTTTTGAAGACCCGGGGACAGACATAGGTTTCTTTTCCTTAGTAAATGTACAAGATCCTGCTATGAGGGTAAAACTTTTGAAAAAGAACAAAAACTATATAAAAAAATATTTTTAGTAACGGGCGCATCCGCAAGAAACGACTATATATACAATTCAAAAATTGTACTTACTTAAATGAAACTTAGCTATCATATCAAAGAAGAGAAATTTAAGATGGGTGTGAAAAAGAAATATTTCTAAAAATGTCGCATAAAATATTTCAGTCGTTTATTAGCTGAAGAAATTTCATCAACTTTTAATCACGGTTATGGATGGCCCACGGGATCGCAAAGTGAAGCGAGCCCCCGACAGCTTATTACAGAGTCTCAGTGACATTAATAATTAATACGAATAACATCAATTTGAATAATATTTGAAAGCAAATTATTTCATTTGATCAATAGATATAAATCAGGTCTGTGTGTCCGGCGGTTTGATCGTGGTTTGCGCTAATTATCATGCACGATTTATGAAATGGTAAATATTGATAGAATGTAGAAATTAGTAATGAAATTAATTCCACTTAATCACTGAATACTCTACTGTCAGTATGGATAGCATTTCATCTTTAAAATCAGTTTTATATAAATGAGACGTTGCGTTTAGAATGAGGGAAACGAACACATTAATGCGAATCTGGTAGCAGACCCCACTAAGAAAAAATGTGATGATGATGATGAATACTTAGTATCAAGTATATTTATACTGCGCCATCGCCTTGTTCAACGTTTTTTCCTTCCACCCTAAGGTTTGACTGGAAGAGATTGCTCTAGCGATAAGACCGCCTTTTTGCCTCAATTTTTATGTAAATATTATATATTTTGGTGCAATAAAGAGTATTTGTATTGTATCAGTATGTATAATTTTTGTGAATGGTACAATAAAGAGTATTTATTTTAATCTGTTCAAAAGAAACCCCGATGTTGGTCGACAAGTCCCACGACTGGTACACCAACTGCTAGTAAAGATGAAACTCAGAGATCAACACGTCTAAATTTTCTTGTAACTTAGTCTGGTAGTGGACTTATCTACAATGGCATACATAATAATAATAATTCTCCAAAGGGACTCTACGCGTTGGATCCATATCCTCGCTCAAGCCTCTCAAAGGACCGGGGCAAGCCGTGAATCCCAAGCGGAGATACATAATAATTCATTTATTTCAGGCAACAAAACGTGATTTACATTATACGCACATATCAATAAATACCTTATCTCGTTTAGAACATGCGAAACCCAGCCAAAGATTTAGCTTAGTCTTCTAAACATAATTATTACAAAGAATACGCTAAGATTTATATTGTCAGTCATTTTTCATCAGCTGCGCATTCTGGGTCATCGTTATTCAAGATCCGGCTCTGATCCCTTCATAACTTTCAGGCATCTTATTTAGGCTCGTTCGACCTCAAGAGCTGTAATATAAAACCGCTTAAAAATGAGGGTATTTGTACTTGACCCTTTTTAAATATTAAATTAAAACAGAAGTTAACAAAAATAATTAACGAGAAATCGGTTTGTAAAATTACGTTTGTACCAGTAAAATATACGAATAGAAAATTAAATTGCTGAAATATTGATTTCGATATTAATTTTTGAATTTATTCTTATGATATTTTTATCCAATGTTTGGCAATCAGGCTTTGTAAAACGGCCTTGTGTCTCGAGTGTCGTCACAATGTTCAGTACTCATTAATTTCTTTAAAATGTTCCACATCCATTCAATCTGATACGATTTTTAAACTACCTATATGCAAGTTGCACACGAGTAATCGAATGCATTACCCTCGTAACCATGTAATCGATAGAAAAGGGCTTTGAATATCAATAAGCTCGCACAATAGCAATCTGGCGCAGGCACCCTCGCCAGTAAGCCGCGTACGTGCACTATCACTTGTACTCGAGTGCGCTTAGTCGCGTCGCTGACGCAACACTTACTACCATTTTCGGCACAGAAGCAAACTTATTCTGGAAAAGAACCAATTTGATTTTTCGTTGATGGTTCTAATATGATTTCACCTTCGACGTAAATGGCTAAAGATAGAACCAGGGAAAATTCAAATGAAAACTGGGATGAAAGAGAATGGTAGCGAGAGAAATGGGTTTTAAAAATAATATAAGTATTATTTATCTGACCAATAACAATGAAATCCTATATACTTTAATCAGTCAAATTAAAAATAGCAGCTATCTAAGAATCTGACTTGTCACCGTCAAGAGGTTAGTAATTATAAGTGGTCAAGTGCTGTGTAAAGCCACGCGTATTGTAGGGTTCCGTAGTAGTAGTCCCAATAATAAAGAATTTAAACTTAAAGCACACCTACATCATGTCCTTTAGCAGATATAACAAGAAGCACGATAACTAGCGATAACTAGTAGCTAATACGCGTGGCACGTTAAGTCGTTTGGTGTTGTCGATAGATAACAAACTTAAGGCTGCGCCAGAAGCCTTCAGGCAGTCAGAAAAAAATTGACAGTTTTGGGCACCCATGTTCCTATTGGTCTGGTTTTCGAGTAAAAAGCGTTACGGAGGTCACACAGCAGTCGCTCCATTGTAGTAACCAATACCAAAATCAAGGTCCGTTTAGAGTAAAAAGCGTTTCGGCTCCGAAACGTAAGCTGAGGTCGCAACTGGAAAACACGCTTGGACGAAGACGAATAAGAATTTAATAATGATTTAATCTAATAATTAGTTACACCTTAACGTCAAAGGCAGCCAAGGATGAACCTCGGGCGAAATACATTTGATCAAAATAGTAAGAAAATTTATAAAATTTTTGTAATTTTTTGTAAATTTTATACTCAATAATTGTACTTCCACAAAACTTTTTGTGTATTGAACATAGATACAAGCTTCAAATTTTGAACAATTAGAGCAATGGAATCTCGACCAATGACAACCCGATTGGCACAAACGCTCGATGCCATAGAGCCAACAGTATGGTGCCTGAAGGGCCTGCTAAGAGTGTAAATGGCCCCAAATGGTCTTGATCATAAAACCTACTATAAAATTTTCGAAATCATGGCAAGTTTCATAAATAGTGCACTCTTGATATCGGAAATGTCAAAATATGTCAAACTTTCTGCTTACGTGAGATGCTTATTTCAATGGATTGGAATTTTACATGTTTTCCATTAATGAATTATTAGTCGTAAACTATTATAGGCCTTAGGGCAGTGATAATTTTCCTTTGAAGTTCATTATATTTACTACTGTCATGAATTTTTTCAGGTGTCTAAATGCAACGGTTTTCCCAAAAGCGGTTGGGGACCCTCACTTCTGAGTTTTTTTCAACGTTATAGCTAAATATCTCATAAACGAAACCGTTAATCGAAAAACACTCTGAGAGTACTCATAATGTTTTAGAGATTTAATGATACCCCACACAAATAGAAAGTAGAAAAAAATTCAACCCTCACTTTACATGTAGGTACCCAAAAAATGTTTTTTTAATTTTTATCTCACAGTTCGCTCCGCGTGAGTAATATGCATAGGCATACCAAATTTTAGCTCACTAGGTCTAATAGTGTCTGAGAAAAACGTAGGACGGACAGACGGACAGACATGACGAAACTATAAAGGTTCCTTGTGTTTACTACGGAACCCTAAAAAACCGTCGAACCGTTCGGATTCTCCTACAAAGGACAAAAATTATCTCATTTTCAGTTGCAGACAAAAAATGCTTAAAAGATTAAAAAATAAAGTAAATATGTAAATATATAATGAAGAAATTTTTAAATTTTTAGTTTAAATTACATTGTAATTTACAGGTAAACATTATTGTAAATTACAGGTAAACATTATTGTAAATTACAGGTAAACATTTTTTAAAACAATTAACCAAATTAAAACTAAATAATTATAATACATAAGTCCATACACGCATAAAGTGAAATGTACTAACATACCTTTCATTACCTTATCTAGAGACAGAATAAATTCTGCAGTCACAAAGAAAATAGTTGATCAATCTGATTTGAGACATAAATATAGAAAGATCCGCATTCATGAATTGGTTTAATAAATAAATTAACTTCTCCACCCGATTGCGGCCAAAAAGTAGGATGACGTATTTGTTTATCCGTCTTATTTTTATTTTTTTGCTATGGTCCTAATGCACAGCTTATTTATATTTTACTAGCTTTTTCCCGCAGTTCCGCCTGCGTCAAAAAGTAGCATATGTTTGACCCCCGGTCTTCAACTTTATCCATACCAAATTTCATCAAAATCCGTCAGCGGTTTGGCCGTGAAAGCGTAACAGACAGACAGACAGAAAGACAGATTTTCGCATTTTTAATATTAGTATGGATTAACGTCTGTTTCAGAATAGGGACCTATCATAATCTTACTTGAATGCCTGTAGAACTAATAGAACGGAAAATGTGTTTGTTGATATTAATTGCCGGCTATACTACGCAACGCCACAAATTCAGTAATACTACTACGCATGCTCAATTTCATTTTCCGATTTAAAGCGCAAACAAATGACTTTGATTACCACATTGACTATAGAATTAGTTGAATCATATGTTGGAAATATGCTGATTCTGTTTGTCACTTCGTGAAATAATATAATGTCACTGAAAATAGGTACTGAGAACCGAAATCTGGTGCAGTGCGTGGTAGGGGTTAGTATCACCATAGAGTTATTTTTTTTATTTATTTAGATTTTATTTATTTATTAACTCTTCATTACCGAATATTTAATTCGTGGCGGACTTAACACCCTAATCTCAGTTCTCTGGTAGCTCTATGGAAAAAAAGTATACTTATAATTCATTGTCAAGGCTGCGTTGTGCAGATTGCAGTTACAGTTTTTAACAATAAATCTTCTATACCAATATGTTTGCTCTAGCCACCATATCTACGGGACCGTTTCAATCCAGCCATTACGAACATTACCAGCAAACATAAAATTAAACAGCACAATGTAGCTTTAAAAGCGTACAAATGAAGCCTAAAGGGATTGATTTATCGCCGAGGCGAGGCTGGCCTGGGGACCTTAAATTACATTATTATTGGCATATGCTGAAACAGTTTGCGCGCTCGTTGTCTTTATTCGCCAATTTACTTACATTTGAGCTCCGCCCCGTGGGTCGTAAAGTAATATTATCCGTTGGCGAGGGCAATAGTGCCTCTTTTACGGGCCGCGAGCGAGCGTCACATGGGAAATTATTTGACGTGGCGTTTAATGGATTTTTGCCTTCATAACACGCTACCTACAGGCAAATAAAAATACTTGCGCCTAGCTGCATATAGGTAAGCAAATTACTGCGCTTCGTTTCTGTTAAATCTTAAGCGTATACTCAGGTGCAGTTGCTCTCTTGTAAAAAAGGCAGATTTCTGTAGGCAATCATGACGTCATTACCTTGATACCTTAGGTTGATACGATAAATTAATAATCTCAAATTATCGTATATTTTTTAAATGTTCGGCAATTAACAACAAGCTTTTTAAAAACGGTTCTATGCTAAATTACAAATTGAAAAGTTTATTTTAGAATGTCTACCAATATATTTTTAAGCCATAGAAATATACCCTTCAAGACCATAGTTACATAGTTTAAGTAGTTTCATAATTATAAGTATAAAATATTTAAATTTGATAAATTATTTCATTTACTTTACATTTAATGTAACCTACACCGCACCCAAAACTTAGTACATATTTTGCGGCTAATAGGTTAGTTGATCTCTGTTTGTTAAACCTTCACTTACTTTCTATTGTTATAAAGTTGGCGGCGGAAAGTGGGAACCTTCCAACTCCGACAGGGTCAGAAAATGTTTCCAACTAATAACAAAAACTTATTTTCGCTAAGTTTAAATCTAATAGAATATGTAGCTGGAGGTAATTTTAAAATTGTATTATTAAGGTGATATTTTAATGGGGATCTTATTTTGTGTTTTAATATCTTCAGAATTCTAGTATTTGTAATAAAAAAGTCAAATTTGTCTCTAATGATTCTTGGAGATAGGGCAATGTAACGCACTAGAAATACAATTTACTTTTATACTACTTTTATTGAGCTTGTTCGGAACCTTTACCCTGGACACTCCATACAACCAGCGGCGAGCGCGTTACCTATTATGACTACTATTTTTTGGTCACGTTATGCACACGCGTCAATGTGTCTGATACGATACCGTATCTGCGTCATAGGCGATGCAGCGGTCGGGCGGCAGAAGCAAAATCATTACATTACTTTGCTCTTGATTTTTACCCCAAAATCTAGTAAGGTGCGATGTGCCACCCTGCCATCTGTTTCAGGTGGCAGGGTGTGAATGTCCGTTCTGTACGTTAGTACCATGGAGCAATTACAAAGAGGAGATGCCGTAATAAGAGTTTTGTAAGAAAGCGTTTGTGAGGCTACACGGGGCGGAAAGCAGACGTGCGGGGTGCTTGGTTTCAGCCGTGGCTCCAATCATAGAGCACGAGCAATGACAAGCTCCGCCCACTGCAGTGTCGACGAGGCGCCAATGATCACGTTACTGCGCCATTTCAAACGGCATCTCCTCTTTGTAATTACTCCATGGTTAATAATTCTGTGCATTTATGAACTCATGTTTTTTTTTCAGGTTATGGAGTGTCCAGTTTGCAGTTGCTAGAGCTGAGGGTACCGGCCCACGTGCCTCTGGGCACTCGGGCACAGCTCTCGTGTCAATGGAAGCTGGGCCCCACGGACATCTTGTACTCTGTCAAGTGGTACAAGGATGGAAAGGAATTCTTCAGACACGTCCCGAGGGACGTCGAACCGTTTAGAAAATTTCCTTTGCCTGGAGTTGATGTCGAGGTAATTTTTAAGATTGGCAATAAACCATATGCAATTGCAGGTTGTGTAAAATCTGTGGCATAAAATTAACAACCTGTTCCATGATATTTTATGTCTATTTTCAAGTTAAGTAGTTTTCAGCGCAGAATTATATAACGAAAATGAATATTTATAATATTAATAATATTTATAATATTAATAATATTATAAATATTCATTTTTAATAATAATATTTGAAAATACCATGTTACAAATATTTCGTGCAAAAAATGGAAACAAAATTATTTTAGAGTTAATTGTGTTACCAACTGTACAAAAATTTTGTACACTTTTTATATATTTTTTGATATATATTTTGCTGTTGCAAATTAATTTATTAAATTTTAAAATATAGCGAATGAGTTAAATCTGTGGATTATGAATTATAAAACTGAATTCGAGATTGAAAGAAATATTTTAATAAAGAAATAATGTAAGAAAATCATCCCAAGTTACAGTTTATTTATTTAATTTATAAATCTTTATTCTACCAAAAGTAAAAAAAAATATACTTTTACAATTGGCGGACTTAATGCTTAAAGCATTCTTCAAAAACAAAAGTTATGTGCGGCGCGAATTATTTTAAAAATACAACATACAGTTAATTGGATTAATCAAGTAACGCGCTGAGTTTGCTCAGGACTCAGGTCGCTCCCAATGAAAACAATATAAAACTGTACCAGATATTTTCGTAGAGAACATTTTAACACTAGCTGGTCAAGAAACATCTAAGATTTTTTTTATTTTGTAAAGTACCAAAGAATATTAAAATAGCAATGTACTTATATATAATAGTAGTAAAGTCAACGTCATGCTAGTAAGTTCTACCTGTTGGGACAAAGTCTGCTCTCCTAACTTTGAATGGTTGCTAATTACTGTTCTGCTGCTGACTGCATCTGAGGTCTTATGGTTAAGGCGTTTGCCCAAAGTTTCGATATCCCCGGGAAGCCGACAGTATATAACGTTTTTCAATGGATTAGTCTGGAATAGAGAAAATTCTCTTGAAATCAGGGCATGAGATGTAGACTAATGACTCTACCACTAATATGTGACACATTATTATTGGTATACATATTATCGAAAGAGAGGAAGACTAAGAACAAGATGGTCTGATAACTTAAAAATGTTTGATACAAATTGGGAGAAACTGTCGAGGGATAGGGATTCGTAGAGGAAGAGAGGGGATGCTTTTGCTCAGCTATCAGACCACCTATATCTAAGAAAACAAAAATATGACACAAGATCTTAACTTCAGACGCTAGGGCCTCGTGGTAGAGGCTCTGATTCGTCGGTAACAGTAATAAGCAATGAATTTGCGTAGCTTGATATATAGATCCTTGCAACTTAGAACTAACAAACCCAAGATACAGTTAATTGGATTAGTCAGTAGCCCGGCTAGTTTGCTTAGGTCGCTCCGAGTGGAAACAATATAAAACTGGACCGGATATTACTCTGCGGAGAGTTGCATTTGTTGCGAGTGTTTACTCGCGCAGGCCGAGAGCAGCCTTATATCATTTTATTTCTGCCACTTCAATCTTCCTCAGCTGTGACTATTTTGATACTAACTAATATGGCGCTGCAACCCAAAGTGAATCTTACCCATGGAGCTATTACAAAGAGGAGATGCCATTGGTCGTGCTCCATGGTTGGAGCCACGGCCGAAACCAAGCACCCCACACGTCTGCCTTCCGCCCCGCGTAGCCTCACAAATACTTTCTTACAAAACGCTTATTACGGCAAAATTAAAAATAAAAAAATAACAGAATACCGATTATTGGAAGAATTGATGTGTTTTTTGATATGCAAATTTTTTAGTTGCAGCTCAATAGCATGCCAATGGAATACGATTGATCTTAAAATTAGTAACCGAATACCAGAAACGTTAAAAGTTAGTAGTGGGTTTTAGCTCATATCATATTAATAATATAGATTTAAACAACTTGCAGCCGCTAATGTTTGACGGTAAGGTGATTCCCTTTGGTCCTGTAGTAAAAGATCTTGGTCTACACATAGACAGTAAACTTTGTTGGGATACCCATATGGTCCAAATTAGTAGAAAGGTATATGGTACTCTTCACTACCTGCAGCGTCTTAAAAACTTTCTGCCCGTCAAGACCAAAATCATGCTGGCTCAAGCGCTTATTCTACCCCTCATTGATTATGGTGATGTGTGTTATCTGGACTTAACTGAAGAACAGCTGAAAAAACTAGAGCGTCTCGTAAATAATTCTATAAGATTTATCTTCTGTCTCCGACCATGACCATATTTCGGAATACCTTTCTGAGATTAAATGGCTACCAATACGGGAACGCAGGGTTTTTCATATATTATGCCAACTTTATAATATTCTTTACAATCCACTGTCCCCCGATTACCTCAAAACTGATTTCAAACTATTGAGTTCCACTTATGAAAGAATCCTGCGTTCCTCCAACAACATGACCCTCGCTACTCCTTCTCACCATACCAGGGTTTTCTCCAATTCCTTCGCTGTGACGGCTGTTAGACTCTGGAATAATCTTCCTGAGTCCATTAGAACAGTCTCCAGCCGTGCCAACTTTAAAAGGCTTGTCTACGAGCTCCTACTCTCGCGGTTACGGGAGCAAATTTAGACAGTTAAACATGACTAAATTTTGAGTTGCTGCTATTATTTCGTTGATATAACTCTTAAAATGAACTGTATTTTGATTATTATTTCATCGTATATATATAAGTATATTATGTAAGTACCATAAGTAAGTTTATTATCATTCCAACTTTTTGTATTTATAGCTATATATTTTTAAGTCTTTCGTCGAATCCGACTCGGCTGGGCGGCATTCGGGAAGCTACGTAGTCGTTGTCTACGTCTTCTCGTCCAAAATACCTCAGTACCTAAAAACTAAGGTCTTCGACCAGTTTGTGTTACCAGTGATGACATATGGGTCCGAAACGTGGTCTTTGACTATGGGCCTCATAAGAAAGCACAAGGTCGCCCAGAGAGCTATGGAGAGGGCGATGCTTGGTGTTTCCCTACGAGATCGAATCAGAAATGAAGAGATCCATAGGAGAACTAAAGTCACCGACATAGCCCAGCGGATTAGTTCTTTGAAGTGGCAGTGGGCGGGGCCGATGGGGCAGAAAGGTTCTCGAATGGCGACCGCTTACCGGTAAGCGCAGCGTTGGACATCCACCGACCAGATGGTCAGATGACCAGAAAAAGGTCGCAGGCAAACGCAGGATGCAGACTGCTGCCAACCGATCATGGAAATCATTGGGAGAGGCCTATGTCCAGCAGTGGACTGACTGCGGCTGAAATGATGATGATGATGATTTTTAATACCCACATGACGATATCTGTTTAACCCAAAGGTTGACTGTTAGATAATGCTTTTAGCATTAATTTCGCCTATTGTGTTATACAATAATATTATGTACAATAAAGTTTAAATAAATAAATAATTTATAGTCTTAAATTCTTCTTCGTCCAAGCGTGCTTTCATTACTGCGTACTCAGCTTAGGCTAGGGTACGCTGTAAGTCATGATCTTTTATTTAGCGGCACTGGTTATTACAATGGAGCGACTACCTAAAGGCAAACCTAAAGGCTGCCTAAAGGCAATCTGACATAGCCTAACGACTGCCATCTATCGACAACAACCGGGACCAACGACTTAACGTGCCTTCCAAAGTACGGACAAAAGAGATTACGTATAGTCTTAAATCATTTATATTAACTGCAGAAACACATATTTATCGACTACGAGTTCGCACAGAACATGGTAATAATGAAACATAAACAAACACGGCTTCCACTTTTTACAACCGAGAAGGAAATGGACGAAAATGAAAGATTATGACGTAATATATGATAATGTACAAAGTGAGTCAAAAGCCTCGTATGGCTTTCACTAGGATTTTGCTTGATGGGAAACGGAAATGTTGTTTTGTTTCCGCGGAAAAAGTTCCTATTTCTCGACGAGTATAATAAGTGTTGTGATTGTGATGTTCCGTACAAATATTCTGATTTATCGATCTCTGGGGCGTAGGTACAACCACGGAGTACAACAAACAATCTATATAAATATATATAAATAAATTGTAAATGTTAGATGTTAGTTAAAATTCGAATGACTTTTTTTATTCGATTATCAAATATTTGTAGTAACTAACCAAAAATTACGAAATTGCAAGTTAGTAAAAACTACAATATTATTTCTATACAAAGTGGATGTAGGTAGGTACCATAAAAAAAAAAAAATGGAGGAAGTGTCCAAATTTTTTCACGAGTTTTACGGACCTGGACACGAGTTTTTTAAGGCTTTTGTTATTTTTCTTCAAGGAAGTAATATGTAAGTACTACCTACATGATACGTATCGATGATTTATTTCATATTTTTTAATTACGGTTTTCAAATGCTGCATTCGGAAATTAAATAGACATTTTAACCGACTTTCAAAAAGAGTAGGATGAGTAACTCGGCTGTATTTATTTTCAAATGTTAAACGGCAGTTTGCCCGTCATTTTGGGAGCATTTTTTTTTTTTTTTGAAGAAGCAGCCGTTTACTTTTTTCTTATATGTTTCACGGCCTACGAGTCTCGGCCTTTGTTAATGTTTTCATCTTTTGAGTCAAAAATAATAGACAAGTATGATTGTCGAACTCTGCGTTCAGAATATGTCTGTTTATTTTTAACCGACTTTAATAAGAGATGTATAGGTTCTTAGCTCGGGCGTAATTTTTAAATGTTGTTACCGCATAATGTTCGTTTTTTTGGAGCGATTTCGTTTTTTATAACTAGATTTTTTTATACGGTTTACGACCTTGGATAAGAGTCCTTGAAGGCCTTCCTTATTTTTTTATTTTCTTTAAGTAGTTTTTAAACAAATAAAAGTACCTAGCGGCCCGTCTGATTGTAAGCGGTCACTGCACCCATGGACACCACCGGGAGCATCGCCGACCCTTCAGAAATACTTTCACGACCTTTTTGATAATAGTATTATGGAGCACATTACTGTACGCAATCCTTTGTATTAGGATGACATCCATCCATACTAATATTATAAAGTCTGTCTGTCTGTCTGTTACGCTTTCAAGGCCAAACCGCTGAACAGATTTTAATGAAATTTGGTACGAATGTAGTTGAAGACCCGGGGTCAATCATAGGCTACTTTTTGACGCAGGCGGAGCTGCGGGGAAAAGCTAGTATATTATATGAGGATGAATTCCCTGCCGAAGACGAGAAGTGCGACGGTAGAAGGTTTTAAGAATTAAAAGTTTTACTTTCATCAAGTCTGAAATAATAAATATGTATTGTTGTCAAACTCTACGTTTATAAATTTATTAGAGATATTTCAACTAACTTTCTAAAATGTATGGATAGGTTCTTAATTCGGATGTATTTACTTTAGCTTGCTACAATTAATTGATCTGTGATTTATTTGATGACTCCGTAAATTTGAGATCATTTTATTATTCCAAATTATTACTGAACAATCGTTAATATTGTTTGAAAATGGTACACTAGAAAGGTGTCTATTCTGCAATAGGTACTGTGTTGAAATTGCAAAGGAAGTGAAAATAGTTTCATTTTTGTAACAACTATTTAGTAGGCAAACGAGTATTTGGAGTTCTGATGGTAAGCGGTTACCGTAGCGTACCGTCTGCAATGTCAAATGAATTTTCAAATCGATGGCGAGGGTTGCGATGATAGAAGAATGATGATTTCCATGCAACTTTTATTGCCGGCGGCACGAAGTTTGCCGGGTCATTGTAAACAATAAATTATTTTACGCATTGATGCGAACAATAATAAGATAAGAAAAATTATTTATTTGCAAGAATATATAAAGATTAATATTTTTTTCTGATTCTATTAGAGCGATGCTAAAATTCTGCATATTACATTCATGATCTATTTTTGGCAACAGCAAAATCCGCATACCTACACTAATCTTGATTAACGTTCACGTTCATATAATTTCTATGAAAATAGAAGCTCGACGGTAATATTTTGCTTGATTTAGATCTTCGTTAGTTGAACATAAATAAACAAAAACAACAAATTACCACTCATGCATGACACATCACTCGTATATTACTATCGTATTATATCTACTTGGAGCAAAGCACATGGCCTCCTTGTAAATCCAGGCAAATCTAAGGCTATTATTATTGGCAACCCTCAACTGACTTCAAGGATAGACAGCGAAGTCCTGCCGCAACTTAAATTTAATGGTGTTGTTATTAATTATAGTGATCGGGTCAAAAATCTAGGTGTATGGATGGATAGCAAACTGACATGGATTCCACAAACTTCAGAGGTTAGCAAGAGGCTCTTCTTTACGTTCAACACCTTAAAAAGACTAAGTAAATTCCTACCTATAGAGACCAAAACTATGCTCGCAAATTCCCTTCTTCTACCTGTCCTAGACTATGCTGATAACAGCTACACCAACCTCACAGAGCAGCAACTTGATAAACTTGAGCGTCTTCAAAATCTTTGTATTCGATTTATATTTGGTCTTCGCAAGTATGATCATGTTTCTCAATTTCGCTCTAAACTTGAATGGCTGCCTATCAGACTTCGCCGTGACTGGCATATCCTATCTTTATTATACTCAATTCTCTTCAATCCTTTATCCCCTGCTTACTTAAGAGAGCGCTTCGAATTCTTCAGTGAGATTCAACAAGAACGTAAATTACGTAGTGCCGAAAATCTACGCCTAAGAACTCCTGCTCACTTCACTACCTTCTACTCTGATTCTTTTACGGCCAAGGCAACGCGACTGTGGAATTCCCTTCCACTGCCTATTCGAACGGCTCAAACTCTGACCAGTTTTAAGTCGCAAGTAAAGTCCCACTTTCTTTCCTCACTGTAGCTTCGTTCCTTTTTAGTGCATCTTGTTTCAGTCTCCACTTCTCGTGTTTTTTTCTTCTCTTTTTTTTATAGTTTATTTATTATATATAAATATATATACATAATTATTTATTTTTATTTACGTATATTAGTATTTATTTTAAGTAGTTTATGTATCGTGTACTTCTGTTATTCTGCCTAGCGCTGTTCTGTTCTTTATGCACCATATCCGTATCTCTCCTTTCTTTATATTTCAAACTACCCTAAGGTTGCCTGGAAGAGATTGCTTGAGCGATAAGGCCGCCTTTTGTATACATACCGTGTTTACCTTTTATGTAACATTTAATTTGTATTACACTGTGTGCAAAGAAGTGTTAAATAAATAAATAAATAAATATATTGAAGGAAGGAACTCGCCTGAAGTAATTGAGAAAGGAACGTCATTTGTTGCCATTCTCAATGCTTGAAGTAGAAACTTGCATATTTTTGCAAATTCTACGTCAGGCCTGATTTTTTATTGTAGAATTGTTAAATAACAAACTTGATTCAGTAATGTAATGCAGCCCCTAGTTCAGGCCATTTCTGCAATTCTTTATATTTTGTAAAAAAAATTATATATATTAAAATTGTATTATTTAAGCATACCTGTCGGCGTGCGGCGCTTTTATCGAGTGTAGGTCAAATTTTAATCAAGTCGCGATATGCGGTTATCTTTAGGAAACTCATACCATAAAATATCCACAAAAAAAATAACATGGAATTGCATAGCCATGAATCTTATAACACTTTTTGTCACCAGAATGCAAACCGCAATGCTTCAAACGTGACATTGTTCCCGGCGGTGCTGGAGACCGGCGGCCGGTACCGGTGCGAGGTGTCCGGCGAGAGGCCCCTGTTTCCGACCGTGTCCGACCACGCAGATATGGTCATCGTAGGTAAGGATTATAGCAAAATCATTGATTAGTATCTTTAACAAAAATCATTCAGAAATATTAGTACTTAATCGATTTTTATAAATTCAAATAATCTTTTGCCACAAAAAAAAAACACCGACTTCCATTCGTTTATTGGGGCCATCTTGAAGATATTCGGAATCCAAGATGTGTCAGATGTCTTTGGACAGCCTGAAAAATCTGCCAATATTGGCCGCTAACATATAAATGATCAATTGCCATTGGATTTAATGCCTTACTACATGACCAAAGGTCGGTTTGATAGTCTAGAACTTTGGAAGTCTGTTGAAAAATTACACATTATATATCAGAAAAGGGGAAAGATAGCTCTGCAGTGAAATGGAGCTTTTAATACCCTTGAAATTATCTAAATCCTTTAGGTTGATGTGGCAACGTCAAACAATCACTATAAGCCCTACAAAGATAGGGGTTGTCTTCTCAGATCACGTGGTAATCTGTTGATGGAAACAGATTTCTGGCATCTGAGCAACGGGTTAAGCCAAACGTGCACTTTGAATGGAATTCACTGTGAAGATCTTATACGTTCAGTCTATAAAGCTATGGTAATCACATCGGAATTAAGTTAATTATTTCCTATCATGCTTTTTCCCAATACTTGAAATTGTGATTGCTCGTTTACTGTTGAAGTGTGTCAGTATATTAAATTTATTTAAACGTCGCTAAGGTCTTTTGAATATTACTTACAATTGGGTATTCTACTAATTTTTATTTTTTCTTTCATATCAATATTTTTATTTCCAGAAACAGAATTAAGAAAGAATTTTTGTAATCCGTTCAAAAATAAATAAGTTATAAGCCTTTGAAATTCGGTGGAAGGGGAAACTGTCAAAAAACAAGAAAAGGATGCACTATGTGAGCTGTGACGTCACTGCCACTCGGTTTCTTGCGTACAAAAGAGATAGCAAGACGTTCCCACCACGCTCCCACTTTTCTTTTAGAGAAAACTTTAAAATCGAATTACGGCCTTAATTAACAGCCAATTTTGTTGTTGTTTTCAGAATCGGTTACTTTTTAGTGTATATTTTGTTTAGTATAACAATATTAACCAAGTATGAATACAGTCAAGTAGCCTATTGAGAAACCTTAGGTATCCTTTCCTATCGAAATGCTACCTTAGGATGTTCTGATGATGCGCAAGGACAAATCACACAAATTAAACTACGTGAGCTATTTTTGAGTATGTAAAATAGAACTTTTATCAATCGACTTACCCCTTTTTGTTCTACAAAAATCACCACACGAACTTATTATAAAGAGGCCGAACGTACTTCTGAAAATATTGGACGTTTCTAGCTCTACCAGACCAAGGTCCCACGATAACGGGGTCTCGTCTTCGCTATCAGATCGGGGATAGGGTCCAAGTGAACTGCACGTCGGGGAGGTCCCGGCCAGCTACCAGGCTAGCCTGGTACATCAACGGGGAGCCGGCGCCGCCTTCCGCAGTACTTCCACCTACCCATGAGAAGGTTGAAGATGGGCTGGAGATCACCAGCCTGGCACTTGATTTCAAAGTGAAACTCAAACATTTTAGGAGAGGAGATCTTAAGTTAAAAGTAAGTATTTTGTTATATTTTTATATAATTGAAATATGTATTTTTTTAGATTTTGTTTATTGTCTTCAACTATATACACATCAAATTTCATCAAAATCCGTTCAAAGGTTTGATCGTGAAAGCGTAACAGTATGGTAACGATATGGATTGAAAAGGCCAATATTAAAGAATATTCTAACTTATAAATAATTAATATGAATACCTATCAAAGCTTTCCTTTGGCAATTTGGAAACCACATCCAAACTCATTCAATTCATCATTTTACTTGCCTTTCTCCAGTATCTGGAGTCGGCGTAATAATGTATTTTCGATCCATAAAGGTCTGATCTTTGTCATCTGTGGTAATATGCAGCCTCATTTGTATTTTATATTTTGTGACAATGTCAACTGTCTAATTGTGTTTTTGGTTGTTGTTATTTAAATGCTAGATTTTTGTCGAATAAAACCATATTAATCTAGTAATGGTTTTATATACTACAATTTATTCGACAAAGTAAAGTATGGATAAATATTTAAAGCCTGAACGATTCGAAGCTGATCCGACATCAAACTCGGACAAATCATCTTTATGGATTCATTGGAAACAAACTTTCAATAATTTCATACAAGCTATAAAAAGTAAAGGAACTGAGGTAAACGACGACTGCAGGTATCAATTACTTGTAAATCATTTATCTCCAGCCCTATATACACATATTAAGCATGTATCAGATATCAATGAAGCTATAAAGATATTAGATACGCTATTCATAAAACCACCTAATGAAATATATTCGCGATATCAGTTATCACACCGGCAACAAGAGGCCGGGGAGACTATTGACCAATACATTCAGATATTAAAACAACTATCAAAAAACTGTAACTTTAAATCAGTAAGCGCGGAACAAAATGAGAGTGTATACATAAGAGATGCTTTCATCGCAGGATTATCATCATCAGCTATACGACAAAGATTACTAGAAAATTGTGCCTGTAGTCTCGATACTGTATATCAACAAGCCCGATCGCTGGAAATGGCACAAATACACAATAATAATTATTCTAACAAAAGCGTTCCGCTTATCAATAATGCTAGTCATAGCGCTCAATCTGGTTCCACTCTTAGATCTCCAATGCCACTAACGAAGAATAAAATGTTATGTTACTTCTGTGGTAATCAAAGGCACCAACAACGATCAATGTGCCCAGCGTCCAATACATTTTGCACAAACTGTGGAAAGAAAGGACATTTTTCTAAAGTATGTCTCAGTAAAAGGCATCAAGTATCGGTTAGTGAAACATCAAGAAATGACGATGTTACGCAAGAAAGTACTTCTTCATTTTCTCATACATTATCTTGCATAATATCAGCAGCGGATCTGAAAAGAGCTATTGTGCCTGTCCTAATTAACAATAAAATTACTGCTAGAGCACTGATTGATACAGGTAGCACAGCTAGTTTCATTGACAGGCGTCTCGTCGATTTGTGTAAGCTGAAAATAGAATCATGCAATCAGAAGATTACAATGGCTACATCCAGTCTATGCACACAAGTAAACGGAATGTGTACACTTAAATTAACGATACAAAAACAAAACATCAATGCAATCATAAGTTTGATTATGGACGGACTTTGTGCTGATATTATAATTGGTCACGTCGTCCTACAGAGTCATAATGCCCTTGAAATGAAATTTGGTGGATCTAAACCAACTCTAAAACTATGTACTTTACTACAAGCTAATATTGAACCTGTCAGCCTATTTACATATTTATTACATTTTAATAAACCAATCGCTATTAAGTCAAGAAGACACTCAGAGGCTGATCGGCAATTTATAGAAGAAGAAATACAAAAATTACGAGATGAAAATATCATCGAACCGAGTCGCTCACCATGGAGAGCTCAAGTTCTCGTGACATCTAATGAACATCATAGGAAGAGGATGGTAATTGATTACTCTCAAACAATAAATAGATTCACGGAACTTGACGCCTATCCTTTGCCATCAATAGATGAACTCATCGCCAAAGTAGCAAGACACAAAATATTTAGTAAAATTGATTTGCGTAGTGCTTATCATCAGATACCTATCCTGGATAACGAAAAACCATATACGGCATTTGAAGCATGCGGTAATCTGTATCAATTTCGCCGTATACCATTTGGCGTCACTAATGGCGTGGCAGCTTTTCAACGAGCAATTAATTCTATCATTCAAAAAGAAGGTTTACAAGGCGTTTATGCTTACTTGGATGACATTACAATTTGTGGATGTGATCAAGCCGATCACGATGAAAAATTACACCTATTTCAGGAAGTCGCCAAACGTTACAATTTAACCTTAAATATGCAAAAAAGCGAATTTTCAAAGACTCAAATAAACCTACTGGGTTACAATATTTGTAACGGTGTGATGAAACCAGACCCGGACCGTCTTCGCCCTTTATTAGATATGCCAGTACCCAATGATCGAGTGTCACTTAGAAGAGTTATGGGTGTTTTTGCACACTATTCAAAATGGGTATCGAAATACTCAAATAAAATAAAGTTACTAGCACAAACAGATAAATTTCCTCTATCAATAGAAGCTATACAACAAGCATTTAAATCACTAAAAATGGAAATTGCAAAGTCAGCCATCAACGTCATAAATCCAAGGATTCAACTTACTGTTGAAACTGATGCATCCGATTACGCCATTGCTGCGGCACTCACCCAAGATGGACGACCAGTAGCATTTTTTTCAAGAACTTTAAATACTCACGAACGGAATCATTCGGCCATTGAGAAAGAAGCTGCTGCCATAGTTGAAAGCATTAAGAAATGGCGACAATTTCTTTTAGGTCAAACTTTTCAATTGATTACAGATCAAAAATCAGTAGCTTTTATGTTCGATCAAAAACATAACTCTAGAATTAAAAATGACAAAATACAACGTTGGCGTTTGGAACTATCTAATTATAATTTTGAAATATTGTACCGCCCAGGAAAAGATAATGTAGTGGCCGACGCGCTATCAAGAGTAAATATATCAGCATCAATTCAATCGGAAAACTCAAATTTACTCGAACTGCACAAAAATTTATGTCATCCAGGGATAACTCGCATGGTTCATTGGGTAAGATCTAAAAATTTACCATATTCTGTTGAAGATGTCAGACGCATAACATCAACATGCACTGTATGTGCCGAAATAAAGCCAAAATTTTGCCGAACAAAGGGTACATTGATAAAAGCTACTTCACCTTTCGAAAGAATCTCGGTAGACTTCAAGGGACCGTTGCCAGGTGACACTAGTGATAATCACTATATATTAACAGTTGTCGATGAATTCTCTAGATTCCCTTTTGCATATCCTTGCTCCAATCTCAGTTCAGAAACTGTTATAAAGAAATTATCTACATTATTTTCCATTTTTGGGTTACCATCATATGTTCATTCGGATAGAGGGACAGCATTCATATCAGCAGAACTGAAAAACTTTCTGCATGGTATAGGCGTAGCTACAAGCTATACCACGCCATACAATCCCCAAGGAAATGGACAGACTGAACGATATAACGGCATCATTTGGAAGACAATACAATTAACTTTAAAGTCGATGAATCTGCCAATAACTAGCTGGGAATGTGTCCTCGATAAGTCACTTCATGCTATAAGATCATTATTGTGCACTGCAACTGGATGCACACCACACGAACGTCTATTTAGTCATCCACGAAGATCGGCCAATGGACAATCGATGCCTACATGGCTGACGATTGCAGAGAAGGCACTATATAAAAATCATATAAGAAAAAGCAAGTATGATTCCCTTGTTGAAGAGGTAGATTTGTTGGAAGTTAACAATCTACATTCACATATTAGACTTCAGAACGGTCGAGAGTTAGTGGTATCTAATAGACACCTTGCACCATCGGCAAACTCTGAGAGTGAAGAATCAGACAGTTGGAACTCGGCCGAATCGAATGACGAATTATCTGACGAGCCAGTCGGTAGAGTGTCAGAATCTGTAATAGCTCAAAGCCCTGGACTGCAATTTAGGCGTTCAGAGAGAGAGAGATCTGACGAGCCACTCGGCGGTGCACCCGAGTCTGAAACAGCCCAAAGTCCGCCACCACCATTTAGGCGTTCGGAGAGAGAAAGACGTCCACCCACCTACCTCCAGGACTATGATTTATCTTCTTAATCCGGGGAGAATGTGGTAATATGCAGCCTCATTTGTATTTTATATTTTGTGACAATGTCAACTGTCTAATTGTGTTTTTGGTTGTTGTTATTTAAATGCTAGATTTTTGTCGAATAAAACCATATTAATCTAGTAATGGTTTTATATACTACTTATATACTACTCTTGATTAACTTCCTAGTTCTGTTAATTTAATTTAAATTTATCCTTATCTAAGCAGGGTAAAACTAATTTGCCTGTATTTAATCGTGCAACAGAAGTCAAAACAATATTTTTCAGTCATGAAAGATCATCAAAGTTGGTGAAATATTATGTAAAATTTTCAGAGTTATTGAAGTACTCGTAAATATTGTCGATGAAATAGAAATTAGTTTCGTTTATTTTTGAACGCAAACAAAGCCAGCTAAAAGTGGGGTGGTGGCTCGGGTCGGCAGCACTCTTGATATGCCGTCACCTACAAGCGAGCTTTTTATGCAATATCTGACATAGGTGAATATTTAATTAAAATCTTTTTACTTTAAAAATGCAAGGTCTATATAAATATTTATTAAATACAATGAAAATTGGAAAATTAGAATAGGGCACTAGCAGAGGTAGAATATACAGATTTATTAGATAGAAATAACTTTATCGTAAGGAAACATATTAGAAAATCTTTTATTTTCTATTACAAAATTACCAGAGTCCTAAGATAAGATATTGAAGTCTGAAGCCGCTGTTGTGAACCTCAATCGTAACCCAAAAGGTACAAGTTGCCAAGGCGCCTATTTGAGAAGAGTCGTCGGCACAATTCTCGTACAAGACAGTTTTTTTCACTTCAGGCGCTTTTGATACATCATTGATTTCTTCAATTAAAAAAAGTAACAGGCATTATCTGGAGGAATACATTTTAACGAATCAACGAAATCAATTCGTAGGCGGAAACAACCTACATTCAGCGTCTTTCTCTACGCTACGCTTACCAGACACGATATTAAAAGCTGCGCTCCAGTGGTGGTCCTACCCAGCTTAACCAGCGGTACTATACTTAAGGAAGATTCGAGGCTAGGTGGTCAGAGGTGGCGGAGCAGAGAGAGGTTTGGAGAGAGATGGGAGCCTTTGACCAGCAGTGGGACAATATAGGTTAAAAAAAACTATACTTAGAGGGAATATAAAAGATTTATAAAATAATATCTTTTTGACAGTGCCTAGCAACAATAGCAACAGTTTACTGGCGAAGCAATGAAGAGAGCGTGCAAGGAGAGCGGCCTAAAGGTTACTCCAGGTCGCGAGAGCTAAGCGATTCCTCAAGAGCAGACCGGGTGCAGGCTGCAGGTAAACTGGGGGGTTCGGCTGATGACCTGAACACAGCCACCAATCTACTAGTATTCGGGGCCCTTCTCGTGCAATGGCTCCCAACGAAACTAACCCTTTAAAATTGTGATATTTGACTATTGTGAACTAAGTGTGCAGTTCTTCAAAAATCGTTATTGGAACCTGAAGATCGGGAGATTAAATATTTAAGTGACTATTATTCAGTTTAAATAAAGAGTTCATTCCATTATAAATAGAGTATATTCCGTAGCTGTGTACTAATAATATGTTGTTCTGTTTTCGAATGACTTTCTGTGAGTTGAATTTGTATGGGGTCGTTATACATATATACAAAGTCCATTATGCGTTTGGGAATCTGGTACGGACCTCAAATATTTCCTTTTACATTTTTGTAAATAGCGAAGCTAAATATTAATCCTCAGCTATGGAGATGTACCTTGAACATTTTCGTTGCTTTTGTGTATTTGTATTATTTTAGAGTAATATATTGAAATTGCAATTTTGTGCATACTATATAATGTTGGTAGATGTAAATCAAAATTTAAGAAGTGATCATATTTTAAATTGCTTTTATATAGAATACGTTTATTTATTTGATCCATGTAATGTAAAAAATGTTGTATAAATAATAGGTTTTGTTAAGATATCGATAAATATATAATGGAACTGAACTGAGTGTTACAAGTGAATACTGGTTATCAATTAATTCATATCATAAAGTAAATATTAAGAAATGTTTTAATGTACTATAAGCGGAAACGATTGTGTATACTATAAACCAGCGGGTAGTACAAAAAATTGCAGTCGGAATATTTTATCAGTGGATTGGCTTTTAATATATTTATTTACTCAGTTGTATTGGAAATTCTTACTTGTTTTTATAGAACAACTGATTTTTATTTATCTCCCATTAAAAACATAACAAATTTGTAATAAAGTTAACACGGACATCATGATCAATTCTGTTAGATTTACTAAGTCATAATCAACTATACAAATAGAACGCAAGTGAATCCGCCAAAAATGACTTCGAATTTTATTTGTACCAGCAAATTTATGTACTTGTACGTATACAATTCACCATTTTGTCAATATATTTGTCATACATACATAATATCAAAATATTTAAAAAGTACAGCATTTTTCACAAATTCTGTTCTTTTAATGTACATATCATAAAAGATAAATTACGATTTGACTTCGGGAGTAAGGAATTAAATTTTAACAATGCGATATTAAGCTACTTAGCACTTTTAGCACATACTACAAAGCTACGCAATGGCTACGAAACATACTGAATGAAAAACCCTGCTCGTAAGCGCGGCCGACATGTTTTTATAAATGACTTTTTAAATACCAGTCAAATTATTTTTTCTATCTCCCATACAAAATCCTGTCAGCTGATTTGTATAGGTCGAAAAATTGATCTCGGTTTTCACTTATGTTTTCATTGGAAGTGGTTTAGTTTCACGTAAGCACTGAATACGCTGTAAAAATTTGGCTAGCGTTTAAAGTTACCCAAAGTATAGAGGAATACATGTATACTTTACATAAAGTCTTTACTACATTTAGTTTAATATCGTATTTACACTCATAAACATTTTTTATTTTTATTTGAATAGGTATATTCAAGAAATAAATATACAGAATATTATAGATGGTGATGATTCATTATGAACTTAGTTTTATTTAAGTTAAACGCTTACTTATGAGAACTAAAACTATGAAGCGTCTAAATACTTTCTTAATCACAGATTTTAAACCAACAAAATTAATTTACGATATCTTTTACAGCAAGACTAATGAAACGTTTTAAAAAGTAGTCGGTTTTTTATAATACAATAATTTGACGTCAATTAAACACGTAAAAGGAACTTGTCTAGTGTATCAAACGAATCATACATGTAACTAAAGTGTATACAGTTTTTTAGTTATTTCTACTGCCATTTCTTTTTTTAATTTATAAAAGAACAAAACACAAATAAAAATACTGCAATCCAAAAACCACGGAGGTTTATCCGGATGCATATGTAAGTTTGCGTTCAATGAGAAGAAATTAAAAACTAAGCTATTAATACATAGAAATACTACATCCACATTTAGGTATCTGAGACCGTCAGCAAATATCAGTCCCATAGTGGTCACTGTACAGTAGGTATAAAGTACAAACCATACAAACCTGTTCTTTATCAAAGCATTTAAGTACAGGTTGTGCAAGAAATATGATTTGAGTTTATTTTTAATATTAGTTTTTGTAAACATCATCATCATTTCAGCCGCAGTCAGTCCACTGCTGGACATAGGCCTCTCTCAATGATTTCCAAAATGATCGGTTGGCAGCAGTCTGCATCCAGCTTTTGCCTGCGACCTTTTTCAGGTCATCTGACCATCTGTTAATAAATTTTAAATCCAAAAAGCATTGCAAATATGTGCTAAATATAAATAAGATAAAAAATTTCATGTAGTACTTTATCTTTTAGGAAAAAGAAAAATAATAATTTTACGTAATTGTAACATATATACGTCCTTTTTACCTGAAATTAAACCTTCGTAATTAAGGAAAAAGTAACCAACTGGATTTTTGAGTATTAAGTATTTCTGTCACGAATTCAATAAAAAATATTAAGTTAACTTTTTACTTTAGTATAAGTATCTTTGGTCAAAAACCTTAAAGTGCCATTATAGGGTATGTAAAATAATTACAAAGAATTGTATTACCTCGTAGGCATCCAAAGATTACCTTGCCAACCAAAGTCGATGGACGTCAAATATTTAACATGTCAACAGTTACCTAAAGGATACCTTTTAAAAAAAAGCCTTACATACCTTTCAACATTAAGCACCGCTGACGCTGAATAAAATAGACGCAGAGTAAAAATTGACCGTCAGAGCAAATTCTTCAAACTCAAATTAAAAATTCTTCGTTGCAGAGAGAATTTTCTAATCTATACTTAGGGGTTACTTATGTAAAACTTTACTAATGGTTTAAATAATAATTAATAATGATGTTTTTGTGCTTCAGAAGGCACGTTAGCCGTTGGTCCCGGCTGCCACTAGGTGGTCGTTAAAGGAAGCACGTCAGAGGCCGAGACGCGGTTCCGCACAACTCTGACACCAGGTGTACATGGTCGATTGACAACATAACCTACTCGAAATGATGATGAATGGTTTAAATTTAAACAAATCTTGCTTACAGAGATTTTTTTATTTGAGTGTGAAGAATTTGCTTAAGTAGTCATTAGTAGACAGAGTGACGATATGTAGTTATTCAAGAAGTTATTCCTTACATCGTCCTGTAAGGGTGCGGTTAGTTTTATATCCTATTCTTATCCTAACTAATATTAAAAAAGCAAAAGTTTTTTTATTATTTGTTACCTACTCTTCACGTTTTTTTCTTCTGGACCAATTTTCCTGAAGTTTTGCATCCACGTATTTAGGAATACTGCAAATAACATAGGGTACATTTGATTCCGGCAAAAGTAGGTAGGTATTTAAGTCCGCAAAACCTAATTGCCTATAATTTTATACAACCTATATTGTACAACATACAAAATTGTCATATTTTGTTCTTTTTACTTTCGGTAAGTTTTAACTATTTAATCAATTATGTAGGTATAGTATAGATATTATATAAAGTTAAACAAATTACATTATTTTCATTTCAGAAATTGTAAAAATATATACTTATTTTATAAGTTGTTAACATAGCTAGTCAATGATTATTATGTATAAGCATCTACGTACATTATACAGTGGTAAATATATTATGATATGAAAAATTCATTGTAAGTTATTAGTTACAAATTAAACTTAATCTTATTATAATGTTTTCTTATGTTTTCGCGATTGTTATTCAAACAAACGCTGTAAAGTGTTTGAAACGTCAGGTGTAAATAAATAAGTAATAAACGCGATAAAACCGTATTAAAATAGTTTAATTTAATTAATCTTATTATGTACAAAAAGTTATATTTGGTGATTAATTAAATGCAAATAACAATGTTTAACTTTTAAACTAACACACTGCATATTTAAAACATACACCGTAAAATTTTCCATCGTCCAGTGACTCCATTAATGCAACCGAACAAATTTCCCCAAGGAACATAGCTCGAAACATGAAAAACAAATTTGGACTTCCCATAGTAAGTGAGGTCACCTGGTGAGACATTTTGTATTGGAGGTTCAATAATTTACTCCATATTTCGACCCATGTATCTTGGGGAAAGTTGTTCAGTTGCATGAATGGAGTCACTGGACGATGGGTCCAAACCTACAAAAATTTCACGGTGTATAATTGCAAAATGAAGTGCGTATACTTTAACAAACATCCGACGTTTCAACCACGTCACAACGGCTATGGTCACAGAACGACTAGTTCAGCATATTAAATATGCACAGTACTTCTACGACAGCCCACGCAGTAAACCCAAGGTTGTATCTATTTTTCACTAACCCACGAATAAACACCTCTTTATCAAAACCTACCAGCCTTTCATTCCCTGTTGGAAATATATTGATCCGGCATATTTTGATCTCTCCCAAGTACCGTTACAAAACAGTAACTAATATCCTTATTTCTTATATATTATAACGTATCGCAATTGCATCTGATGCGTTCGCATTTTGTATAATTGCACCGACCTTCTCCAAACTAAAACGTTGGAAGTGCCTGAACGCACTTACGTAATCTTGTAATTTTATATTGTACTTTTATTTTTGCCTCAGGCAAACATTTTTGGTTGGTCCATCAAAATTCACATATTCAAAACATACAGCACACTGGTAGTATATTTAATTTTATTTAACCATTGCATCTATTTATAGTTAAGTGGTATAAATTATGGGGGAATGAAAAATAGCTTATAAATAAGTTAAACTGGGAAAACGCTACAAATGAAATTATTTTGTATCTAATATCAAGTAGAAATTAATTAATTAATTTATGTACACACAATAAAGAGTAGTAGAAGTATGCGACTTATTACCAAATTACTTCGTCACATATTTTTTATTTCGTTCCGACGTCAAACAGGCATGAATGATTGTCCATGTTCTAAAATTCAAACACTAATGTTACGTGGGAATTCAAAAAAAAATGTAAATAATGGGCAAAAAGAAAAATTATATAGGTAGATGGGGCGAACCTCCTCGCTCTATTAATTTTCCCTAACATTCTACCGTAATACCCAAAATAAAAAAATATGACTCACATCACACTCAGTATTTTTGTATAACCGAAGATTATAGGTAATAATAATAAAAATTATAACCAATAATTTGTATAATAAAAATTATACAAATTATTGGTATTGGGGTTGGGACTGAAAGAAAAGCCTGATAAAATATCAGAATGTCAATTTTCTCTCATTACCAATCAACATAATTAAGAGAATAATATGTACGCAGTTATAATTGTTGCTTATTGTTATTATGTACTTTAGATTTAAACTTAAAACTGTAAATAATAAATTGTGTAGCTCAAAATAAATTATGTGATCTACATAAATTGATGCAGTAGTTTTATTTCCCATGAGATATTAAGTGTAGTAAATCCATCCATCACTCACTTATTTCCAGTTAAACTTATATTAACATTAGTAGGTATTATGTAAAATTATTATGCACGAGTATTCACTGTTTGTATTGCAAATGTAGGTTTCATGGTTCCATAACCAAGCATTAGGCTTAATCAAACACGTCTTCCGATGCTATTGATTATCTTAATAACCGGAAATTCAATTAATACTAGCTGTTTTCTGTGTCTCCGCTTGTGATCAAGGCATGAAGTTTCCTGAAGATCCGGTTTCATTCCTTCGGGAAGCCTATTTTGTTTCCAGTTTGTACATTGCAGGCTTGAATCACCTGATTCTAATAATCAAGATGTGTCCCGTACATTCTACGGAAAGGGGTATATGTTGCCATCTTCGCCATATGCGATACATATATGAATAAATACCGACCTTGAAGGAAAACGAATTATTGTGTAATTTTGTTATATAAATATATTAATTATGTAATACAAAGAAATAGCAATATTTGTTGTACCTATTTAATATCAAATCCAATTCTAATCTTAATATTATACGTGCAAAAGTGAATATAAATACACTTGATCTTCAGAACCAATGTTTCTGAAATACGCGTACACATAGTTATGGGAGTATTAAGAATGGCGAAAGTACGAGAGCGAAGCCGCAAGCAAAATCTGGTTATTTACATTTGTAATTAAAAAAAGAAACAATTTATTATAATCCCAAGTGGAGGAGTAATGAAAATCATAATTATTGTCCATAAAACTCCCAAACTCCAATGATGGAATGCGAAAACGGAGTAAATTTAAAATTATGTAATAACTGGCAGATAATAAATCTGCGAAAGTGGTTATTTCTCTTGTATCATTCTCATTCAAATCTCATTAAAGAAACATTTTCTGATTTATAATTGAAAATATTTTTTTTCATATTGAACGTAGTATGTTTTGCATTATTGGCAATCCTTGGGGAAATAAAGTTAACGAAAATAATTCCAATAGTAATATAATCCAAACGAATATTGCCAACGTGAAAATTTAAATGTTTATCTGTTTGAGACAGATTGTTTACATACATACCTACATAGTTGGACGGTCTAAACACACTAATAATTTAGCCAGCAGTTTCAAAATCAGCCTGTAAAGCGCGTTGCCCATGGAAGTACCGTATCTTTTATAACAGGGATCTTGTATTGGGATTATCAATCAGAAAAGGCGGAAAATCTTCAGTTACAGAATCAAAATTGTTCAACTGATGAATGGTCACCGCAACCGAAGAATGCCTGCAACTCGTGTATGTATTCTACGCGTAGAATACTGAATGTAGTTTTTGTTGCGTTTTTGCTCCATAGTAATATACAGAACAGTAGGTATTGTGCAGGAGTGGAGTTATTTTGGATCTTATATAATGATCAAATGCTAGTGGAAATGGCCGTTATCAAATGTTATGTTCAAATCTACATCACTCACTCGCTTACGAAATATCAAAAAACTAATCATCATCATTTCGTGTAATTTACATTGTCAATCGACCATGTATCTCTGGTGCCAGAGTTGTTCGGAACCGCCTCACGGCCTCTGACGTGGTTCTTTTAACGACCACCTAATGGGATTAACGGCTTAACGTGCCTTCCGAAGCACGGAATCATCTTTATTATTAGACAATCAAATTCAAAAACTACTGGAAATTTAAAAGCTGAAATTTTTAGTTAGCAAATGTTAGGTAAGAAAGGATTTCCCGAAATTCCCACGGGAATGAGAAATGTAACTAAGAGCGACCACTAGTGCATTAATAAAATTAACAGTATAACAACAGCACCTAGAAAAGCGAATAGACTGGGTACGTGCCTGAATCGTAATGTTGGGGATTATGTCCGCATGAAGTTTTATTTCAGTACAAAATATTAATTTACGAAGTCTTTCGGCAAAGAGAACCTGATTACTTCGATCGTCGGCAAATCGCTATGATTACATTAAATAATATTGGTGAGATACAAACAACTAGAATAAACTTACGAATAGGTATAATACTAGGTAAAACTAGATTACAAGCCCCAATTATAATAGGTGATTTCATTTTGTTATTTTTCGGGCTAAATTTCTGTGAGTAAAACCTCTCTTCTTCATCTTGTCGAGTAGAAATGGCTCTTTACATTTAATTTACCCGAACCTTTGCCACCTTTATTGCAAACAATAAAAAAAAAACTAATTTCGATACAGAGGGCATAAAGTATGCAACTCTTGTCTGACTTGTCCAGAAGACAACAAAAACAACATGAGGCTTAACAGCCATGAATGGAAATGAAGATAATTAACTACAGGATGTTTTACGTAGCCTCATCCCGCCGCACCAAATTGAATACCATTCCTACGTACGTAATGAATTGCAAACCCAATTAGAATTTGAATATTAATAGGCTCTTCTAAAAATTAATTTATAAAAAAAAATCTCATTATAATGAGCTCTTTAAAGTAAACGAATAATAGTCCCAAACAACGGTCAATGCCAGCCTATCGGAAGTCCGTATCGCTTTTCATCTTCATCCGAACGTTTTCCCCACTTACTTAGATCTTATATGGCAGGAGGGGTACTATTTTTGAAAAGTGTGGCTCACGCAAAAACTACTGTCATTCGACATGCGAAGCATACATTTCAAAAAAAGAGCTCCAGAATTTCTGTTGATGTAAGATCATGTAATTCTTAGTAGGAAATGGGCTCTATTGGGCACACCCTCAAAGATTTGGGCAAAGAAATCATGGCATGAAAACAAACAGGTCACATTGTATTAAGTTATTTTCAGATTTGATGGTAATTTCTACTACAATATTAATGATTTATCAGCATAAAACAAAGTTTATAAAACTAAATAAACTGAAATTATTGGTTTGTGCGAAGAACACTTTTGTTATTGGAAATATTTTGAATTAACTATACCTCATAGTTGTTTTGAACTTCAGAATGTTTGATAAACTTTCATAAATCAAATTAATATGTAGCTAGCGAGTAGATGTTATTAGGTTGGAAAAGTTTTAAATCTGTATAATTCATGAAATGGATATTTAATTAAGACGCGTGGTTACAAGGTGGTTTTGGTTTTCGAAAGGGACCCTTCATTTTCCCAACCACCTTTCCCTTTTTTCTAAATATTGGTCTGTTTTCTTGTTAGTTCTGGTTGATGATGGAGATTTGACGGCAATCGCTCCATTGCAATAACTTGTACCGGCAAATCAAGGATCATGGTCAAAACATATGCTGTGACTTAATGAGCTGTTGGGATTTTATCAACAGTTTTGACGTACTTTCGTCACACTATCAAACTTACATGTAAAGATAATAAATTGAATGCATGTCGAAATTTTGCTGGGCATTAGGGATATTGAGAATAAAACAATGTTGGCTCACTGCATAATGCAGGTTAATGCGAGCAAACGACGGGGAAGCACGCGAGCGCTGCACGTGCCGTTTGCATTTTTTGTGCAGTTTCGTGCATTTGTACTTACCCTCCGAATGTTGCAGGGGACCACATAGTACCAGTGAGTAATAGATCTTTTTTTGGGATAATACTTCCGCTACCAGTCAAATCGTATAAAATAATAACAAAAGTACTTTTAAAATATATAAATGAAATGGTTACAGTATTTTGTTGTATGATTTTCCTTATTAGGAAATTATTATGATGGGTATTTGCCATGAAATTATAAAATTATTTTGCCGTAGTTAAGCGATTAGCGTTTTTGCGAAATTGTCGTCACTCAACCCTTAAACTTTATTGACTTAGAGCATAGTCATAGAGCCTTTCAGATAGGCATAGGTATAATGACTAATCCCAAAAATAAAATGATCTAAGGCTAGACCAGTAAGGGACCAATGCTGTCCATAAGAATAAAATCAATAGACTACAAGTATATGCCTTAACAACTGGACATGAGCAGGAACATGATATGAGGTGCTTTAATGGTAAACACTGTCATATTTTTCAAGCTGCCTAAATACGAGTACATCTTATACAACCTAACAATTGCCATCTAGCAATAATAGCCAGGGTGCCAATTCTCTTATTTTACATAGTGCACAATTGAATCGTAATGGGATTGCAATGGCAATTTTTGACGTTTCTGGTATTCTGTTTACTAATTTTAAGACCAATCTTATTCCATTGAACTGCAAGCCGAAAATTTGTTAATCATCATCATCATCATTTCAGCCGCAGTCAGTCCACTGCTGGACATAAGCCTCTCCCAATGATTTCCAAAATGACCGGTTGGCAGCAGTCTGCATACAGCGTTTGCCTGCGACCTTTTTCAGGTCATCTGACCATCTGGTCGGTGGATGTCCAACGCCGCGCTTACCGGTACGCGGTCGTCATTCGAGATCATTTCTGCCCCATCGGCCATCGGTTCTTCGCGCTATGTGCCCCGCCCACTGCCACTTCAAAGAACTAATCCGCTGTGCTATGTCGGTGAATTAGTTCTCCTACGGATCTCTTCATTTCTGATTCGATCTCGTAGGCGACCTTGAGCTTTCTTATGCGACCCATAGTCAAAGACCACGTTTCGGACCCATATGTCATCACTGGTAACACACACTGGTCGAAGATCTTAATTTTAAGGGACTGGGGTATTTTTGACGAGAAAACGCAACGTAGCTTCCCGAACGCCGCCCAGCCGAGTCAGATTCGACAAAAGACCTCGTCCTCGAAGCTGGAGTTGCCAGCCTGGATCATCTGACCCAGGTAGACATACTGGTCTACAACTTCAAGGGTGTGGCTCCCGACAGAAACCGGTGATGGCGTAACATGGGCATTACACATTGCCTTGGTTTTGTCCATGTTCATTTTAAGGCCTACACGTTGAGGTCGCTGAGCATGGTACTTAAGTCCTCCAGCGACTCCGCCATGACCACGATATCGTCGGCAAAACGAAGGTGAGTGATATACTCGCCATTGATGTTGATGCCAAGTCCTTCCCATTCCAGGAGTTTGAAGGCATCTTCCAGAGCAGCGGTAAACAGTTTCGGATAAATGACGTCTCCCAGTCTTACTCCTCTCTGCAATGGAAAAGCCCCCGTGCTCTGCTCCTGCACTCGGACTGACATGGTGGCGTTGCTGTACAAACACTTAAACACTTCGATGTACCGATGGTCAATGCGGAACCGCTGGAGAGACTGAACTGTTCACAGAATACCAATTTATGCTCAATATCAAAAATGCATCGTAATTGAGTCGCAATTGAATATTAGTTGCATGGTCTTTTAAAGTTTCTGACAGTGTTAGCCACTAACACACCTCGTGTAATTACGTTGGTCTGGTTTTCCTGTAAAAGGGATTATGTAGGTCAGACAGCAGTCGCTCTATTATAATAACCAGTGCCGCCAAATCTAGGATGAAAGAGAAAGAAGAATAACAACCAACGGCCTAACGAGTATTCCATAACATGTAGTATCTCAAGATATCATCCCAAAGTAAAGAGACATGTTTCAGCCAACGATTTCATTTACCGACCTGTATCTTTTTTAGCTTTCACAAATAATCCAGATGAAATTCAACAAATATACTAACTGAAATAAACTTTCAATGAACTTAATTATACCTAACGAGTGAAAACCTATTTCTGAAATGAACAGTTATTTCTGTTGATTCGCAAACATATTTTTAAGTAATAACATAAACGAATGTACTGCAATTGATTGTAAAGCTTATCAATCACTACTGTGACGGATGTAACAATGCTAAGCTAACTCTGGCGGCTATATAGGTATAGTTCGATGAAATCAGTAAGGCAGTAAGAGACCTATACTCAGCAGTGGGTGGAAAATTGTTGAAGACGAAGATATCAGAAAAATAGCTTTATTGCGAGAGAGAAGGTTGGCAAGACAGAGTAAAGCTTATGCCCAGCATATAGCTTTCAGTGAGCTGATGATAAACCTTTACAGAACATGAATTATATTATGATAGATTAGAATTGAGCTGAAGCTGTAGATACACAATAAATAACTTGTATATTTATTTACCTTCCTATGTGGGTAGCTCCTTAACATCAATTTGCAACCAAAGTAACTATTCCTATGCACACGGATAGAGTACACGAACTGGAACGTCCCAATAGGCATGACCAATAATTTTTGATTTAATGTTTAAATGAAAGATCTCTCTGTAATAGGCTCAATGGTAAAAAAATCACGTTGATAAAACTTAAACTAACTGAGATATGACGAAGTTAAACTCACGTGCATTTTGGACTATACCAAACGCTCCATACTAATGGATACCTAGCGGTGACGTCACGCCTAGGCAATTTACAAGAATGAGACTAAAATTTGTTCGACAACTACCTTAAATATTGCGTTTATGTAAATGGTTCCTAAATGAAAGTTTCTATATTTTTGATGTGTGTATCGATTATAATATATTTTTTTAGTAATGTTATATTTTTAAAATGGACTTTCCTATTGATTTTTAAATTGTTATATAAAATCGCCTGCGCAAAATTTCGAAGTAAAAATTTTAACAATGAGTTATCATGCCATCACATTACTTTTTCAATTTTTGAACCTTGTCGTCTACCCAATTTACGTAGCTAGCTTATTTATTTATTTATTTATTTATTTATGGAATACACAACAGGTCACAATCAGTGTACATATGTATAAAAGTTACATGACTAAAATTTTAAGCCAGATTTTGGCCCAAAAACGTGTATACACAACATGACAACTGTTTTAAACATCGTTTGACACTGGATTAGCAGCATTTAACATTTAGTGAAGAAAGAGCACACATAACAAAAGAGATATATATATATACACACACACACATATATACATACATAAGTATCATAAAGTGATTATTTACTTGTGAAATTTACCCAATTACGGAATAACATAACAGTTTACATCGCTACAGTTCTGAATATAACTCAATAAATTCAATTTAAGATGGGTAATCAGTGGAGGATACGCTTGATTTGGTTCTTAAAAGTGTTAGTACTATTCACGGCAAAGACATCTATTGGTTCGTTTGCAGTTTCAAGTTCATTATACAAACGGCACATGCGAACGATCGGGTTATAGTATGAGGTGTTATTCTGGTAGATTGCTAATACAAAGACCCTACATCGCCTGCGAGGGACATGCCTCGTGTTAAATCTAAGTAGTGACAATAAATATGCCGAATCAATCTTACAGTGTATAATTTTATGTAAATTTATGAGGTCCTGTTGCTTTCGGCGAGATTCTAAAGACGAGATATTAAAATGAAGAAGCCTATCTTCGTATGACGGGAGTTGACGCTTTTGATGAGTGCGGAAACTCAATATTCTAAGAAATTTTCTTTGAACACTTTCGATCCTAGCTGAATGCACTTGGTAATTTGGGGACCAGATTATTGAGCAATACTCCAAGCAGCTTCTAACAAGGCTGAAGTAAAGGTATATGAACGAGCAATGTCTCCTGAAATGAAGTGTTCCCCTAGTTATAAAACCAAGCATTTTAAACCCTTTGGACACAATAGAATCGAAGTGATCTTTGAAAGACAAAGTCTCATCAAATAAAACACCCAAATCCTTCATCGCAGCTACTCTGCTGAGACTCTCAGATCCAATGCTATAATCGAAGAGTATCTTGTTCTTCTTCTTTTTTGTGAACGATATTATAGAGCATTTCTTAATATTTAAGTGCATTTTGTTATCCTGACACCAGGCCAATAATAAATCGAGGTCACTTTGAAGGGCATGACAGTCGGCAGGTGTCTGTACAACCGTAAATAACTTGAGGTCATCCGCATAAAGCAGACAGTGGCACTTAAATCGGTCTGTAAGGTCGTCTATGAAGGCCAAAAAGAACAAAGGACCAAGATGAGAGCCTTGTGGTACACCTGATGTCACTTCAACACTAGAAGATGTGTGTCCCTTCAAGGTTACCAGCTGAGATCTTCTTTCCAAGTAAGAACATACCCATCTCAGTAGATTGCCATGAAAGCCATAGCGAGAGCAAAGCTTTGAACAAAGCAGTGGATGGCTAACCTTGTCAAAAGCCTTTTTGAAGTCTGTATAAACACAGTCCACCTGCCCTCCCCCAGCAAAAGCCTCACATAAGTGGTTTTTAAATTCAAGTAAGTTTGTGAGTGTTGATTTATTTTTCAAGAAACCGTGCTGTTTTTCTGATAGAAAAGGCTTAATATGATTATAAAAGTGAACATATGTGACGCACTCAAAAAGCTTTGCCACAGCCGACAGTATGCTCACACCCCTATAGCTTTCGCAGCTGCATCTGTCCCCTGACTTAAAAATCGGAATTATGTATGCAATCTTCCACAAAGACGGGAAAACACCTGTTTTTACAGATAAATTAAATATAAATAACAAAGGAGAAGCCAACTCATCGGCACACTCTCTCAGAAATCTAGGAGGGATACCGTCAGGTCCGGCTCCCTTGTTAGGGTCTAATTCTTTTAACTTAGTTAAAACCTCCTTATGGGATAGAATGAGAACAGACAAACAACTATCACTAGCAGCAACACCATTGGCAATATATGGGGGTAACGGCGTATTTGACTCAAAGACAGAACCGAAGAATCCAGAGAACAGCTCACATACGCCCTCGCCATCCGACGCTTCCACATCTTTATACTTCATTGTCTGGGGTATTCCGTTAGTATCCCTTCTACTGCCTACATATTTCCAAAAGGACTTGATGTCAGTTCGTAGAGATTCCTCGACACAAGATATATATGAGGAATAACATGATTTAATAAGGTTTTTGCATAGTGTGCGTAAATAAGCATACGTATCGTAGTCTCTCGGGTTAGAGTACTTCTTATATCTCCTGTGGTATTTGTTTTTAGCTTTAAGGCATTTTATCAATTTAGGCGAGTACCAATGAGGATAATCACTACTTCTACGTGAAGTCAAGGGTGTATGATTCCTAATAATAGTGTTCAACACAGCATAGAACGTGTCGACCACCTCATCTACTTTTTCACTTTTTAATACATTAGGCCAGTCTATATCTTTAAGAGAATTTTTAATTTCAACATAGTTACACTTGTAAAAGTTTAAATGATCGATTTGTTTCACTTTTAATGATTTTACGGGTAATTTAATTTTTAATTCTATTACTAAGGGCGGATGGTGCCTATCCTCTCGAGACAGCGGGTCAGCATCGTCCACTGACAAATCGTCGCTATTGCTCAGCACCAAGTCTAGTATTCTTCCATTTTGATTGGGTATATAATTGTATTGCGCCAGGTTACACAGTGACAAGGTATCAAGCAAGAGCGAGGACTTTGTATCAGTAGACACACTAGGAATCATGATGCCACCTGTATGTGAGGATGACCATGAAACGCTAGGAGTGTTAAAGTCACCAATTATAAGACTTATAGAGTTGTCCTTTAATGTCGTAAGTACCTTCTGACAGTTCCAGTAAAAATGATTAAGAAGTTCAGTAGGCATGTCAGGGGGTAAATAACAAACACACAAATTGATCTTACATGTGATGTAATCATTAGGTAACAAAGTGATCCAAATATCCTCCACTGAACTTTCCCACGAAAATTGACGAACTACGTTAAAATGTTTTTTGATTGATAACAATACTCCACCTCCATCAACCTTAGATGAAAAAGTACTTTCACGGTCCCTACGAAATACATTGTATCTTTGATCAAATAATTCACTATCATAAATACCAGAATTAATATTCGTTTCCGTTATACAAATTATGTCGTAATCATAATTTAACGTATTAAGAAATAAATCTGTCAACTTAGATCTTAGTCTATTGGCATTTTGATAGTACATTAACATTTTTAAACACCCAGGGAAAAAAATAATAATAATAAAATAAAATTCGCTCTTATATAATGAAAATAAAGATAAAATATGTAGCTATTTATTTATGTATACTATACACTCTATACACCAATATAAATACTTATATATAACCATAAATATTATATATTATATATAGGTATTTACCAAAACTGTCACTCAAACAATCTTGTCCAGGCAAGTAGCGTCCTTTATACTTATAGCAGATGATGATTCATTTTTGCGCACATAAACACGACCGTATCTTAACCACACGAATTGATATCCGCGTTCCTTTGCCAGCCTGCGGGCAGCTGCATGTAGCTTTTTGCATTCCGGGGCGAGGTGCTCTAAGATATAAATGACATTTTTTTGTCTAGAGATTTTAAGGTGTTGTGTATTCAGAGGATCGGCCTTATTTGTCTTGTTGAACCTCCTGTATGCAGACAAGATGTGGTCTCGCTGACGCTCTGAGGGCAAGGTCACCAATTCGCTTCGGGGACGCTTAGACGATGGGTCAAGTTATGCTATCCGACGGACTGCATATAAATCGCTATCAGAGATTGGGGCCTGCACAGTAGTGCATATTTTTTTTATTATTTCATGCAGGTTTTCATTTTGTTTTTCTGGCAGCATTTGGATTTCGAAATTTTGACTTCTAGAAGATTTTTCCATGACCGTCAGGCGTCTTGTTAGGTCAGACATATCAGATTGAAGTTTATTATTTTCCATTTCTAATGTGGCCATCTTGGTTTCAGCGACACAAATCTGTGCTTTAATATCCTTCTGTGACGCGGCTAAGAAGTCAGTAGTCTCAGTGAATTCGGATTTTAATTTATCAATGGCCTGGGATACCTCCTTCTTTATTGTCGCGTTGATATCACCAATTAAGGACGCTTTAAGAGTTCCTAATTTCAAGTCTAGTAGCGAGCTTATCTGTTCGTATGTTACACTCGGCAACATTGCTCGTGTTGACATAGGATGCTTTGACATTTGATCCAGGTTCGGTGAGGGAGAATTATTTATCTGCATGTCGTCACATGACATATCGGTGGCGGCCGTATCACTGAGTATATCGAATTGTTTACGCACTGGAGTCCAGTCGTTTCGTCGCCGGGTAACATTAGCACAAGAATGACATTTCCAGGAACGCTTCAATTCAGTTTTATGATTCGCAAAAAAAGATTGTTTCATAGTCAAACAGGCATAATGATAGGCACCCCCGCATATAACACAATCCAGCAATTCTTCGCATGTTATGACATTTTTGCAGGCTAAACAGTGCATGTTTTTTGTTGTACACGTTAGGTTAAAGAAAAGTATTGTGAATCAAGATTCTTTAGGCAGTTCGGTTGTTGTCGCAAGGACGCCACTCGCCCGGCACCGCTGAGTTTAGTGGTCTTGGAATAAAATATGTGCGGTAGGTATAAGTCGCTCAGTCATTCGCTATGCAACACTTGAATTTCACTTAGTTAGTTATCCGTTTTCACTTGAGTATATATCACTATTATTTAGAAACTGTCTTTATTTTAACGTTTGTATGCAATACTAGTTGCTTAAAATGTCCTTTAGTATATTTAAACAAAATATTAGTACGGAGCTGCGCGAGCGATGTTTACGTCAAAGCGGCGCGGGTAGTTTTTTTTTCTATTCTATATATAGCTATTTCTATATCTAGCTATGTATAGCTTACACGTGTATCAATGGACTAGCGCCTTAAATCACGTCATCGCGGCTCTATTGGACGCTCAATTTATCGCCGGTTGTTTCTGCTCGCCTTATTATGCGTGAAACAATGAATAATCAATGTTTCGCAGACGTAAATGAAGATTAATAGATCATTCTGCGTTGTAGGGAATTTATCTTTGGAGTATAGCGACGGGCACACTGATACTAAATACGGAAAACGCTAAATAAGATTTTGTTCGGGTACTTCAAGAATATAATTGAAGATCTCCTTGTATGTACCATGCGGTAAGTTGGTTTTGCTCTTAGATTAGAACTCTATGTTTTGCAAAAGAATTTTGGTGATTAAAATATTGTCTAGAATTAGCAATAAAAACCACCACTAAATGATGTTATTCCTTCCCGCTTCAAACTAAAAAAGAACTCTGACTGAGGAAAAATTTACATTTTGAGTTTGAAGAATTTGTTCAAGTGCGGTTGTTAGTGAATATACTCTTCTCTACTTATGATTTTCAATAAACCTAATGATAAATTTATTTTTAAAACAGATCCACTCGTGCATTTCTTAAGCATTCACTATACTTAATTTAATTATAGCAATTTTAACACAAAGCCAAAGCTCAAAGGATTGTTATTCCGAGAGAATTAACACAAGCATCCCTGACACTGTCTGCACCAACTGAACCAACAAGCATTTAAATGAGTACAGTGAGGGAAATTGAAATAATTTACAATATAGAGGCCATTCGAAAAACATTTCAGTTAAACGAAAGTACTTACTCGTTAGTTATAGAATTTGCTTTTGAAATTTCTCTTTTGTTTCTTACGCAATATGTCTGGTGCCTCTTTCGTGTAACCGCCTTCGTGGTTCAGTGGTTAAGGCGTTAACCTTCGACTCGGGGTTCGTGGGTACGATTCCCACGGGAAGCATACTTTGCTTGGTTGTTTCCAGTTTGGTTAATACATTGCAGGCATGAATCACCCGATTGTTTGATAATAAAAACGATTCCGTGCTTCTGAAGGCACGTTAAGCCGTAGGTTCCGGCTGTCATCTTGTTAATAAATTGTCGTAGTAGAGGTACTAAAATGAATTAAATTATATCCAAAAAAGTTTTTAACGTTGGTTTGTTCGCTTAAATTTCTCGGGAACAGTACTTTTTCCGGGATGAAAAGTATCCTATGTCTTTCTGGGCACTCCTATCTAACTATGTGTTTGAGAATTTTTTCGCTTGGTGATATACGTAGAGGCAACAAAAACAAATTTACAAAGCCCTTTCGCATTAGTATTCGTTAGGATTAGAGTTAGTTGGGATGGTGTGGATTAGTAAGGATATACAGGATTAGAATTTTATTAATTGTTGAATTGCCGCATTTATCGTTGTATTGTTCTTCTTCTTAGTGAATCGACTCCGGCATTGGCATTGGGTCGTAGTGGAACGATCAGCCAGTCTGTTTTACCGACTTGCCGTCCTCGGAGGCTTTTGTCCAGGGTGCCCTGAGCATTATGGTTTCATTAATGCGCCACACGGGTATTTCAATAGGCGGACAACTCTGACACCAGAGTGTACATGGTCGATTGACAATGTAATCTACACGAAATGATGACAATGAATGGACCAAAAAATAATACAATCGAAGCCATGAAGACGTAAACTGATAAACATTGTCTTGTAGAGATCAGTGTCACAAAACCCATCTACACCGACACCAAGCTACTCACTACCATGAAACAGACCTCATTTGTTTTGGGTTCGTTAATAATACGGTCTCACTGCATAATAACTTTTGACTAAATTGACATGTGACAGAGACTCAACAATCCAAAGTAGTTAATTCAAAGCCTAGGATGATTCTCTATCTACACTATTCAGTAATGATATTTACCCCTTACTCATTAACAGACTTAACAATTTTGTATGTCAAAGTTTCCCTGGTAGTAGGGCAACTAAGAAAGTCCATACTAAATCTTAACGCAATCTCATAGTAGAGAATAAATTAAGTACATTTATAATCAACTGATATTTTACGTCATAAATATGTCCCTGCGGTGTAAAGCTTTCATATCAAAATATTGTTCTAAATGACTAAATCAAAAATTTCTAATACGATTAGAATTTCGAAAATTAGGGAAAGCAATCTCCCCTATTGGATAACCAGAGGGTCAGTGACATGATAATATTTGTCACTGTCATGGTATCGGTAATAATGAATAGATTATGAATAGTTGTGATATGTAATCCATAATTACTATTAAATCCAAATCCGCAATGGGATAACTTCATTTTAATATAGAGAAATCAAACTAGGATTCGATTTTGCCTGCGACTCTCCATTATACCGCAGAAAGTTACAGGAATAGTTCATGTAGCATTTATAATACTTCTTATATTTGTTTATTTTGACAACATGCATACTATATCTCGAAAAAAAAATTAAATTATTAGTAAGTACCTAAAAATAACGATATTTTGACCGCCGTACACAGACTAGTTAATGACTGCTTAAGTAAATTCTTCAAACTCAAATAAAAAAATCTCCCTTAGTGACAGAATTCCTATACTAAGGGGTTGCTTAAGTAAATCTAAACCTAAGTACTATATATTTACTACTTAAGTTTTTAAGTGTATTAATTTAAAAACTTCTCATCTAGCGGAAGCTTTTTTTTTGCGTTTTAAGAATTACCTTTGAATGTCATTAACGACTCTTATTGGCGGCTGTCAAAATCAAAACTTTAAAACAGTCATATTCAAAATTCGAATTTCCCACAAACATGAAAATAAAGCCGTGGGCTGTCTTTGAATTTGGAATGCGACGTCAACGGTAATCGTTTATATAACTGGTCGTAGTGAGTCACTCCAATCCCCTCATGTAATGCAGCCGTGTCTCTTACACTCCGCTATCGCACCCTCCTGTCGATAAGGAAACCGAGGGTACAAATTTAAATGGGAAATGCCTGGAAATGGCTCACGCTATTGTTGTACGATACCCAAAGGGGAGATAGCCGGGGCCCAATATCTTCCGAACTATTAGCATTGATATTTATTTTGTGTGAGAACTCAAAACAGTCCGGCTCCCGAATCCCTAAATAAAGTTTATTCGGTCGGTGTACGGTGGGAGTAAAATGTTGTTTTTGTTGTTAAATATAGGTTTATTTTGTTTTTAAAAGGAACGGCTTTATTGGTCTAACACCGATTGTACTTACATCTCTAAAAATTCTTGTTCTTATAGAGTAATCCAGAGTTTAGGCTACACAGGACCAACCCGGCCGCGATATCTCTGGTATTGCAGATACAGACGTCTGGGAGGCCGCATGCTCATTCGCCTGCGAAATATTTAACAAAATAACTATTTTCCTGCTTCCATCGTTTGGCTAATAAGGTCTGCATTAGTTGCATATTGTGACCCTCTCTTCAGAGGAGAAAGAGTATGACGATATTAACAAAAAATATAAGAAGTGGAAATATACACGTTACAAAAGTGAACATCATATTATGTAGGTGCGTACATGGGTAAGTTGTAGATCGAAATCTGCAGCTGACTGAATACACAATAGCGGTAAGCCCGTCTTTGTACTTAATTGTAAAAATATATCTGATTTAATTTTATATTTGTTATTGGTACCCAACTACCTTCGATAATAGCGTAGGTACAGCTATCTATCTAACACAGGACTGAGATTTTGTAACACGTTTTCTGTTTTACTTGTAAAATATATGATTCGTACTTCATTACGTATATAAGTCCATCCATCCATCCACCCATATCAGCCCTTATGACCTTTTTTGGCCATAGGCCTCCTCCGTATTTTTCCAAATTTGTATCTCCCGTGCCACTTGCATCCAGTTGGGGCCTAAGTACTGGCTTGGAATCTAGTTAACTTGAACTTATAAAGTGCCACCCTGACCTTCCAAACCCCACTCACCAGCAAATGAGTTGGAACGAGGCCGTTCCGCGACTAAGTTTACAGTCGAAGTTGACCAAGATCTGAAACTAGAATAATGAATATCTATGACTGTTGTTCGCAGTTATATTACATCGCTCGCTAAACTTCAATATTATTCGTTCGAGTTGCTCCCAACTTGTAAATGTAACGTCCCTTTACTTTCGTTCCAACTTTGATTACTCGCTGAGCGCGCCGCCCTAATTGAACTACTTGCTTGTTCAGATTGACTGAATCATATTATTGTACAAACTGAATTACCTAAGTATACTTATTTCAATTTATTTTTTGTATATTATTTTTTTTGTCGGCAATACGCACGTGATGCCCCTGGTGTTGCGGGCGTTCATGGGCTACGGTGACCACTTACCATCAAGTGGGCCGTATGCCTTTTTGCCTACTAAATTGTATAAAAAAAATTATTGAGAAGATACATAGTTTTATAAGTTACCTAAGTAATCACTGAAAGAACTTGGAAATCACATTGCGGAATGTTTATAGTATTATACACCGTGAAATTTTAGTCGTTTTAGACCCATCGTCCAGTGACTCCATTCGTGCAACCGAACAGATTTCCCCAAGGAACATAGCTCGAAACATGAAAAACAAATTTGGACTTCTCAAAGTAAGTTAGGTCACGTAATGACACATTTTGTATGTGAGATCCAAAAATTTACTCCATATTTAATCGACCCATGTATCTTGGGGAAAGTTGTTTAGTTGCATGAATGGAGTCACTGAACGATGGGTCCAAAACGACTAAAATTTCATGGTATATTTCTGATACAGGTTAACGTTTTTTTGTTAAGACATTAACGTTAATGTCTTATGGGCAATAGCCCATTTGTCATATAGTAGGAATGAGGCGCAATGTTCAGCAGTGAGCAAAAAGAGATTAAATGCTCTAACAATTAGTTGGATCTAAATCCTGTTACGACTCTGAAGAATATTCAAATATGTATATAACACACAAATGTAGCATTATCACACAATCCAAATTAGATCGAATATAAAACTTTTTATAGTCGGCCTAAGCCAAAGCATACATTTAACAGATTTAAACCCCGTACTATAATTTAATTAAACAGTTGCGACTATAAGATATAGGCGCGTATTTCATAACACAAAATGAGCAATTAACCTATGCAAATTGAATAAATTTAAAATATTCCCTCGCTGGCCCATGTCAAGGGATAACTGAGGTGAAAATTCAAAACTAGTTGGACCCGACACCTCGCCCGCCATTCTGATTAACAAAACTTTCTAGTTGGACTACAGTTTCATAATGTCTAGCAGTTTTCACCTAACTTAATATATATTTATATACTTTCTTGGTAACTACTCAGACAGATACTGCAACATGTTCCAAGAAGATTCATTAATTTGAAACTAAGCACATTTATTAAATTAAAAATGAAAATAATTATATCGGCTGTCTGTAGTGAAATACACTGAAATCTATACTAATTAAAGCTGAAAAGTTTATTTGTGTGCACCCATATGCTTTGGAACTTTTAGACTAAATTAATTTATTTTCATGTCATCTTTTTCCGAGTTAAAAAGTCTCATATAGAGGTGATCGCATCTTCAAAGCACACAGTCTTCTACAGCTAAATGACAGCACTGATGAGCACTGTCCAGATTGTTTAATAATACAATAATACATTATTTTTTACTAATTGTTTATGTTGGAACATGTAACGCGCTAATATAATACAAGCTTTTTGCACTTGCAAAATAAAAAAAGGTCAAAGATGCCAGATTCCCGTTTTTGTCTAAAAAGCAGAACACAGCAAATAAGAATTGACATTTCACCTTCGTTGAAGTATTTTCAGCAGGGAAAAATGTTGATAAAAATGCAAGTCAAGTCGAAATTGAATGAAATTGCTAGACTACTGAATAGAAAGGAAACATATAGCCATAGATGTTTTTTCTTTCACTATACAGTTGCAACTTCCTATTTAATTAGAATATCGAGGTGGAATCTACGGAACAGGAGCAGCAATCACCGAGTTGGATTCAAATATGGGAAATTATTTTACTTTAAAAATTTCAAATTTATCAATTCAAAATACAAACTGCATGAATTCTTTTCAAGGCAGCCAATGACAGCTAATAAAACTCTTCAGATCCAAATGTTACGACAACGACTAGACTAGACTAACCGGAGCCTAGATAAACCCTACGAGATTTTTTTGTATGTAAATTGTATATTTGTGTATTACGAATAAATGACTAAATAAATATAATGTTGAAGTTTCATACTATATGCACTAAAAGTAACTGTATACTCGTAAGTAAGTACTGCAAATAATGAAGTGGGGATAACGGGAATGATCGCGTCGGATACATGCACCATTTTGTTGTTACAAGCAGAATTAAATAACCTAATTAGTTCCTCACCTACTGTAAAAAAAGTTCTGAAAACAGACCACTCCTGGTCTCGTTTGTATTTGAATCTTTTATAAAGACAAGCAGTGTCCCGCGACCGCGACTCTAATCATGATTTACTCTCGGCTGCTCCCAGGGGCGGCGTAATTTTCCCTTACTAGCACACGCTACTACTATACGGACCAAAGTGAAAACAAATGAAGAAACTCCGTCGTTTAATCATTCATTCACGGGCCAACCGGCGTGTCGCACATTAAGATTTATTTATCCATTAATCTGTGACATGGAACAAAAAATAGATGTGTTCTGCGGGCTCTAGAGTCCTTTTGTTAGGTGGGAAAGCTGACCTAGGATGACAAAACGAGGGCACATCTTGCCATCTAGTACAACCTTAGCTGAAATTGTTTTTTACAACAAGTTGTAAATAGTCTTAGAATTATTGTATTTCTTATTAAATCTTGTCTTGAAGTAGCCTCACACACACACACACACAAATCACTCTACATGTATTTTTATTTTATTTTGTTTTATTCGGAAAACCATACAGTTAATAATAACTACATACATATCAGCCTTAAATATCTAATAATACAATTAATAGGTTTTCGCATATTGATATCAGTACTTGCTTACTACTAATTATTGATACAGTTTAAGCAAAAAACTAAAAATGTAACAAATAACTACTAAATTAGAACATATAAATATTTAAATTCAACTAGCATTGTAAACTATTTATAGTTCGAAATGACTTTCTTAACTAACATATTCTAAGAAAAAATCAATACCTGTAAATAACTACAGATATAGAAAAAATAAATATTTACCCAGCTGGTAAATTATCGAAAAAAATAATGTTAGGGAACCAGATCGAACCACTTTTTAGTTAAAAGTGGCATTCTAGCAAAATAAACGATTCTGATTCTGATTCAATGCAGGTAAATAATTTCTTATAAAACCTAAAATTTAAAAACGTATTTTAAAATAAGAATTTTAATAAATGCACAAAATAATGAGCTAAGTAGGCTTTAGCTTTAGGCTTCTTAGACTTGGCATTACCGCTACATAATTAATAATCTTAGTACTTACGTACAACCACCAAGTGTCAATTAATAATGATACCAATTCAAGGGAACGGTAAAATTATCCATAATAATATTATAAATGCGAAAGTCTGTCTGTCCGTCTGTCTGTCTGTTACGCTTTTACGGCCAACACGTTGGACGGATTTCTATGAAATGTTGTATGTATATAGTTGAAAACTCGGGGTCAAACTTTTTGTCGCAGACAGAGCTGCCGGAAATAGCTAGTAATTAATAATTGAAAGTGTTTTCAATGCAGATAAATAATTTCTTGTAAAATCTTGAATATAAAAAAAAAAGAATTTTAATAAATGCACAAAAAATTTGCTAAATCATCTTAATTCGCCAAGCTTTCTTTTTAGTCTCTTATGCTTGGCATTACCACCACAGAATTAGTAATAATAGTACTAACGTACTACCACTGAGTGTTTTCATGTAAACTCAATTAATAATACCCAGTATTAATAAAATAATACTTTTACAGTTCCCTTGAATTAATTTAAAAAAGATACCAATTCAAGGGAACTGCAAAAGTATGTCTAAATAAATCTCTTTCAGCAGGCCCTGGAGAGGAAACAAGTTGAAAAGTGTACAAGTGTATGTACTTAGTAAACTAATACTAAAATATTCAAGGGCTCTATGTATTTTGGGTCTTAAAAATGACTAAATACTTAGTTTATTTCATGCTATTTTGATAGTTAACTTTCTAAAACTTAATCTTGTATCCACATATTTTGTCATAATACTATATAGTACGGTAACATTAGTGAGTAGGTGCATAGGTATATTTTGTGAAAGTAATCGAATAGCTTTCACACATTTAACACTATTTTTCTTAACATTTACATAAATATTTTTTTACATCAGGTGGCAGGTAGTGCTCACTAGGAAAGGAAATATAATGATCATTTTTAGCTAAATGAGGGATTAAGTCGTATTTCAGCTTAGTGGTGGAATAATGATAAACCAACATTGTATGAGTCGTGTGTTGGTCTCAGGACGGGAGGTAGACGAGAGGCCGGGTGTGAAGGGTGCGATTGGACCGTCCCTAGTCCCCGTTCGACCCGGCTTAATTAACACAGGTCCGAAGCGAATATTAAATGTTCGCAAATAGACTTATTTGCCAGCGTTGTCGGTGTCTTACTTAGGTGACAAAACATAATTGATATAGAAGATAAGTTTTAGTTTTATCAATTTTCAATTATTTTTTTCCCTCCACCTAGGGTGGAAACCTTAGGGTTTGACTGGAAAAGATCACTCTAGCGATAATTCCGCTTTTGTAATTTCTTTTATTTTGATGCAATAAAGAGTATTTATATTGTATTATATAATACGCTCTATCGCATATGCGTGCGTATCTGTGATTTTTTTTAAATATTGTGATCATTTCCTTTTGGTGTATCTTTCTTAATTATTTTTATGCAAGTAAATGGCTATAAATTTAAAATTGCTCTTTTTGAGTTATTGTACGTATGCATGTTCATAAGCTGTTGGTCCGGAAGTCATAGTTTCCAATTCCACAAGAAGCAAAACTATTAAGTATTATAGGCATGAATGACTCGTTATTTTCTGACAACATTAGATGATTCCGTACTTTAGAAGGCTCATTAAACCTCCTTCTAGCCAGGTTTAGAACTTTGTGGCGATTAGAGAATTAAAAATAACACGTGCGAGAGCAGAGCTTTTTGACAAAACACTGACATGATAGTGTGCGTAGGATCAAACTTTGGAACTCGCACGAAATAATAAATATATATACTATTAGCTAAATAGATTAAGCTAGCCCCAAAGTAATTTCGAGATTTTTGTTATGGGATATGAACTCAACGACACTATATAAGTATTTTATAACAACTACATATAATAAACACTCAAAACCCAATAACTGATTGTCCTTTCTCTCTGTAGATATCATTATGTGCTACGCTAGATCAGGTTACAATATTGGCTGGCACTCTATGTCGCGGTAATAGAAGTTAAATTACGGCGATTTCTGGCGGATGTGTGCCACAACTCGACATTAATTGCGATTTCCAGAGCTTTGTTACTACGTGAATTAGTTTGCGTTAACTTATTTTATACTCGTAACGTTCACTATTCTGTTTGCCTCGCCGACATGGATATTACAACTTACTAGCTGTTTCCCGCAACTTCGTCTGCGTCGAAAAGTAGCCTGTTTTTCTTCAATTATATTCATACCAAATTTCATCAAAATACATTCAACGGTTTGGCCCTTAAAGCGTATTACACTAACAACTCTCTGTTTATACAGATATACAGACTTTCGCACTTAGAATATTAGTATACAGTATGGATAGTATGGATGCATGAGCGTGGATGCCGATCTTCAATGCTGAAAATGTAGAAGTTGAGTTGAGAGTTCCGCAGATCCCCGACTTAGATGACATTGGAAAAAGGGGTTGTAATGCAAGAATGGTGAGAAAATAGACGAAAAAAAGAGATTAGCAAAAAATAACAAGATACCAACAAAAAAAAAGAAAATTAATAAGCTATGGTACTTACATAGAAAATGAAATATCTAGAAGTAGTACTCTAGTATAAAAGTGAGGCATAAACATACATACTCACTAACACACATACTAACTAGAATAGTACTTGTTATCTCTGATCAGTCTGCTGCCGACTCGCATACAGTAATAATTTGTTGTAACTTGCTATAAAAAATCCAATGTGTCTTGTATATTTTTCACATGCAAAAAATTTACTGAACAAGTCACAAAACATGTTAGGATCACTTTTCACATGTGAAACAAAACATTCACAAATCTTTTTCTTCATAAAATATTTTAATTCAAACATCATAATTTGACTTAAAATTTGGCGCGTAGATTGTATGGGTGCTGCCAGATTACAAACTAGCTGTGCCCGCGGCTGCGCCCGCGTGGAATTCCATTTGTGTCACGGAAAAATGTAGCCTATGTCACTTTCCAGATGTCCAACTACCTTCACACATAAAATCACATCAATCCGTTGCTCCGTTTTAACGTGAAAGAAGGACAAACAAACACACTTTCACATTTACACATTTATAATATAGTATGGATAAGTATGGATATGGATTCAAAAAAATACAATTGTTTCTAAAACTTCGTCGTGTCGATAACTCAAAGTTTAGAAGCCCAGGACTACTATTTTTAAATAGTGCGACATATATGTCGAATGAAAATTGTTTGATATCGAACAAAAATCCATCGATATCGAACGAAGATCATTCTTTAACGAACAAAAATTATTCGACTTGCCGATTTTGCCTCAGTCATTTAAATAATAGCGCTTCCAGGAGCCTTATTTTCCAAATAAATGACTCACGCAAATTCGCAAAGTACAATAAAGATTTATAAATAAACAAATAAATGATTTTCGTTTGTCATAATCAATGAGTCGAATGATTTTGTATGTTGTAGTTGAACACCGAATTAATATCTACATCAAATTTTAATATAGTTTTATTATCGTCTATAAATACACACAACATTTAAACATAATGATTTCTTATGTTTTCGCGATTGTTATTCATTAAAATAAACTATTTTAATACGGTTTTATCGCGTTTTTAAACACCTATATTTACATTTTATTTTTTCTACAAGAATTGGTATTTAACATAATATACATCCTGGCAATAATGAAAATTAAAAAAGTTTCGGTTTTGGACACAAAGCGACGCATACAAAAGTGTTGGATGACTCTATCTAGGTAGAGTATTCTTTAATCGATGGATACTTATTAGTGTGGGTCATATAACTCGTAAACATATAGCTGTATCATACGGCAATGATTTTATTATCTTTTTTGCAATTTCTATTGTATTTATTTATTTGTTTAAACTCTTTTTCTTTCATAACTATGTTTTACGTGAAAGAACGAGACAAAACATATTTTAGAGGGCTTAAAAAACGATCGTGATTTTTATGAATAAGGGGCTAAACATTTTCTATGTAATGAACACAATAAGAGTCATGCATTTATTCGCGTAAAAGAGTAGTGAGTCATGCAAATTAAGAATTGTGATAAAATCACCCTCGCAAATTTAAAATTACACGATCTAACCAGAAATCGCAAAGTGAAATATTAGAAATGTTACTTACATATTTTTATAAAGACGATTTTACACTCAATACATTTTTAGATTTCTAGATAGTAAGATGAGAAGAATGGATAATACTAGAGAATAGAAAAGACTCCGTGGAAGACCTAAAAAGCGGTGGAAGGATTGTCTGGAGGAGGACCGGGCGAGGCAGGAAGACATCTTGGAGACGGGATGCCGCAGATAGAGCGAAGTGGAAGAAAATTGTGGAGGAAGCCAAGACCCATAGAGAGTAAAGTAGTAAGTAAGTAAGTTAGTAAGTACTAGATAGTACCTACCTATAAAAAGGAGCTCGAGAGTCGAGCGCGACCCGTGTATCCGTAACGAACGCGTGTCAACGACGAGACTGGCCTTTATTGGATCGGTCGCCATTTAGTGGCATTTTCGAGCTCCTTCGTGCTCCGGATGGCACGTTAAGTCATTGGTCCCGGTTGTTAACGATAGATAGCAGTCGTGAGGCTGTGTCAGATACCTCTAGGCAGCCTGAATAATACTGACAGTGTTGGCCGCTAACACACCTCGGATCATGTTCCTGTTGGTCTGGTTTCCCTGTAAAAAGTGTTACGGAGGCCAGACGGCAGTCGCTCCATTTTAATGACTTACAGCTTATCCCTAGACTCCTAAGTATAAGCTGATGACGCAACTAGGAATGCACGCTAGGATGAAGAGAAGAGTACCTACCTATGTAAAAAGTGTAAGCACATAATTGCAGTGAAATAAATCCAAGGACTCTATTTTTTTAATGTGCGACTCCCTCTTAATCGATTATTTGAACAGTAAAAATAAAAGTAACTCCCTCTAAAATGATTATTCAAACAGTATAAAAAAAACTCACATGGCGCACGTGGCTCATTTAAAAAAGTGGTAATAATTTGCGATGCACAAATTGTGTCAGCTGACAAGTTTTGTTTGAAACAAGGAATTTTGATAACGAAACACACGAAATTGGTAAGTTAATATTTTAATATTATTTCTCTACATTTCCTTTTATATGAAAAAGATGATTGTTGTGATTTTAGATTGCAGTCTCATCTATGATGATTTGGAGTTAAGGTATTTGCTCAATTATATTCATAACCTTCTATGAAATTCTAAAGAGCCTGAGTTTTGGCATCATATATTAAGTATTTTAGAACTCACTTGTTGTAAAAATCCATAGAATTAAGTACTTAGGTAACATTCTAGAGAAACCGCCATATTTAGTGAAAAAGTACATTTTTTTGCGTGTTTATTTATTTATATCTATCAGTTTAACTTTAATCTCGTACATCTTTCCCATATAACGTAGGGGAAAATCCTAGACTTGACAGACATATCAGTATCTATTCAAATAAATTTAAGTATATTTTATGTAAAAGTCCTTTTAAACGAAGAATTTAGATGGCGCGAACGGGCAAAAAAATGCGCCTTCTGTTTTATTAGGGTTGATGACATCACGCAAACATACTAAGCACATTTGGCAGGCGCGCATGCGTCACAGCGTCGTCCAGTTTTAAATTTAGACGTGTCGCCGGAATCCGCTGGCCCATTTAGATGCCGACAGAAACTGCGAATTTTCTCTCAAAGTTCATTACCAATTGAATATTATACCCTAAAACCTTCTAAATCAGTGCCCAGTGAAGTGAAGTGATGAGGATATTGTATCGGGATTGTTTAATTATCTTATAGTTCAGAGTTCTACTTGAAATTGTTCGTTGGTTTCGTTAAAAATGCGTGTCGTCGTGTTATTTTTGTTGTTATTGTCAAATCAAGGTAACTGTGAAATTGTAATAATTGGTGTATTGTATTTAGCTGTTTTGTAGGTATTTAGTGTTTCTTTATTAATCGTATCTCCATAGGTTTATCAGTCTCATTATAACCCAATAAAAGAATCACATAAGTCTGCACTCAATAGGCTAGTGACCTATTAAACAATATACACCTAAATATAGCAGACATATTTCATATCATTTATCTTTTAGACTAATGTAAATAGTTGTGTATATGCACACCTAAATACTGAGGTAGAGTTAGTAAAGTAAAAGCGTGTAGAGTAAGAAGCTGTGTTCTGAGACCTTTTTACAAAGCGAGCCAGGTGGTCTTAGCAATATTTTACATTAAAAACTTTTTGTTTCACCAAACTATGACATTTATGGAAACTGTCTGAAGATCTGTCAACAGCATTTCGGTTATAGCACCGAATAGGTTAACTGCTCAATTTTATGATCAATTTTTTTAAACGAGTTAGGTCGTCGTATAATTGTAAATACCAAAGATAACCACTCAGTGTCGTATCTCGTTCAAAGATTATCAATAGCGATCCAAAGGGGGAATGCTGCTGGCGTTATGGGTATTTTTGGGCCAGGTACGACACGGGGTGGTCTTAGATATTAATTTTTTCTTATTTATTTTAATTTTATTTTTTTCTTTTATCTTATTTTTTATTGTAATATAAATTTTACGAATAAAAAAAAATTATGATTGCCATCTAGTGGTAGAAGTCTGAACGAATAGTTTATAGTGCAAAACGGACTGAAGTACGGAATTAGTTATTTTATTACCAACACATGTTCTGCATACTATCAAAAATAGTACTGAAAATTTAATCTGTCGCTTAACCTATTTCAAATATTTTCAAATTGAATTTGATTTGACGTGAAATGTTTTGAAATTGCACCAAAACGTATAAACATATATGTTATATAATTACTACAAATTACATTTTATTGTTAAATAAAGATATGAATCGATTTGATGAAATGATTACGATTTCTTACACTTAGCTATAAAAATGACAATACAGGTTCGCTTCTTCATCTGTGTGACCCTTCTCGAAGTAGTTTTAAATATTTTTCATACCTTCTAAGTCCTATCACAAGTAAGAGCTAAATATGCCCAAATTCAAATTCCAGGAGCCTCAAGGCCCCAAAACGACTTTAAGTATGCGAAGAAAATTTAAGTAACTAAGTAGATGTATATCTTAACTCAATTTATAGAGGTCTATTGTAACGCCTTGGGGTACACTTCTCTCATTGATATAAATAACAATCCGGCATCATGCCACTGAAATAAATCACGATTTAGAGCCAATAAAACGTGAGTTGCTTGTCAAAACAGGAGATCGCCCCTAGACGGGGTTGCTGAGCACTGAGCATGATTCCCGTGCCGTCCTTATGTCTTCCTTTTCCGACTTGTTTACATGGTGTTCTATAGTGTGAGCACAGATTATTTAATACAATACAAAATATCTATATTGCCCACATACAGAAACAAATAATTGTACACTTACAAAAACGAATACCATAATAGTACAATGAGACAATGGACTTTATAGTTGTGCAGTGCATGGTCGATCAGAGATGGACGCTGTCCGGATGATTTGTCCTACGCAAACTATGTAATTATTTAACTTTATTGTCATGTAGGTACTACTGAATTGGCTTACTAATAATTTAAAAACGTGTCTACCTTTTTTGTTCAAGTGATTACCTGCCTACTTGATATGGTTAAATATACATGTACATTTAAGCTTTCTGCACCGCTCACGCAAGTGTTTTTCTACCGCAGCTCATTTCTACCCTAAGGTTGGCTGGAAGAAATTGCATTAGCGATAAGTCCGCCTTTGTACCCATTTAGTTGTATTGGTTTTAACTATGGGCTTCTTTTGTTTGTAAATGGTGCAATAAAGTGCTCATTCATTCATTCATTCATTAAATATAACTTACTATACTGTAGAAACCTTTACCTATTTTAAACAGGAGTATTAGCTTTAGAAACTGGAGGCCTAGTAATATGTCCTATAGCCCATAGGGCTCCGATTTCGTTCTTTTTCCTAGTTATTTTTATTTTCTAGATGTTAACCCCAAGCGACAGGCGTCTGCATGTTATGAATACTATATTGTCTCCGACGATAATTAACTAAAGCTTTAAGCAACTATTTTATCGATTTCAGATTTTACAGAAAGCGTTCGTATACTAGAACTTCAAGTCTCAGGGCACGCCGCTGAAGGCAGTGAAGCACTGCTGGGCTGCCAGTTTGACCTGGAAGGGGACACTCTGTACTCAGTCAAGTGGTACAAGGACGGCCGCGAGTTCTACCGGTACGTGCCCGCCAGCGAGCGGCACACCACCCGCTTCCCGGCTCCCGGCGTTATTGTTGATGTGAGTTGATGACTGATGTAGCACAACTACTACTTAGATCTACTGAATGCTTTATATAACAAGTTTGACTATGCTCCTTATTGTCAGTGTTTTAAATTATTTTTCAGCCGCTTTGTTAGACACAAAACGTCTAACACTGACGACAGTGCCATTTTGCCATTCGTCTCTTTTATTACCTACATCTTTTTCTGGATAGCTTTGCTACCATTTTTCGATCGTCTTAGAAATTGCAATTATCCCTGTAAATTTAGTCGTTTATTTAAATTATCAATGGGTCGGTAAAGTCGTTTACTACTTAACTCAGCTATGGTGCGTTAGCATATATTTAAGTTAAAAGTATCAGGACATGCAGCTGAAAGCAGCGAGGCGCCGTACTCCGCCAAGTGGGACGTGCCCGCCATGAGCAGCACACCACCCGACACCTGAGCAAATGGCACTAGATCGTGAATGAACACTAGTACGTACGTACTTATCTGTAGGAGCCATTCGTAGAATAGCTCAGATGCCACTTATTTGGGTGTCCAACATGGCAGGCTTCGATGTTTTTATGCGATTACGTTGGCAGTCACGCATGCAAATGTCAAAAGCTATGCGCGCGGTTAACCACAGTTTATCTTTGATTCCAGCTCTCTCGTTCGTCCATGAACGTGGTCACGTTGGTACACCTGTCTCGGGAGTCGGCTGGTGTCTACCGATGCGAGGTCTCCGGAGAAGCGCCCAGCTTCAACACTGTGTCTAAAGAGAAACACATTTCTATTTACTGTAAGTGTCCATATATAATAATAAGTATCTATGCTATCTAATTCTTTTAGGGCATCATGGGGGAATCAAATTTAATCATCACAACCTATGGGATGCTTTACTTTTAAAACAGAATTATGAAATTTGGTAAAAGCAAGGCTATACAGTACTTACACAGAAACAAATCTGAAAACTATAAATGCAGTTGAAACTAAAGTGAAAAGGAATTTACTTCTATATATTTATTTATTTGTACTTGAATCAGATTCATTCAATCAGAGATAATCAAGTACAAAGGGGTAGTGGCGTCGCTACTTTAGAACAAAACAAAATTTTTGTAATTTTTACTTACAATAATTTAGGATTACTAGGATTTCCTAGTAACTGTAACCCACGGAGTAATAACAAAGAGGAGATGGCGTAGCTTCCTTACAAAAATAGTGTGAGGTTACGCGGGGCGAAAGGCAGACGTGACGGAAGCTTGATTTGGCCGTGGCTCCACCCCTATTGACGATCCCCTCTACTTACCAATAGATGTCGCTAGCAAATCAAAGATTTTATAGCGTACACCGACAGGGTTAAAAATTAAAATACAAAACGGTTTCGTTATAATGAATTTAATAACTGAATTTAAGACGTTACGTTTGCGGTGCGGGCGACGGGGGACGCTGTTGGATTTGCAGGCCTTGAGACAGCACAGCCGGCACCGGTTGCTTCGCTACAAATGCTAGGCGCTATAATTTCAACATAAAAAAATATATTTATATTTCTTTATGTTACAGATATTTTGAACATTAAAAACAGACACATATTTTGTGTAACACTAAATCAATCAAATAAATTCGAAAATATGTTATTTACTTACGTTTATTGTGATCCCATAGCAGTACAGCATTGAAACACTTAAAACTAAATGGTTTATAATATTTTACAAAATATTCTTAGCTGAAACGAAACGTAAATTATAAAAATAAGAAAAACAAACTTTAAGAAAAATATAATTTTTAGGCTTCTTTAATTGCTAAACGGACACTTTTTGAAATGTGGTACTTATAACGAAAAAAATTGTTCGTATTTTCTTTGTTTTTTATGTGCGAAACGGACGCATTCGGAAACGTGCCCCTGTTGCCACAGAATATTATATTCATACATACATACATACCATCACGCCTTTTTCCCGTAGGAGTAGGCAGAGACTATATTATATCCTGTTGTTAATAAATTTATACACGATACAGCCACCTTTTGTTTTGAACTAATGCTAAAGGACCACTCCTTTAGTATTAGTTCGCTCCTAATTTTGAGCCACAACTAAAAATCTTTTATTTATGGCTCAAAATTGTGGATCTATTGATCTGAAATTACCCGCAAAAGTGTCAAAATGCTAAAGGGGCACATGTGTAAATAAGTGATTTAAAAGCCGAATTCAACGGGTGTCTTTGTTCATATTTCATGAATGATTTTAGTTCCATTTTTTTAATAAAAGCAATTTTGAAAAATTTAGATTTGTGGCCCTTTTGTTTTAAAGTAGCGATATTCTGAAAAGCTAAGTTCGTTTTTAATTGGTTTGTCTTTATAACTTTATACAAACAGAATAGTTTTATTTTATACTGTACCTATCTATGTATTTTAATTAGAGCAATAACGGCTCACAGTGCGGAACCCTCGATGCATGAGTTTCACCCGTAAATTGATAGGTATTTTTTTATATATTCTGTTCACTGATTAAATTAAAACCGTCGATTTTTTGTTCATCAAACATTCGCCAAATCCTCTTTTACTCTTTTACAGTATTACCAGAAGACGGCCCCACAATAACGGGACTTCAAGACATTTACAGTATAGGCAATACAGTAAACCTCAACTGCACATCACCACCTTCCCGCCCTGATGCCCAGCTGAAATGGCTACTCAACGGATCACCAGTACCTGAGGAGTATGTCTACGGTCCGTGGTACAAAACTACCACGGAAGGCGATGAAGCTCCGTTCCAAACGAAATTAAAATTGAATTTCAGAATCACTCCGGATCACTTCACGGATGGCATGATGACGATCATGGTAAGCAGTTATTGATAAGGGACATAAGGGTGAATCATTTGCATCATGCTGCACCTTTTCTTAAATGTATGTAAATGGTGCAATAAAGTGTTCATTCATTCATTTGTTCCAATCGAATCGTCAAACTAGTCCTCAAACTCTAGTCTCAGGCGTTGCATTCTCTTCTTGACGCTCTGGTTGGGATCTTTTTTTTCGTTTCGTACCTGAGTCCTTTATCCTCTGATTGACAATTCTCAAAATTCCCACTTTCCAAAAAACCTACTCATCTTTTACTCATTTCCAATAATCACTACTGCCTATATAAACAAATTTTCTTTATTAATATTATTCTGGTAATAAAAAAAATGTGTCGTGCCGTCACGTCAAAGACCATGAATAAAACAAATGGGCTCTGAAGCGATAATTGGGTGTACATACATGTTTTGCCACTATACAAAATTGCAAGGTCACCCAAGGCAGCATGCATTCAACTCATTCAACTAATAAGTACTAAGGCATCGAATGAATCTCTCCGAGACTGGCCATTTCTGTTCTATCCTCAATGATTTTGGTCAAAAAGCCAAAAGATCGAATACACTCTATCTATCAATTCAAGACAACCGGGACTGCCGAAATAATTATAGGAGCTCTACAGCACTCAAGATACTTGTTCATGTTCATGTTGTATTTAGTATGTGTTCCGAATAACAGTGTAAACTTAAATAATCTTAAACTGATGATGGTAGATAGGTATGTAGGTTTAAAGATGTATAATATTTCATCAGTGAAAAATAATTGAACAATAAATTCAACAAATCTGATGTGATGATACAATGGGAAGTGTATGAGTATGTTGACAAGAATTATGACAGTCATTTCCTGCACGTGAACGATTTCATTTCCAGTAACCGGAACTTACATGTAAATTACAATAATGCACGCCTTCATGGGATTATAATTACATGGGACGTCACAAAAATGTAAAACAATCCTAGCTTTATATTTCGCTAATATTCCTTGAGGAAACTTGTTCAGTTTCATGAAACGAGCACGTCCCTAGAGGTTCCAATTCTCGTTTTTGCAACACAGTGTAATTTTATTTCAGAAAGAGCATAATTCTAGCCGATATTCTTTATCAGAACTGTTAGTGAATGTAGCTTTGGGAATAAAAGGAATTATTTATTTATTTATTTATTTATTTAACCTTCATTGTACAAATTACAATTTGTAAAGCACAATAGGCGGACTTAATGCTAAAAGCATTATCTAACAGTCAACCTTTGGGTATAGCAGAGAGCTTAAATGTGGGTGTACAGAAAATACCACGGGAACGGCTTGTAAAATCTATACTTATACGAATAAACCTACACAACCATATATTTTATAATACAATAAACATACATAAACAATACATATACCTATACAAATAATATATATATATATATATATATATATATATATATATATATATATATATATATATACATAAACATATAGTAAATTCATATAATATAATGTTACATAAAATACAGATGCAATATACGTCATTAAACCAAGTATGGTTAATGACTACATTTAATCAGTTGCTTTGCTGAGCGAGAAAATGTCTGAATACCAGAGCTTTGAAACCATCGCGGCTAGAGGCACTCCTAATAGATTCGGGAAGCGCGTTCCAGAGTCTGACAGCCGTAACGGCGAAAGAGTTGGAGTAGAACCCAGTACGGTGAGAAGGAGTGGCGAGAGTTAACTTATTTGAAGAACGCAGGGCTCTTTCATGAGTTGAACTTAACAGTTGGAAGTCTTTTTTAAGGTAGCCTGGAGAAGAGGGATTATTTAAAATATTGTACAATTGACAAAGAATGTGGAGATTCCTGCGTTGACGGATTGAAAGCCATTTAAGCTGGGAACGGTATTTCGAGACATGGTCGTATTTACGAAGGCAGAAAATGAATCTGATGCAGTTGTTAAGAAGGCGGTCTAATTTGTTTAATTGTTCTTCAGTTATGTCCAGAAAACACACATCAGCATAATCAATTATCGGGATAACAAGGGCCTGGACCAGCATAGTTTTCGTTTTGATAGGCAAAAAATTCTTTAAACGTTGTAGGTAATGAAGTGAGGCAAATACCTTCCGACTAACCTCAGTAATGTGATACTGCCAGCTCAGTGTAGAATCCACGTAGAGACCCAGATCCTTTACTACATGACACAGCGAAATCTCAGTTCCACTATAGATAATGGGTTGGATCGATTTAATGTCTAATTTATTGATTTGAACACTACTTCCTATAACAATGGCCTGACACTTTTTAGCGTTTACCGAGATTCCAAAGCTGCAAGACCACTCCAGAATACTACGTAAATTGTTATTTATTAAGTCAATAGCAGAGTCGATATGATCTATATTGGTTTGTGTATAAAGCTGCAAGTCATCAGCGTAGTAATGATGTGGGCACGTCAATACTGAAGACAAGAGATTTATAAAAATCGAGAATAAAATTGGGGACAGTATACCGCCCTGTGGAACACCAGCATCAAGCTCGCACCAGCCAGAAGTATCCTGCCCATTGCGAACCTGCTGCCGGCGACCACGAAGATAGCTAGTAAACCAGTCAATCACTGAAGATGAGATATTGCACCGAGAGAGGATGGCCAAAAGTATATCAATATCTACCATATTAAAAGCATTGCTGAAATCAATCAAAACCAAAACAGTAACCTCGGTATTCTCCATTCCTGCTCTGATGTCGTCTGTTACTCTAAGCAATGCAGTGGTAGTGCTATGGCCAGGTCTAAAACCCGACTGAAAGGGATTTAAGAGATTGTTATTCTGCAAATGCTCAGTTAACTGCCTGAAAGCTGATGCCTCTAGAATTTTGGATAGAAATGAGAGGATAGAAATAGGACGGACATCACTAAAATTGATGGGATCAGGGATCTTAGGGAGAGGACGTACGTAGGCCAGCAGCCATGAAGCAGGAAAATGATGTTCTGAAAGGCTGTAGTTTATTATGTGCGTGATGACAGGAAGAACACAGGGAAGTATAGGAATTAACATCTTGCGACTTATTTGATCAGGGCCAACAGCGTTGGAAGTAATGGAAAGAATGGTTTTGGTGACCTCATCCTCAGTGACTGCGGCAAATTCAAATATCCCACCATCAGAGACAGGCATGGCAAGAACAGAAGAAATTGTTGAATTTTTGATGTTATCATCTAGAAGTGGCACCGATGTAAAGTGATTATTGAGATGATTTAAAGAAAATGGAAACTTAGATATATCTTTCTGCGCTTTACCTATGCCCTGAGAATTCAAGAATTTCCACAGATTTGCTGGAGAGACATTTTCAATGTTATCAGAGAAATACTGGCGTTTAGCGTTTCTACACATTTGGTTGCAACGGTTTCTTGCAGCCTTATACAGCGACCAATTTTCATCAGTACGATCCTTTTTAAATTTTCGGAAAGCATAGTTACGTCGTTTCATGGCCATACGAACTCCATTGGTAATCCATGGCACAGGTGGACGGCGTATTTTGACGGCTCTTACGGGTGCATGAGTATTGTACAGTGACAAAATACAATCATTAAATAGAGAAACTTTATCGTCAACTATAACGGCGGCGAACACGGGATTCCAATCGATTCCGCATGCGTCACGCAACAAAGCTGTATTGTCAATTTTAGAGAAACAGCGAAGATGTAGAACCATGGGTTTAACTTTCGGTACCTTGATTTTGTAAGAAACGTAAAGCAAATCGTGATGAGAAAATCCAGGAGCTGCTGTTTGACCATGCCTTGCCACATTTTTATCCGCTGAAGTAATTATCAGATCGAGTAGAGTGGGACCATGGTCGGTGAAATGTGTAGGACCAGATGGTAGAACTGTAAAGTTTACAGACTTTAAAATATTCAACAATCTCGCAGCCCTATTTTTATTAATTATTGTCTTTAATAGCATAATGCCGGATATACAGCTGAATCTTTGGTCTACGTGTTATGTAGCGTATGTCTCCGATAATTTTGACCTAGAGGTCTCATGGATCTCAATATTTTTGGTTGAATTTCCCTGAAGTGTTAAACGCCAATCCTTCCACTGTATTGTCATATCAAAGACCATATGAACTCTGGGATCTGGGCCCATAGACAAAGTCACAATTTGAAAACGATCGACATTCGAAAACAAAAAACGTATGGGTTTGACATTAGAAGCGCTAAATCACGTGGTCGATACTAATTCCGAAAGATCGCGAACATGAATGTCGTTATCGATTTTCAAATTGTGACTTTATCTACGGGCACTAAGCGTGAGTTAACGATGCAACTGAAACATGTGATAATGACTACTAAACTAGCTGTGAGCCACTGCTCTCCCCGCGTTAAAAAGTAGTCTATGTTAGATCCCGGGTCTTCAACTATATCCATACCAAGTTTCATCAAAATTAGTAGCGTAAAAGACAGACTTTCGCATTTATAATGTTAAGTATGGATTTGTGTTCCTTTTTCAGTGTCAATCAATAATCGCGCCTTTGTATAACAAAGAGACGCACTACACATACCACCTCAAGCTGCCGTCCACCACGCCGGCACCGCTCAACAATGAAGCGAATCAGCCATCTAAAACAGCATTCTTATTATCTTTCTTACTTAATATTCTTTACCTTCTATTTTTTAAATAAGTGATAAGTTTAACAAAGCATTTACAAATGTAAGATTCGGAGTTTTTTTACGTGATAATATTGTAGAATATTGCATTTGTAATGACGACGACCTATTTAAGAAACTTATACATTTGTATTTCAGTTGATTGAGTTAAAGCATTGAACCAAGGTTTTAGTCGCTATGTACGTACATATTTAAATGATAGAGTCGTCGCATCGCATTGTGTTATAATTTGAGTCCTTGTGTGAACTGGCCTGAAATTCATCTTATACATGATAAACGCTTATCCTAAATTTAGTAAGTAATATACTTAAACAATTAAGAGCTTAATAAATTCTTGCATAGCCGTGACTTAAATAGTTGCCTCCACTATTGGCGTAGCTTTATTGCCCACATAGAGAAATGAAATACCTATAATGTACTATAACAATAACTTAAACCTATGGAGTAAAGACGGACTTATTGGTAAGCAATCTATTCCAGTCAACTTTCGGGTGCCTAGTAAAGAAAGTAATAGTTTAGTTAATTATAGGTGGGGTAGGCAACCTCCATCCCATACAGGTGGGTACAGCAAATATTATCGTGAGATTATTTATGTAAGTGTCAAATTATTGATCCTGGCTGATTAATATTGATTACATGGAAGTCGCAAAATTTTGTGATTTTATTTAACAAATCTTTATTCTGAAGGATAAGGAATATAAAATTCGGCAAGTCTGTACTAACATTCAAGCTTAACCAGGGCATGTAGCCAAAGTCACGGTGTGAAAGCGATAACGAAAATTGAAAACAAAAAAATGTATGAAATTGACATAAGCCTATACGCGACCGATCGCGAACACTATCGTTATCGTTTTTCTGAATGTCTTTTTGTTTGAGCCCCCAGCAGTTGCTTTTAAGACGAATCTTGAGCATTCCAATCGTGTCAAAAAAAGATTTTTAAAAGATGAAATACCGATTTACAAATGTGCCGAACTATGTATTGTTGTTGTAAAATGAAGTATTTTCAATGACAAGCATGCCAGAGTACAACAATAAATTACCAAAATAGCAAGCATTTACGAAGTTGTATAACAAGTGTATTTAAGATTAACAAATAGAATCAAATAATCTAGTCATGTATGTTTAATTATGTTGAGATAATATGTCAAATTTACGATGTTAAAGGAGGAGTAAAGCCAAATCTATTGTTAAAATAAAAATGTTTTTGATGATTAACTATTTTATTTACAATCGATCCTTACACATAAAAATCCAGTTTGTCGGTTGGGCTTATATTTTACGTACGAGTATTTATCACATTACATACTGCTTTTCAATATCCAGAACCTCGCGGGCCATTTGGTCCACCACTTGGGTAACCCTCTTCCCCTCCAATACCACTTTGTTGTCCTCTCCCATTCCCTTGTGGTCCCCTACCACCATTCTGCGATCGACCTCCAGGATACCCCTGACCTCCACTTGAATCATTTCCATTCGAGAAACCATTATTACTGTTTCCGCGAGCGTTTCCATTATTTCTTTGAGGTCCTCCTTTTGGATAACCATTACCGTTTCCATTGCCTCCAGGATATCCTCTATCTTGAGACCCGCCGTTGAGACTCTCTAATCCTTCGTCTAAGGGATTTCCTTGACCTCCAAATCCCCCCTGACCTAACCCACCTTGGGGACTCCCTCCACCTTGTCTATTCCTACCATTTTCCCCAGGTCTTCCACTTGGATATCCTTCAAAATCTTGTCCATTGTTTCCAGAGCCACCTTGGCTAAAATCTTCTGATTGTGAGAACTGGCCTGATCTACCAACCTGACCTCCCTGCCCTTGGGGATATCCAAGTTCATTGCCACTTGATCCTGGTCCACCTTGAGGATATCCCTGGTCGCCTCCTTGGGTATATCCTTGGTTGCCTCCTTGACTTCCACGATTGTTACCTGAAATTATGATGCATTTATAATATTTCTCTTTTTCGATGTTTTCAGAAGAAAATAACTTAAAAAGATTTACTTATAAGAAAATGAAACTGTTTTAAATACAATTTAAGCAAATCAGAACTGTAGTTCAAATAATAAAATTGTAATATTAAGTTGTTATTTGATTTCCCCAAATATAATTTGAACATGTAGGAGAGAACCGACATTTTAGGGTTCAGTACACGACATTTCTTAGCTTACGTTGTCAGTCTGTCTACATAAAAGTAAGCCGGCTCAAAATTTCAGGTTAAATGTAGTCACTACATCTTATGAGACAAATAGACGGAAGAACGAAAGCGGAGCCTTAGCAAAATTAGTGCTCTTTTATCGCCCTCTGATGATTGGTCCCCAAAAAAGTCAATATTAGTTTTGCGTTATAAGTTTAATTCAAATTTATGTATTACCAGAACCAAAACCATTGCTCAAACCTCCTCGGCCTCCTAGAAATAAAAAAAATGATATGTAAATATCCATATTATTAGCAGAATAAGGCTTAAAAACGCACACGGGTGTTACAAATGCAACCGCGAAGCACTATTAGTAAATTATACCTACAGATACGAAAAGAGAAAATTGTATTTGTTTTAAGTTACTTTCATCGTCATAACGTTTTCCCGGTTTCATTGTAATATTTTTTATTTAATGAAACATGACATTCGCGTTATTAATGACATTAAAATTACCAAATCTAGATTTATTTAAATGGCATAAGTGTGACTATCTCGGTTTTATAATTTCTGCCAGAACCATAGAATTCGTGGTGTTATATGGTATTATAAAATTTTCTGAAGTTAGCTTTTGTTGTACTTTACTTACTTACCGAAAATCTACTAATTGTGCTAAATGCATCTAATAGGTAGATATGGTAGATTTTATGAAAATCTTATGAAGAGTTTGCTGACCGAAGCAACAAAATGATGATTTGATTTAAGAACCATCATTTCGTTCCAAAATCTTACTCATTAAACCTTGGGTAAGGATAGGATTCTGTGCAAAAATATTATATTTCTGTGAGATTATTCCCAGCTTCGACCTAGTCTGTAGCAAACAAGTATTCGTAGCTACACGTAATTCACGATGAATTATTAAAAAAAAATCTCATCATTGCGTTTTCTCAAATGTACTACAATCTGGATTGTATATTTTCAAGTGTCATTATTACCTTTGCCACCTCAGTATGCAAATAAAAGCCTATTCATTTTATTTTTAACTTACTCGTAATCTCAACCCTCCTAAATTTAATGTCGCGAGTCAAAAAGCGTTTGAAATTATGATGCTGATTGTCTTGCCAAGTAGCATCCAATCCCATAAACAAGCGACTAATATGTGACGACACGGACTTTCAAACACGACTAGCACTATCTCCCTCAGGCAAAACTGTTTAAACAAGCAAGGTGTTCGTGTAGTAACTAAACAAACCCTCGTATCGTATCTGAGGCTTGTATCCCTGGAGACCGGCCTCGTATTCCACCACCTGCGTCCTGCCATCAGGCAGCTCTACATTATACTCCCCGGTGGTGGTGTCCCCGTCACGATGTTCTGAATGACCAAATTTAGTACCTGACTGCGCGTCCTCGACTTCGTAATTAAACTCGTATTTAGCTGGTTCCTGAAATGTATAGATGAGGTTAGGGAAAGGTGAACTTGGTTATTAATATTGTAACATACCATAAAAAACAAGTCTGTTCAATATTTAAACAAGTTCCAGAAAAAAAATGTTTTTTTTTGGAATAAAAAAAAAGATTTAACATATTTTTTCGCAGAAGAGAACACTGTGGCGCTCACTCGTTTCGAAGGCCAAGATCTTCGGGTTCACTTCGGGTCGCTGAGCCAGCGGAATAAGTATAAATTTTCATTTATAACCGACACGCCCCTTCTTGGAAATCCTGTTAGTTGGTAGATTTCGACTGAATAAGACAAAGGTATAAGGAAATTTAGACCTAAGAATGCACTTTATCCCCTTTTGGGACATCCACGGGTAGAAATCGAGTGTTATAAGCCATATTTTACAATAATCAAAATTGTTAATTGCATATTTTCATTACTATAAAATGCTTTTTCAATTTCAAAAAAAGAAATATCGATTTCTCTACGTAAGACTTGTATGAGAAGGCGTATACTTAAATAAAAATATTTACATCAGATTCATCGCCTCCAAAAGCATTTCCTCGACCGCCAGCACCTCGGTTTCCAGAGCCGCTGCCGAAAGCTGGTGCACCATAAGAGTCAGACGGCGCCCCACCGCCTGACTGTCGTCCACCGAAAGAGCTGGCTCCTCCATTGGTTAGCGGGGCGGAGTAAGAGGAACCCGGCGACCCTTGAGATCCTGATTGACCTCGATTGGAAGCCGTAAAGTCGCCACTAGGTGGAGGACCATAGGAACTATCTGGCTTTTGACCAATTCCAGATCCACTGGAACTAAAATCGTTGCCACCTCTACCGGACGAGCCAGTAAGTCCTTGTTCATTAGGGGAACTATAAGTACTCTGCGGACGACCTCTACCATTAGATCCATTTTGCGGCGATCGGCCAGGTTGACCAGATTGTCTGTTTCCTTGACCTTGGCCCCCATTGGGAGCACCATACTCTGCACTAGGTCTACTATTAGACCCCTGTCTTCCATTTTGTGAAGATGGTCCAAATTGGGATCCAGGCGATCCACGGCCAGAGTTTTGACCTGATGGGGGGCCATATTGAGTATCTGGTCTATTGTTGCCAGAGCCACCAGGTGGGAAATATGAGTCCTGCAGTTGATTCTGGTTTCCACCTAATCCAGGGCCTCCTCGGCCCCCTGGTCGACCATTATTGCCGACATCAGGTGGCCCATATTGAGAAGAAGGACTGCCGGTGTTGCCAGCAGACGGAGGTAGATAACTGTTAACTGGGGGTTCACACTTGCACGAAGTCCAAGCTAAAGCACCAACCCAAAGAATGTACTGAAAAATGCAATAAAAAAATTTACAAACACATTTAAAATCACGAAACCACGCATATTTGACCTCGCTGTAAAAATAGGAAAACCAAACTATGGTTACCGTAATGGGTTAAATTACCAACAATACATTTTTGTTTACATTCCATTTGTCTTTGTAAAAAACTCAAAATTTCACTTACAAAAATCATTGTCGGGTAGATCGCATGAAATTTAATTTCTAATCCTAGACCTAATTTATAGGACGTGTTCCCGTATTAAGGTTTGCCTTTTGAATACTCTAAATTTGAATAAGCCGAGTTTATATAGGTGAATTTGGAGTAATCGTGATATCAATAGTAACGCAAGAGCCGCACGCGTGTCGTGGCATTGCTTTTAATTTCGTGCTTCTGCCGAGTGGGCCGACGTGGAACTTGAGACCCTTAGCCGCCGCACGATATTTCAATTTTCTTCACCTGAACAATAAATGATGATTTAAACTTATTAACTGACACGAAGACGTCATTTATCGATTGCTTATTTTATATTCAGTTTATATATCTAAGTATTACTGAGTACTCATTTTAGCGCCTTCCCGGTTGCATCCTCGGCTGATTGCCTCGGGGCCCAGGGTCCGCTTTCCTACTTTTTCTCCTCCATTTCCCCCAGTTTTCGACATTCTTGGTTGTAAGTCTATTAGCACGCATATGATGGGATGGTTTGTCCCACTAGTATTGACCTTGCATAAAGGTACTTAATTATCAAACTAGTAACTTAAAGACTTATAAAACATTTAAAAAAATGATTTCAATCAGAGGTTACATTTACAGGAGGAAGAGTTTTGTACAGAAACTCTCTCTCTCTTTCTCTTTTTATTTGCCTGCTTGACCTCTACCTCACTCTCATCTATTTCTGCCACCAAAATGAAGTGAATATATTGTTATCATCCGCAGGCATAATAGCTGAATGTTTGAATGGCAATAGACGTGAAATTTAAGGATTTGTCATAACGTGGCGCCCACAAGTTGGTAGCGTGACGCGTGCGCCTATCTTGTGTGCGCCGTATGCTTGGCTGTCAAAAAAATATAAAAACTATGTTTATAAATTTAACTTCTTTACCGATTTTGATAAAATTTGTATAAGTACAAATTTAAACTTAAAACCTTCATTTCCAAAATTAATAAATGATGGAATAAACGTAAAAAAAATAACTAAACTGAAGTGATGCGACTTGATAAATCCTTAGTAATTGTAAAAAGTGATTGTCTATGTGTAAATAACTTGAATGGGAGCTGTCGATTGTGTGATCTGTGTCATCCTCGCTTCTAGTTAGCGGCAATCGTGCGGCGAGCGAGCGTGTCGCGAAGTGACGAAATGACGCGCATCGTCGTGATCGCTCGCGGTACCTCGCTATGTGCAGGAGATCGATTCTAAATTTATACTGAGTACTAAGTAATATAATAAAGCTAAACTCACTAGCTAGTCTATACATATAATAAATTTATAACAAAACTGTGCAATTCGTTCGATTTTACGCAGACATTGGTTACATTTTGAGGTAGGTTAGTACTTTACGAGCGAGCGAAAATCTACAGTGCTTAGACAATAATGTAATTTTAGAAATTATGATCACCTTATATTTACAGCGGACTTGAGGGGACGGTAGAGATCAAAGAGCGGGGTCCAACAATCTCATTAGATTCCTCTACACACCAGCTGTATACTCACTACGTTTCTTTAATCTTCTCTTGATGAATCAATCTTATTCATTCGAGTCATGTAGGCTAAAAAGTCAAATATTAATTTTCGTTTGGTCTTTGCCTAAGTTTAGGACCTCTTTTGTGCACGAGACTAGGCAACTAGGGCACGACAGAAGATGGGCCATTGACTGCACCGATCCGCGAATCACACAGTAAATGCGAGTAAGCGAGATGGCGCAATACAAGATGTAAGGCGATCTCGCTTACTTACTTGAATTTGGATGGATTTAAGATATCATAGTGACATCCCTGTTCTCTGCTCGAAATGCGTACACGTGTAAACTAGATAAAATGTGTGAACTAGATGATTATGTCCATCCAGCATATAAACTCTAATTGAAAGCTAGAATCTTAATACTAAAAGTTATATATATAGAGCATATAAAACTGGATTTCTAAAATTATTGGCTCTAGGCATAGGATATTTAAGTTTACCTTTGAGAGGCATGTACCTATTGATCCTCCAACGCGTAGAAGCCCTTTGGAGAAGTTAATTTCAGTTTACCTTTTCAAGTTTACCTATTATTATTATGATTACTTAGATACAAAGTCTGTTACAAAAGTGGCGTTCCTGTGCTACTACCAAGAGATTTCCCCCTTTCCCAATTCTCATTAGTTTAACGATAAGTAACAAGCATTGGATATTAATTAACGCAGATGCTAACGACTGATACAAAAATTTTGTTTGGTGGATCTGTTAATCGTCCTTGACGAATAGGAAGGTAACTAAGAATTTGGTTTCACCAATTTAATAACTAGTACTGTCAAATCTAGGACTAGAATTACAAATGTACCACAGGCTATACTAGTTGTTCGCCGCGAACAGAGACCTCGCAAATTTCACTCAATAAATTTTACCACAAAAATAAAAATAAATTTTCCCATCATTTACTGGGGGGTCATATTTAAGATATTCTGAACCCAAAAGTTTCATATACCTGGGAGAGATTTATCGTAATCCTGTGTCAGATACCCTATGCCTAATATCCTGTGACAGATATTAGGCATACTGAAAAATCTGACCGTGTCAGCCACTAAAACACCTCTGACCATGTTTCTGTTCATCCCGAAGGTCAGAAGGCAGTGAAATGAAATGAAATGAAATGAAATTGTTAATTTCAATTTAGGATATAAATATCACTTATTGACGTCAAAAGTCGCTCCATGGGGATAACCAGTACTGCCAAATCTAGGAACACGATTAACAACATACCTTACGTTACCTTACGCTTGGGCGAAGAAGATAAATATAAGTAATAACCTCTCTAAAATAACCTCTCTAACACCAGGGTGTAAACTATATTGATTGATCATTGGAGTTCAAGCTACATGGATTGACCAAACCCCAAAAATAGCATTTTAATGGCTGTGATTTAATTTCGTAGTTTAATGGGGTCGATTACTCTTAGGACACATAAACAAAAATATTTTAAGATCGAGAAAGTGAATTTAAAAATATGAAAGATCAAAAATGTTAAATTGAGTTTATTTGGATGATTGTATTATCGTTATTTCATATGCTAGACATACTGACTTTCTACGAATTAATGATTTTTTATAATTTCGGGATTGTTACACATTAAATTAAACTATTTTAGCTGCTGTTGTTAGAGGGGTTATTAATTATTAATATATTATTAATCCATACTCCATACTATATTATCCATCCATACTATATACTATAAAACTATAATATCGAACTAATATTATAAACAGACTTTCGCTGTCTGTCTTTCTGTCTGTTACGCTTTCACGGCCAAACCGCTGAACGGATTTTGATTAAATTTTGTATGATTTATTTATTAAAACTTTATTGTACCACAAGTAAAAATACGATTGGCGGACTTAATGCTAAAAGCATTCTCTCCCAGTCAACCATTAGGAAAAACAGAGAAAATACAAAGCGGCGCAAAAAAGCTTCGTGTGATATTACAGAAAAAAAAAGAACCCTACAGCTAAATAAACATACATAGATTTACACAAATAGGAAGTATAATATACATACATATATATTTAAAAATTGTAATGCAGAGAAATTGTGATTCTGGTTTATAAATTAGAGAGAATTCATTAGATGAGTTTGAACCTTTTTCTTGAAGGCAAATTTTGTTGAGGTCTCTTTAATGTCATTGGGCAAAACATTCCACAGCCGAATGGCCTGTACAGTGAAAGAATATTCAACGAAACCGGTCCGAAAGGAAGGAGTAGCAAGGCGACGTGAGTTGGAAGACCTGAGCTGCCGATCATGGCCGTCAGAAAGATATTGGAATTTGCATTTTAGATACTCCGGAGACTGAGAATCTGTGAGAATGGAGAAAAGTGTAGTTAACAAGCGAAGTTGACGACGTTGTCGTACAGGAAGCCATTTCAGCTCGGAGCGATAAGGAGATATGTGATCAAATTTTTTTAGACAAAAAATAAAACGGATGCAATTGTTTATAAGGCTATCAAGCTTATCAAGAAGATCTTGATTGAGATCAGGATAACACACATAAGCATAGTCAATTATTGGGAAAACCAAAGAGTGCACCAACATTATCTTCGTTTTGATTGGAAGGAAGTTCCTTAAGCGGTTTAGTTGTTGAAGGGTAAGATTGACAGAGCGACTGATTTCAGCAATGTGTGTAATCCAGCTGAGGGTGGCATCCATGTGAAATCCAAGGTTTTTTACACACTGAAAATAAGGGATGACGTTGCTATTGTAGGTGATGGGCGAAACAGCACTCAAATCAATCTGACCCACCTGTCTAGAACTACCCAAGATGATCGCCTGACACTTCGTGGGATTCACTTTTATTCCAAAATCGTCAGACCACGATAATATAGAAGACAATGCTGAGTTTACGCTTTCTATTGCCGAGTCAATGTCATCAACTGATGCCTGAGCATATATTTGTAGATCATCTGCGTAGAAATGGTAAGAGCAGCCAAGGGAAGTAGAAAGAAGGTTTATGAAGAGAGAAAATAGAAGGGGAGACAGAATTCCACCCTGTTGCACACCTGAGGTAAGAGAATTCCAGCTAGATAGTTCGCGGTCCATACGAACTGCTTGTTTTCGATCGCGTAAATAACCTGAAAACCAATTCAGCGCAATTGGAGAAAATTGCAAATGATGGAGTATGGCAAGGAGGAGGATGATTATAGTTGAAGACCCGGGGTCAAACATAGGCTACTTCTTGACGCAGACGGAGCTGCGGGAAACAGCTAGTGAGTAATAAACGCGATAAAAACCGTATTAAAATAGTTTTTCAACGATTTTATTAAAGTTGTTTGTTTCTACGGAATTTGGAATTTCTATGGAATCTCATTGAAAGTAAGGATATCCTTTCAGAGAAAAAATAAATGAATCGGTTCAGACATGATGGAGTTATAATGTCTGTCTTCTCCATATCTTGAGACAATTTGCGGCGGCGCTCTATCTATAGACGCATTCCTTCTTGTTGTAACCATTCCCATAATTTGGCTAATATTTTTACGAACGGCCGCCTGCCTGACGTCAACTCTCCTTGTGAATGCTGTTGGTTGCCGTGCCTCGTTAGCCGGTTAAATCTTAATTGTACCCTTTGCCCGCCCTCTACGTGGGCCAGATGTTGACGCCCGGACGAGAGGTTGTGTTGGAGAGTTATGCTGTCAACATTCACTCGAATTGAGACCCTCCTTCGTTTCAGATTTTGGAAGAACCTTGTAGGTCAATCAATTCTTCATGACCTGTATATTTGAGAGATTTATCTACTTTAAAAAGCACCTCCTTCTGTTATCGTTAGTTTTTAGTCCGTTAGACTGTAAGGTCCATTGATCCTTCTTCTCCTACCCTTGTAGATTAATATCCCGACTTCAAAATATCGTCATGATGAATCCACTAATTTGAGAGAAAACATTATTTTTGTGATTTGAAAAAAAAAAGATTATTAGTTTACTTCGACGACATAATCACTATAATTTAGGTGTTTTTACAGTTATTATTATTTTATTACTTAACTACTGAACCAATTGATTTAAAAAATTTACTGGACTAAACTGAAAGTATGCCTTATCGGACTTAAAAATATTTTTTTCAATAGTTTCAGTAATAACTTATTTTATAGTAATAATATATTTGTATAAAATACATTAAAAACAACATTCTCTTTTTTTGAAAGTCGGTTGAATATTACTAAATCTATTTTGATATCAAACGTATCATAACGTTTCGTACATACATTCTAATTATCAACGAAAACGGACTTACAGCTTTGGAGTTATCAATAAATATTTATTTTTACATTAATGCCAATATCTCAAAAACTACCAAACGGATTTTAATGCCAAACGAACTTAAAATTTCTATAGATGCCTAATATACTCACTTTGAGTTTTATCAAAATCGGACTAACGGCTCGAGAGTTATCGCGGTATAAACATTCACACATACGATATTTCTAATACAATTAATTCCCTAAGTATTACCTAGATGGCGCTATCCAAATTTAAAACGCGCTATGGTTTCGTTTACCATGTAATCGCGGACATTTTTATGAATAATTCCAAAACTAGTAAACGAACTTGAAAAATCTTTTGATATTTCCTACATGCCTACAAAGTTTCAACAAAATCATACCATCATCGGTTCGGCAATTATCGCGGTATAAACATACATACAAACAAAGAATGTGGTTTTTGCCCCAGCTCGATTTAGGTACCAATAATCTAGGACATTTTTATTATAGTTGTTTAAAAAAAATCACTAAACGGATTTAAAAATAATAGGTATTGAGTTTTTCGATGTATTCGCTTTAAATCATCTACAACCGCTTGCTTAGAACTAATTTCGACATTTCTAATACAATTAATTCCCTAAGCAACACCTAGATGGCGCTATCCAAATTTAAAACGCGTTATGGTTTCATTTACTATATAATCGCGGACATTTTTATGAATATTTCCAAAACTACTAAACCGATTTTGATGCCCAACGAACTTGAAAATTCTATTAATATTTCCTACATATCTACAAAGTTTCAACAAAATCATACCATCGGTTCGGCAGTTATCGCGGTATAAACATACATACTTACATACATACATACAAACAATGTGTTTTTGCCCCAACTCGATTTAGAGACTTCACTCGCTTCGCTCGCTCGGTCAAAAAAGCAAGCTGAGGACGCATCTGGGAAACTCGCTCGAACGAAGAAGACAAATTACTTATATGTTATGATGAAGGAAGGATAAATAATTATGTTGATTTGACGATTAACAAAACAGGAAAGTTTTTTTTACTGACCTTCTTTGCTATTTCTTATTAACTATGGACATAACCACAGAGGAAGGAAAATTAAAATAGATAATTTCATGACAACATTTTTTATTTTTTATATCTTTAACAATAATAGGTAACAAAATAATTTGTCAACAAGTTCATTATAAATTATACTAAGCTAATATATTATCACAAATTACGAATCTTCGATCAAATAATACTTACATATTATTGATATGATCGAAGTTACGAATCCTAACAACACGTTAATGTGTATGTGTTAATCAGACCTAATAAATATATTATAATTTGGTTAGACATTATGCCATATAGGAATAAATATTGTATTAGAAGGACCGGGTAACTTAGGTATATGAGGTCTATTTTACCATACAATATTTTCAAGCTTTTTCAAAATAACTCTTGGGATTTAATCCTATTATGGCAGAAATTTATCTAAAAAGTATCTTTATTCTATTTGAAGTTTTATCGTAGATACTCATTATTCAATGTTTATAAATCAATATCACTGTTTTAACAAACATGTGAGCCACAACAATTATATTTAACTCCCTTTTTTTTGTACCCACAGACAATACAATTCTTTTTTATACTGATATCTACAAAGTAAATGTTGGAACTAAAAGTTAATTCAATCAAAATTTACATGAAACTAAGATATGAAATATGTTTTCTCTAAATTTATACATTTTATACTAACTAATGAAAAAATTAATTTTTTCTCTTGGTTTGGAATATTCTCGCTAGTTCCATAGAACTACTTAAATGGACTTGAACTAATGAGAATGAACCTCATATTTCATACACATATAATAATTGCTAAAATCTATAAAGCTTGGCAAAGTGAAGGTGGTGGCTTGAAGGAACAAAACATCGTCAAAAGAATTATACAAATATACGGCAGTAAGAAATTTACCTCTATCAAAGAATATGTACATGCTTTGCCTCCAATCAGCTGTTGCATATTTTATACATTTTATTTGACTATAAACTAGGCGACTCTGATATGCGCAATACCTAATGGTTACTTTCGAGATCTTCACATACCCTTTATAATCAGCAGACATTCCACCGGCGCTTTCACTTACCCTATCCTGCGTAAAGATCAACTTTTGGTGTCTTTAAGACAATACAGTATTCGACGATAAATATTGCAAATTGGTTTTCGGCTTTGTAGAACGATATCGCTGTTGCAACTTCATATTTAGACGATTTTTTGATGATAGCCGATGTATATAGTTTACCGCCGAGTACTGTATAAACGTCAATGCTCTAAATTTTAATCTCGACTAAGCACAAGATCACTAATATGTTTTAGTTGAGTATTATCTAACAAGTCGCCGATATCGTCTGCAATTGAATAGTTCGTTTCGCATTCTTTCCTCTAAAATGTTCTTCTATCTCGGCGAGGGACTTGCCTTTGGTCTCGGGCACCATGATGAGTACGAAGAAGAAAGCCAGAGCACAGAAGCAAGAGTACATCCAGAATGTTCCAGCTGAAGTCAGCAATTCCTGGACAAAATTGTTATTTTTTTCAGTAAGTCTATGTGACCTTTGTGATGACCTCATGTGATGTGAAGCTACGTTTATTGATATTTAAGTAATTTTATAATAAAAAAACTAATTTTACTATATTCCAAATAGTCTTGTACTCTACCCGCACAAGCTTCTTTGACCCAAATTAACGTCATAATTCAAAGAAAACAAAAAAAAAACGATTATACTATCTGTTCTGGTCATTCAGGCCACTTTGACAGTTTTCTGTAATTAAATTATCTGTACCAAAAGTTAATATGTGTGATCAATTACAATTTGAATTGCCGGTAAGTATATACTTACATCTAAAGAGTGATAAGTCTTGATAACAGTGAACATGGAAAGAAGATTGACCGCGCTGGCCATGGCCGACAGCTGGGAGCGGTACTGCGCCGGGAACAGCTCCCCGAGGAGTAAGAACGGAAGCCCGCCGAAACCGAGGGAGAAGCCCATCATGAACGTCACCAGGCTTGCTATTGGCATGTACCTGAGGAGAACAGACTAATAAGAAATTTTCTGGAAAAAATATTTCAACTTATGGGAAATACTTAAACACATGGTGGAAAGCGAAGTTAAAGATTTTAGCCTTACATCAAAAGTGAAATCGCGATTATGGAATATTATAAGTGTTGATTAATCGCTTCATTGTACAAACCATTAATCAAATGTATTAATGTACAAATAAATCGGGGTAGCCATAAGAATTTTAAAGATTTCAATTAAGATTTTACGTCTCTGCCTTTTTTCTCTACAGAAACAACACAGCTTGTTTGTACAACCAACTACCTTTTTTTGCTCGAGAAGACAAAAAAAGGACTTCACTAATTAACACCTGCTGAATGCTTTTATAAAAAACCCATAAAATTTATAAAATTATAATTTATTTCTGTTATAAACACTTGGACTTTAATGGCCCGAAAAATTATCACCTTGCGATATTTCGTTATGGCTACAGAACAAGTCTTTCGTCATACATTCAAAATTCTAGGACTAAGATTTTTATATACAGACAACTGTAGCATCACGGTATCACGCGTGTGCTACGAATAATCGAGCATGTCATCCATACATTACCAAAAGAGTTATCTGGAGTTTTTTTCCGATTCTTCAGAATGCTACTCACATCCGATTACTTCCGAGTACTCAGTAAGTTTTGATACAGGACACAAGCTTAATTTAAGTCGGGTTTCCGACGACCGTGTTTTGTGTTTGGTAGCACCTAAGATCAAACATTTAATAAAATTTGGGCGTGGCGTAACAGTTTTCTCATAAAAAAACGTTATCCGCGAATGGAAAACATGGTCTGTTAGAATGTTTTGTTATTTTTTGGCTCGGGAGACACGGCTTAACACAAAATATTTGTAACAGAATTGTGTAAAAATAGGACATTACCCTATCCAAGATTCCTTCTCAAACTCGAAATAGAAGGCAGCTCCCATGGCAGCCATGGAAAGGCACATGACAGCAGCCGACAGCAGCAGCAGCGGCCGGCGCCCCGCGCGGTCTACCAGCATGGTGCTGACTCCGTTACTCAGTAGCTGCACCAAGCCAATGATTATGGTTGATGTCATGGCGTCCAGTCTGCTTCCTGGTGAAGATTTTAATTTGTCTTTATAAATCTATCTTTATAATATTTACGAGCTGTGCCGTTGTTGGTGAAGTATTTCTGCCCTCATCGGGACTGCCGTCGTGCTGTATTAGATGATAGCATAATTTCGATAAATAAAACTTCTTCAGTTCCATAAATCGTAAATAAGTAAAATCCAGTTCCTCTGTACAGAATACCTTAATAATATAACTATGCAGCCAAAACAAATTATCATCTATTACGAAGTCCTATTTAATTATGTTTTTTCTTAGCCGTAAGTGGCCTATGTGTAGAGAACGGGAAGAGGTGGGGTCTGTCCACCAACGACAGGTGTGTTTGTGGCGCAGTACAAACGATGGACCACCTGCTATCGTGCCCCAACTGCCCTGTATTTTAATAGGTATTTTACCTGCACTTTGGAAGATCTCAACCGTGAAGAATATGACAGCGTCAATGCCACTGAGCTGCTGGAAGAAGAGCAACGCGAAGCCCACAACTAGGGGCTTCATCACCGCTGATGAAAAGAAAACCTTCCGGGTGAACAGGCTGGGCGCCTCGGGCTCCTCAGACTTTCTAGAATATACAAAAATTAAAAATTACCTCATGGATATTGACTTGTTACAAATAAGAAAATAAAACAAATGTATAAGTATTCCGTGTTTTTGAAATAATTAATTGACCAAAACGAGCAACTCTCAAAAGAGCTAATATTTAATAAGAGGATTTTTAGAGGATTATCTTGTAACAAATTGGCTGACTGATGTCATTGTCTACATTAAGACACGACGAAGGTTAGCCATGCAGTCCATAATCATCAGTGTCTGCTTGAATAAATCAGTTTGGTACTTGGAACATTAAGAAACAAACTACTTAATACTAAACTAAAAAGACTTTAAATCATGTAATATTAAACAACTTAGGTATTAGTTAATTTTTCATTCATCTTCTACATAAAACTTGCTCTGAATATTGGTTTATTCGGTGGAGTCAAAAATGTAAGTATTCGCCACAAAAATAAGATTACCTAAATAGAAGTGTCATGTGTAGACCATACATGTGTGGCACGCAGGAAACGCCCACATAGCAATTTAACCTAATCTTATTCCTGTGTTATTCGCGTTTCAGATACGTTAATACTTACTACTCAAATACTCAATGTTATCTAAAGCATGTAGCAAATTTATTAATTGATTACATTAACTGTTTTGCATGCCAGTGTCTGGTGAAATGTGAGAAACCTTTTTTTTTTTAATATCTATATGTGTACCACATTTTTAGCAAAATAAATATATTTGTATTTGTATATGTATTTGTAACCTACGGAGCTTAGATTACCAATTACCATTGAGCTAATATAAACAGCTATCCATAATAGTGCTTTGGTTTTGAGGCATATACCATATTTTGAAGTACGGATAGGAAGCGTGTAAAACCATTACTTGCTCCATTGGATTCCTCAAAACTAAACCTATAGTACTCACTCTTCAGGATCATCCTTAACAGTGGCTGTAGCGCGGGCAGAAAGGTGAAGCCACTTCACGGAGGCCGAGGCGTCGCACCCGTTCGCCTCCAGCCAGACTGGCGACTCTGGTAGCGGCAGCAAAAACAGGAACAGTACGACTGAAAATAAATTACATTTATATAGTTAAACTAACTTTAAGCAAAGTAGTACCTACGACAACTCATGCATTAGTCTAATTTTCAGAAAATCTTTGAATCTGTTTCCTTCTTTTTTAGAAAATAAATAAACTGAACGGTGTACGGCTTTTATTAATAAAATGTAGCGCAAAGAATGTCAATATATTGCAGTGTAATACCCCGAACAGGTCGAAAGCAGATGAATAGCTCTACATATACTTAAACCTTTAAGTGGTCGTAACAGTACTCCAAGTACATTGACACTTCCACATTTCGCGAGTAATATTTGCTTGCTAATTTATAAGCAAAACGTCTGTGAACGGTTTCGCAAGTCCATAATCCATTGTATCAATATACAATACTTGATAAAAGGTCAATAAATGGATTATTGTGTCTGGCAGAATTTCGGAAGTTCGAAGACTGCTTACCAGATTATAGAGGATCTGTTTATACACTGACAGTTAATAAAATTAGCTAGTATTGTGGATCCGATGCTCACGGTCACTTTGAAATACATAAACAATCCCATACTACCAAAATTCTGACCACACAGGTTAATTAAAAATTAGAAAATAAGAAAGAAAGAAAGAAAGAAAATAATTTATTTTAGAAACACACAAAAAGACAAATATAAGGCAAGATAAGGCAGAAGTGCCAAGTGGGCGTAGCTTGTATACCAAGGTTAAGCGTTGCTAAATTAGGTTAAAACTCTAGAGGCCCAACTGGCCAATACATGGCACCTCTACCCATCCAAACATACCTGTAAACGCCACATATGATGACTCCATAAACCATAGGCATCAGGAGCCGTAAAATAAATAACATACACAAACACAAGATTTCTAGAGTTGCGGCTAGCGTGGGCCTTTTCTTTGTTGTTTCTTCTATCATGTTACGTAAGTATAAGGATGAAACCACTTCTTCATCACATCTTTCAATAGATAGTGCAAAACCCATTGTCACTAATATCATAAAAAGAACTGGGGCTCTTGTCGGTGGAGTAAAGTACGGAATCATCATTATTATCAGGCAATCAGGTGATTAAAGCCTGCAATGTCCTAACCAACTAAACAAAGTATGCTTCTCATGGAAACGACCTCCCGGTCAATAACATACCACAAAATGCAGCCGAAAAAAAGGAGAGGTACCGCCACTGGAGCCAGTTGCCAGCGATGTAGGACAAGAGGATGCCTAGCGACATGGACAGCGTGGGCAGGGAACCCAGCCTGCCGCGGATCTCAGGGTCGCAGCACTCGCTTACCTGTAATAGTAAATATAATTTTCCCAGAGTATCCTTATAATACAAAAAATATTTTAAAAACATTTGCCCAAGGGGTTGTAATGGTAAACTGCTTCAGACAAGTTTTTAAGCACCATTAATTTAATATTCACTATATTGTAATTTGTTACATACTAACTTACTACACCGTGATGCTTAGATACGTAATCAACTGTAAATAAATACCTACATGTAAGTAAGTACATTTTAATGAAAGTACGACCTTTACTATGTGTTATTTATATCCATACAATCTTATCTTTCTAAAGTCATTTTGATTTTACAATTAATCTACTGCACCGATTAAATAAAATTTACGTGGGACCTTTAAAAGTAGGTACTTACCATATTGTTTAAAAAAAACTAGCCTATGTTTGACCCCGGGTCTTCAACTATATTCATACCAAATTTTATCAAAATCCGTTCAGCTGTTTGGCCGTGAAAGCGTAACAGACAGACAGACAGACTTTCGCATTTATTATATTAATATGGATAATCAGGTGATTTTGGCCTGCAAAGTCCTAACCAAACTGGAAACAACAACTAAACAAAGTATGTTTCCGCTGGAAACCACCCCCACCCCCGGGTCGAAGGCGAACGCCTTAACCACTGGACCACGGAGGCTAACTTCTAGATAAGATAGACAAACAGGTATTCCTACCTAACTAATGAATTTGCATTAAATTTAAATAAAAAGTTTATCGATATTTGCGATCATTTGTCAGAGATTCTGTTGATAGTGGAATCTTTTTTAATTTTTAGTAAAAACAAGTAGGAATTTCGAAAGTTACGAAATGGTTGAAAAATACTTGGCGCATTTTTGTAATGATAGAGCATATTATTATTATTTTTTTGTAAATACACTTAAATTGCCATAAAATCACAATAAAAAAATCCATACTTCCATATTAATTCCATTCCATACTAATCCTTTATTTCCATATCCATACTTCCATACTAATATTATAAATGCGAAAGTCTGTTACGCTTCACGGCCAAACCGCTGAACGAATTTTGATAAAATTTGTTACGAATATAGTTGAAGCCTCGAGGTCATATGCCACATTTTGATGCAGGCGAAGTTGCAAGAAACAGTAAATATTAAATAAATTTATGTTTACCTAGTGGGTTATAGTCGATTATTAATCTGGCATCGTGCCCTGTTGTACTCTTAATGTTCTAACGGTACTTAATTAGTTTATATTACGTACAAACTTGACGTAATTAAGTAATCCTTATGTTTTCTAGTTATACTCATATTTACTTAACTAATCTCGAACTTAATAGTTTACGAGATGTGCAAACAATAACCTATTGTGAAAAAAATATTAGTTGAAGTGTCTTTTTCTTTTTTTAAGTATCTGACAGTTAGTGGATTCATTATATGAAAGCACATGACTGTTTTGACAGAGATAATGAATTTGAAGCATACGCCTAACTATGTGATAATGATGAATATTCATATTATATGTATAACTACCAAAACAAAACCGCAAGGAGATTTTTAGAATCAATTTTAAATCGTTCGACTCGCCGAATATGTCGAATGAAAATTATACGAAATCTACCAGCTTCACCTACGGTCTTGTTAGAGTCTGATCCACAAACAGCACTTTTATTTATAGATTACAAGTGGCACATTGATCGGTCTGCAATTAATTAAAACATAAGGGTCACTTATACGCAAGTAAAGTATGTGTGAAGCATCTGGCGTGTGGCGGAAGTTCAGAGATAATGATCCAACGCGTGTCGTTGTTGAGCAGTAACAGCTGATAATGATTAGTATTTACTACTATTAGTGTCCGTCAAATGTTTGAGTGTGAGTTTTTTTTTTAAATTATGTGACTCACTCAAAATCGAGTCAAATGATTTATCGTTCGTTTTTGAATGATTTTCATTCAACAAAAACGGAGAGTCTAACGATTTTCATCGATATGTGGGTCATACATTTCAAAGATAGCACTCGAAATCGTTACAAAGTGTGTTTAAAAAGTATAAGTAGAATTTTCGTCTTTCCGTTGTTGTTGGTTCTCTTTCGATAGAGACTGTCTTAGTTTTAGTTTTCCTTGAAAATATCCTTCCCATCTTCTAGGGACCAAGGAAAATGGAAAATCATAGAAAAAAATGTGATATCGAAGTGTAAGTTGGTATGGTAAACCTCTCCCGATCACTATGTACATAGTTAATTTGACATCTCATTATCGATAGTAAACCTCCGTCGTACGACCGAACTTAACGACTACCACTCTTCTTTTATTGATTTAAGTACTTGACATGTCTAAGCAAGAACAATTAAACTTACATAAACCTGAGCCGGTGCTAAAACGAGTCCCACACACAGTCCCGTGATGATTCTGCCCAGGAGTATGAGCGGGAAGAACTTCGCAAAGGCGAGGATGAGCCAGCCGGCCATAGAGAGGGGCGCTGACATCTGCAAGGTGCGGCGGCGACCTGCCTTCTGCATCAGGGGACCGGCCATCATGCTACCCAAGAACGCACCCAAGGGTGGAATCGCACCTTAAAAAAATGTGAAAAAATGTTATGGAAAATGCTACCTATACTATCATCATATCATTGTTCAATACAGTCTCAGGTTTAAAACAAATAATCACCCATTTAATAATGAGTGATAACTTGAAGTATTTTACATAAAAGATAATCTTAAATTTGGACGCAACTTCTAACCATACGGGACAGGACTTTATTTTAAAAATTAAGTAAATAAATAATTTAAGAAACTTATAATCGTCTGGTGGAATCCCATGTTTGGAAAAGGGAAATGTTTTGTTCTTAGTCAAAAACTAATCTAATAATTTTCTTCAAGTTAAATATTTGTGACATTATGACTTATGGTTATAACTACTGGTACATACGAAGTACCTAATAATAAACTTGACGTAAAATACTTAATAGCCAACAACATAGTGGCAATGACGACGTGGTAGGGAAGTCGCAATGTGGATTATAGTTATTAAATAGTCAAACTATTACAAAACATTAACACTGTTTATATTTATACTCTAGCTGTTCTCTGCGGTTTCATTCGGCCGTGGTGAGTTTGCATAACCTATAGCTTTGTCCAGAATACGAACAGTAGTTTCAGAGGTAATGACATTCAAACAAATTAACATTTAAGAATTAAAAAAAAAAACATTTTAGTTTAGTACACTTACAGCCGCATTCAAAGTCGTAACGAGAATCAAAGAAAATTCTTCAAACTCAAATAATAAAATTCTTAGGTAGAGAGAAAATTTTGAAAGGACATTGCGACGTGATCCAACCTCTCAACAACGTTGGAAGTTATACCAAATTAAAGGTTTTGGAATATACAATCCATACTATCTATATCCATACTTCCATACTAATATTAAAAATGCGAAAGTCTGTATGTCTGTCTGTCCGTCTGTCTGTCTGTTTGTCTGTTACGCTTGCACGGCCAAACCGCTGAACGGATTTTGATGAAATTTGGTATGAATATAGTTGAAGACCCGGGGTCAAACATAGGCTACTTTTTAACGCAGGCGGAGCTGCGGGAAACAGCTAGTATTTTATATTATGACGGCTAAGTTGATATCTAGCGCGTACATTGTGTCATTTCATTTTCATTAGGTAAGTAATTATTAGTAATAAATGACTCAAGGTATGTAAAGAAACACCATGTTGGAGCTCGATTTCAGCTTGCTTCTAGTAGAATGAAATGATCTATACTTCAAATACTTTGATTTAGCATAGTTTGTATTACTGTTGATTAAAGTTGTAGGTATGTATTTGGATTTTGGACCAGAGTCCATACATTTTTGCCCATGGTCCTTTATACTCCTTTGTGTAGATTCACATAAGCAACTCCATAGTATCTACCCATATATTTCAAAAAATAACTAGGGTAGATGTTTTCATTTGAGTTTGAAGAATTAATGACTCTGATTGCGGTGGTTACCTAAGTTAATAAAAAAAAATCTCTTTTGATGAAATCTCTCTCTATCTGTGCCTATTTCTAGATATATATTTCTCTGTGTTCACGATCCTGTGTTTTCAATTTGACTATCCTACTGACATCATCGTCATAAATTTAACAGCTTCTTCCATTCCTTTTGATTATAAGAGAGATCCTACTAACAGTGATGTGAAATATGGCTAAGTATGTTTTTAAACAGCAGCCATTTCGACCACAATAAATCTAGTCATCACAGTTGACAATTTTAGTATGAGGGGGGGGTCGAAATATTTTCTTTCAGATTTTTTTTTGTAGTTTCACATACTAAATACACAATATAAAACTGTTTATTATTACCGATCCATGATTTCTGTTGTCCGCTCTGTATGAGAGTTGGATCCAAACTCTCCATTGAGGGTATTGCGGATGATGAGTATCCTCGCACCAGCCCGATGATCAAGAATGAGAGAGAGGCGCCCAGGGTCAGCCATAACTGAAACCAAATAACACTTGTTGAATTTCCTTCTTCTTTAAACTTTTCGTTTTTTGTACTAATGTTCTGTTTTATGTTGTATCCTGTTAGATTTACTGTGTACTGAATTTGGTAAATAAATATATAAGATTTATGTTTCTTCTTTTTAGTAAATAATTAAATTGGAATTTAAAAAATAAACTTCCAGGTCCTAAACAAATAGGATATAGTATTGACGCAAAAGAGAGGTATTTCATTATTCATGTGATGTAGTCAACGTCCATTGACCCTGTTTATTTTCTGGTTCTTCAAAACCGCCTCTTCAACATTTTCTTACCCATTTTTTAGATTAAATAATATTTAAACAGTAAAATATTTCATAATCATAATCTTGTTAGATAATTTCCATTCTGTATAATAGACTAGCTGTCGTTTTTGGCTTCGCTCGCACTAAGTAGATGTTTACCGAACTTCCTTTCCTACAAAAACGAACCTAAATTTACTCCTGATAATCTTTAGATAGTGGAATACTAGTCTAGTCAGAAAGACAAAGGCTATAATTTTTCATTTTAGTCGTTAAGTATACTAAATAGGTAAAAAAACTTTAAGTTGACGTAACCGTCATAATAATCTCTACATCATACTGCTTCTAAAATTTTACCCATTGCATATGAGTTAATTTAAAAAATAAAGTAATGTTTTTGAAAATTTCTAGAAATTCAAGTAATTTTTGTACACTGTATTTAATTCGTCCAATATAATCAAATGTAAATCAACATTTATATTTTTTTTAATTGAACAATTCAGATAATTCCGTTTAATCACATTGCACATGGGCCCCCTTCCCTAGTTATAGCTAGTGGGGCTAGGTGTTAAAAATAGCGTCCCATTATATATGCTGCTAGTGTTGTGATATGTGTAGGTTTATAATACACATAATCCATACATCCAATCCATAATTTTATATCTTCTTATCTTACTAATGTTATAAATGGGAAAATTTGTAATTATGTGAGATGAATGAATATGTGTGCAAACCATTGAACCGATTTTTATGAAAACTGGTATATAGTTAACTCCGGGGGTCAAACACAGGCTAGTTTTCCATTCCAGTCAGTATGGAGTTTGTAATACATAGCGTATGAAATTTTATTTGAAAGACACTTTAATTGTTTGGCGCAGGCGGAACAGCGGTAACGTCTAGTTACCTCTCCTAGAAAATTATTTATTATATAAAGTGGATTTTTATTACCTGCAAATATTTTGAGGGGTGGTTTATAAAGGTCAATAAAAAGTATATTAAAAATTTAAAAATAATTTTTTTTTCGGTATCTGAAAACGCACCAGAAAACTTATTCATCGTAACAATCTATCAATCCTCTCTCCCCGAACTACGTTTGAATGGAATTTATTTGCTGTTTTCCTCATTCCGTTTATGATAGACAGAGAAAAAATGAGTTTTACAACTTCTGCCAGTATTGCCAGCAAACTAGAAGTAAAACAAAAAAGGAAAACCACTACACGATGTCTTAATTATTACTATTAAAGTTAAGTAAAACATAAAAGTTCGATTTTCTCCGGAAACTAGCGTGTAGAAATTTATGAAACCAACGTAAATCTCATAAAAATTACTTAATTATTTAGCCCTGTAAGTATTTGTATTAAATTTAAATCCAACTTATATAAAACAAAGCCTATACTATATATTCAGTATATTCATGATGACAAAGTCACCAATTTCAACAGCCAATATGAATTGTTTAGGCATTATTGGGCGCTCGTTAATGAATGACACGAGAAATGTTTTTTCTCGCGTTTTTTGTTAACTTTTTTGTCATTTCAGTTCCCGAGTAGGTAGTACCCGAACGCGGAAGTTTTTAAATGTAGGAATAAGAAGAGCATCTCATTGGTCAAGGCTAATCTGTTTTCAAGTTAAAACTATTCTACAATAATTTAACATAGGTATTGGGATCCATTTATTAAATAAACAGCGTGGTAGATCGTACCTAGATAATGTATGTTGTTCATTATTAAGATTTTACGAACACACCAGCCTGTTAGAATCTTAGAACTTTCGATGACAAACGCCTCTCAACTCAACGACGAGAATAAAACTGTTATTGTCAGTGAAGTCTCTACAAACAACAGATGGCAAGGATTAGAAAATCAGCTGGTTCAAGCCTGAGCTCTATTTTCGAGGTTATGACTAATTTTGAATATGTCGAGTAAAAATCGCTCGATTCGCCGATTATATCGAGCAAAAATCATTCGACTCACCGGTTTTGCGTGAGGTGGAGCAGACTGGGAACAATTAATTATAGTATATGCTTTACTACTCTATGAATGAATAAATCTATAATTGCAATAAGCGTAATATAATTAAGATATCAAAGGTAGGTCCTTAAGTCCTAGATTAAAAAATTACTACAGATAGTTATCGAACACTTTTCTACGCATAACTTGTATTCTATACACTGAGGATAGGATACTAGTTTTTACCTCACTTTTATACTAGAGTAGCTACTACTTAGATACTTCATTTTGTATGCAACTTCGTACACGTGCACGTACGTATACAGACACGTACGTGCAAAAACGGCAGAAATGTTTGGAAAACACCTAATAATTATTAAAAAAAAGCCTTATCATCAAGGTATTGAGGTAGAAAGGTGTCACATCACGTGCCTACATAAATATAGGAATATTCGTCTAGAATTCATGACTCGAAACTTCACCTACATACCACCGACAACGGAAGGGAGCGATTGTGTCTATGAATCTATCTATGACCGGACAATACCGCTAGTACTTTTTGTATTTAGTATATACTCCTTGGTAACAACGTGTAGGTATAAAACGTTCATGTGATTTAGCAAATGGAATGACCTTACTTTATTTCTAACAGGAAAATTGCGTTTTCTTTAACATGATAACTTGCGAGAATTATTAGGATAATATTTCCTGATGACTTTTGAGACAAATACTTAGATGTCCTATTCCTAATACCTAGGCCTGCATCAAATAAGTATACCTAAAAATCTAGAAGCCATTTTTTTCAATCAAGGGTTTACTAAATTTTAAAATTTCTACGGAACCCAAAAATGTCGTTTATTATCACAGAAGTGATAAATAAATAATATATGTATACTTTGTAAAGAATAAGTAAACATTTGTTATTTCGCTTTTTATTGCTCTGTAACTTCGTTTTGGTTGAATAACTTTTATGTCAGGTCTATTATAGTTCGTTGCTTTTCTAACATACTTAGTTAAAGACATGTGCAGGCAAACGTTATTGAATAGGAAAATGATCTTTTATGTTTAAGAAAATTGTAATACTTTTAAATAGAGTAAATGGTGCAATAAAATGTGCATTCATTCATGCATAATATACCTATTTATTTATTTAATCTTTATTACACTTTATAAAACTAAATACAAAAGATGGACTTAAAGCCTTAAGGCATTCTTTGCCAGTAAAAACACCAAAAAGAGGAGAAAACTTGCTTTAAACATATTTTGTTTAATATTGGGTTTACGTCTCTCTTTGTTTCTATCTAGATCTTACTTTCAGTATATATGTTGTGTGCGTCCGTATCTGTGGAGTATCTGTTCTATATACCATAAAGATAAAAAAAAAAATACCATTAGCATTAGCCGAGGAGAAATAACAAAAAATTAACTTGGAGAGCCGACCCCACTTGAAGTGGGAATGAGGAAAACCGAAGAAGAAGCGGCATTTGCCAAGGCTCATGAAATTTTGAGTAGTCCAATTTATAACAGGCAAAGAACATTATGTGGCGTAAGGTTTAATATAAGTATCACCTCTAGAAGGGATAAGTCCGCCTCTTGTTATGTTCTATTTTATTGTAACAATGTTCTTTCCTTTTAAAGTTTTTACATACTAACATCGTCATCATCCTAGCGTGTTTTCCCAGTTGCGTCGTCAGCTTACGCTTCAGAGCCTAGGTTACGCTGTAAATCGTGGTCCTATATTTGGCGGAACTAGTTATTACAATGGAGCGACTTTTTACATACATACACATAATTAATGAAATTGTCCAATTTTAATCTCATTAGGTTCACGATTCAGTGCCATTCATAAATGAGCCTGGCCTCTATAAGAGACTTTAATAAATCATTCGTTCAAGTCATGTGATGGTAAAACTGTATTTTTATTATATTTCCGATTCTTATCTATTTTCATTAGCTTTCGTGTAAACTGTACAATACAAAGAAAAAGAAAACGCTATAGAAACATACCTAATAACAAATAGAATGAGAAACAAAGACAAGGACCGCCTCACTAAATAGATAATGAGTAAATTCTCTGCTAAAAGGGTTATGGAGGTCAGACGACATTCCGCCATCTAGAAACGTAATTAAATGGTATCCTGGGCTCTGAAACGAAAGCTGATGATGAAACTGGGAAACACACTTGGACGAAGATGCCTTAAAGCGTGTTCTCGTGATTCCTTAAGCTGCAATACTGCATATACTACGTGCAATTATATTTGAAGAAATAACTTATTGAATTTCAACAAACACTTTCTGCAGATGATATTATTGTTATATCTTATAACAATCGTTGGTAAATACAAAACAATCTTACAGAAGTATTTGCTTACAAGCCGGCCTGAGAAAAAGAGGTTTTTTTTTGCTCTACAGTATGGATTTTTAATTATCTACTGTCTTTTATGCCTACGCCTTGCCCTCGTTATTCTTTCCATCTTAATATTTTTGTAAAGTATGACTAACGCTAAATCGGTGAATCGAATGATTTTTGTTCGACATCGAATGATCCTCATTCATTATAATCAGTGAGTCAAACGATATTCATTCGACATATGAATAATTAGTTTCAAAAATAGGAATCCTGAACCTTCAGAAACGGCGTGAAAATATTTGCATGTTGTCTCTTCATAGGCTACGATAACCACATTCCATAGAATATAATTCTCTATTGAGACAAACAGGTTTGGCCAGTAAATTCGGTTATTAATATTAGTATTCTACAAAAACTACGTAAACATTGATACTAGGTAAGTATTTTAAATGATAACGGGACGGGTAACTTATCTATTAATATTTTAACCATTTAGTCCGTATATCCAATATTGAAGATATTGGTCTTAGTTCATATTTATCACTGGTTAGCTCTTTGTCTTGTCATAAAATATTTGCAAATGAAAAAGTCTTATGGAAATAATATCTCATGTATCTAAAATGTCGTTCTCATCAATCTAAAAACTGGTTAAGTAGGCACCTTAAAAACTTTGATTGAAAAACAATAGATTTTTGAACATTCTTTTAAAGAGAATGATATCACATCACGTTGGTCTCTTCTAACGGAGCTAACAACGAAATTAAAATAACAAAAGTGTTTTACATTCCTTTCTAAATACAAACAATGTAAGCCTACGTTTGTATGAACGAATAAATCCTTGAATTTCAGCTTCAGGACGACCACCTAATAAGGTATTTTTTTTTAAATTTTTCTCACTTATTAACGGTTTGCTGCTGGACAGAACTCTCTTAGTGTTTTCCCTAAGTTGACATTAATATAGTTTTCCATTTATTTAATGAGGCAAAGGCATTTGCATCCACTTTACCCAAAGATTGTACATATTTTCGTAATTTTTGTCCAATTAATTAAAAATTAATTCCTAAAGTCGTTAACAAATTTAATGGACCCGATTACTATACTAATAAATACTTAAATCTCCATCGTGATTAATAATTAGGCTAAAGACGATCAACAGATCGCCGACTCACTTTGCCTAATGATAGCCTTCATCAAACAAAATTAACCGGCTCAAACCGGAAGCACCGGTTTTCATTCAATACACAAATAAAAAACACAAACACAATACACTTATAAAACTTCACTACACTCGATACGCGAATTTTATCCGAAGTAGAGACTACTAAAAATAGTTAACAACATGTTGCACTCAGTAAAATTGATTTCGTCCTGTTTCCCGTGGGATTCGCTACACTTTCGAAATTAAGAAAACTCATTTTAAAACATACTCTAATACGATATAATTTATATTAAGTACCTACAATCGTAATTCAAATAAACTTCATTAATTAAAAACAAAACATAAATTTAAAAAATTACCTGTTTAAAAAAGGCCGGCGATATTTTAATCATCACTTATGGATAGGCTGGTCAATGACAGCGAAGTGCGTAGATACGGTGATCACGGGACAATACTTCGCGGCAACCACTCCAACTCACGTGCGTTATCTCAGAGATAGTATTTTGCACTCCACGACCTGAGGCTGCCAGCGACTGCGCTTCACACCTGCACCAGATTATCTGCGAACGTGGAACTGCCACATTGATCTCTGCCGCAGTTCGCGTGGCTACGTACGGTCATGTGAGAAACCCCACTTAAAGTTAACTACCGGACTAATACATCCATGCTAATGTGATAAAATAATATTGCTCGGGCACCTGACTAGCAAGCACGTCCTGAAACTGAATAAATTAAACACACACATTTTCGGAAGTCTAATAATGAGTGTAAATTACTTAACGTTAAGTAAAGTGGTGAAAGGGCGAATGCAATACGGAAAAAAATATTGTGGAACTCATTGTTCCAAAATTTACTAAAACAACTGTAAAAGTTAATTAGTGTGTTATTTGAAGGAATTTAGAATTCACCTTAAGTACAATACAAGGAAATGTACAGAAATGATATGACTTCAAGATCATCAACATATTAGCAAATTCTGCTATACTAATCAGGTAGAGACAAAACTTTTAAACTAACGCACTGCATATTCAAAACATAAAATCACTTCGTACGTTTCAACCGAGTTACAACGAGTACTGCCAACATGTCCAACGGTGTTATAACACGGTTGAAACGTCGGAACTATGAAGGTATTATTTGCACTTATCTTAAAATTTTATGATTTGAAAGGTTAACGTGTGCGTTGCGCTAGCTACGATTTTTAAAACATCTCTTAAGCTTGAGACGGTTTGACGAGAGTGACAAGAAAGAAAGACAACGAAAAACCCTGGTGCCTTTTCTTAAAAGCCTCGTCATACATGCCATAAGGTCTGAAATCTGGTCTTTCAATGTCTTTCTCAGCGGACAAAACTATGGATTTTTATGTTCTGTCGGGTCATCGGCGTTCAATGAGTCTTAAGGCATTCATCCCTGGGCCTGTGTGGCTCTTCCAGTCGCTGCCATACATTTTAAATTCAATATTATTCATCAAACAATTTAGTAAACAGGCTAGCTAGACGAACGACGTAATATGTCTTTCGAAGTGCGGAAGAACTTATGGTGGAATGGCAATACCACAAGTGGCAACCGTGGCGACTGATCCAATTCAGGCTATGCTTGCAGTCGCTTGATACACATTACGATATTTACAAAGACGCATTCCTGGCTAGGCTATCGAACTCCTAGATGCTGTCAGTTACAACTGTAGGTACTTATGCTAATAAATTACGTCAATATCAAGGCCAATTTCAAAGGTCGTCAAGCCGGTTTTCTTCAAACTGATAGCCTACTCCGTATTCACCATTTGATCCAATTGAAAATATTTGAATGAAAATTCACAGGTCTCATTTGTCGAACATTTTACAAGAATCTAATCATACAAGAAGGTATATTTTTATCCATACTTAATATTATAAATGCGAAAGTCTGTCTGTCTGTCTGTCTTTCTGTCTGTCTGTTACGCTTTCACGGCCAAACCGCGGAACGGATTTTGATGAAATTTGGTATGAATATAGTTGAAGACCCGGGGTCAAACATAGGCTACTTTTTGACGCAGGCGGAGCTGCGGGAAAAAGCTAGTTGGTAAATAAATTAATATAGGGACAAATCACATTCAACCGGCTCCACAAAAGAGGAGGTTCTCGATTCATTAAATGACACACAGTGGCTATGGATTCAAACTACGACTTTTTATTCAAAAAGTTTAATAAATTTAAATTACACCGTCGTTTTAAAGCCGATTTTGAAAGTTGTTTTTATGTTCGAAAGCATACATTTTGAGTTTATTTTCCTGAAAATTTTAATACAATCGGTTAAGTAGTTTAGTTACAAATTAAAAATAACTGATAAAATACCTGAATGATTATGTCGTCCAAATAAACAAATAATCATTTTTGTATTCAAAAAACAGGAAAACTTTTTTTATTCATTTACTGCCTGACCACAGGGGAATTTTGCCGCGATGCCACCGGCGACTAAAAGAAATACATAACAAATGCACTAAAAAGCCACGGGAACTGGTGACTGGCGTGGCGAAATGAGGAGTAGTAACGATTAGTGCACTGCATCGCGGCGAAATTCGCCGTGGCGAATTGCCCCGTGGCCAGGTTGTTGCTGGGACCAACTTGAAGATACTTTGAGTTAATCTACAAGGGTGGCGGGGTCAATGGACTTTGTAGTTTAATAAAAAATAACAAGAAGGATTTTTTTAAAATTATTCTTATTAAAATGTTAGTACCAAAAACTTAAAAACTAAAGTTTTTTTTAATTCTGTTCAAAAATAAATAAATTATAAGGCTTCGAAATCCGGTGGAAGGGAAAACTGTTCAGAAACAAAAATTGAATGCACATAGGGTGAAATGACGCCATTGCCACTCTTGGTTTCGTGCGTACAAAAGAGATACCAAGACGACGTAGCCGACCCCTGATGGCTAAACTCAAATGTAGCCTGATATATTAAGCTAGACTTAAGTTTAGCCTAGATGTAGCCGATCTCTGTTGGCTAACCTTAGGTTCAAAGATAATTTTTACCGTAGACTGATATTTTTGATTTACCTCCTCTACAAGTAAATCGGATCCAAGTAGTCTATAGACTATGACGACTTCTTACTATTAGGCAGTCCGTATGCCTGTTTGCCTAGCAATGCGCACGTGACCTTCTAGATGTTGCTGGTGTCGTAATCGTAGACGTCTATAGAGACGTCTACGTTTGCATTAGACTAGCCGTATTCCTGTTTGCCTACTAAATTGTTTAAAGATTCGCAATGCGCATGTGACCATCCAGGCTGTCTATAGACTACTGTGAATTCTCACAATTAAACGGGCCATATGCATAGTTGCTTAAGTTTAACTTAGTTAAGTATTACCGACCCTTAAACAATTGAGTTCAATTGTTTAAGGGTCGGTAATGCTACTACTTTGTCCTTTTAGCTGGCAGGCCGTATGTTATTTGGATCCTGTCTATATTAATATAGTAAAATAATCGCGAGGTCTATGTTCGCGGCGAACAACTAGTTATAAAAAAAAATCTCCATTATCTAGTGTTGCAGATTACATTATGACAGCCGACTTATTATAAAAGGCGCAGTAACAATAACAAGTCCTTTAAATCTAAAACTGTTGTATTGTATTGCATTTTGCAATAATAAGTACTTTAAGACCAGGACGTCCTGAATGTACGCATTTTTTATTCTGAATTCTGATAAAAAATTAAGCTTTCAGGACAACGTGAGGCTCTTCTCCGGTTGCGTCTCGAATCCAAGGATGTGATATGTTTTGTCGGTGTCCCTTAATATGGTTGCTTAGGTTTCCTTTACAAAAAACATCATCAATTAAGATTTCTAATGACTCTGACACCAGGGTGTACTGTACACGGTCCATTGACCATGTAACCAAATGATCAGGGCGCCCATTCTCTTATTTTACATAGTGCACAATTGAATCGTAATTGGATCGCAATGACATCTTTTGACGTTTCTGGTATTCTGTTACTAATTTTAAAACCAATCGTATTCCATTGGCATGCCATTGAACTGCAACTGGAAAATTTTGCTAATCATCAAAATCATCAATTCTTTCAATAATCGGTACTCTGTTATTTATTTTATTTACATTTTTTCTACTATTACCATTCAAATACGTTTTAATTGCAATTAAATTGTGATTCAAAATTGTGTTAGCAGAATACCAATATTGAGCATATCAAAAATGCATCGTAATTAAATATCATTTGCATGTTCTTTTAAAGTTTATTAGCGGAATTGACCCCCAGGAAACTCAAGATTACAAAAATTACAGTTGCCAGTTTCAACTTACTCATTAAAAAAATATTTCAGATAATCTTCAACAATCAAAGCGTACGGGCTACGGGCGCTTATCATAAACAGATAAAATAAAGATAATTGAGATAATTTGATACATTCATTTATCGCAATTGATTTGATAAATATAACATAATTTAGTACAAGTCTGGCACGCACGCCATATACGCCATATACGGAAAAAAAGGATTTTAAAAATGTTGCTGTTTTTAACGATATTTTCAATTTTATCGTGTAATTTTGTTTTAGGTAAGATTTTAAAATCAATTATACTTATAAGGGAAATTCTAATAATTATATAGATACGGGTTAGATTCATTAAGATGCGTTGTATGTACCTATAGGGTGGTGGCTGGTGTGGGTCAATCTACATATATCTTTGATAGAAAGTGCGACACAGGGTGTTTTGTTTTCTACTCATTCATACTTTGATCTTCAAAACTTAAAATTCAGGCAGCCTGCCCGTAGTGGGCTCAGAGGTTAGATTTCGGAACATCACTTAGAAAAGGATTCGTTTTCTATAATATATTGACGCCCCTACTGAATAAATATTCGCAAATCAGCATATAAAGAATAAATTCACATGATTGTCTATTCAGTTTTTATTTCAAGTACCTAGGTACTTTAAGTTACGACTACTGGGTACATGTATTTCGATGGCTTAGTTAAACGCGATGTGATACTTACAAGTAATTTGACACCTCTGGGAATAACAGAGATGTGAAGAAAGGAATGAAGGAACACTTTATTGCACCATTTACAAACAAAAGAAACACATAGTTAAATCCAATACAACTAAATGGGTACAAAAGGAGTGGTCTATGAGCTCGAGATCACACGGCAAATTATATTTTTTGTGTTACTATTATCACCTTTTAATACGAGTTAGAATGTAGGTCAAGAAACTCAAACATCATCTGACCAGACCTAAGTACTTACTCAAAGCAAGCACTTACTTCAATGTTGGTGAATAATACGTTCGAATAATTATGTTTGATCTTATTATTTAGCACATGCATTTAGTGGATGTCCTCTAAGTAATAGGAAAACAGGCACGTGAAGTGTTGACGCTTATATTTTTTCACAAATATTTGTAGCTAAATAAGTGTGAAGTGTAAACAGTGCCGGGATCACGGGATGTTGAGGGACTTGCTTGTTGGGAATAAATGCGCACAAACTATTTTTAGGTGTAATGTTATGCTTCGTACGAAAATTTACCTACTTATTCTAAATTAAAAGATGTAAATAATTAAGTTTTGTTGTTTATTACAAGAATTTTGACACATGCAAAATCTATTAAGAGTCATTCACTAATTATTACCCACTACCCAAAACTCACGAGTGAGTTCTCTCAAGTTAAAAAAATGTCCTCAAATTTATTAAAGAAAATCAAACAAATCATGTATTTGTTTATGCAAAGAAACATACAAACACAAATCCAAAAAATATAACACTCCATTTCTGGTCGTTGTCGTGAAAAAGTGTGAACTGCTGTCCTACATACAATGAGCTTTAAAAGTGTACCTACAAAGCCTCGAGCGAGTAGGTAATAAAATACCTAAAACACTTTTTGAAAAAATGCCACTAAATGATATGATATACAATACACAGGGCAATTTGGAGATTTCGCACAAGAATATGGATACGTGAACGTAAGGCCGGGCGCACACATGTTCTACTGGCTGTTCTACACCACAGCCGACGTGCCCAACTACACCGACAGGCCGCTCATAGTGTGGCTGCAGGGCGGGCCTGGGGGCTCCTCCACGGCCATCGGGAACTTCGAGATATTGGGCCCGCTTGACTTGTCGCTGCAGGAGAGGAACTACACTTGGGTTGGTTATATCATATTCTTTCCTCTAGCTTTACCTTAAATTTATTTATTACACATGTGAACGTACAGCCGGGCCCAGACAAGTTATACACCACAGCCGACGTGTCCAACTACACCGACAGGCCGCTCATAGTGTGGCTGCAGGGCGGCCCTGTGGGCACCTCCACGGCCATCGGGAACTTCGAGATATTGATTGGGCCCGCTTGACTTGTCGCTGCAGGAGAGGAATTCACTTGGGTTGGTTACATCATAGGCATTTATTCTTTCCTCTAGCTTTACCTTAAATTTATTTATTACACACGTGAACATAAGGCCCGGCCCAGACGAGTTCTACACCACAGCCGATGTGCACAACTACACTGACAGGTTTATTCTTTTTTCGTTTATTATTCGTTTATTCTTTCCACTAACTTTTCCTTCTTGTTATTGTTAATGGATATACGTTTGCCTGCTTAATTCTTATCTCAACAAAAGGGTATTGAAAAAAAGGAAACTTTTGAATCTCTACACTCACCGAAGTAAGTTTCAATAGGCTACATTAGTATGCAACTAACACCAGTTACCAAAGTTAGAGTGACATGTCTCTATGTGAATTTCACGTTATATGAATAGTTGGTAACCCGTATTAGACCAGGCCTTTTTGTATAGCGCCACAGAACAAATGCTGCTATGAGATTGCTACGAAGTTCATACGAGTAGCACACGACGCGGTGACGGCCGATTCCTAAATAAACATTTTACAATTTACATTCTCACCCATAGATTAATAATTGGTCTCGCGCGCTCGACTAGATACCGCGCTGTGAAGAAAAATCAGTTTCCAGAATGCGGCCACTTAATAGGAAAGTGTGTGTAAAACAATGTGCAAAGACGCACACTAGCATCGATTATGGTGTTGCCAGCTACTTGACTGGTGCCCGACCAATGGGAAAATTATGAATTGCTGCGGTCTTGTTATGTATTATAAAAAGTAGCTCAGAAAAACCTTTAAAATGAAATTAAAATAAAACTGGCCAAGTGTGAGTCGGCTCGCATGTAGAGGGTTCTGTACTATTTTTATTTTTCTCCATTTGGACTGCCTAAACAAATTTAATATTATCTCATAGGTTTTCCTGTAATTTATAAATCGAAATTCTGGAATCGATAGTTTCGGAGATAAGGTAGGGGAAATGGTTAGGTTTTGTCTACTTTATTTTATAATTCTAATAAAGAATCCTAAAATTGCAAAAAAAATTCTTTTGATTTATTATTACACAGTACAGTATGTTAAACGTTACTTTAATTTTCTATTTAGCTTGGAGCTGAATTGATTACTGACCTCTTTTTAGTTGTAACCCGGGTTTAAATACAGATAAATAAATAGACATACACATCCTATTAATATTATAAACGCGAAAGTTTGTAAGTATGGATGGATGTTTGTTACTCTTTCACAACTAAACCGCTGAATTGATTTTCATGAAATTTGATATTGCATTTCAATAATCGACTAATTGTTTGATATTGCAGTTAATAATCGATCAATTGTCAAAAATCGATTAAATTTATTATATCAATACTTTCGATATCCTAGATTATTTAAAAAAAACAAAAACAAATTCGATTAATCAATTATCCGGCAACAATACCCTACGGGGTACCAACTACCTAAAGGCCATATTTAGAATATTGGTGGGGTGATAGGTTGCTAGTCGTATCGCCTACTGATAGGTATGGTTCTTCGATTTTCGCCCACTTCCTCGGCCGGCTTATATGGTCTGCGCGGGAAGAGAAGCAGTAGTACATTCCACGTATTTCTTTTTCTCCCAGATCAACATTAAAGAAATAAGATGTTAAAGACAGACAAAATTGTCAGAAAAAGTCAAAATTACAACATCCCTCTTTTGGAGTCGGGAGTTAAAAAACAAATTATCTAAATAATAAAAATCGAAACCTCTGGGAATTTGGGATTATTTAATACACGGCAACATTGAGCACCGAGCGGTACTTCGCGCCATATTTTAGGGTTATATTATTTTCGTGAGTAATTTATGTCCATATTTCGAAATAATACAATACTTATTGATGGTATGTAATACCAGTATCTTCATTATTTCTTTTAGTATTATTCTTACACAGTTTGACTACGCAAACTGCACATTTTGCATCTACTTTTACATTAAATTTTATATATAACTAGACATCCAACTCACTCATCGGTCGCGGCATGACTGACGCGGGTATGCCGCAACAATGCCGATTTCGGCATGGTTTTAGTTGCGAATTTATGTAGTATGCCGACGGTATCTAGTCGTAGCGCAGCGGAGACCAATTATTAATCTATGTTCTCACCCTTAATTATTATGATTTCAGGTGAAAAATTTCAACGTTCTTTTTGTAGATAACCCAGTCGGAGCAGGATTTAGTTATGTTGAAAATTTCCAATTTTTGACGAGAACTAACGATGAAATAGGCAAGTAACTATAACTATAGCTAGCATATTCACTGTACAATATATTGACAAGATGCCATATAAGTACGTATGTTCCCTACATGTAGTCATACAGATTTCATTCAGATTGTCTAATTTTTCAATTGAAAGGTTGCATGCGTTATGTATATCCTAGTGAAAGTTGTCTCACGTTTTCTATTTTTGTAAAAATCTTTGTACACTAATCGCTAAATATATAAAACTCTGTTTTCAGCGTTGGACTTCGTCGAGCTAATGAAAGGTTTTTACGCCGATAATCCTATGTTCGAAGGAGTGGACTTGTATATCTATGGTCAATCATATGGCGGAAAAATGGCAGTCGACATGGCTCTTCGGATGCGCGAGGTTAGCACATTTTGATCTAAGAGTATGAATCGGTAGAAGTATCGTTCCATTTAGGCTTTTAAATATAATTTTTGGTTCCGTAAGGTTAAACGGGTACCCCGTATAGCCAACTTTTTAAGTTGAAAATATACAAAAGCAAATTCCTAACCGACCAACTCAGTGAATATTTTGGTGGGATGTTAGTATAAAATAAACGAAAGCGGTTACAGAGAGAGAGAAATAAATTTTTCCTAGTTTTAATGCGAATTATAATTCTGAAAATTTTAGTTAGTTAGTTAGAAACTGTGTATTGTACATAAAAAAATCAAATTATAGAAAGGAAAAGAAAGTGTGTAATTATATTTTATAAATTAAATTTTAATAAAAAATTGGTTTCACATCCTTATAATTTTCATATTACAAAATCTTCCATTACACAGGCAGAAGCAGCCGGGACCATCCGATCAAACCTCCGCGGTATCGCTATGGGCAATGCCTGGATATCTCCAGTAGACGCTACCCTAACTTGGGGTCCTCTACTTCTAGCTGCAGGGCTAGTAGACCAGGCAGGACACGACGCGATCCAGGCTTCAGCTCGGGAGGCAGAACGCCTGTTCAACGAGGGGCAGTACGTGGCCTCCACTTACCAGTGGGCTGCTACACAGGGAGTCGTCTTCCAACATACCACTAATGTGGATTTCTACAACATTCTCACTAAAATGACTACTAATTTGCCGGATACAAGGAGTGACTTGGGTGAGCAATTTTTTCTCTAAGTAGAGATTAAGGTTACTTTACAATAGCGTACCGACTGCTGTGTAATACAAGGAGCGGTTCACACAACATTCAACTGGGCAAATTCTGCCGCTCGCATTTTCTTTTGAATGAATTAACGTCAAAAAAATTCTAAATCTATGGAATTAACCATTAATTAACTCTTTATTGCACCTTATAAACTTAAAAAAATTTGCACCTTATAATTTAACTGATAGGATCTGATCAACACAAGATCAACATCAGATCAGAATCACTCAATAAAGCGGAAAAGTCATATGCAGATTTCTGCGCTTATTAACACGTGTATGGATAAGGATCACTATTTATGGTTTCTGAAAGGTATTTTTATGGGCATTCAGCAGTGGGCTTTTTATAATAATGATATATTAATTGAATCTTTTTGATTCCAGAATTATCACGAGACATGCTTATCCACAATAAGCCTTATGGTACTCCCGTATACACCGGCGCACGGAATGAATACAGCCTCAGCTTCTTAATGAACAACATGGTGAAGCCTGCCCTTGGAATCCCGGATCATGTTGTATGGGATAGCCAATCTAATGCAGTATTCAACTACCAAAATGGCGATTTTATGAAGCCTGTCACAGAAGGAAGTAAGTATTTATCTTTTATTTTTTTCTTCGTATATATTTTACAGTAGTCAAAATACAAACCACTTGTACAGATCTATCAAACGCACAAGTTTGTTGGATGGCATTATACCTACATAAACAACTGGTAGACTCGGCAAAAATAATGCACAATTTACGGCGATAGGTTCCCTAACAGTAAGCGGCTTACTAATTTTATTTAATTATTTTTTAAGCAATTTTATTATATTTTTGTTGTAAATGTAAAGTATATCATAAGAGCGATACTTCGAGGTCATATTTAAATTTTATTCTTTATGTCTTTGTTTGTATGTGTCTTGGTTTATCATAATTATTTAACATTTATTTTCAGTTGAAAAGCTATTGAATGAAACAGACATAATAATAACCAAATACAATGGAAATCTTGACCTCATTTGCGACACTCCAGGTAAAATTAAACATATTTTATAAGCCTTCATACTATTGTACCTACTTCTAAATTTATTACATTTTTTAGAATAAACATAACGAAAAATGTTTGTTTTCGATATTTGGTAATAATCAATACTTAATCACGTTCCCGTAATATGGAAAACTGTTAATATTACAGGACAAATACTTTGGGTGGACAGACTAAAATGGCCGGGGGCAGAGGCCTACAAGAACGCGACTCGTCAGCCGATTTGGGAGAACGACCAGTTGGAGGGTTATTACAAAGCATATGGAAACTTCAGATTCTTTTGGATCAACGTGGCAGGCCATAGTGTATGTATATGATGTTTCTTTTAAATCACATTTTCACACACACATTTAGTATATGGCATCGCGTTCGTGACAATTTTCTGGTAGACCTTTAGAAGAGTTATGAGGATGTTTTGTATTTAATTGACTTCCAAGTCGATGTAACGACTGTAACCCCTTTAAGATTTTTCTGGGCCATTGCAAACTACAGATGTACAAGCTTGTAACACACCCTGTTAAGTTCTAATTCAAGGGAGGCAAGGTTTTAATTAATTAATTTTCCATATATAGGTACTTAAAATTGTTTGTTCCAGGTTCCAAGAGATAACCCAGCTGGCAGTAATGCGTTCTTACGAGATATGACATCTTTTGGATAAATAAATAAATCCATCGTTCGTTGATGTCTTTTGTTCCGAAAACCAAGACTACCTAATGCAGCCTTTATTTTAGCTCATACCACAGAATTATTACTATTGTACTAACGTACAGAACGGACACTCACACCCTCCCACCGAAACAGATACAGCACCTCACCGCGCAGATTGAGGGTAAAAATCAAGAGTAAAACAATGCAAGGTTGACACTTCGGCGCGCGACGGCGACGGCCAACTCTGACGCAGACACGGTAAATAACCAACCCTACACACAAATTGACGCGCGCAACCGAATCGTAGTAGTAGTAATTTCGGCGCTGTTGTAAGGAGCATAGATTTAGATTTTTTTTTGACTACGTCAATAGATTGGCTGATTAGTAAAAGAAACAAGACCAATTTGAAAAGTGTGTGTGTGTCATACATGTGTGCCGTCAAATAGTGCTGGCCGAGCAATGTCGACATCTATATGATCGATCTTCTTAAAATGAGAACATTGCCAAATTAAGCATGCAGTATTTTTTGGAATAAATTACAATAAAATTACATAATAAACATGCTACTTTAGTATTTTTATTTTTAACGAGCACTCCGACTCGACTTCGAATAGGTGGACATTAATTAAATTTATTATAATTTTGAGACCAGTGGCCGATTCTCGCTCTACTGAAAACTGTATTGAAAGTGTTTACTACATATAGTTGAATATATTTTGGAAAACCATTCTTCTCTGCCAACCATTTTAAGCCATTTTTCGCAAATATCTAAATTAGATAGAAATCTGAAAGGTAGGTATTTAATAGAAATTGTAATATTACAATTACGAGAGATAAATGAGAATACGAACACGGGGTTTCCAGTAGAAATCCGCCATATTTTTTCGCAATATCTCAAATCAGACTTTATCTCTAAAGGCATGAGAGTTTTTTCGAGAAATCTCGAATTCGACTTATCTCAGAGACGCGAGAATCATTTACCCGCGTTCGTAACGGACTTTTTCTATAAACCGTGTCGAATTGCTGAATTTTAAATATATAGGTACGTTTGACACCAGTAGGTAGGTATTTATTCCTCCCTAGCGTTTGAATGCAATACTATCGATATGATGTTTGACAGCATCGATGTCAATCCCTAAACTTCAAGAATTAGAACTTCCTACATGCCGAAACCATCATTATCATGCCTTTTTCAATCAACCATGGTCGGTAAATATCGTATTATCTATAACACAAGTCTCGAACATACATTGGGGCTTACACAATCAGTGTGATTTGTCCCTACATATTTTTATACTATGGTAAGTATATAAATACAAAACTCCAAAAAAAACTAATTTAATGTAAATGTTTATTATTCGTGATATGATCAAATAATACATACATTTATAATAGAAGATATACAGGGTGCCGACCCATTGAGAGTAATCAATATTAGAACAGAAATAATTATTTTCGTTAAGACCTTATCGATCTGAAACCATGACCACAGATTAAATAATATTACCTAAAAATGATAAAGTTCATGCAACGCGCCGTAAACGATATACTCACACAAGAGCAGCGAGCGGGTCTCACTGTGAAAAATACACTTGTGTGAGATACTTCACGGCGCGTCTTGAACCTTATTTTCGTATACAATATTATTTATTCTGTACTGTGACTTACTTTTTTATACCTTATCGTAAAGTTTAAGTTAGATTTATATTGGCCAATCTCAATGGGCCGACCTGTAGATACAAATTAACATGATTATTATGCACGTTCAAGTCAATATGATACAATAAATATTCGTAGCAAGACGTCGTTCATTGAAATATACATTTATTAAGTAAAATATGTACCAAACAAGTACAAAAAATAACATCCTAAATGACTACAATATAAATCGTAAATAAATTTTAATATAACTGACTCAATAAGATTAGAAAAGGAAAGAAGAGTCGAAAATACTATGTATCTACAAAGATTTTTTAGTATTCCAATACTACTACTCATCTTAGCGCCTTCCCGGTTGCAGCCCAGGGATTTCCTACTTTTTCTCCTCCATTTCCCCCGGATTTGCAACCAAAGGTGCCGAAGACCGGGAAGAATGGACTTCCATTAGCACGCATAACTTCCGGTGCGTCGTCGAGCCAGCATTGTTTGTGTGCGCCCCTCTACTCCGGCCCGGCGGAGGCGGCATGGCGACGACACTTGTTCCCCACATAATTAGTATATAAATAAAGTAAATAGAATTAATCCTCCGTTATATCAAATTTGTAACTGAGATAAAGTAGACTTGACTTATCTGTTTAATTTCCTATAGGAATTACGGTTAAGCGCTTCGGAAAGCACGTTAAGCCGACTCGGCTGCCATCTGGTGGTACCATAAGCAACAAAAGTGAATCAAATGAGAAAAACAGCGTATCTAAAACAAATTACAAGCCTTGGTTTTAACCAAATTAATTTGGGTTTCCAACGACTAAAGATTCGCGATTTAATAAGTCACGTGAAAAAAGTAGAAAAAAAATAACGAAATAGATATTTGTTTAACCAACTTAGCACTTTGAATGTTTACATAACTATCTTTGCATATATGCCTATGCAATATCTTGTATAGATCTGAAATTTACATAACTGTCGTTTACAGTATCTCATGTTATATAAATTTGACTACATGACTATATACGGTATCATTAGTATGTGTATGAAAATAAAGATGTTATGCTTACACTAATCATTTGAATGACATTAAGACAACAAAAACAAATCCTCTTTTTTTTAATAAGCGAAACAATAATGTAACAATAATCGAAGAATATACGTGATAGGAAAACTATTAATGAAGATACTATTAATTAGCGACATGCGATTTTGTTGACTGTACGTGATTCGCGAAGTGCGTGAATGTTGACATTTGACATTCGGTTAAATCAAACTTTCTCAACTTTTTGTCGTCCTAGTTTTAGATTACTTTTATTTTGTATGAATTTCTTATCTTACTGCATTGGCTCAGCGATGTCGCAAAGCAGCCCATGTCGTTGGCCCGGTGGTTTGTTCAGCCCAAAGCAGTCGTTCGTCGTTGACGTTCGACACAAGAGTTCAGGGCCTTATAAGGCGCAATACAAGCTGTAAGGCGACATCTCGTTTACTCACTCGTTTCTGCCCTACTATTAGAGGTGATGGTAAGGGCCCCCTCCATTCAAACTGACGCGAATCCCACGCGACTGGCGGGACGCCCACAGAAATAAGAATCTGTAGAAGTGCCGTTGCGTATGTCAAAATTAAATGGCTTGCTAATGACACTTTTATATATTCTTATTTCTGTGGGCATTCCGCCGTAGGCAGGGACGTATGTTCGACTCTTCTTTCCGTTATCACCAATCAATACACACACAAGAAAATAATTGTTATCAAACTTTAGATTTCGTCTTTTCAAGTACAAATTCACTACATCTTTTAAAGCATTACATAGTAAATAACGATAGGGAATGTCATCAGTAGAAATTCTAGAAGATCAGATTAATATCAATTCTTAAGATTAAATTAGCAGTTAATTTGATATGACGATACTATTTGCGTAATACTTTAATTACATGGTAACATAGATTTTCTTAGGTATATGTTAAAGTTTAGTTTTATAAAGTTAGTATTCGAAATTCTTAAATCGCCATAGTAGAACTTAAAAGTAAATACATAGAAAAACTAATCACCAGTCGTTTTTATCAGATCTTTTAAATGGTTTTAATAGAATTAGTTACACCCGTTATATACACATTTTTTTAAATTTCGTCTGATTAATATAATAACATAATAAAAAGGTCCTTTAATAAATACAGGGTGGAAAAGGTATGTACACCAATACAAATTTAAGTCTAAGTTAACACAAATATTTTTAAGGTATACAAAATTCGAGAATCAATGTCGTTGTAAAGAAGTATTCCAAAAGTCACTACAAAAAACAAGTATTTGATACATACTTTCAGTGGGGTTCATAACGCTACTATTTGTAAGCTTGGAGATGACGAAGAAAAAAAGCTCTGCGTCAAACTCATGTAGTTTTGTAGTAGTGTTTCTATTTTATTAGTAAACTGCAAATGTCTTTTGATAAATTTCTACCAGACAGACAACCAGAGTATATTAAATTTCCAATGCTAAGACCTAAGTTATCTAAGACCACATTAAGATTATGGCGGCGCGCCGCACCGTTCACGAACTAAACTACCGCTTTGCCTATTTAATTTAGCCTACCTAGGGGGAAGGCCCTGTGCATGACACTTAGTGGCGCCTTCTCCAAAAAAATTTGCCTCATGAACCCCATTGATAAGAAATAAAGATAAATCCTTACATAATAATTTTGCGACGTCTATTTGTAATAAAAACGAAGGGAGAATATTTCGATTACATATTACTACAACTGTTGTTATAAACAAACTATAAAACTTCTGTATTAAAATAAATATTTCTAATAAAAAACATTATCACTTTAAATATTGCCCGTTGATGGCCGTTAAGACCTTTTGTATCCTCTACGTAACATCGAAACCTTATAAAGAAGACTTCATACAAATCTAGCTCACTAACATACAACTACTGGATGTTAAAGCCTAATGGATCTCTACATTCTCGGAATGTCATGATTTTATGTCTACTTATACATATATGTATATACAACAACTAACAACACTAAGAAGGAGCGTACCACGCAATTCTATTAAATTTTACTTCAAACATTAATCAAAATAACAGTGTCCATTGTTACATGGAAAAAATTGCGTATCGACCTTTTGAAAAGGGCAAGTACATTTTCTTTGCCACACAAATTTTGTGATATTTAATTTAATAACATGGATTCATAAGTCGCTAACTAATACGGGAATCATTTGTAAATTATCTATAATTAAAACTACATCTGCAATATTTATTTGCATATAAGATCCCATACTCAGGAAACAAGTGTATATAATGTAATAAGTTTTTTGTCAAAATGCAAACACTTCACAATGTTATGTTCAAGGCTGGACACTCCTTCTTAACATACTTTATCGTGTAAAGTTAAATACTAATTTGATTAATATATAGATCTGTGACAAACTTATTATGAGATTCAATCTTTGGAAAGTATCAAAGACTTAACACTACATTTAATTATCAAGGAAATGTTGATTTACACGCATAATAACTTCAAAAAGGCTATACGCCCTATACATGGCTAAAAGTTTTTAACACATTCATATTATAGCCTTACATCTATGTAAATTGAAACATTTAAAGTAATTTTATTTACATGTCCTTAGAGTTGACATTCAACTTCATTGAACTAAATGATATTATTAAATTATAATAATTTTGTATAATACATAATGGAATGTTTCAAAAACTATGCACATATTTAATTGGCTAGCGTTGTAATGTCAAATTTTGCATGATATAACTTCACACTCGAAGATGCTAAAGGTTAACAGGATAAAAATAATAAGGTTATGAGAGGCATCACAGATACCTCGATTGTTTGAACTGGGCAGCAGATTAGAAAAAGGAATAATTATTTTTTCACGCGCTTAGTACATTTTTCGCTGTCAATAAAGTTATAGATTGGCATTCAATTATAATATTTTTTTCAATTAATATCCTTTTTTAAAACAAGTGTTTTGTGCGTTTTGCGAATTTTTTTTTTTCATATTCTTCTATAATCCCATCGATACATAGTAAGAGAGAGGAAAAGCGCACTGTCTTTAAAAGGAATTTTCTTTGGCTTGACAGTTAAGGGCCCAAGGTATGACAATTTATTTTCTGTAAATTAGATATGAATATTATTGTATCTCACTAATGCATGGAATTATACAAATTATCTGGTGCTAATCAAAGTATCTTGCTATGACGAGTAATTCTCAAATTGATGCTTTGAAAATTGTATATTTAGACAAGTAGTTAAATACTTACTAAACTAGAATTTCCATTGGTTTTAAGAGAAGAAGACATCAAATAGATATTACAAACACGAATAGAGCACATAATCAATCACACAGCGTATTCCAGATTTAGACTAGGACAAACAATACAAATCTCTTTATCGAACACAGGTTTCCGGTCATACCGATTTAGGTATTCTTTGCTCAATGACCTGCACTTAATAAACAACCAGACCAATGTAGTTCTTTACAATTACGCAGTAACAGTTCCATCACAAATCACAATCTGAGACTCATATAACACACACTAGGGCTTCAAAAACATCCAATTATGTTCCGTACACTTTCACAAACACAAGTAGAACGCATTATAGTCCAATGAGACTCGTGTTAGTACTAACATTAGTACTCCGGCGACGAGTCTAGGTAATGGTCGGGTTATAGCGGGTTGGTAGTTGCTTCCCCGGGCAGCGAGTGTACGCGGGCAGATAGCAGATTGTGTAGGATGAACACTGCTGGCTTAGGGCTGCCTTCCATGTCCAGCTCCTGAAATTGATGATTAATGTTAGGTCCGGTGTTGCCCTCGATCAATAAAAAATCTCTTCTGTTTTAAAGAGAAATAGCGCACGGTTGATTTACTCTGTTGATTTTTGGAGAGAACGCGTTATCCATACTAATATAAAAAGTGCGAAAATCTGTCTGTCTATCCGTCTGTTAAGTGGGTGATAGACGCACGAACATAAAGTACGCGGTTTTTAAGTTTGCGAACTTACTCGGCTCGACGTCGGTGACACACGTGAAGCTTGCTCGCGATGTCGTCGACAGAAGAAGCTTTGTGTTATTTAGGAATAATGGCTGGTTTACACACGATCCAATGGCGTCATGGACACGAAATTACCCACCGTATTGACCATCAATAAGAATGCTTGTGGAATATAAAATCAATTTATTACCGGAATAGAGAATCTAGGGCTACAGCGTTAATAAATATTTGTCTAGGAATAAATATTGGGGGTTTGACTAATTCGGATGTCAAAAACAAAATAAAAGATAAACTACTTGGAAGTTGATAAAAGATAAACTACTTGGAAGTTGATAAAAGATAAACTACTTGGAAGTTGATAAAAGATAAACTACTTGGAAGTTGATAAAATAAAAAATCTACACGGTCGGGGGCAGGTGCTAACCAATATATTTCCAGAATAAAGTGGTAAAACGAATTGGATGCATTCATAAGAGATGTAGCTATCAAAAGACAAACAATGGTAGGGTTTTTATATAGAAATGTGTCCGTGGAAGCACTGGATCGCCGCACTGGATCGTGTGTAAACCAGTTATTAATGGCGGCTCGCGGCTCGCAGTGCTGCCACACGTACGAGCCGAGACGAGCTACGAGCAAGATTTCAAACCGGTTGGATCGCCGACGACTTGCGCGACGGTTTTAAAGTACTCATATTTACGGTGACACACGGGCGAAACAGGTCGTCGAGCCATAATATGTTCGCGTACTTACTCGCACGTCTATCACCCACTTTACGCTTTCACGGTCAAACTACTTATAGGCTACTTTTTGACGACGGCGGAGCTGCGGGAAACGGCTGTTTTATAATTTATTTATTTATTATAAGGAAGACCAACAGCTTATATCTATACTATTGTATTGTGTACCTATTGGTAACTAACTTAAGCAATTTAGAAGCCAATTATATTATTTCAAGAAAACGTGAAGTGATTTATACATTTGCTGTTGTGCGTGAGAAGCAATGCTATTATTAGTAAAAATAATTAGCGATAATTGCAAGAATTTGCAAGTATTTTGCCTTAGCGTCTGGCGTAAATGCAATTACGTTCAATAGTGAAAACATGCGTTTGGGTATCCTATCTACCTAGGTTACCTAAATATGTAGATATCATAATTCAAACAAATTTCGACATCGTGTCACCGCCGCGGCTCACTCACCACAGTGTCGTCGTCAGCGAAGTGTAGCCACAGCTTGGAGCGGTCGTCGTCCGCCGAGCCCCGCAGTGCGTGCAGTGGACGTCGATAGAGCGCACGCGCGCCACCGCGACCCAGCGATCCCGCCGCCTCCCACACGCACGCGCCTGCTGCGCCCAATGCCAGACGTGCGCACGCGCCGCGGTACCTGAACACCAACAATACTACATTGCAAACTGAGAGGCAAAACTCACATTTCTGAAAATTATGTTCGAGTTAAAAATGACTGACACGCAAGATACTCTAACGTAAAATCTGTCTCAATCGAAGAAGACAATAATCTATATTACATCATCGACGCTTTCATAAAAATACAATCGACGATAAACCCTTCTCGATGTCAGACGGCCATTTTTATGTACATAATTGTCTTTTTCCATTGAGACAAATTACACTCAACACGTGATATCCAATAACGCGACAGCACAACAATCCTAGACCAATAAAGTCACGCACAAAACATCGACACTAGCCTGCATCTAAAAGTGAACTCCGGCTGAGCGCGCACAGCAGCATGCGCTCCATCCACCAGCGCGCCGGCCACAGCCGCCAGATCATGCGGCGTGTCGGCCCTCAAAGCGCGCACCACCAGCCCGGCGGGAGTGCCCGCACGTACTCCCAATGCTGCGGCTCCTCCCGCACCCGCACCGCCTCGTCGCCACCACGCCAGCCGCGTGGCCGCGAGGCTGAAGCTTTCGCTGGGCGCGCACCACGCCTCGCCCGACCAAGGCGCCGCTTCGTATAGCCTGGACAAATGCATCGTTCAAATTTTAAAAACTATGTGGTATGTTAATTTATTGTATTTAGGTAATGCTTTAGTTTAATTTATTTCAATACTAGCAACCCAAAGAGGAAGGAAGAAAGATCGAAACATAAAATATTCTATCTTTATGGCTCTATTGGCACATGCCTCTGCCACTTCGGTAGGCATATCAAAATTTTAAAAAAGTAAATGTCAGTGTCAAAGTCAAACTATCGAAGCGGTTAAATGTTTGATAGGTACGTCTACCGATGTGTCCCATAGAACAGTCAAGATCGATTTTTCAAGTCAAGTTCACTTTCAAGGGAATCAAATGTAATTATTTTTATTTTTAAATTCCAAGTCGTTCGTTCACAACTTCGTCTCTCCAACTGTACCTGGGACGACTGACTGGTCTCTTTCCACTTGGTCGTCCCGTGTACTCTCTCATAACATCTGTCTACCCAGCTGACAGTATCAGAACATCCCCTTTTAAAACATACTACATTTTTTTTTAAACACTCCCTCATTTTCGTCATCAGCTCCCGTTTCCATGACGCATGCCTTCCGGTTGCTTCCATTCCTTTTAATATATTATCTTGGCATGTTCTTACAACTGGCCGCCTGCCTCAGCTACTGCTTCCATGATGCTTTCCCTTCTGGAGCCCTATTTTTGAAATGTGTGTCATATATGTCGAATGACAATCATTCGATATCGTACAAATATTATTCGACACGCCGATTTTGCGTGAGTCACACTTTTAAAAATAGCACTCCTTGACTCCTATACCTATTATTTTGGCCTGTTTTTAGATTGATACTAGTGGTTTTTTCCTCATCGTATTTGAACTACACCTAAACGCCACGGAAAGAAAGAGTGTACTTCGTACCGTTTCGCCACGCGAAGGGATTGTAACACAAAACAAAATCTATAATATCTTTGGAATGGAATGTCTGATTTCATTCATTTAAAGAGCAATTTACAGGTATTAAACCATTCTTGAATATGGAATGATTTATTTGGATAAGGATCAATACCGAGACACGAATAATATGGCCTAGTTTGTACCGGCGTTACTATTGCAAATTTTAACATGAAAAAGTAGTTGTTATGACTTAACTAAAATAGTTAGACATATGGTACCACGGACTTTTTTGTAGATCTTTTTAAGATGTACAATACTGTAATACATTATTTTAATCTATCTCTTACGGTATAGCCAGCGTTTGCAATGTAAGAACTAAAATGTGTCAATTTATGACATCCCATTAGAAACCTCTAAAATTAACAGTGTTCCTATACTATTATATTATGCATGTATTATACATATAAACCTTACTCTTGAAATACCCTATCTATTAAAATAAACCCCATCTAAATCTGTTGCGCAGTTTTAAAGATTTAAGCATACATAGGGAGAGACAGACAGGAAAGCGACTTTGTTTTATACTACGAGTATTTAATAATCTAAAAATATCGACAATAAGTTTTGAAAATAAATTCGATGCGAAATTTTAGCGCGATTATGTCGCGCTTATTTTTATTTATTCTCAATTTTATATAAACCGTATCATATAGGTAACTAGCTGTTTCTCGCAACTCTGCCAGCGTCGAAAAGTACGTTTGACCCCGGGTCTTCCAACTTTATTCATACCAAATTTCATCAAAACCGTTCAACGGTGTGGCCGTGAAAGCGTAACAGACAAACAGACTTTCACACTTATAATATTAGTATGGATGGAAATAGCAGCAGAAAAAAACATTTAAAAATTACCTTAACTCGCGATCTGTAATAGCTACAAAAGTCGGCTGCCAGCCTTCTGCTTCATCAGAGCTGTCGGAACCACCTGATGCGCTCACCTGTAGAACATACCAGATCATTAGAAGCAGTAAAGGTCTATACATTTATGCAAGGACTTATTGCATCTAGGTTAATACTAGTTTCTATGGAGAAAAGTAAATCGAGTCTGAGATCCCACGCTCTTTTGTAAAAACTCTAGTAATAGTTTTTTCGGACCTTATTAATTTATTCATTTAATGTTTCAAATGTTTATTGTTTCAAACATAAAATACTTTGAAAATTGGCGGACAGCATTGGATGGATGAAAAGTTCACATTTGTCAAGTAATTCATAAAAGCATTGATTACAGATTTATGGTACTTACATAATCATGCAGAGGTCGCCTAGCTAGCCAGCCCGCGTAACGCAACTTCGTATATCCGGTTTACACTCGGCCGAAGTGTGCAACACAAGTATGTTAACACATTACTCCGGCTGTTACTGTCAAAAATATTTCCGACAGTGGCAGAAGCAGCGGCAAGAGAGGCTAAATGTATATGTGAACGTAGCATTAGGCGTGCTAACGTGCTGCATTGGCGCGTGCTCTGCAGTTGCAGAGCACGCGCCAATGCAGCACGTGTCGTACGGCTGCGTGCAACGCGCGATGCAAAACACAAAGTAGCATAATGATGATCAACTAGCATACTACACATCTCCCAACAGTGTTCAAAGCCAAACACACGATCGAGCCAGCACAACACGAGCAGCACGTCGTGCGGCAGCGTGCTACGCGCGATTAACACAAAGTAGGACGGTACTCACATGGTCCTGCGGAGGCCGCCTGGCCAGCCACCCCGCGTACCGCACGTCACCCAACAGCGGTCGAAGCCTGACACGAGCACGAGCCAACGCAGCGCGTGCAGCACGTCGTGCGGCCGCGTGCAACGCGCGATGCCAGCCCGCCGCCGCGCCTGCGGTACTCGCGCGAAGAGCTAGCGCGTGCACGCCGTCCGGGGAGTACACCTCGATTGTACGTTCCTCTGTCGATTATCATAATGCAATTTTACTTTGCAAGTTATGGAGCATCCGGGGTGCACCCAAAAAGTGCTGACTTGACGTCGCAGGGACGGACATGAGTGTTAAGTCTCACAACTAGGGATGCCAAAGACCAGGCAAAGTGGAGGAGAGAGAGAGTAGAAAAGCGAACCTATGTTTGTATTATTGGAGAACAAGATTCTATTTGTTTTCATAACTACATAAATACTGAATAATTTAAACCTTTAATAAAGCCTTACCTTTTAAAATAACCTTTAATAATAACGTTTAATTAATCTATACTAATATTATAAAGCTGAAGAGTTTGTTTGTTTGTTTGAACGCGCTAATCTCAGGAACTACTGGTTCGAATTGAAAAATTATTTTTGTGTTGGATAGATCATTTATCCAGGAAGGCTTTAGGCTATATAACATCACGTTGCGACTAATAGGAGCCAAGAAACAGTCGAAAATGTGGACAAAACGGGGAAATTATTCATCTTTGAGGGCTTCCGTTGCGTGCGCTGCGAAAACCGTTCGAGATACCCAAAAAATATGTATGAAAGAATTATTCCTCTTTAAATTATCTAAAAAAATGTCTGTGACAGTATTTGTCTATCTTTTAAGATTAACTTACAATAACAGTTTTTATGATAGTCAAATTTGGTCGAAATTAATGCATTATTACAAATTATTTGTCAGAGTTGTATCAACATAATAATATTAATCTTTATCTAAATAAATGTGTTATTGATTTTGCCACAAGAAAATAAAACTAATTTACGCAGAAGTACTTTAAAATATATTCTTTTTAAAACTACTTTAAAATATATTCTATTAATTATGTAACTAAGTCCTCTATAATAAGTCGTGGGTAACAGCTATATGTAATTTATAATAAAGCTGAGGAGGTAGATTTGTAAACAAAAAATAAATATGATTCCCAAAATAACTATTCCACGCGGACGAAGTCGCGGGCACAGCTAGTTATTTATAAGTCTTTACATTAGATTTTACAACTTTTAGCAGTAAACATGGTTAATTCAATGTTTACCTGACTGTGCCAGAAGGAGGGTTATGTTTTCGAGAGTATGTTATGTAGGTATGTATGTATAATTGTTTGGCACACTCAGCATAAACGGCTCAATGGATTTTAGCTTGAGAGGTGTTCTTAGATTCGTATTTACTGAGAGAGTGACACTGGGTATATAAAATAAAACAAAATGGTGTATATTTTTTGGGTTTTTCATTTTCAAATTACACAGAAAGGCAGTTGCTTTTTAAGTTTTTAAAATTACCATTATCTTATTTTAATGAGTTATTTTGTATGCCAAACTGCTTTCTTAGTTAAACATCATATGAAATGCATCTCTTATATTTACCTGGGTCATGATGCCGTAGATTTTTGGCCACACAAGCCATGAGCAGTGGGACATAACGAGTGTCAGCTCGACGACGTCGCGGCGACGGTGGCGAAGGAGGCGCTTCCGCCATGTAACCTCTCTGGAGTTCCCATCCCACCTCACTAATTATAGAGGCTTTTCGGAAATATGGAGTCACTTCTCGTAAATATTTAACTGTAAATACCACAAAAAGATTTTAATTACATTTTATAAAAATTCACTTAAAGCAAATCATCATCACCATTCTCCGCCTGTACTTACTGATTTATAACTTGGTTCTAAGCCAATATGGACATATGGTGTATGACTGTGGGGAAGATGCTTAAAAAAAGGACATAATCCTATGCAAGATGAGTAGAGGTTGTCACTGGAGGACACACTCAAAAACTACTGCATTACAACGCAAATCAGTGGCAATCAACTTATTTTTTTTAAACTACAGTAGGTCTTTGGACAAGAAACCTGTGCCTTTATCCATTGCCTTCTTATAGCAGAAAATAATGATGTTTAGTTGTTTAAAATAATACAGTAGTTAATAATTTTATTCACTATTGACCTCCAGCAACTAGGGTTAATTGAACCCTACTTGCATACTGAGTTACACCAACACTGATGTGTGATATAGGTCAATTAGCTTGCACATCCAAAACTATCTCTTTCTATGTATGTCAATAATATTACATCATAACTTGCTCAGAATATTTACATACTTAATCAATACACGGGTGATTTCGCGGAACTTAGAAAATATGCATTTCTAGTTAATAACTTTTTTTTGTCTTCTTGTTTAGTTATTGTTATGTTTTAATGAAGTTTTAAGCACAATTGTACGCAAGGTAACTTAATTCAAAAGCCTATATTCTAAACATAATTTTATTAATTCATAAAAAACCGGGTTAAACGTCATAACCATCTGAAGAAATTATGTGGGCACAGAAGAATAAAAAATATTTTTTCCTTTATAATCAAAAGGAAACCCGATTTCTTTAAACTTGTTATATACCATATTGTACAAAGTTCTACATGGCAAATAATGTTTAGAATTTAGAACGAAATAACAGCCACAACACAATTTCAAACTATTGTCACCAAAATTTGTCAACACCATTTCAATAACATCAAATTCACTTTCTCGAAAAATCTACGCGTTGTATCTCGCTTGTCCCCGCGCGCACCGGTCCTCAGTCACTTGCACGAAGCGAAACAGAGCGCACGTCACGCCACGAGTCAAGATAAATACCTTTAAATTGGACAATAAAGTATCCAGAAATTGTTTGTCACGTTTTTCCATCATTACCGGTAAGTAAGATTTGATGGTAATTGTAAATGAAGTAATTATAAGCATTGAAACTTTTTGTTGTTCGATAGATAAATTCTCAAAATGGCGATCGCAATTTGGTACCCTGCGTATGAATTTATAAGTATATAAAAAAAATACTAGGTTCGTCATTACCATCATAGTCATTGCCGTTTTATTTTCGTTAATGGTAATGATATCATGTAAATGGCAATGATGAAATTAAGATTTTAAAATGTAGATAGATGTGTATTAGGCTTTAAGTGCTTTACGCAATTTTAATGATTGTCTATTTTCAATTTTCTTTTTCTTTTATTATCAATCTGGGTCATAATTGAGCTGTATTTCTTTAGTTCTTTATATTTAGACCATTTTGAAATCCCCCCTCCATTTCAAGGAGGGGTGTGAAACAGATGGTGATAAGCTTTTATTTATTTCAGGAATTGCTGTTTTTAAAAATGAAACTTCAATATTACATACTGCATATTGACTTCAATGTGTATTACATTGAACCAGTATATTTTTTAAGTATTTTAGAGAATTACAACACAATATTTGCAACACAGCAAGGTCCATTCTGCGAAGCTCTTTGTGAGGATTCGTCTAATATGAAATTACATACCAGTTTTATTGAAAATGTATGCTTTCAATATAACTGTCTTGTATACATAACAGAAATTCGTGACAGAGAAGAATTGTTAATCTTATATGAGATGGTTAGAAATAGTGGGAATATAATACTGGACAATTTAAAGAAATGGGAAATCTCAGATTAAGTTATCTACATCGAATTACCGTGATAAAGAATAATTGATTTTGTTATCTAATTAATTTTAATTTTAAACACGAACTTACCATAAAATAAGAAAATGGAAAATCGTTCTCCAACTAACCAATTTGCGAGGGTCAGTTAAAAATTCTTTGTTTTCTTCTTTCTATGAATAACTTTATATTACACTCGCTGTTGTCCGCCCGCGTGAATCGGGATAAAAGGTAGCCTATGTTCTTTTTCATGTCAAAGGCTATATGCATGCCAAATTTCATCCAAATCCGTTTTTGCGTGATTGAGTAACAAACATCCAAACATCGACACTTTCACATTTATAATATTAGTAGGATTTACTTCAAGTTGTGTCTTATCTAGATTTATAATTTTTAGCAAGAAAGTTGGAGCTGATAAATTTAAATTTAATTATTATTTTATTAGTATATAAATTAAAATTTAAGCCCAAATTTAGCTTTAACTTTAGAAACCAATTTATTAAAAATAACTTATGAGTCTTTTGTTCATTTTTAGCTGATTAAATCATGAACAGGAAACGAAAGTCCCAAATTGAGCGTTTGGAAAAGCAAAAAATAGCAAGACGGCAAAAGTACTCCGAAATTAAACAAGATCCGGTTTTATATGAATTAGCGAAGGAAAAAGAAAAATTAAGGTACAAAGAACGAAAAAAGAAACAGCAGATTAAAAGTGTGCACGAAGAATCGCCTCGTGTTCAAAGAGAAAAACGTAAAAAATGGCGCGAAGCATCTAAAAAATACAGACAGAAACAGAAAGACGCTCTTAAAAATGAACCTGTCATCCCTGAGGTAGTTTTAGTTAAAGCAGCTGATACGGACAAAGATGAAATTTTAGCGGACACTGAAGATACTTTAACTCTTAAAGCAATAACATCTCCAGAGACAAAAATTCGAAAAATATGATATTTAGAATATAAGAAGAGGAAAAACTTAATAAATATAATTAAAAAACTAAAAGCGGAGAACAAGATGTTATTAAATAAACTACAGGAAAAAAAGAAAGACACTAAAATAAATGCTAAGGAATTAGATAAAAAAGCTAAAATAAAAAAAGAAAGAAAAGGAGAAAGAAGTTCAGAAGATAATAGAATTAAATTACTTGTGAAGAAAGTGCGAGCCTTTTACGAAGAAGATGCAAACAGTACAGTAACATCAGGAAAAAAGCAATATATAACCAGGAATAAAATTCAAAAACAAAAACGCTATATGACAAGTTCTCAAAAACATTTGCATAAGCAATTCATGAGTAAATATCAAGTAAAAATAAGTTTTACGTTTTTCTGTAAGCACCGACCTTTTTGGGTGTTAAAACCAAATAGTTCTCAAAGAGACACATGCTTGTGTACTCTACATGAAAATATTAACTTACAGATACAAGCTTTAAAGGGTGCTGCTATTATAAATGAACCAAATTCTGATGCTTTAATGACAACTGTATGCTGTTCAACATATGACCTTAACTGTCTGAAACGCAAGTGCCTGGCATGCAAAAATAAGACTGTAAATATTAATGACTTTACAAATGATCAAAACTTAGTATACTACAAATGGGTTCGTGCAAAAGAATACATTAATATAAAAAAGGGTAAAAAAGTCATAACTATAACTAAAAAAGTACAAATTATTGCCAAACCACGGGAAGTAGTTAATGCCTTGCTTGTAAGTTTGCCAGATTTCTTTGAGCATTGCTATAGAATTCTTAATCAGTATACTGTTATGAAACAATTGAAGGATACGTTGAATATAAATTGTGCAGTTATCCATGCAGACTTTTCTGAAAATTATGAGTTGAAGTTCCATAAAGAAGTGCAATCTATGCATTTTGGTGGAAGCCGCAAAGCTGTGTGCCTTCACACTGCTGTTATATACAGCTTTGATTTTGCATTTAGTTCCGTCAAACCTATTTCAGTTTCTACAGCTAGTTCCTGTTTAAGACATGATGCTCCGGCTGTCTGGGCCCACATGATTCCATTGATCCAAAAGGTCGTCAAAAACAATCCATTTATCGATACTCTACATTTCCAAACCGATTCCCCAGTATCTCAGTACAGAAATAAATACATATTTTATATGATCTCTCAACTTTACAAAGAATTTCCGCAAATAACTTCAGTAACTTGGAATTACTCAGAAGCCGGACACGGCAAGGGTGCCCCGGACGGTGTAGGGGCAACTATAAAGCGAACTGTAGATTCATATGTAAATCATGGTATCGACGTTGGTAGTTACGACAAATTTATTCAATTGGTTCAAGAAAATATCGACAATGTGGTAATAATTGATGTTCCGGAAAAAAACATTAAGGAGATCGAAGAGAAAATTCTTGACAACTTACCAACTTTCCGAGGTACCCTTGCCGTACATCAGGTGTTATGGAAAAAGGGCATCGCACATTTGACATTTCGCAGTGCAAGTTGTTTTGACTGTAATTACGAAATGGTATGCGAGCATGGTAAACATTTAGGTTTTCTAAAATTGCCACCATCGGATTTGTTGCCACCAACCGCAACTTATGAAGAGCATGTAGTCCCTCTTATTTCTACAAAAACCTCGGCAGTTTTAAAAAATATTACCAACGTATCATAAAAACCGTCAGCATCAAGAATAGTGACAGTAGCTGGCCCTTCAAATATACAAATTTTATCTTCAAAAAAGATCATAATAAGAAAAGCTGAAAACCAATAATGAATACTTTATTCGAAAAGTAGTTTTTTCCCAGTTTATTCGAAATGATTAATTAGGTTAACTTACGTAAAGTATTGAGACCATTAAAAATTATAATTTTGTAGAAGAATAATATGAAAATTATGTTCACACTAAATTGTCAATCTATTAACCACTAAGTTTATATTGTTTGTTAATTAAAATAACTGTTGATTACCAAAGAGATTAAGACTTTTCAGAATTAGAACTAAGATTTTTTTAATTAGGATTGTATGCCATTTGAGTTATAGTGACAAATATACATTTGAGTTATAATGATAAATATATAAACGCTGATTGGCAATCAACGTTTATTTTGATATACAGTTATTAATAATAAAAAAATATATATTATAAAAAAATAGAATATAAAAGTCAAAATCAAAGTTATATATTTGAAAATAATTTTCGATAGTCATTAAGACTGTGAAGAATTAGAAATAAGAAATATTAAATATATAAATGTTACTAATTTAAGACATTAAGATTTTTTACATAATTGTTATTACTTGTGAGTTCTCTTTTATAAATATTTAATAAAAAAAATGCAAAAAAACTGATTGCCAAAGATAACGAGACTATTACTATTACTAATATAAAAGACAAGAAAGAAGAAAATTTGAAAATCAAGATTGTCTTTTACTTGGTTTTGTTGAATTGAGTTTTTTGAACAATTACACTGATTACAGAACTTATGTGTTTTATTTATAAGCTAACAACTACCAGTATGAATAAAAAAATAGATGTCCTTAAATATAATTATAATATAGTAAACTTTGCCGCATACTTACATCATTACCATGCATTATTTGTCATTACCATTCATAAAAAATCATTACCATTACCATTAAGACATTACCATTTCTCCATTTTTATTTCAAAATTATATATTTCCTAAGTTCTTGATTAAATAAGTGTGCCTTTGCTTAGTACATATTATTTAATAATATATATTTCGTTTTTGCTAAATTTGCACGCATTTCAGACTCATTTAAAAAAAACAGTCAGAATAAATCAGAAAATATTCAAAACGCGAATTCACCCACACACTTTAACAACTAAAAGGACAATTTATTTTCTAAATAATATTATCACTACAAATTATATAACTATACTTGCCTTCTAGCTGAACCATTTTGCCAGCTCTTTTTAATGCTTTTACAGCTTCTTCATGTGTGGCATCTTTCAAATCCTCTCCGTTTACAGAAAGAATGGCATCACCCACATACAACTGCTCTGTCAGATCTGCTGCCATTCCCTTGAATATTTTAGATATCAATATCGGCATGTTATTTTCTATGCCGCCTTTTATTGATATCCCGAGCCCATTATTGTCTGACTTGACCACCTGCACTAGTCTTTTCTGGTTTGCTATAGCTTCTGGTACTTCAGTGAAATCGCTGTTAGGGGTCTCCACATTGTTATTATTAAGTGTTCCATTAAGAGTGGTAGTAGCGTCGTATCCGTCGTCCAAGCATACACTTAAATAATCATCTTCCAAAGAGCAATGTACCCGATACCAGACGCCCCGCACTAAGGTCTCCAGAAGTCCTGACCGGGAGCAAGTTGCATTGGGGCTGTCGCTACCGCCACTAGACGCACCGTTCTCAACCATAATTACTAATTTATTGTTTATTCACACACAACAAACAATACAAAACAGACTGGAAGTATTTGTAAAATCTCATCTAAGAATATTTCAGCGCGAAATAAAGATCATAATTTCCTGACTTCATTCATTTAGTAGTTATTCCTCTCAATGCAGTGAAGTAAAGCTTTATAGAAATATTTTGTTCATTATTTTCCACAAATTACTGAATTACAAAATACACACAAAATTGCACAATCAATAGACAGACATTTGATTTGACGTTCCGTTTCGCCCCTGCCGAATGCCCGCCTGTCGTTCCGTTCTCGCTGGACCAAACCACTGCAGCGCAAGCAAATCCACCACATAGTCCTATAGTCTCTACACTAAATGATAATAAATTCTATAAAAATGTTCATATTCTTTTTAGTATCCACTATCGTTTTCTTCTTTAATATTGCACAAAACACATATTGAAAAAATAATTAATAAGAAAAATATCTCACATTAACTAAATACATAGCATTGATCAATGAAAACGAAACAGATTATTATAGTTTGAAGAAAAATATTTATTGACAGCTGTCATTATAGTAGTGTTGTATGACTATGCTGTTATTAAATTTATCGATTGTTGCGATCTTGCAATTTTTTCGTCTTTTTACACGCACGACTGACCGAAGAGTGCTATGTTTTTAGCGTTCATGAATGTTTGTGTGTATGTGAGATTCTGTCAAAAACGGCTTATCGGATATAGACTTATGAGGTGTCTTTCGATTCCGTGCTTTCTTCCGATTGTCATAGGGTTTGTGACGTCATCATAAAAACAAAATGGCAGACTATATACGCAATAAAAGGCAGAAAGAAAAAAATAATTAAGTAAACTAATTGAGCGGGGTATTAAAATAAAGAGGTTTAAAAGGAGATTTCAAAAATGTACATAACTTTATACGTTTCAATATATTTTGTGCCAAAAAACACAAATTAAACTTATAAAATTAAATTTATGTTTGTACGAAAAAAAATATGAATTGTATAGCAGTCAGTCGTGTTTTTTATTTTTAATAATTACCTTGTTTATTCATTATTTAATTTAATAATATTACATTACAACCACATTACATTGTATTTGAATGTCAATATCTTTATAACTAAAAACCAACGATTTTGAATTCAGCCATTTAATTAATAATCATCAATAAAAATGATCTGAACTTTACCCTTACAATTAAATGTATGTATTTTTTTTTACTTTCATTTCTTTTTAATTTTATATTTGTTATTTTTTTCTTTCTAATTTTAGGTCCTTGGTAATTTCTTGAATATGGATACTGTTTGACTGCGTTCAATAAGAGCTACTTTTAGCGACGTTACTTTTTTAGATCTTTACTCCTCGCATTGTATTTCTTCCTCTGTTCAAATGTTTTATGAAGTTTGATAAGAAAACAAATATAATACAGACTGAAAACTTTTAAAATACACAATGTTATGAAAAATTATTTGCATACCTATTATTTGACTACCAAGCCCAACCAAGGCGGTACAGTTTGGTATGCTGAACTTTCATTTATTTATTTAAATACAAATCGTACAACAAAATGGATGGAGCGTTGCACAACTACGGTCCATGTAACTCTTTTTATTATTTAAAATCCCTTTCATATTGTATTAGTAGTTCCGACCGCAATATATAATGTTATAGCGCAATCTGACTCCACTTAGGAATAATTATCCCAATAAGAGTTGTTCTATTGCGCAGCAAATTTATTTTTATATTTTATTCAGTCAGGATATTCAGTCAGAAACACATTTCGGAACGGAAAATGAGCACAAAAAAAACGAGGGAAGTTTGCTGTACCATTATTTTAATGTTATAATAGTTAATTTCTTGTAAATGTGTTTTTGAATAAAGAACCTACAAAATATTTGACTCTTTTTTGAGTGACTATTTTTTGTTTGTTCAAGTATAAGTTTCAGACCAGTTAAATGTTACATATTGTTAGGAGTTTGTTTACAACAGACTAGTGTACAGAGTAAAATAAAGAATAAAGAATAATAATAATGTATTTATTTCCGTGGTGGCAAGCGAATAAATTTTCAATCATCATACTAATATTCTAAATGTGAAAGTGTATTTGTTTGTCCTTCTTTCACGTTAAAACGGAGCAACGGATTGATGTGATTTTTTGTGTGGAGATAGTTGGAGACCTGAAGAATATAGGTTCCTGAAGAATATAGGACCTGAAGAATTTAGGTAGAAGCCGCGGGCACTCTAGTATATTATAAAATCGACAATAGTATGTCGATATTACAATCTCGCGCATTGCGCATCCCTATTTAATTTAATGGAAAAGACAGCGAGCGAGCCATGTAGATTTTGCCTTGTGTGGGCGTAATTTTGTATGTTTTATTCTATTAATATTGATAAATAAACAAAATAAATCAGTTCAACAAATAAGAAATAATATAGTCATGTAGTCTAGACTGTACATTTTGTGGTTTTTAGTATTATTATGGTAGTGCGTGGTGGTAGCGATTATAGATTATTTATTATTTTTATTTGCGCATAAAACAACTTTAATAATATGGATGTGCAAGTGGTGATATAAAAGTTACTGTGGATTCCACTATCTTTTAAAATGAATTTGATGCGAAAACTGCGCGGGGCCACCGCCTCGGCATCGCCAGAAGCTGCAGAAGCTTCTTATTCTTCTTCTCATGTGCAGTTAGGATTGATGCATTTAAAGAAACTGTTTGCGGAATATACCCATCCTCCGCAGCCGCTCAACGATGCGGAAAAAGATGACAAATTGTACAATATGTTGCCTCTTTTCTGCAAGGTAATTATTCTCTTTTAATATTATGTACTTAAATCTTGTTGATTCACTACATTAATGTCAGCTGTTAGCTGAATTAAATGTCAAGTGGTCTATCAATTTACAGTATCAATAGGTAGGCAACCATAGAATGTGGCATAGTATCTAATACTGAAAACTGTGGTTGAAATGTAAATGTAACCTACAACATGAAATTATGATGATGATGACTGTGATTGGATTCCATGCAACTATGAGAACTCATTGAAAGCTACACTTGTAACTTGATTCCAATTAGAAATTTTAATGTCCTATTTTGGATAGTTAAAATTATATGATTGCATTAAAGATTCAATCCGTACAATGAACTTACCTTTTTAATGAATATAATAATGTAGTTATTTCATTAATTATTAACAGTGTATAGGTTTAAATCAACCGCATCGTTAATTGATAAATTCTATTATCTGCCCATCTAAACATGCCACTTTAAGCAATTCATCAAACAAATCAATTAAGCTTAGCAATTCTGCAAATTTTGACATTGATATTCAATTCATTCCGCAATTGAGTTCTTGATTCAATTCTCATGTGCATTTGTATGGTTCTGTACCAATGCAAAAATTACATTACAGTGTTCTTTGTATTAAATAAAATAAATTAAGAACACAATTTGAATTTATTAAATGAAAAGTTTTTTACAGTGAATTTGATATGAAAATGATTGTTTATTGAATCTTCTACTATTTTGGTTTATTAAAATGTTAAAACCCCATCACTAACTATAAATTGTTTAATTTGGGTCATTGATTTTGAAACAGACTGGCAAAAACCATAGTTTATGGTTATCTTGTGACCTTAACATAAGCAAGGACGCACATTTAACTTGACAGAATTATACTATGCCTTCTCGTAATAGATAGTTATTCAATGTATTTTACCACAGTACAGAATACCTATTGCATATGTGAATGAATGTCAATGAATATAACAATAGTTAACATAACTATTATTGTTCATTTTTGCATCAATATCATTTTAAGCCCTACAACGGTATTGCTAACGGAATCTATGTCTATACATATTGAAATTGTAATCTATATCTATACATATATAATAAAATTGTAACAGGTCAGTGTCCGTACATTTAATATTTAAAAAAAAAAATCAATATGAGGCACCTTTATTAGGCCAAAACATTTTTTTTTAGAATTTTTGGTTGTTTGCTGTCTGTATGTTTGTAATCACATCACGCGAAAACTACTGCATAGTATTGAATGCGGTTTTCAGTGATATACTCGTATTGCTAGAGGTCCAACTTAGAAATTAGGGTACAATTTATCCAGAAATGTTTACCAGTTTCTGAAGGACAGCGACCAACTTAAATATAAGATGTGCTTACTATATGAGAGGTCAAACTATATTGTATGTATGTTTTAACTATATATTACACCTAATACAAGAACATCATGCACGCGGAAGATGTTGCATGCACAGCTAGTGTTAAAATAAGATTTTATTAAACAGGTGTTTGGCACAAGTCCATCAAGTGAGATGAATGAAAAATTCTGGGATATATTGTCCTTCTGCCAGCAAGTATCAAAACTGATGGTCTCCGAAATTAGGAAAAGGGCCAGCAACCAAAGCACGGAGGCGGCTAGCTGCGCCATTGCAAAATTCCTGGAAATTGAAAACTCTGAGGAGTCTAGTAATGGTTGGATGCTGCTGTCTACTTTAAACCTGTTAGCAGCAGGCGATCAATCATTAATACAGGTATTTGGATAAATATTATTTTACCCTCTACAATGCCCACATATCTTTTAACTAACTACCATTGATTTTTAGGTTGACTGGGAGAGATTCCCTATCTGGGACGTCTGTTTTTTCTAACAATGCTTTGTTTTAGACATAAACTCAGATATAACAAGTATAGAAATGTGTAAATAAGCAACTTTAAACATGTATTTTTATGTGTTGTTAAATTACAACTTCAGTTAATCTTCTTATATTTTCACATTTAAAGTTTTGCAATATTTTAATGGTAATTTATAGACATTTTGTTCTAAACATTGTTTGTACAAAGCATTACGAAGATAGGGTATCGCTTCAACATCAATAGCAGAACAGAACACAATATTTATCACTATAGTTCGTGATTTCTAAATATATCTGCAAATAGAGCATATCACGTCATATTTGAGACTGGAAATCCGATAACTATATTTACTTGGTGGTTAGTGGATGAGCAAGTAAAGAAATCTAATATTCTCTGATAACTGAAAACCAGAAACCAGAATATGCTTGCATTTTAAATTTATTGCTAGGCCACAAATTATTCATTATAATCTTTTTTTAAGTTGAAGTAAAAATGTTTTTTATTTTTTTTTAATTCTAGGTGATGACCACAGCATCAATACCGTCAACATTAGTGAAATGTCTCTATTTGTTTTTTGATCTGCCTGAGATACCTGCTGCAGAGGCAGATGTACAGGATGGAAATAGTGACTTCACACCCAGGGAAAGGAGAATATTGTTACAAAAGATATTTGTGCAGGTAAGCTTAATGCTCAACATTGTAGCATTGAAACCGTCCAGTCCTTGATTTCTGAATTATAAAGACTAGACGTTTTTTTATCTAACACAGTGTTGCAACTTTCCTGAATGCCCCTTTTTTTATTTTTCCCCTTATAATCTACACTTTTTGAAGGCAACATTCAGGAACCAAGCTATTGCAATATGTACTACCTTATTCTTTCTAAATAAGGTTCATTTTCATATGTTTAGTTTGAGGATGAAATAGGTACTTAAGAAACTGGTGAACAGTGGTGTCAATCGTCTCTTTATTTGACAAAATACCAGCATATTACTATTAGAATTATGAACCTGTGAGAAGAAACAGAAATATGCAGCTCCTACCAGAACTTCTTCAATCAAATCAAATATTTTTTTTGCATGATACATTACATCAAATGTACATCAATTCATCAAAACAATTAATGGTGTTAAAAGTTACTAAGACGAAGATAGCACTTCAAATTTGACAAGCAATTTTAAATCTTGTAATGTAGTTAAGTTATGTATAAGTACTAATAATAATTATTTTAAAAATTTTCAGGTTTTAGTAAGACTAAGTAGCCACAAATTTCCATGCGAAGAATTGGCAAGAAAAGATGATCTCAGCTTATTGTTCTCGGCCATAACATCATGGTGTGCGCCACATAATATCATGTGGAGGAAGTCTGCAGCAGAAGTATTGATGACTCTGTCAAGGCATGGGTTGACGCCATCTGTCGTTCAGTACATACATAGTAAGGACATTTTCATTGTTATCAAAATGACATTTCCTCTCGAAATAAGCATTTTTGATTTTGATTAAGTTTTGAAATCACTTTGAAATAAAAACGCTCGTCAAGGTTTTTTTTTACATCTGTATCGCTCACAAAAAAATTCAAATGGTCCCCCAAGATGCGACGCCTATCTCTGTCTAAAAGTTGTTGTGGATTAATTGCTGAGTACAGGACCTAATAGTGTATCTATTTTCAGACAAAGGTTGTGTTGGACTGTGTATAGAAAATATGCAAAAAATACCAGAATTGACTCCTTTGGAGGTAAGAGAACATGTTAATATTTGCTATATTATAATTGTACTAAATCACAAGGTGTTGCCTGCGGTTCTTCCAGTGTGAAAACTAGCCTATGCCACTCTCCGGCTCTCTTTAAAATTATCTCTACAAAAAACGTCAATACGCCTCCTCCATTTTGATGTGAAAGAAATACTAACATGTTCACACTTTCTTGAATAGAAGACGATCGTTGCCGCTTCCAACCGGTCTTATCGAAAGGAGAGGCCTATGTCCAGCAATGATCTGACTGTGGCTGAGCAATATTTGCATACGAAACCGATTCCGAAAATAACAACAAAATTGGTTGTTAATTAAGGCAGTAATTGGATTTTAAAGTTTTCTCAAGAAGAATCGTGGTGGGGACGTCTTGCTATCTCGTTTGTACGCACGAAACCAAGTGGCAGTGACGTCACACACAGTGCATCCTTTTCTTGTTATTGACAGTTTCCCCCTTCAACCGAATTTAAAATAACGCATTTTGAAAAATCTTTCTGTTTTCAGTTTCTGGTAGTGAAATATTTGTTATGAATCAATCAATCAAATGAATGACAAAAATAAATTGAGTAGAATATCCTATTATGATGACTACTATTTATTACAGGTTGTGGAGATGTTCGTAGCAGTGTTCTGTTTCTTGAAGGACTCTAGTGATGTTAGTCAATTATTGTTGGACGATTTCCGATCTTGTCAAGGATATTTATTCCTCTCGGAATTCCTCCTGAAGTGAGTAAAAGTTTTCCTTTAGATTAGTTTTAGTTAGTGCACGAGCATGTTTTGTACTCAATAGAATTTTTAATTATTTTGGTTGTTTTTTTATTGTTGTTGTATGTTTTATCTTTTCTTTTTGTTTATTCACCACAGACACGAAAAGCAAGATCCTCCCGATTATTTGACTTCAGGGTAAGCATGTCTTTATTGTCACTCGCATTACACGATGTTTGCTTCTTTAAAATATTCTTTGATTTAATTTTAATCTCAATTTAAGTCCAAAGTAGATTCATTTCAACTTTTATTTATAACAGTAACAATAGATATTGATTAGTTCTTGGATATATTTTTTCATGGATTTTTTTGTGTGTTTTTTTTTTAATATAAATATATTTTTAAAAAAACTGCATAAAATATAAAATATGCAATCAATATTTATGTCTTATCACAGTCTTTTTAAATACTAATTAATTTATATTCTATGACTTCATATATTGAGCTCACCCTAAATTTCCGTTTATACCAACTAAAAAATAATGATACCGTTCGTTTTCTTGAAAATAATTCGAGTCTACTCTTATTTTCTGATACATAAATTGTATTAGAACGTAAAAGTACGGACCGGTGGAGTGCAACCGCACTCCTCAAAAACGATTCTTATTTTGCTTTTTCTTAATTTTGTGCGATGAGAATAGATTGTACAGTAATACAGTACCTACAATCGTTAATGTCAATCATTTTTTTACCGTTCAGCTAGAATCTATTTAACGTATGGCAATTTCGTTCGTTTTGCGCGCCTATATGCGTATTTGGTAATAAGGCATTCAAAAACGATGTGCCGTGCCGTCTGGTAGCTAGTAGATAAAATCATTCTCCTTATAATTTTCCATTATCTTCTATATATATAAAAATCAATTGCTGTTCGTTAGCTCGCTAAAACTCGAGAACGGCTGGACCGATTTGGCTATTTTTGGTTTTGAATTATTTGTGGAAGTCCAGGGAAGGTTTAAAAGGTGAATTTATTCGGAGGCGGTACGAAGTTTGCCGGGTCAGCTAGTCTCGAATAATAATCTGGAAATATGTCTTTTCTTTCTAAAATTGCCTATTGCCAAGGCCCTATCGACTCCTACCTCCTCTGTATGTCCTCTCCAATGCAATATATACATCGCTTCCTAGGTCTCCCTTTCCTTTTGCTTCCATCCACATTCCTGTTTAGGACTATTTTGAGCTGATTTTGATCTTCTCGTCTCATTAGCTAGTAGATAAAATATTACAAAGAAACATTAATATGTACAGATTAGAGGAAGAGCGAGTAAGCGGGACAGAGGCTCGAGCTGCGCTTCGCAACCTTGTGCTGATGATATCGTCGCTGTGCGCGTGTGGGTTTTCAGAATTGAGGCCGACAAGAGCAAACACTGAACTGTTTCAGCTGCAAGGGTTTGTGCTACCACAGCCTTCTACCCCGGGACAGGCTGTGAGGAACGTCCAAGCTTTTCAGGTTGGTTTGATAGCCTGATTGTTAAAGAAGGTATAGTAAAGTACTTCGAAAAGCAGCGTGTAGAAAAGACGAACGGCAATCGTAACATCTTAGCCATAAAAGAGAAGTGGAAGCCCTCCATTTTTGACCAGATACACAACATTTGAAAGATTAATCAGAAAATATTGCAAAACTCACGACAGAATCCTAAGGATTATAGTAGCGGGTGTTGACTGTGATAGTCATGTAGTTTCAGTTCAGTGTCAACGATATCCAAACTGTGTGAGGAGTAGTCCTTCACGGTATTTCTAATCATGTATTTGTCTCGTACGAGCCTTATTGAAGAAAAATGTATTAACTACTAATATTTGTTTGCAGGTTTTACAGTCAGTGTTCATGAAATCAAACTCTGCAGCTCTATGTTGCACGATACTCGACGCTATATCAAGCGTGTACCACGCAGACAATGCTAATTATTTCATACTAGAGAACCAAAACACACTCAGTCAATTCTCGGAGAGAATCCATACAAAAAATTCAGAAATACAAGAGAAATTCTTCGAATTACTGGAGTTTATAGTGTTCCAGCTGAACTTTGTTCCGTGCAAGGAATTGATCTCTTTGTCTTTGCTATTGAAAGCTAACAGATCTCGTAGTTGCAGTATATTGTGTATGAAGACGTTATTGAATATTCTGAAGTGAGTAATTTTCTCTGTATTTTCAACTGATTTATTTTTCATTGTTTTCTCCTAAAAATCTCAAATGAATATAGGTACGACCAATTCCAATTAGTCGGGTATTATTTTGCGATGTGTCAATGATGCATGGTACAGGAACGAGTCCGGCTCTGGGAATGTAAACATTTGGTCAGCCATTTAATTTTGGTGACAGTTTATCTTTTCACTTTTGAAACAAATAAATGAGAGAAAGATAATTCAAAATTAATTATGAAATACACTCGGCTGGTCGCGGCGGTCATCAGAATCATCTAAAACCAGTCATGACTTTAAATTCTTTTAAAACATTAACATATGTCACAAAAATATTTTTTTTTCTTTCATTCAAATGTTGCGAGAGCAATAAATTGTGTAAACAAATGGGTATTTGTTTACACAATTTATATCCTCTCGTGACGGGAACTTTACATGATATATTTCAACATGTTTTGTATTTTTTTTAGACATAACGCAATATTCAAAGAAGTCTACCGCGAAGTTGGTATGCTCGAAGTATTTGTCACTTGCCTCTCACGATACGCAGTGTTTTTGAAAGACAAAGAAATATTAGAGGAGGAAAAAATGAAGCGGGAATCTGAATCGCCAGGGTCTCCTCGAGCTCCCGAACGGAAAAGACGGTTGTCGGCTAGACAAGATTCTTTGATCAAAGACCCTAATATAGAAATTGAAGAGGAAGAATTAGGTGCATTAGTCATGGAAGGACTGACTGCTCTGTTGAATGGGAATACGAATAATTGTAATGTGTTCAGAGATTGCGGCGGCGCGAAGTGCGTTCATGGAATGTTGGTGCATGAATCTTGTCGGAATAAAGCTTTGGGTGAGATGTTTCATCATAAATAATTAACGTCATCATTTAAAGACCTTAGCTTGCTACTTGAGTTTCTTGCACTTTTGTTTATCATTAGCCAGGTCCTTTCTTGATATTACACAACGATGTTTATTACTTTCATGTAACTATGCCTTGGTGTACTGGAATTTTGTAATATTTTGTTTTTAACCTAACCAAAATGGTATAAAGAGTAGACTTTTCTACTAAGGCATTATATATCAATCAACCCATTTGTTAATTTTCAGGAGTTATAAGAGAACTGATAGTGAGTGGTTCAGGGGAGGAAGACATGTCGACACTACTGTGTGGCATGCACGCCGCCTCAAACGATGCATTGCGACTCAAGTTGCATATACTGAAGGCATTGCTTGCCTGTTTGAGGGATTCTCATCGCACTAGGACTATTTTCCGGAAGGTAAGGTCATGAAGATGTTATTAGGATGTTATTTTTATTACAATCAGAGCATTGAAAGTATGTAAAAAAACTAATTGCAACACATCCCGAATGTAGAAAAGCACTGTGGTCACACTTTAGACTTTTATTATCGTGACTAACCTTATGTATATACTATACATGCATACCTTATATGTATATGCGCATAAGGCATACAATATAATGTCTCTTCTAGTCTGCTTTCGGAATCCTCTTTTCACGTTTATTAATTAGTATAGTTTTTTTGTTGATCACATTTAAAAGTGAAGGTAGATTAGATACTACGATTTTCACATTTCATGCCTTCCATATTGACCTTTTGCTTTTCCATATACTTCCAAGATCGATAGAAATATTCTTACACGAAAGAAATAACAAAATATGTTATAATGTGTCAGGTCAGCGGCTTCGTATACGTGACAAGTGTCCTGGTATCACTGGAGGGCAAGCTCGCGGGGAACGAACCTATAAACCGCGACATGCTGCAGCTGATCCATATCGTCTTCTACACCATCAGCACTGCCATGCGCTTCGAGCCGGCCAACGCTAAATTCTTCCATCATGAGGTAGAATATTCGACATTGGATAAATATGTACCTTCTTTAAAACTAATAACTACCACGAGAAATCACGAATAATGTGCGTTAATTGATAAAATCGATCACAATCATTCCTGTTTGTGACTTCTCCGGAAGGCGTTTGTTGGTCGCATTTCTGAACGGATCGCTACGAAAAAGTTTTCCTCTTGACTTATTTATGTTGATTGGGGGGAAATAAGGGCAAAATGGGAAAAGTTTGCTGTACATTCAAGTATAGTATAGTCAGTCATATTTCTAGAAAAAATTGTTTTAGTTTGCTGAATGATTCAGGTTGCTGTGAAAAAGAATTATATTTTAATTTAATGATTAACGAATGCAAACTGTAAAAATGTGTGATAATAATGCTTGTATATTTTTGCATGCTGTTTTGAAATAGCAAGATAGGCAACAGCCTATTACTATGAGGAACAAGTAACAACTTGTTCCTCATTAATTAAGATCTCATGTTTACCCTATTTTATGCGAATAAATTATTTTGTATTTTGAAAAAAAGAAAACAAATAGGTGCAAGTTCGTAGTAGCGTTATATGATCAGAATTTCATATTGAACGACTTTCGCGAGGTCTACTATTCACAGAAATACTAGTTCTTATTATTACGACTATTCCCATAATTTTAAGTGCCAAATGTATTTCAGATCTGCATGACGACTCTATGCGACACAATCCGCCTTCTGGGCTGCTTTACTTCCGACGCGGAACTTTTGCATGACGTGGAATGCGGCGATACCGAACTGTATGAAGTTTTCCACGAAATATTCACTGGAAACATTCTGGAAATGACGTAAGCTGGATTATATTCTTATTTAAAATTATAAAATTACCGGATTAAGCGCGTACAATTACTTCATACTTCCGACATAAGTACGGTAGCTGCAGAAATTCTTACTGATTGAGACGTCGGAGTACTTAAGTACCAATCTCAGCGACCTCAACGTGGTCTCCCAACAGGTGGGCCTTAAAATGAACATGGACAAAACCAAGACAATGTGTAATGTCCATGTTACGCCATCACCGGTTTCTGTCGGGAGCCACACCCTTGAAGTTGTAGACCAGTATGTCTACCTGGGTCAGATGATCCAGGCTGGCAACTCCAGCTTCGAGGATGAGGTCTTTCGTCGAATCTGACTCGGCTGGGCGGCGTTCGGGAAGCTACGTTGCGTTTTCTCGTCCAAAATACCCCAGTCCCTTAAAAATTAAGGTCTTCGACCAGTGTGTGTTACCAGTGATGACATATGGGTCCGAAACGTGGTCTTTGACTATGGGCCTCATAAGAAAGCTCAAGGTCGCCCAGAGAGCTATGGAGAGGGTGATGCTTGGTGATTCCTTACGAGATCGAATCAGAAATGAAGAGATCCGTAGGAGAACAAAAGTCACCGAAATAGCCCAGCGGATTAGTTCTTTGAAGTGGCAGTGGGCCGGGCACATAGCGCGGAGTACCGATGGCCGATGGGGCAGAAAGGTTCTCGAATGACGACCGCGTACCGGTAAGCGCAGCGTTGGACATCCACCGACCAGATGGTCAGGTGACCTGAAAAAGGTCGCAGGCAAACGCTGGATACAAACTGCTGCCAACCGATCATTTTGGAAATGATGATGATGAGACGTCGGAAGTGTGAAGGTATTATAGATTCTGATTATAAATATGGATATTTAACTGAGCAGATATTTTATTCTGGAACTTTATTTTTGAAACAGATGTCATAATCGAGAAACTCAGTTACCGATCACTTTAGCTCGCAGAACGTTGTTCGTTTGTACAAAAACGAGTGATCTTCACTCTGGTTGCAAATAGTTCGAAAGACATATTTTGAGGGAGTCGCAGATTTTTAAGAACAGTTTCGATATATTTTAATTTCATATAAGTATGTTATTATAAGTAGTAATAACCCATTTTAAAGCGTTACCACTAATTTATTATAAGTAATAACGGACACCCACACCCTCCCACCCGAAACAGATACCGCAACTCACCGTGCAGATTTAGAGTAAAAATCGAGAGTAAAACAAAGCAAGGATGTCGCTTTTGCGCGACCACTGCGATGTCTGTTGCAGATACGGTAAATATCTAACCCTACGACTAACACACATTGACGCTCACGTACGCAACCGAATCGTGGTAGTGGTAAAGGTATCGGGCTCGCTGCTGTTGTATGGAGTGTTCGTGGTGTGGCATTACACTCATATTAAAATGTCATATACTTTTTTAAATTGCAGTTTCCCGGATAAAGTTCCCGTTGTGTTCGTTCACGCGTGCATCGTACTGCGATTGCTGTACGACGTGGCTTTGGACTCCTTCGACAAGCCCACGTTCTGCGGCTCGCTCAATATGAAGTCCCCGAGCCTTACCAGGCAGAGTTCGGCTATTAATGAGGTACGTTACTTGGGACTTTACTCTAGATGTTTCGGGTAATTTGTTTTAGCTTACGTATTCTATGTCTTTTCTATGCAATCAGGTTTTGTTGGGATTTTCACTTGCAGATAGCTAAAAGCCAAGCTTGAGCTACTTTTCAACCCTCTATGAAATGTCATAATATTTTTTTTTACTCATTATGGTTTTATTTCATTACTGGTTAAAATAAAGCTCGATTAGAATGACAGCAGGACAGATGTATTGATAATTTTGAAGTGCGACAGAGACAAACAATAAGATTTATTCGATTTGCAAGTATCATTCTAATCAAGCTATATTACCCATGTAGTATGGATTTACATAAAAACTCTTTATTATAGATTTACAAAAATCCTCTCTCTAAGGGAGTATGTTTTTATTTGAGTCTGATTAATTAATTTAAGTGGTCATTAACCACTCTTCAGTGCGGCGGCGGTAAGGTATTTTTCGTACAGAAGAGAATACTACTAAACTACATATCAATTTTTAGACACCTAGTTCAACTTTATAGCAGTCAGTTTGTTTTGCAGACGAGACCAGCGGGCCGCACTGCGCCTCTGAACCTGTCGGGAACTGGCACCGCGGGCGAAGCGTGGGTGGTGCACTCTGGCGTAGTTATCGTACTAGCTCGACTGCTGCCAGCTCTACCTCGTCCTAATGAACATATGGCCCATGCAAGAGCGTTGAGGGATTACCTCGCGCACGTGTTGAAGAGCTTAGTACGCAGGTAATTAGTTAGCCTTTACAGTAGCACGAAACCTTTCGGGTCCGTTTTTTTTTATCTAAGCTGATTTGTCAATTTGAGCGTGGGTTACTTGAACGCTTTCTTAGTATAGTAACGCGGGCGAAACGTGGGTGGTGCATTATGGAGTTGTCATCGTATTGGCTCGATTGTTGCCAGCTTTACCTCGTCCTAATGAACATATGGCCCATGCAAGAGCGTTGAAGGATTACCTTGCGCAAGTTTTGAAGAGCTTAGTATGCAGGTTTTTTTTTTCTGGTCAGTCTATACTGCACTTTTCGTAGATGTGAACAACTATGTTAGCAGAAAGCTAGTTAGATTAGTCTAGTTATTAAATACCTATCTTGTATTGTTAATTATAATATTTTTATTTTTATATCTCTATTAAATACGCTCATGACAATGTAGACTCGAAGGTCACTTAAATTGGTATACAAAGAGCTATTTTAACACGTTTACTTAATAAAGTAACCTCTTGAAATTCTTGAAAGTCAACAAATTGTTTTTATATTGTACAATTAGCTAAGTCTAAACAATGTCGATTCATGACGTTGACACGCGCGGGAGATTTTCTACATTTATTTTTTGGTTATTAGCAGTGGTTGAGTGACATCTGACGACTGTCAATTGTCATGAAAAAAGTGTACCTACTATGACAGCGTGTACTTAAGCTCGATCCGAGTTATCGTTTCACGGTTTATTAATACCTAGTTATCTGTTGAGTGATTCTTTATAAGTATCTGTATGCTATGTACCACAGCGTTCAATCAAGCGTTCTCCTTATGTACTTACGTGTTTGCAAAACTAAACGTATCTTTTTTTGACACAGCGAACGCAACCAGCAAGTGATGTGCGGCGCGGGTCTGGCGGGCACCGTGCTGCGCGTGTGCGGGTCAGCCTTGCGTGGCGAGCTGCACGTGCTGCACGCGCCCGCCATGTACATGCTGGAACGACTGGCCGCGCACGCGCTGCGACCTAACGAGCTCAGGTACTATATGTCGCTAGGTCAGGTCAGATCTGGCTCGAAGGACCAATTTCCGCATTTAAATCGTACTTTACATTGTGGTAAGGTTAGTGGTGTCAAGCGAAAGTCTGTCTGTCTGTCTGCCTATCTGTCTATTACGCTTTCACGGTCAAACCGCTGAACGGAACTTGATAAAAATTGGTATGAATTTAGTTGGATACCCGAGCTCAAACTTAGGAATGAATGAATAAACACTTTATTGCATAGGCTACTTTTCGACGCAGGCGGAGCTGCAAGAAACAACTAAATGTAACATGTAAAATAAAAACTTCTAAATTTAATGAGCTCATCTACACACATAAGCCAAATGTATTGTTTCAGAGAGTTTCTCCGTATGGGTAATCCGTTGAATTGCGTGGCGCCCGAACCCGGGCAAGTTTGCAAGCCAGGCGGACCCGTGCCGCTCACCAGGATCAAAACGCTGGTTTCCATGACCACGCCGAGGGACTACAGGTTAGTATTGTGTGTAAGGGGTCTAGGAAGTGTCTTAGCTGTAATTCGCGATGCTTATCCTTTGTCGGGAACTAGCCTTCTGTCCACTCAATTTTTATTTCATCATTAATTTTCTTAATTCTTCTTCACCCAAGCGTGTTTTCGTAGTTGAGTCGTCAGCTTACGCTTCGGAGACTAGAGTACGCTGTAAGTCTCTTTTTACAGGGAAACAGAAACATGGCCCGAGGTGTGTTAGAGGCCAACACTGTCGGATTTTTTCAGGCTGCCTAACGGCATCTGATACAGACTAACGACCACCATCTATCGATAACAACTGGGGCCAACGGCTTAACGCGCCTACCGAAGCACAAAGAAGCTCGAGATAGAAAATGCCACTAAATGGTAAATGACAACCAATCCAATACGGGTCGCCTTCTTGCCGTCTCATGATACGCGCATTCGCTACGGACATATACACCCATTCTTAAACACTGGATTGGTGTCCATCTTGGCACCAATAGAAAATAATTAAACTAAACTAAATTGTATTTTGAGCCTGTATGGATGATATATCTGAAATAAATGATTATTTTTTATTATACGAGGGTCAAACTGAAAGTTCTTAGAAAATCAAAAACTGAGCACACTACCAAGTTATACCTTTTATTACATCTTTTCAAAATAGTGTCCTTTCACGTCAATACATCTCTGCATCCGATGGAACCACTGAGAAAAGCACTTTGCCCACTCGTCTTAGGGGTCTCTTCGACGGCGTTTTGAAACGCAGCCACTGCTTCCTCGGCGTCCATAAAACGTTTTCCTAAAAAATAAAAATCGCAAGGTGCGAGGTCGGGGCTATATGGCGGGTGACATAGTAATTCCACGTTTGATGTCACCAAATAGTTGATCGTTCGCCTGGCGGTGTGCGACGAGGCGTTGTCGTGGTGAAGGAGGATCCTACTGCGAGGTCGTTTCTCCGGAACTTTTTCCAAGGCAAGTGGCAAACAATTGTTAGTATACCACTCTGCAGTAACTGTTTTTCGATCCTCTAAAACAATTGTCGCGTAATGTCCGGTCCTTCCTAAGAACGAGGCCACCATCTTTTTCCCCACGCTTCGACCTCTCTTCACTTTAGTTGGCAACTCCTCGGAAGGAAACACCCACTGAGCAGACTGTCTTTTGGTTTCGGGATCATAACAGTAAATCCAGCTTTCGTCACCCGTAAGTATGTCAAACACAGAATTTGAGTCACCTCCGTTAAATCTTTGAACCATTTCACGACGACGGATTTTTTGGGCCTCGGTCAAATCGTGAGGTATCCACCGGGCACAAAGCTTCCTGACCGCTAAATGTTCATGCAGGATTTTGTGCACTTGGCTCATACCGATGCCTAAACTTGCCCGAATCTGCTGATAGGTCACTCTTTTGTCAGTCTCTATCATACGCCGCACAACACTGATATTATCTTCAGTCGTCGCCGTAGAAGGCCGTCCCTCACGCAGATCATCGGTGAGATTAGTGCGACCACGTTTGAACTCATTAAACCAATTGTAAACAGTGGCACGAGATGGGGCTTCATCGTGAAAGGCCAATCGAAGTCTATCATAACTTTCTTGTTGACTTAAATGACAACGAAAGTCATAAAAAATCATTTTCTCGCGTTAAATTCATGCTGACGTGACACAGACAATTTTCAATTTGCCGCCAAATCGTA